>CM023489.1:69753987-70221498 GCA_013339685.2 Hyalomma asiaticum
AATGGGCTTTTTTCATGCCAAATTCCTGCTGAGCTATGTATGTTGCAGCAGTAGGTATCGAGGTTATATCTCCAATAGCCACAAATCACCTATCACGTATATTTCAATACTTTGTATTACATTTTGTTCAAAATGAGCTTTATTTGTTTTCTTGCTTTTTCTCAGAACATGCTTTCACTCACACTGCTTGTTTAGTTTAACTCTAGAAGAGATACAGCTGTAATTTTTTTTGCTATCTGAAGATTAATGTATGGAGCATGAAGTGCTGCAAGCAGATTTTTGTTTTTTTCTCCCAGTAGCTCTTTTATTTACCTTTGTTCTTGTTCATTAATAGCTACGCTACAACCACTGAACTACAACACGCTGCTAAATTTCTAATTTTTTAATTTGAAAACAACTTGCAGCATTTCAATCCTTGCACATTCTGCTTTCTGCACATGCATTATAAATAGCTCTGTGGCGACTATTCTTTTATCTATTGTCTCACCAAACAATAGTAATTAACATCTCATTATCTCAATAACTATATGAATGATCAAAAAGATAATTCCACTTTTAGAATCGGCACAGATATATAGGAGCTTTTACACTGAATTTTGTCAGCATACAAACAAGACAGCTCCAGGTACCATGTCCCCCCTTAAGCGCTCTCCGTAGAACGTGGCGGGTTGGGGGTCCGAAGCACGATCCCACGCAATGACTTAAATCGGGAGAATGGGTTGCCGCCGAGGGCCAGAGGCCTCTGTGCGAACAGGGGAGCGAAGACTGGCTGTCTGTGGCTCGCAGTCGTGGTTGCAGTCTTGCAGCTAGCGGCTGTGACGGTGGAGACGATGTGTGCCAGAAAGGAAAAAGCGGCGGCTCCGGTGGGCGGGAAAAGATGGCAGGTAGAGAAAAAGCAAACTTCTGAGAGGGGTAGCGCCCACGTAGAAGGACATTTCAGGTGAGTCAGGCATATTCTATTGCTTCAGTATAGGCTTCATTTCAGAAGGTGTCAACTGTTCAGTCAATAAAATAAGTTATGTGTTCCATCATATGAATGAACTTGGGCCCTTCTGCTTTTGTTTCAACATGTAGAGTGTTAAGCATCTCAAGTGTGGCACTTAATACTCAGTCTATGCCTCTGTATATAGCTTCCTGCAAAACCTGTATTACCCACTACAATCATCTTATGTTAGCGCACGCACCGAGCTACCCGTGCCACGATTTTGGATCGTGGTACATTTAACATGCGACGGTGACACCGCAGCCGATAAAAGTCAACAAAAAAGTAGCGCACATGTCGCACACCGACTTAACGAATCTGCCTTACAAATTCTACTCGTACCGGAGAAACCGTACTTGCTTACCACAAACATTGACGTCAGTGAAGCTTTGGTCAACGGAGCAGTGGGAACTCTATGAATGGGAATCGCTGGGTGCCCGTACGTGCTACGCACGTCCTGAGGTTTCACAGCAGCGGAGCTGCCATACGTTTTCTTGACTAGAGGAGGGGCTCATATCTCCCATTTTGATGTGTGTTACTTAACCGCTAAAATCTAAAAGCGGTAGAAGTTCGAGGGAAGATGGAAGCTTGAAGGGATGAAAAATTCGTCCACATGGGGTGTCGCTGGACCCCTTGGATATTTATGCGGTAAAGGGTGACTTACTTCTTGTATCGTGCGATTTCAGTGCACGCTAATGCACTTCAGGTGGTCTAAATTACCCAGAGCCTTCCACTACAGCATCTCACATAGCCTGACTATGTTCGGGACGTTAAATCCCAAAAAACAACAAAACCAAAAAGCATACACGCACCATTACCGACACGTATGAGACCTGGGCCTGATTCGGGCCTGACCCAGACCCGGGCCCGGGCCAACAATTACATATTCAGCCCGCGGGGCGGGCCGGGCCAAGGCTTTCGGGCAGGTCGGGGCCCACGCAGTGCTCTAGAACAGGGAATGTCGCTGGAGCCAATGTTTCCACAAGTAAGCTTATCTTCGTCAGGACGGCAACTGCCCTCTCAAGAGTTTGTTTACGCGTGCTCTACACACTCTCCCCCGTCCTCAGAACAAGAAGAGGAAAAAAGGCACTGTGCGAAAGAAAAAGAAAAAGGAAAGAAAAGACAAACGAGAGGGGGGAAGGGTTGGGTGACCTGTTAGTGTGACCGATATAACTGGAAAAGATGAAAGCATGGCATGTTGCTAAAAAGGTGACCAATATGTTTAACACTGTGGTTGTCAGTGAAATGGATTGGGGGATCAGCACTCAAAAAGAAACATGTTCACTAGTACAGTCGAAATACCTTAACCTTTCACCATCACGGTTGCTAACGTTCGCCGTATCTAATGGACTCAAGGGTTCCCTTTGAAATGTTTATGCTCATAGGCTGGAGGGTACTGAACTTGTAGACGAGATACGATTCCCTGTGTTTTGTGTCCCTGGGCGAGAGGAAGTATGCCTGAATTAAAGAGTATGAGTTCGTCAAAATTACGACCTGCCATATTATAATGCTGTGCCACTGCCTTCAGCAGCTTATTTTTGCTGGGTACATGTGGTGCCCGTTTAATCTAACATTAATTGGTTGATCAGTTTCTCCAAGGCATTGTTTGTGACAGAGTGAACATCCCAACACGTAAATAACATTTGGGCTAGTGCAAGTAAAACTCGACTTTATATGATGAACAGTCACTTTCCATGCTTTTAACTTTTAAGATCGTTTTGAATATGTTTGCAAGCCTTACATCTGGGGCAGGAATCGATGAACAGCTTGCTAAAAACGATTTAGAACAGGGAATGTTGCAGGAGCCAACGTTTCGACAAGTGGACTTGTCTTCGTCAGGATGGCGACTGCCTTCTCCAGCATTCATTTATGTACGCCATTCCACGCTCTCCCCCATCCACAGAAGGAGGGGCGGAGAAGAGCGGCATGTGCGAACAACAACAAAAAAAGGGGTGGGGGGTGGCTAGGGTGCAGGGGAAGCTGGGTGACAGGTGTTAGCGTGATTAATATACATGGCGAGAAGGAAAGCTTCCAAAGAATCCCCTCGTGGTACATATCTTACAAATACATTGTGTGCATGGCGCTACAATGCAGGATGAAGAAAGAGACAGATACGCTAGGTGTAGGCATTGCACCCCATGCATGTCTCCCCCTTCCAACTACCCGTGCCTCACCCACAGTGCATTTCACCAAAAGCTTGTTGCTAAAAATGTGGCCACACTACTTAACGCCGTTGTTCTCGTTGAACTGGATGGAGGATCCACACCTGGAAGTAGACTTTCTGGAAGAAACATTGTCAGCTTGTACATACCTTAACCTTTTGTCGTCTTTGTTGTCTGTAGGATCATTTGGCGGCCATAACAACACGAAAAGCTATCGAAAGGTTACCCTACAACTCCATGGAACTAATGAAGCCTCGTGGTACAGCATAGATGCACTTGTTATCGAGAAGATTTGTGATCAACCGGTTCCAGTAATTCAAGGCAGCATACTGTAATAGATGAGAAACATGGCCTTATAATTGCCGGTTTTAATTTGCCAACCTGTCAGATTGATGAGACTTCAATAAAACCTCTACTTGGAGCAGACCACTAGTAGGAGCTCATCACTGGTGAAACTCACTCCTTGAAACAAGGCTTGAGGGCAGTAAAAGCAGTATTTGGCTGGATGGTTCTTGAACCAGAAACAATGAGCACGACAACCTCAATACACACATAAACAATGGTCCTCAACATACAAGTTGGGCATCTTTGTAACGCGATGGAACGAATTTGGCCTGCCCATTCTGTATAGCTGGAATCATCACAACATGGCATGCACAACGAAGATCAAGTTCTGACATACTTTCACGAAACGTCGATCAACGAGATGGTCGTTATGAAGTAAGACTTCTGTGGAAGCCTGTATTATACAAGACGACAACAAGGCCGCCGTGCAAAGAAGACTAACTCATTTGACAAGAAAGCTGCTTTGCAACGCAGCTACTGGCAGCGTATCACAGCGCCTGTCTCCAAGTCTGCCAATGATAACATGGCAGAAGTGGTCGATGATACTGAAAATGCAAAAGTACCAATTTATTATGTGCTGCACCACGGTGTCATCAAAGAGGATAGGACTACAAAGACTCGTGTTGTCTTCAACGCTTGTTCTCATTAAAAAGGGCATATTTCTCTTAATGACAGCCTTTACAGTGGGTCCAACCTGAATGCAGATTTGGTGAGCCTTCTACTAAGTTTTCGTCGTCGTTGCATTGCTCTTATGGCAGACATCGAAGAGGCATTCTTGCAAATTTTGGTGAAGGAACCAAGACGGTGATGTCTTCGGTACCATTGGTATGAGAAACCCATGGCACCTACCGAGTCATTGCCAAACGTTCACTTGATGAATGGCACGGGTACTCTTCGGCACAACTTCAAGGCCGTTTCTACTCGCAGCAACTATCCGGTACAACTTAAACAAGATGTCCACTGTGTACTCAGTCACTGTCGCAAAGCTGCAGGACTGCATATACATTGACATGATAACTGGAGCTGACAACGTTGATGAAGCTATCAATCTTTGCACAGGAACGATGCAAGTATTTGCTGCCTGCAGCCATGAAGCTACATAAGTGGGCATCAAATGAACGACTGGTTCTCAAGCAGATACGTCTGAAGCAAGCTTGTGAAGAACTTGCCTTTAGTGGACCACTTACTGTTTTCAAAGTGTTTGGATTAATGTGGCACCCTGTAACAATAAACTGTCATTTTCCCCTGGACCCGTACTCAACTTTGCGAACACCCGAAATGACACCAAGCGATTCATACTGCAAGCTACTGCCACATTGTATGACCCACTGGGATTTTCAGCTCTGTTTACTACCAGAGCAAAGATCTGCTTTCAACATCTCTGGAAATTGAACATTGAGTGGGTGCCATTCTCCCGACCTTACTGTTGAATGCATGGAGATGGCTATACAATGAACTCCCTATTTTCCACAAAACAGAAATATCCCACTTCTTCCAGCACGGTTTGGTGTCGAAGAGTAGAAAAGAAACTGCCACACTTCACGTCCTTGCTGATATAAGCCTGTCTGCTTACAGTTGAAGTCGCGTACCTGTGCACCTCAGATAGTTAAGGGGGACCTGATTCTGCCATCATCATTTGCAAGGTTTGATTAGCACCAACTAAAAAATTCACCCTGGGCAGGTTGGAACTCCTTGCTTGTTTAACTGCATCAAGATTATACGCACATGTGAAGCATTCCATTCGTGACTCTTTTAGCAATGTCCACCTATGGACCAATTCAATGATAGCGCTTCACTGGATAAGAGGCAACAGCCATCATTGGAAGCAATTTGTTCGCTACTGAGTAGACGTGGTTCAAGCTGCTACAAACACAGACTGGTGGAACCACTGCCATGGGAAGCAGATATGATCACTTGGGCATTACCTGCTGAGCGGCTCGCAACATCAGAACCGTGGTGGCATGGACCTCCGTGGCTGTTTAAAGGCACAGAGCACTGGCCACATCAAGATTAGGTTGATTCTGCTCCATCAACCAAGAACACAAAGGAAGTCATCTACACAGAACTGCAACGACCCATCAAGTTGCTGTACCCCTTGTAAGTTCAACGGCTTACATGAAGTTCATTTCGCACAAGGAAGATTGTTGCAACTTACGAGGAAGAAGGTGCTCCGTTCACCAGCGGCGCTTGGCCTGAGGACTCGAACGGTTCTGCCTGTAGGCCAGCAAGGCACGCATAAGTTTTCCGTCGAATTAAGGGTTTTACTTCTCCATCGAAGGCGTTTGTCTCTTCTCAAGTCCGTTCAGTTTGTTTCAAATGATTTTTCTTTTCTGGATGTGAATTCTTTTTTCCCTTGTTTCATGGGTTATAGTCGTGTTTGTCATGGATAAAGAATTGATTGTTGTGCTAATCTCGTCCGGCGTGTCTCAATCCATCTAAGCAAGCGCTCCTGAGATGTTCTAGACAGTCAGTTAAAATCATGTAAATGTGGTGCATATCACATGCCTCTAGACAGACAATGTGGCCAATTATTCAAGGACTACTTTTATACAGTAGAACCCCGCTGTTACGTTCCCGGCTGCTGTGTTTTCCTGGCTGTTACGTCGTCTTGGGCCAGTCCCGGCATAGGTGCCATAGGATTCAATGCATTAGGAACCCCGCTGTTACGTCGCACTGTGGGAACATTCCCATATGTTACGTTGCGAATCGACACTCCAAGCGGCCACTTTCGACGACAGTATTGACGTAGCTTGACTTGGCTTGACTGTATTAGCTGCACAATGGGCGACGCCCATTACGTTTCCGGCTTCCGCTAGCAAAATTATGGCACAGCTGTGCAAACTGTCTGTGACGGAATCGCGTGCAGTGATTACATTTCCATCGATGATGCCGTTGTCACCTCCGAGGTTTTCTCTGTCGACGAAATCGTAGCAGAGTGTGCCGATACGTGCACTGAAAGCGCTAGCACTGAAATAAGATTGTGTGCCGACCATCACTTCTCTCATTTTTTTCATTTTTCCCGTTTCTCGGCTCTTACATTTCCCGGCTCTTACGTTTATTTTCTACGGTCCCGTGAAAAACGTATCAGCGGGGTTCTAGTGTACCTGCATTGATAGATGTCCTATCAATTTTGTGTTTCAGGAATACACTTGAATCTCATTGTAACAAACTTAAAGGACGACATAGAATGACCTTTTTGTATCCACTATTTCGTTATAACCATTCTTGCCCTAATTGCAATACAGCAGAACCTCGTTATAACGAAACTGGATATAACGAACTATCGGATATAACGAAGTAATCGCAATTTCCCTTGAAGTTCCTATAGATGAAATTGATATTGGTTATAACGAACTAATGGTTATAACAAAGTAATTACTGCTACCCCTTCAACTTCGTTATAACGAGGTTTTACTGTACTTGGCACTAGGGTGTGGAAATATTGACATGCAAATAAGAAGACGGTGCTGTGGCCCGCAATAATGCTATATAGAGCCCCACACGCAATGAAGTTTTAAATGTAAAGCATTTCAGGCTTTCATAACTTGTGCGCCCATATCCCAAGATTGTCATCATCATTAGTTCAGATCCCCAAGAGTGTGCACTGATTCTTCTATGCAATACCCAATGTGCGACATTCGCTCGAGCGCTCCTTTCTTCTCTTGTGTACACAAGAGAAGTACACAAGATCAATAAAATTTTTACTGTTTCCAGTAACACTTTCGCAATCAGTAGACCCAAGAACAAATGCTGGCAATTGTAGTAATGTGTCTATTACTAGACCATATATATTTTTTACATGCCAGTATATCTCTTACTTTCGATGTATGCTGCCCTTCGTGGACATGCCTCAACTATGTACGGCTACAAGACAGACGGGGATGACCGTCACCTCAGGTCCGTGGTGACGCTACCCACCAAACGCCTGCTGGAGCAGACGCCCCTGTGGGAATACACAGAGCAACGTGCAGCATGTGACTTTGTTGAATATATTTAGTCGTTATGGTGGTACAGTCCACTGATATGGCTACACATCACAATATCAAAAAGAAATACAGTAGAAACGTGGTGTACACAACATATGGTACAAAGAAATACTACAACACTGCCAGAAAGTAAACAAATGTCACAGCCCAGCTCACTGCTGTGTAAGCATTCTGTGCATTGTTATTCACTTAGAGTTCAACTCAACAGTATTTATAACAAATCTGAACAATCTCTCACGTCACTCACTAAATGCTGGCAACCCATGTAAAATGCATAAACTTATTTGAATGTTGCATAGTATGCATAATTGCAATGCTAGTAATCAAACCTCGTTATAACCTAATGGGATATAACAAAATAGTGGACGTAAACAAGTAAACAAAGTTCCCCTTGAAATCCCTATAGACTTACATGCACTTCAAACCTCGTTTTAACTAAGTAACACTGACCTTTCAGTGGACATAATGAACTAAAATCAGCTTCGAAACAGGAAATCGGCGCGTTTTCACGTTACAAAGATCACTTCCCACAATTAAAAAACCCCATGGCCCGATAAGAGAGGGATTATGGAGCGCAACAAAAGTTAGATGCAGTTCTCGTTAAAGATTTTTCCTTTGCTTAACTTTGCAATGCTTTGCCAAGTCCTTACAGCACAACTGCTGATTAATGCTTACTATAGCACAGCATTGCACAATTTTTCTTAAAACCTTAACTCTATGCCACAATATTACAATAGCAGTCCAATAGCACACTAGTCCTCTCTCTTAGTAACTGGAGCATCAGCATAAACATGACAATAAAAGGGCATATACGAGCATTACATGACAATGTGAATATTTTAATGTACTGCAACTATCATAATTTCCTTCCTGCACTTTCAATCGCAGCGAAAATGCTGACTTCTACTACAGATATTGCCATGCGTGTGTATTTTGTACTCCTGCCAGCAATAGCCGATACTTGGAGGTAGTCCAACATTTAAGCATTACCCCCCTAAAATAGATTGAACAATTGACTCCACTTTACCGCCAATGAATAAAAAAATATACATGAACAATGAACTGTAGTGTGTCCCTAAGACTAAAATAAACCAGTGTGTAAAACAGTGCATAAGACGGCAACAAGCAAGCACCAAATTTAAAGGCTAAGTGAAAAAAAATCAATAGGTATTCGGCATTGCACAGCATTGCACAATTTTTTTTTTAAACCTTAACTTTAGGCCACAATATTACAATAGCAGAGAAGCTTCCAACACACTAGTTCTCTCTCTTATCAGCACAAGTACAGTTAAACCTGGATGTAATGAAATTAACAAATTCCCGAAAAACTTCGTTATATAGAGGACTTCGTTATATGCACGTTCGACATGAAAATTCGAAAAAGAAATGCTTAAGTAAGCAAAAAGATAACAGATGGCAGAGCTCACCCAAAACATTTATTTTATGTGAGAAAGCATTTACAGCTGAGACCACCTGAAACATATCCGCTCGTATACAAGGACCGGCTATAACCTGGGTTTTCCTGACCCCCATTTAGCCTCCCATATAACTTAACGTACAGGTATACCGCTTATTGTGCAGCACCCCCCCCCCCTGTCCCTGGGGCAAAGGACCGGTTATAATGTGGCTGGCCGGGAATCCCGCGGAAAATCAAGGTAGTGAGCAGTCTTCACAAAGGAATGGTGCTGCCCGAAAAGAGCGCAGTGAATCGCCATGGAGGAGGAAGGAGCGTAAAACGAATGAAAAATGAGCGGAGGAAAGAAAAAAAAAAGGCCGCGTCGTGAGTGCGCCCTCTGAGGATAGCACTTCCAAGGCAATGAAGAATGCTGCTACGGCCGTTTGTCAGCTGCGAACACTCTGCACGGAATGCGCGCCTGTGTCGACTTTACCGCTGTTTGTCTCCAGCTCTCTTTTTTTTAATCATCTCACGTGCGCCGCCCTTGACTCACCCCATGAGCGCAATTTCCTGTGCACCCGATCCCTGTGTTGTCAAGGGCAAGCTTCCTGTGAGGCACGCCGCCCATGACCCCGCCAGCTAGGCCTAACAAGCACTGTCACCTAGTGTCAGGTTAGCGAAATGAAGCGCAGAGACTTGCGCAGTAACAAGAGTGGCGCTGCTAGTGCGTTGAAAAAAACAAACGAAAAAACTCGCTTTTTTTTTTCTCTTTCTCTCTTAAGCAGGCACGGCTCGGCAACATCAAGTGGAAAAGGAGTGTGCCGACTTGGCGGGCTAGGCCAGCTGCAGCAAGGGGCAGGATCAGGTTTGAAGTGAGGGGGAAAGGACAAGCCCGCGGCGGCAAGATCGCCGGGACGAGGGATGCAGGCCCACCTTGCGCACACTCGCACGCATGCACATGAGCACTTGCTCTCGCATTGCAGTCGCCATGCCTTTTAGCGCGCCAAGTGCGACGGCACCGCTTCGCACTACGTCGCGGCGAAGAAGGTGCTCCGGGTTGCTGCTCGCACAAAAGTGACAAAATTTGGGGCAAAATTTCTAGGTTGCCAGCAGAGAAAATTCATTATTTCGAGGGGGTCTCCCGCTGCCACTTCGTTACCTAGAGGTCTCAAATACACGTACTTCTGTAGAGTAACGGCAGTAATATAAAAACTTTGTTATGTCCAGGAATTCATTATATGGAGGGTCATTATAAGCAGGTTTAACTGTATGACAATAAAAGGGCACTCATACAAGCCTTACACGACACTGAACATTTTAAACACACTGCAACCATCACCATTTTCTTCCTGCATTTGCGGTAGCAGCAATGATCTCTGCTCCTACGACACATATTGCCATGTGCATGTATTTTGTGTTCCTGCTAGCAATAGCGGACATTTGGAGATTGTCTAATTAACGTTTAAGCATCCCCACCCCCTCCATCCAAAGTAGAATGCAACAATTGACTGTACATAACTGTCAACAAATAAAAACACTACACGAACAAAGCACTGTAGCATCTCATAAAGGCTAGAAAAAGCAGTGTGTAAAACAGTGTGTAAGAGTGTCACGAACAAGTACCAAATTTAAATACATAGGAAAAGAAAAGAGCTATTCAGGGTGCAGGGTACAAGCAACAAAAAAAAAACAAGACAAAACACTGCCTTTGATCGGGAGCAGTGTCTGTGACGAGCGATAACAGGCGACGCTCGGTGCGTGTCTCACGCCTTAGCGCGAAGAAAATGAAGAAGATCGGCGCCAAGCTCGCGCGGGCTCGTGGAGCTTCGGCGAATAAAAAAAGGGGTCAGTCAGTCCCTTCCTGGTCCCGAATGTGTTCAGATGTCTTTCTTACGCTGCCTCGGAACCCATAGAAATCCGACGGCCACAACGGCACGTCACATTTGGCGCCCAACGGCTCGGGGTGAGCTAAGAAGGCGTTTAATTTTTCATGTGGGGACGCCGCTCTCTACGTGCTCCTTTGGCTGAACCACTGACTTCAAGACAGCATCGGCTCCGCGAACCCAAGATGGCGACCGCCCCGTGTTCCACCGAAGTGTTCGAGCACCTGGATGATGCCGCCCGGGAGGAAGCCTACCGGTCAACTGTGTCCGAAGCCGCCGCCCTGAAGACAGAAGTGGATCAGCTCCGGCACGAATTGGAGCGACTGAAAATGGTGCCTTCGAAGGACCACGACGCCGCTAACGACGACGACGCACCAAAGCCACCTCTTGACCCGCAGCTGCAGGCAAGTCACGATTTCCTTTGCAATTTACTCGCTCCACTTATAGAGCGCATCGAGCACTTGGAGTCAAGGACACGTGAGGATTCGGACGCCGCATCATTCACGAGTGCAGAGGAGAGCTATGCGTCGATCAACATGAAACGCGGCTCCAGAAATCAACAAAGCCAAGCAAAAGGCACTAATACCCGATGCATGTCTAATGATGAAGACACTCGCGACCGACTTTCAAGTTTCGCGGCGAGCTCCTTACCGCATCTCGGGAAAGATCTAAACGCCTGGTTTCACCACGTAGACTATTGGTTCAGAACCTTCAGCGTTCCTGACGAAGTCGCCGTACCATTCATTATCTCGAGGCTCCCAGCTAAAGACTTTACATGGATGCGTCACCACACCAAAGTAGCTGATATTTCTACTTGGCCTGACATGAAAGCAGCGTTCCGCCGACGGTATAACATGGACTGCGATGTAACATCTAAACAGCGAATGTTTGGAGCGACGCAACGCGCTGGAGAGTCTTGTACAGACTTCGCATATCGAAAGTTGGACCTGATGGAACAGTGCAATTATCCTGTACTACAGCAGGAAAAGTGTCAAATCATCATGGATACGCTGTCACCCAAGACAAAAAAGCACTTCTTTGACAAAACATTTAGGCACTTAAATGATATAATAAGTTCCTTTCTGCGCTTTGACCAGATCAGAGATTCTGAGCAAAGCGTTCAGGTTGTGGTTGCGGAAGAACGCGAGAGTCTATCCACAGCGCAGTCCGTCGAATGCCGCGTTGACTCGAAGCGTTCGCCGCGGAAGCCCAGGCGCCATCGTCAGCGCACGGAGAGCATCGAGTCGAGCGAGTCCTCCGATGATCAAGTAGCCCAGAGAAACTTGCCTAAAAGAGGCGATACAAAGAGGAAGCCGTCTCAGTCGCGGCCGTCTACTCATTCCACGACGCGTGTTTTTGAAAGATCTCAAGGAAACGCCTCGAGAATTCATAAATTGTGCTTGAACTGCTCCAAAAGTGGTCATTTTGTCGCGCAGTGCCCTTTACCACTAACTCATGAATTTTTGAAGTGGCAGGAAGTCCAGTCCACAACTGCGGGGAAACGCACAACTAGTGACGCCAACGCCCGCGAGCAGTTGCCAGTAATTGAGCAGGTGTCCTGTGCCACAGAAGCGGGTACCTTTTCCGTTCCTGTCACCATCAACGGAGAACAAATTAACGGCATTTTGGACTCTGGGGCCGTGAAAAGTTTAATTACGGCATCACTAGCTAAACGACTCAAACTAAGCATTGGGCCTTCGTCCCTGCGTTTGGTCGGAGCAAGCGGCCATTGTCTGCAAAACTTGGGTCAAGTTAGAGCTGTGGTAACGGTGGATGACCAAACACTGCAGCATGACATTATCGTTGTTCCCCGGTTACCTCACGAGGGTGTCCTTCTGGGCGACGACTTCTTGCTGGCCTCAAAAGCCGTCATCCTTTGCTGTGTCTGTTCCTCAAGGGCTACGCAAGGTCTATTTGGTTAAAGAGCAAGTGCTACCAGCTTTATCATGGAAGTTAGGAAGTTAGTTCCCGTAGCCTGGCATCGTATATCCGAAGAGGAAGATCGTGCAATGGTCATCACAGGAACAAAGCTCTTGTACGACCACTATTCGGTCCTTGTGGGGCCCATGGTGATAGATGCATCAGAGAAGACAGTCAAGGCTTTAATCACGAACTGCTCTTCTGAAGCAATCATGCTTCCACCTCATATGACTACTGGCCTCATAGAAGAAGCAAGCGGAATCGAGGAGATCGAGCTCTCTGCAGACGACTGTCAACAAATCCTTCAACTTTCAAGCCTGCCTTCTCCCGAGGACCTTGATTCACCACCAGCTCATACAGTCGTCGACCCACAGCATCGTTCAATCCCAATCGGCGCCGTCAGCTTTAACATAGGAACGACGTTATCTCCCAGTGAGCTGCAAGTCGTGAAGGATTTGTTGGCGCAGCACTCTGCTTGCTTTGCGCATACACATACGGATGTAGGCTCCTGCAAAGTTGAACAACACTGCATACCAACTGGAAACGCAAAGCCAATATCCCAACGTCCTCGCAGATTGTCTCCAGTGCAGCGTGATTTCATCAAGAGTTTGATCAAGGACCTCATTGATGCCAATATAGTGCGACCTTCTCGAAGTCCTTGGGCATCACCACTGGTCCTTGTGGCGAAGAAAGACGGGACGACGCGCATGTGCATTGATTATCGACGTCTGAATGCGGTCACTGAGGACATCGTTTACCCCTTTCCAAGGATTGAAGATGCGCTGCAAGCACTGACTGGAAGCAAGTACTTCTCCGTCATGGACTTGGTGTCTGGTTTTTATCAGATCGCCATGCATCCAGATGACATACAGAAGACTGCCTTCGTTACGCCGTGGGGTCTTTACGAATTCCTCCGGATGCCATTTGGCCTTAAAGGTGCCCCATTCACTTGCCAGCGAACCGTGGATACAATCATCGATGGCATGAAATACGACAATGCCCTTGTTTATATGGATGACTGTGTAGTCTTCAGTCGGACATTTGAAGAACACGTTTAGCACCTTGAAAACATCTTTAAAAGGTTCGAAAAGGCAGGCTTGATGCTCAAGCCACATAAGTGTTTCTTCTTTTGCACTGCCATCAATTATCTTGGGCACGTTGTCACAAAAGATGGCGTGTCTCCAGACCCCTCGAAACTGGCAGCTGTTCAGATGTTCCGGCCTCCTCAAAACGTGCATGAACTGCAGTCATTCATCGGGCTTACATCGTACTTCAGGAAGTTTATCCTGAATTACAGCGTTATCGCTGCGCCTCTTCGATCGCTCCTAAAGAAGAATTCTACTTTCTCTTGGGAAGAGGATCAGCGAGTTGCCTTCGAGGCATTAAAGCGCGCTTTGTGTCAGCCTCCTGTCCTTAAGTTATTCTCCGAGAAGCCCGAATTCGGTGTCCAAGTACACACAGATGCCTCTCGGCTGGGCTTGGGAGGTCAGCTGCTGCAAGAGGATGAAGAGCGACGCTACCGTCCTGTACTCTACTTGAGTAGGTCGCTCAAAGGTGCAGAGCTCAATTATTCTTCGACAGAACTGGAAGCTCTCGCAGTGAAATGGGCATTAGAAGAGCTGCGCCCATATCTGATAGGCCGAAAATTTCAAGTTGTCAGCGACCACCAAGCACTTTGCTGGGTTCTGCGCCCGGTCATAATCGAAATCAAATCAAATCTCTGTTTACAATGTGTAGCTGAATGTCCCCTAAGGTGAAAAGCAGTTACAGAACCACTTGAAAGCACCTAAGGGCCTGGATACATGAAGGTACGTAACGAGGCACAATGTAATAAACAGCAAACCTTACACGCTCCTCTGACGTTTGTGTAGTATACATGAGTATATAGCACTACAAGAGAGCAGTTTTCTTTTGAGGGAGGAAACAGAAGTTCCAGTAAAACTCAATTGTGCATGCTAAGCCTATCAGTGCTGATGTGGAAAGGCAGAAAGAGTGCTTTTATACTAACTTCCATTGATCTTTAGTGCAACAATCACACAGCTGGAATGAAAGACATGTAACAACTAAAATTCAACTAAGGCGGCACTACTGTGACTCTGTGCTATCACTGGTGAGTAGCAGTCACACCATGTGACTTCAAGTGCCTGCAAAGTGTCTTCCTCCAAGTGAACGCCATGTTGCACAAGCGGCACTTGAACGGCTTGCCACCTGTGTGAGAGTTCAAGTGGTCACTGAGTGCACGCCGCTGATAGAATTGCTTGGGCAGAGGTGGCACTGGTATGGTCTGTCACCCGTGTGTGTACGCAAGTGGTCAGTCAGGCCACACTTTATAGTGAACTTCATTGGGCAGAGGTGGCATTGGTAAGGCTTCTCACCCGTGTGGATGCGCAAGTGCCTCTTGAGCGTGCACTTCTGGTTGAAGCCCATCTGGCAGACGTGGCACTGGACGGGCTTCTCACCTGTGTGGATCCGCATGTGAACCACCAGTCCATAGTTGCGTGTAAACACTTTGCCGCAGAGTGTGCACTTGTGGTGGCCACTCTTGACATTCGATTCAGTCAAAGCAGGTGACGTTTGCTCCTCCCCTTCAAGTGGCTCGGCCTTCACTTGGTGGTGTACGAAGCCAAACTGTCCCCTCGCAGAATCCTCTGACCCTCCCGTAGCTGCTGTGGAATTCAGCTGTTTGCAGCCATCCAAAGAGACCTCACTGTTTCCTGGAAAGGCAGATGGACATTCTCTTCAGCTACAATGGCAACCACCATTTCTTTACATGATCGCTCGATGGTACTTCAAAACTACAATAGCAGAAATGTGTATCAGTACAAACACAATGATAAACTGCGATAAAGTAAATATCACACTACACCATTTCGCACACACTGTCATCATCGAAAAATCCTTTGTAGGTTTCTGGGAGAAGTACATATTTTTATTGTTGCTCTGTGCTGATTAGGCTGTGTATTTCTGGAAGCAATGGCCAACGTGTGAAGAAGGCAGCCCCTCAAAAAGTGATGCAACAATGCACACTACTTTGCTGTCAGCAAACCAGCATGTGCAAACTAAGAGCAGTAGCACCTCACCTAAACGAGATAAGAGCAGTGCGCACAACAGTGTTTGTTATTGTCACAAACAGGCATCAAACTTAAGGACAGAGTGAAGGAACTAGTGACACAAGATGCAAGAAAGACACTATAAAGAACAGCGCAGTTCTTTGCTCTTAATGTGGAGCAGTGACATAATACCAGCCCAGGTGAAAATATTGCTACTGGTTTCTATTGGTTTCAACTGGTCTGAAGTGGTCCCAGTTGGGATTCAATTGGTTTGCTACTGGTTCCAAGTGGTCCCAGTAGAAACCTACTGGTATTGAACTGGTCCTGTACTCGTCCCAGTAGGAGGCTACTGGTGCTGGACTGGTCCCAGTTGGGATTCAATTGGTTTGCTACTGGTTCCAAGTGGTCCCAGTAGAAACCTACTGGTATTGAACTGGTCCTGTACACGTCCCAGTAGGAGGCTATTGGTGCTGGACTGGTCCCAGTTGGGATTCAATTGGTTTGCTACTGGTTCCAAGTGGTCCCAGTAGAAACCTACTGGTATTGAACTGGTCCTGTACTCGTCCCAGTAGGAGGCTACTGGTGCTGGACTGGTCCCAGTTGGGATTCAATTGGTTTGCTACTGGTTCCAAGTGGTCCCAGTAGAAACCTACTGGTATTGAACTGGTCCTGTACTCGTCCCAGTAGGAGGCTACTGGTGCTGGACTGGTCCCAGTTGGGATTCAATTGGTTTGCTACTGGTTCCAAGTGGTCCCAGTAGAAACCTACTGGTATTGAACTGGTCCTGTACTCGTCCCAGTAGGAGGCTACTGGTGCTGGACTGGTCCCAGTTGGGATTCAATTGGTTTGCTACTGGTTCCAAGTGGTCCCAGTAGAAACCTACTGGTATTGAACTGGTCCTGTACAAGTCCCAGTAGGAGGCTACTGGTGCTGGACTGGTCCCAGTTGGGATTCAATTGGTTTGCTACTGGTTCCAAGTGGTCCCAGTAGAAACCTACTAGTACTGCACTGGGGGGGTTTTCACCAATTCAAAAGTCTCGGAAATTTCGACCACCTGGGGTTCTTTAACGTGCACTGACAACGCACAGTACACACATACGCCTCTGGCATTTTCGCCTCCATCGAAAACGCGACCGCCACGGCCGGGATCGAACCCGCGTATTTTGGATGTCAGCCGAGCACCGTAACCACTACACCACCGCGGCGGAGACAAGATTGCACTGACACCCAGAGCATTGCCCAGAGCTAACCGATCCCGAACAAGCCTCCTCACGCGAGCGATTCCGACCGCAGCCCGGCCGCTCTTCGACGGCCATCATTAGTTGCGTATTCAATCTCAATACGCTCAAAACAGGTATATTAAAGCAGTAAATAATAAACGTATATACAAAAATAAAATAAAAATAGAGGTGCACATCCCGCGTAAATGATGCATTTGAAAGCTGAGTGACACAGGCAGAAGTGTCGAAAAACGACGCAGCAGTTTTTCCGGGCGCACGTGGTAGGCAAGCCAAAGAAAGTCAAGCCATAGCCGCCATGGCCGCCAGTTGCGCGAGCAGCAAGCGCGTACGGTGTGCTATGCAGTTGCGTTTTTTTTTTTTAGTGTAGAGAAAATCATCTTCGCAACTTAATTTACGCTGAGTGTTCAGCATTCTCACCTCGGGAAGAATTTATGACTTCAAGTCATCGCATGACAACTGTTTTCGCCCATGACAACATGGATTTTTGGATCCACTGTGTGGTGTTCACTGCTTTCCTCTGCGACGGTGCGGTCATTTGTAGATAATTATTCCGCTTATGTTTTGCGTGCAAGCTGTTCTGTATTCCGTACGTAGAAATGCTGCAATACGATGTCAGTGGCTTGAATGTTGATACTACGAATCGTTCCACTGACAACGCTTTCTACAGGGCGATGTAGTGCAAGAGCATGTGTGTGTGCTAAAATGCTTGCATCTCCGCTACGACTTTTTGGAGTCACAAAAAGAAAAAAAAGGCCACTATGTAAAACTTGTGTCTTGAACACCATATATAAAACGAAGCAAATGCTGTTGCATGAGCGATAAGAACCCTAAAGGAGTGAGTAAAAGTAACGATGGAGCAATGTTTTAGTATAGCCAATGATATCCTTTTTCTATTTGGATCTTTAAACTAGCGCAATTCTTTTCTTTTTCCTAAGCCTTAAATAGGTCAGGAACGACCTCGACATATATTATCGAAATTTAGAACCACGGGCTTCTGGTCAAAAATGCAGGATCGTGCCACCACCCACAATTGGCGCCGCTCGGCTGTAATACAATTATGCCCAGTGTTTTCATGTGCATTAAATGCGTCTTCCTTCAAAGGTGCACTCCATTTGACTTTTATATTAGAACCGAGGTGACAAATAACATTTGCCCTGCTATAACTCTTATTTGTCGTCAATTTGACATTAACGACCTGACTGCATCTGCACAGCTTGGACTGCTTTTTTTTTTCCAGTTTGCAGCTTCCTACAATGACATTCTTTACAGTATTCAGTTAAAGTAGCTCAAACATTATTATCGGTAGTAACCTCAAGCTATTTACAACTGCTGTTTTATTTACCTGCGCATATCCAATGCTCTTTTTTTCCTAACTTGGTGAATATTGCAGGCCAATGAAAACAAGCAGATTCCTGTTTCACTGGCTAATTGAACTAGGGTGCAGTTTAAGTGGTTGCAGTTACATAACCTAATCACCAAGAAGTAAATAGTGTTGCTTAGCTTAACCACCTGTTGTGATAGTAAAATTTAACAGAATTTTTGACATCATTCCTATGGTTATCTTATTGCCTCAGGTTTTCTCAAGTGATGGCATGTGGCTACAGAAATCTTCACGTGAACATTTGATGCAGCACCGCAAACGTCGAACTTTTGTTTATGAGCCCACTGGGCAGACATTTTCAACTGCAAGCCTCATCGACAAAACCATCATGGACACAGTATTGAATAGGACAAGAAGGACAAACCACTTTTGGATCCTGCCATATATGACGCTCTGAAAGGTATGCTCCAGGCCACAAGCCTGGAGCATACCTTTCGTTATCGTCGATAACATCGTCGATCCGAGGAAGCGGATACACATCCTTTTTGGTGACAGCGTTTAGTTTTCTGTAATCGACACAAAACCGCCATGATCCATCCTTTTTCTTCACTAAGATCACTGGTGCTGCCCAGGGACTTGAGGACTCCTGAATGACGCCTTTATGCAGCATGTCCTTGACCTGTTCAGCGATAACTGTTCTCTCTGCTGAAGACACGCGGTAAGGCTTTTGGCGAATGGGGTGTGCCGAGCCGGTGTCTATTCGGTGATGAGCACGAGAACGAGGAAGTGAAGCCTGCTTGTCGCCTTGTGCGAAATCGAACACAGGCACATGCGCCAGAAGAACTCGCGCAAGAGCTCGGCGCTCATCTGAGGGAAGAGACTTATTTATCATTCTTAGGACGTGCTCTTCAGAAATAGCTGAGTTGGCGTAGTAGGTTCGACACTGCGCTTCGTCGCTGAAAGCCATAATAGCGCTGTAGGTCATTTCCTCAAATGTGGCGAGTTTCATACCGCGCGGTAGAACAACAGGGGCCGATGAACAATTGAAAGCCCACAGATTCGCGGCACCGTTCACTACACTCACGACAGAACGCGGTATGAGTACATCCTTCTTAGCGCAACTAGGAGCAAGCGGTAAAACTTCTGCATCAAATGAACAACGGTCGGTAGTAGTGGCTTTGACACAGACACGCGAGAATGAACAAGGCGGTATCAACAGATCATCGGAAACAACGAAGCACTTTTTGTCTTTCGGAGGTGTGTCTGCAAGGGCGGCAAGGAGTGCACTATCCAGACTTATTTCACCCGTACCGCAATTGACAGAAGCGCCACAATCCTTAAGAAAATCAATACCCAGAATGACATCATGAGTGCAACGCGGTAATACCAAAAATTCTGTTTTAAAGTCTTCCCCGCAGAACAAAACACTTGCAACACAAATGCCGAGAGGAATAAGGCACTCTCCACTGACACCACGAAAGGTCACACTGTCATTCCACGGGAACATAACTTTCCGTCCCAATCTCTCTTTGAACGTGGCACTCATGACGGACACGGTAGCACCAGTATCTACTAAAGCACTTGTAGGTATACTATCGACGAAGACATGCACTTTGTTTTTCACCATCACCAGAGGAATATTTCGCAGAGATCCAGGCTGTCCGGCGACCTCACCTCCATTGGCCGCGTCGGCTAGTTTCCCGACGGCGGTGGGGACGTAAGGCGTCGCCGTGGTGATGGCGAACGGCGTTGTCGATTGGTTGGTGGCGTCAGGCTGCGATCTGAAGCTGGTGAGGCACTCCTGTTATGTTGTCCGAAAGCATTTCTGTGTGCTGAGCCTGTGGTTCGGGCAGCGCCAAAGTCAGTTTGCCAGTGGTTGTCATAGACGTCGCGATCGAAATTAGCCCAATCTGGTGGTGCACCGTATCTTGACTGTCGGCGTCTGCGACAAAATCGGGAGATGTGAGCCGTGGCACCATATCTGTAACAAACCGGCAATGTGCGACTGGGGTTGTAGGCCTCGCGGTCAAACGTGGGTTTTTGCGAATAGTAGTGAGCACGACTTTCACATTACCGACGCGTGGTGACGGGTCCGTAAGAGCGCTCGTCATGCGTCACTTCGTCGGGAAAATGAGATCAATACTGGAGCCGCTGATCGGCAGAATAGCTTAGAGTTCCTGGCATGACAGACAGCGCGGATACAGCGGACGCAGGTTCATGGGATTGGTTGGGACGACCAAGCTGTTCGACACCCGCTGCTCCTTTAGTGTGTCGCTCGAGTTCTTCGCGGACTATCTGCCGTATAGTGGTCGCAAGGTCGAACTGATAGCCGGAGCTGTCGTCAACGCTTGCAACAGTGGTAACGTTAGGTAACCTTCCGAACTTTGGCGTGATACGGCGCAGCTTCAAAGTTTCAAACGTTCGGCACTGCCTGATGAGGTCGTCGACTGAGCTAAGACTCTCTTTTCCAATGAGGTAGCTATAGACGTCTTCAGCAATCCCTTTGAGAAGGTGCCCAACTTTATCTTCTTCAGACATAAGGGGGTTCACCGTCCTACACAGCTTCAAGACCGCCTCTATATAGGTCGTACAGGTCTCACCTGGGACTTGCGCGCGTTGAAGCAACGTCTGCTCCGCCCGTTTCCTCTTCGCGGTGGAATCTCCGAAGCATTCTGTGATGTCGGCAACAAAGCGGTCCCACGTCGTTAGTGTATCCTCATGGTTCTCGAACCACAGAAGTGCGGTATCCGTGAGAAAAAGAACGACGTTCTCCAACTGAGCGGACAGGTTCCATCCATTGTACTTGCTCACACGCTTGTAATGTGTGAGCCACTGTTCTACGTCCTCACCAGATTTACCCGAAAAAGAGCGTGGCTCCATCGTGTGCCTCCAGACGCCAGTAGACCGCGCCGGAGAGGACAGGGGTGACGGGTCGTTGTCGTTTTGAGACATCTCCAGCGGCGGCAGTTGAGCGAGGCGTCGGCTTCGTCGTAGGATTCCCGGTAGCAGCTCCGTCTTCGTGGTCAGCGTACCCAGCACCTCCACCACAAAACTGTTACGGTTGAAAGGTCGAGCGAAGGTTTATTTACAGGAGAGCGCGGAGCGCTAGGTAGCTGGTACAGCCGAGGCAAGATGGCGTCCAACCGCTAGACAAGATATCGTCCTCGTCGTCTTCCACCCTTGCCTGGCTCATACGTTGACTGCCCGTCTGATACCGTAGCAATATTATTGATGCAATGTTCTGCCATAATTCACAGCTCTTGCAGTTTTCAAAGGGTGTAGATTTTTTAAAACTTTAGCAATGCAAGTTTATATACAATTTTTGATAGACAAAAAGAGATTCTTCACTTTTGTGACCCTTATGTCTGTGTTTTTTAAAGCACTTTTCAGGCACTACCCGGCGTACAACTGTAACAACACTGAAGTGGTCCCGCATAGACATACCTGACCCAGAAAAAAAGTCGCCTGCAAAATTGAGAACAGAAGTGGTAGTATTCCTGTAACAGTGATACCGAAAATATACATGTGTGCATCGCTCAATCCTGTACTCTTTATCGTTCCAGGGGTGTTGCCACACTGTGGCCCCTCTGTGTGACTGTGCGCACTGATTAAGGCACCTGCAGGCCAGTACAGAACCAATACACCTGTATTGCTCCACTGGGTAAATACAGATCCAATACACATACAGCTCTAATAGGGAAATAGAGAACCAATACACCAATATAGCTCCACTAGGAAAATACGGAGCCAATGCACCAATATAGTAGCTCCAATAGGCAAATACAAAACCAATTGACTAATAGGCCAGTAGGTGTCAATAATCTGATAAGCTATGGTTTTTCTATTGGGAATTTTTGCTAGGGTGGGTACAGTCTGCTGCTGCGACAAACCAGTCAAACGCCGGTTGGTGCTGTGACCTGTTGGCACTGAGGTTTGTTGCTGCTGCGGCCATCCTCAGTGCCAGCTGGTCCCAGCGCCAACTGGGACCAGTAGCTGCTGGGACCAGTAGCTGCTGGGACCAGTAGCTGCTGGGACCAGTAGCTGCTGGGACCAGTAGCTACTGGGACCAACTGGGACCAGTAGCTACTGGTCCCAGCACCTACTGGTCCCAGTTGGTCCCAACACCAACTGGGAATTGGCCAATAAACCACTTGAACTGGGACCAATAGAAACCAGTAACAATTTTTTCACCTGGGAGGTGTAACGTAATATGCAGCAAGCCTTACAATGTGGTTTTTCTATGCATGCATATGAACAACGTTAAGCACATTGAGCTTGCATTGTGGTGTTTCTATGCATGCAAATTAACAAGGTTTAGCACACTGAGCAAGCCATTTCATTTAGAATGAGTTCAAGACAGATTCACCAGCACAAGCTAGGCCTCTCAGCTGTGGAGTCTGTATATGTTGCACGTCTTGCTTCTCCAGACTTACACGCTCCTCTTTGGTAAAACAGCCCTGTACGTAGTTGGATTTGTTTTTCTTTTCTAAAACATGTGTTTGAGCAAGCCTACTTAACAGGCTTTTAGGCTATTGTTGAGAAAGGCAAGTGGATGTTATCTCCATCAAAGTATGCGTGAGAGACCAACTTCTGAACACTATTGAAGACAAAGGACTACCTTTGCAGCTGGGTTCATGATGCGCAAGAACACTGAAAAACAACACATGCTAACACTACATGTCTCCCATGGGTGGTAACCATTGATGGGATCTGCTGGTGCAGTGGTGCTTCACATGATCACTAATATTCCCCACAAGTGCAGCAGTGGTAAGTGGCCACAGGGTATAGCCCCAAAATTATAAACCTTTTTTTGTCAGATTAAGCCTTCAGATCCCTGTATCCTTATAATGAATGTAATGACAGCAGCTATGGGCAGCACTCTATGCTGATCATATCCCAAGGAACTCACTCTCTTCAAAGGGAAGCATGTTCCAAAGAACTTGCTTGAGAGAGTGTTTGTAGAAAGGATTAAACAGTACTTTCTATAGCTCTTAATACAACACGGGACATAGAAAGCAATGCTGGAGAAATGTATCAAGGGGGACTATCAGTATAGGTTCCAGTACTTTGAACGTACATCTGCCCTTCTCCCTTGACAGACTAAATAAGCATGTGCCATATGTAGCACGAAATAACCAGACTGGTTTACATACAAATACCACGCAACTTTCACGGTTCATACGAGAAAGGTGCATAACACTGAGATTGCCTATCCAGACGAAGCATTTATAAAACCTATGTATTTAAATAAATTTAAATACATAGGAAAATAAGGTTATTCAGGGTGCAGGGTACAAGCAACAAAAAAACAATAAAGCACTGCCTTTGGTCGGGAGCAGTGTCATATCGAAATCGAATCAAATCTCTATTTACAATGTGTAGCTGAATGTCCCCTAAGGTGAAAAGCAGTTACAGAACCACTTGAAAGCGCCTAAGGGCCTGGATACATGAAGGTACGTAACGAGGCACAATGTAATAAACAGCAAACCTTACAAGCTCCTCTGACGTTTGTGTAGTATACATGAGTATATAGCACTGCAAGAGAGCAGTTTTCTTTAGAGGGAGGAAACAGAAGTTCCAGTAAAACTCAATTGTGCATGCTAAGCCTATCAGTGCTGATGTGGAAAGGCAGAAAGAGTGCTTTTATACTAACTTCCATTGATCTTTAGTGCAACAATCACACAGCTGGAATGAAAGACATGTAACAACTAAAATTCAACTAAGGCGGCACTACTGTGACTCTGTGCTATCACTGGTGAGTAATGTGACTTCATGTGCCTGCAAAGTGTCTTCCTCCAAGTGAACGCCATGTTGCACGAGCGGCACTTGAACGGCTTGCCACCTGTGTGAGAGTTCAAGTGGTCACTGAGTGCACGCCGCTGATAGAATTTGCTTGGGCAGAGGTGGCACTGGTATGGTCTGTCACCCGTGTGTGTACGCAAGTGGTCAGTCAGGCCACACTTTATAGTGAACTTCATTGGGCAGAGGTGGCATTGGTAAGGCTTCTCACCCGTGTGGATGCGCAAGTGCCTCTTGAGCGTGCACTTCTGGTTGAAGCCCATCTGGCAGACGTGGCACTGGACGGGCTTCTCACCTGTGTGGATCCGCATGTGAACCACCAGTCCATAGTTGCGTGTAAACACTTTGCCGCAGAGTGTGCACTTGTGGTGGCCACTCTTGACATTCGATTCAGTCAAAGCAGGTGACGTTTGCTCCTCCCCTTCAAGTGGCTCGGCCTTCACTTGGTGGTGTACGAAGCCAAACTGTCCCCTCGCAGAATCCTCTGACCCTCCCGTAGCTGCTGTGGCATTCAGCTGTTTGCAGCCATCCAAAGAGACCTCACTGTTTCCTGGAAAGGCAAATGGACATTCTCTTCAGCTACAATGGCAACCACCATTTCTTTACATGATCGCTCGATGGTACTTCAAAACTACAATAGCAGAAATGTGTATCAGTACAAACACAATGATAAACTGCGATAAAGTAAATATCACACTACACCATTTCGCACACACTGTCATCATCGAAAAATCCTTTGTAGGTTTCTGGGAGAAGTATATATTTTTATTGTTGCTCTGTGCTGATTAGGCTGTGTATTTCTGGAAGCAATGGCCAACGTGTGAAGAAGGCAGCCCCTCAAAAAGTGATGCAACAATGCACACTACTTTGCTGTCAGCAAACCAGCATGTGCAAACTAAGAGCAGTAGCACCTCACCTAAACGAGATAAGAGCAGTGCGCACAACAGTGTTTGTTATTGTCACAAACAGGCATCAAACTTAAAACAGAGTGAAGGAAATAGTGACACAAGATGCAAGAAAGTCACTATAAAGAACAGCGCAGTTCTTGCTCTTAATGTGGAGCAGTGACATAATACCAGCCCAGGTGAAAATATTGCTACTGGTTTCTATTGGTTTCAACTGGTCTGAAGTGGTCCCAGTTGGGATTCAATTGGTTTGCTACTGGTTCCAAGTGGTCCCAGTAGAAACCTACTGGTATTGAACTGGTCCTGTACTCGTCCCAGTAGGAGGCTACTGGTGCTGGACTGGTCCCAGTTGGGATTCAATTGGTTTGCTACTGGTTCCAAGTGGTCCAGTAGAAACCTACTGGTATTGAACTGGTCCTGTACTCGTCCCAGTAGGAGGCTACTGGTTCCAAGTGGTCCCAGTAGAAACCTACTGGTACTGCACTGGGGGGGTTTTCACCAATTCAAAAGTCTCGGAAATTTCGACCACCTAGGGTTCTTTAACGTGCACTGACAACGCACAGTACACACATACGCCTCTGGCATTTTCGCCTCCATCGAAAACGCGACCGCCACGGCCGGGATCGAACCCGCGTATTTTGGATGTCAGCCGAGCACCGTAACCACTACACCACCGCGGCGGAGACAAGATTGCACTGACACCCAGAGCATTGCCCAGAGCTAACCGATCCCGAACAAGCCTCCTCACGCG
The DNA here is from genome assembly GCA_013339685.2 of Hyalomma asiaticum. NCBI lineage: Eukaryota > Metazoa > Arthropoda > Arachnida > Ixodida > Ixodidae > Hyalomma > Hyalomma asiaticum. The sequence continues at coordinate 69,779,729 of CM023489.1, forward strand.
AGCGATTCCGACCGCAGCCCGGCCGCTCTTCGACGGCCATCATTAGTTGCGTATTCAATCTCAATACGCTCAAAACAGATATATTAAAGCAGTAAATAATAAACGTATATACAAAAATAAAATAAAAATAGAGGTGCACATCCCGCGTAAATGATGCATTTGAAAGCTGAGTGACACAGGCAGAAGTGTCGAAAAACGACGCAGCAGTTTTTCCGGGCGCACGTGGTAGGCAAGCCAAAGAAAGTCAAGCCATAGCCGCCATGGCCGCCAGTTGCGCGAGCAGCAAGCGCATACGGTGTGCTATGCAGTTGCGTTTTTTTTTTTTTTTAGTGTAGAGAAAATCATCTTCGCAACTTAATTTACGCTGAGTGTTCAGCATTCTCACCTCGGCAAGAATTTATGACTTCAAGTCATCGCATGACAACTGTTTTCGCCCATGACAACATGGATTTTTGGATCCACTGTGTGGTGTTCACTGCTTTCCTCTGCACCGGTGCGGTCATTTGAAGGTAATCATTCCGCTTATGTTTTGCGTGCAAGCTGTTCTGTATTCCATACGTAGAAATGCTGCAACACGATGTCAGTGGCTTGAATGTTGATACTACGAATCGTTCCACTGACAACGCTTTCTACAGGGCGATGCACAAGAGCATGTGTGTGTGCTAGAATGCTTGCATCTCCGCTACCACGACTTTTTGGAGTCAAAAAAAGAAAAAAAAAGGCCACTGCATGCTATGTAAAACTTGTGTCTTGAACACCATATATAAAACGAAGCAAATGCTGTTGCATGAGCGATAAGAACCCTAAAGGAGTGAGTAAAAGTAACGATGGAGCAATATTTTAGTATAGCCAATGATATCCTTTTTCTATTTGGATCTTTAAACTAGCGCAATTCTTTTGTTTTTCCTAAGCCTTAAATAGGTCAGGAACGACCTCGACATATATTATCGAAATTTAGAACCACGGGCTTCTGGTCGAAAATGCAGGATCGTGCCACTACCCACAATTGGCGCCGCTCGGCTGTAATACAATTATGCCCAGTGTTTTCATGTGCATTAAATGCGTCTTCCTTCGAAGGTGCACTCCATTTGACTTTTATATTAGAACCGAGGTGACAAATAACATTTGCCCTGCTATAACTCTTATTTGTCGTCAATTTGACATTAACGACCTGACTGCATCTGCACAGCTTGGACTGCTTTTTTTTTTTCCAGTTTGCAGCTTCCTACAATGACATTCTTTACAGTATTCAGTTAAAGTAGCTCAAACATTATTATTGGTAGTAACCTCAAGCTATTTACAACTGCTGTTTTATTTACCTGCGCATATCCAATGCTCTTTTTTTCCTAACTTGGTGAATATTGCAGGCCAATGAAAACAAGCAGATTCCTGTTTCACTGGCTAATTGAACTAGGGTGCAGTTTAAGTGGTTGCAGTTACATAACCTAATCACCAAGAAGTAAATAGTGTTGCTTAGCTTAACCACCTGTTGTGATAGTAAAATTTAACAGAATTTTTGACATCATTCCTATGGTTATCTTATTGCCTCAGGTTTTCTCAAGTGATGGCATGTGGCTACAGAAATCTTCACGTGAACATTTGATGCAGCACCGCAAACGTCGAACTTTTGTTTATGAGCCCACTGGGCAGACATTTTCAACTGCAAGCCTCATCGACAAAACCATCATGGACACAGTATTGAATAGGACAAGAAGGACAAACCACTTTTGGATCCTGCCATATATGACGCTCTGAAAGGTATGCTCCAGGCCACAAGCATATTATTGCATGCAATGTTCTGCCATAATTCACAGCTCTTGCAGTTTTCAAAGGGTGTAGATTTTTTAAAACTTTAGCAATGCAAGTTTCTATGCAATTTTTGATAGACAAAAAGAGATTCTTCACTTTTGTGACCCTTATGTCTGTGTTTTTTAAAGCACTTTTCAGGCACTACCCGGCGTACAACTGTAACAACACTGAAGTGGTCCCGCATAGACATACCTGACCCAGAAAAAAAGTCGCCTGCAAAATTGAGGACAGAAGTGGTAGTATTCCTGTAACAGTGATACCGAAAATATACATGTGTGCATCGCTCAATCCTGTACTCTTTATCGTTCCAGGGGTGTTGCCACACTGTGGCCCCTCTGTGTGACTGTGCGCACTGATTAAGGCACCTGCAGGCCAGTACAGAACCAATACACCTGTATTGCTCCATTGGGTAAATACAGATCCAATACACATACAGCTCTAATAGGGAAATAGAGAACCAATACACCAATATAGCTCCACTAGGAAAATACGGAGCCAATGCACCAATATAGTAGCTCTAATAGGCAAATACAAAACCAATTGACTAATAGGCCAGTAGGTGTCAATAATCTGATAAGCTATGGTTTTTCTATTGGGAATTTTTGCTAGGGTGGGTACAGTCTGCTGCTGCGACAAACCAGTCAAAAGCCGTTTGGTGCTGTGACCTGTTGGCACTGAGGTTTGTTGCTGCTGCGGCCATCCTCAGTGCCAGCTGGTCCCAGCGCCAACTGGGACCAGTAGCTGCTGGGACCAGTAGCTGCTGGGACCAGTAGCTACTGGGACCAACTGGGACCAGCACCTACTGGTCCCAGTTGGTCCCAACACCAACTGGGAATTGGCCAATAAACCACTTGAACTGGGACCAATAGAAACCAGTAACAATTTTTTCACCTGGGAGGTGTAACGTAATATGCAGCAAGCCTTACAATGTGGTTTTTCTGTGCATGCATATGAACAACGTTAAGCACATTGAGCTTGCATTGTGGTGTTTCTATGCATGCAAATTAACAAGGTTTAGCACACTGAGCAAGCCATTTCATTTAGAATGAGTTCAAGACAGATTGACCAGCACAAGCTATAGGCCTCTCAGCTGTGGAGTCTGTATATGTTGCACGTCTTGCTTATCCAGACTTACACGCTCCTCTTTGGTAAAACAGTCCTGTACGTAGTCGGATTTGTTTTTCTTTTCTAAAACATGTGTTTGAGCAAGCCTACTTAACAGGCTTTTAGGCTATTGTTGAGAAAGGCAAGTGGATGTTATCTCCATCAAAGTACGCATGAGAGACCAACTTCTGAACACTATTGAAGACAAAGGACTACCTTTGCAGCTGGGTTCATGATGCGCAAGAACACTGAAAAACAACACATGCTAACACTACATGTCTCCCATGGGTGGTAACCATTGATGGGATCTGCTGGTGCAGTGGTGCTTCACATGATCACTAATGTTCCCCACAAGTGCAGCAGTGGTAAGTGGCCACAGGGTATAGCCCCAAAATTATAAACCTTTTTTTGTCAGATTAAGCCTTCAGATCCCTGTATCCTTATAATGAATGTAATGATAGCAGCTATGGGCAGCACTCTATGCTGATCATATCCCAAGGAACTCACTCTCTTCAAAGGGAAGCATGTTCCAAAGAACTTGCTTGAGAGAGTGTTTGTAGAAAGGATTAAACAGTACTTTCTATAGCTCTTAATACAACACGGGACATAGAAAGCAATGCTGGAGAAATGTATCAAGGGGGACTATCAGTATAGGTTCCAGTACTTTGAACGTACATCTGCCCTTCTCCCTTGACAGACTAAATAAGCATGTGCCATATGTAGCACAAAATAACCAGACTGGTTTACATACAAATACCACGCAACTTTCACGGTTCATACGAGAAAGGTGCATAACACTGAGAGTGCCTATCCAGACGAAGCATTTATAAAACCTATGTATTTAAATAAATTTTAAATACATAGGAAAATAAGGTTATTCAGGGTGCAGGGTACAAGCAACAAAAAAACAAGAATAAAGCGCTGCCTTTGGTCGGGAGCAGTGTCATATCGAAATCGAATCAAATCTCTATTTACAATGTGTAGCTGAATGTCCCCTAAGGTGAAAAGCAGTTACAGAACCACTTGAAAGCGCCTAAGGGCCTGGATACATGAAGGTACGTAACGAGGCACAATGTAACAAACAGCAAACCTTACAAGCTCCTCTGATATTTGTGTAGTATACATGAGTACATAGCACTGCAAGAGAGCAGTTTTCTTTAGAGGGAGGAAACAGAAGTTCCAGTAAAACTCAATTGTGCATGCTAAGCCTATCAGTGCTGATGTGGAAAGGCAGAAAGAGTGCTTTTATACCAACTTCCATTGCTCTTTAGTGCAACAATCACACAGCTGGAATGAAAGACATGTAACAACTAAAATTCAACTAAGGCGGCACTACTGTGACTCTGTGCTATCACTGGTGAGTAATGTGACTTCATGTGCCTGCAAAGTGTCTTCCTCCAAGTGAATGCCATGTTGCACAAGCGGCACTTGAACGGCTTGCCACCTGTGTGAGTGTTCAAGTGGTCACTGAGTGCACGCCGCTGATAGAATTTGCTTGGGCAGAGGTGGCACTGGTATGGTCTGTCACCCGTGTGTGTACGCAAGTGGTCAGTCAGGCCACACTTTATAGTGAACTTCATTGGGCAGAGGTGGCACTGGTAAGGCTTCTCACCCGTGTGGATGCGCAAGTGCCTCTTGAGCGTGCACTTCTGGTTGAAGCCCATCTGGCAGACGTGGCACTGGACGGGCTTCTCACCTGTGTGGATCCGCATGTGAACCACCAGTCCATAGTTGCGTGTAAACACTTTGCCGCAGAGTGTGCACTTGTGGTGGCCACTCTTGACATTCGATTCAGTCAAAGCAGGTGACGTTTGCTCCTCCCCTTCAAGTGGCTCGGCCTTCACTTGGTGGTGTACGAAGCCAAACTGTCCCCTCGCAGAATCCTCTGACCCTCCCGTAGCTGCTGTGGCATTCAGCTGTTTGCAGCCATCCAAAGAGACCTCACTGTTTCCTGGAAAGGCAAATGGACATTCTCTTCAGCTACAATGGCAACCACCATTTCCTTACATGATCGCTCGATGGTACTTCAAAACTACAATAGCAGAAATGTGTATCAGTACAAACACAATGAAAACTGCGATAAAGTAAATATCGCAATACACTATTTCGCACACACTGTCATCATCGAAAAATCCTTTGTAGGTTTCTGGGAGAAGTACATATTTTTATTGTTGCTCTGTGCTGATTAGGCTGTGTATTTCTGGAAGCGATGGCCAACGTGTGAAGAAGGCAGCCCCTCAAAAAGTGATGCCACAATGCACACTACTTTGCTGTCAGCAAACCAGCATGTGCAAACTAAGAGCAGTAGCACCTCACCAAAATGAGATAAGAGCAGTGCGCACAACAGTGTTTGTTATTGTCACAAACAGGCATCAAACTTAAAGACAGAGTGAAGGAACTAGTGACACAAGATGCAAGAAAGACGCTATAAAGAACAGCGCAGTTCTTTGCTCTTAATGTGGAGCAGTGACATAATACCAGGTGTAATGTAATATGCAGCAAGCCTTACAATGTGGTTTTTCTGTGCATGCATATGAACAACGTTAAGCACATTGAGCTTACATTGTGGTGTTTCTACGCATGCAAATTAACAAGGTTTAGCACAATGAGCAAGCCATTTCATTTATAATGAGTTCAAGCCAGATTCACCAGCACAAGCTAGGCCTCTCAGCTGTGGAGTCTGTATTTGTTGCACCTCTTGCTTACCCAGACTTACACACTCTTTAGTAAAGCAGTCCTGTACGTAGTTGGATTTGCTTTTCTTTTCTAAAACATACGTTTGAGCAAGCCTATTTAACAGGCTTTTAGGCTATTGTTGAGAAAGGCAAGTGGATGTTATCTCCATCAAAGTACGCATGGGAGACCAACTTCTGAACTCTATTGAAGACCAAGGACTACCTTTGCAGCTGGGTTCATGATGCGCAAGAACACTGAAAAACAACACATGCTAACACTACATGTCTCCCATGGGTGGTAACCATTGATGGGATCTGCTGGTGCAGTGGTGCTTCACATGATCACTAATATTCCCCACAGGTGCAGCAGCGGTAAGCGGCCACAGGGTATAGCCCCAAAATTATAAACCTTTTTTTGTCAGATTAAGCCTTCAGATCCCTGTATTCTTATAATGAATGTAATGATAGCAGCTATGGGCAGCACTCTACGCTGATCATATCCGAAGGAACTCACTCTCTTCAAAGGGAAGTATGTTCCAAAGAACTTGCTTGAGAGAGTGATTGTAGAAAGGATTAAACAGTACTTTCTATAGCCCTTAATACAACACGGAACATTGAAAGCAATGCTGGAGAAATGTGTCAAGGGAGACTGTCAGTATAGGTTCTAGTACTTTGAACGTACATCTGCCCTTCTCCCTTGACAGACTAAATCAGCATGTGCCATATGTAGCACCAAAATAACCAGACTGGTTTACATACAAACACTACACGATTTTCACGGTTCATACGAGAAAGGCGCATAACGCTGAGAGTGCCTATCCAGACGAAACATTCATAAAACCTGTCCTATGCACACACACACATAAAAATGCACATGGCACATGCACACATTAACAAATGTGGCACTCTTTCTACTAAACTACACATGAAGTCTTCTTTAAAGCACTTTGTAGGTTCAGTACCATAGTGCAAATGTGCCAGAACGAACACTCTATGCAAAACTGGTCTAAATAATCTATGAAAACAAAAGTGCCCAATGCTTTTAGACAACGTGCAATGGAACGTATTCACATAGATTAAAATTGATTTAACAGTTTTATTGCACTATATAAGTCATGAATCTGGTGTAACATCATTAAGCTAGTAGCCACAACAATGAACATTTAGAAACTGTAGTAAGCACTACTACACACAAAGCGAAGAGTCCTCCAGTTTACAATTTAGTGTTCTTGACAATGGGGCTACAGACTGCTGGATGCAGTGATCTTGTGAATTAAAGGACCATCAACCAGTCTCCTTTACAAACTTTGTATATATAAACTTCATCTTGTCAGCACTGTCCAGGGAGCACTCAATCAATGGGACACTTCAGATCGGTTCAACACTGGAGGCAATAGAAGAAATTCAACTCCAAGGCTTTTATGCAGCCATCAGATGAGAGGCAACATAGATGCACTTTCCTTTCGCCTAGGGTAACATCAACAAGCAGTCCGACTTCCTGCCATACTTGACATTTTGGAGACTGCCTGCTTTTCTCTGCTAAATTCTACTTTACAAGGTAATTCCAATGGTGGTAATGCACGCTCAACACTGGACAGAAGCCCCTGACGTTATGAGCAGCATAGCTACCAGTGTCTGGTATCAATATGTGCAACTTTTAGCTCAACTCATAGCACGGTTCACTCTAAAGGAAGAATGTATAGCCTTCCGATTAGAATTTCAACCACTCTTGCAATGTACAGTTGTTTGACACAGACATGACTGCCACAGAGCTAACTCAGAGCCTTTTTTTTTTTTTTTTTGTCAACAACAAGATTTTGTGAGGAGTCAAAAACATCAGAAAAGATGCAAGAGATGCCAGACCTTTTCCAAGAAATGAGACAAATGGCTCAAGAACTGGTGCACAGTAAGTAGGAAACATCTGTTATGAAACTAACAAATCAGCACATTCACTCTTAACAAATATTACAAGAAAATTATCTAATACACAGTTGTTCGGGGAAACATGCAAGATCAGGTCTCTAACGCAGACCACTAATCGAACATGTAGAGCACAGTCCATGGTGCATTCACCAGCAAGGAACCTGGAAAAGAAGTATACATAGATGTAAAAATTACGAGGGTATGAAGAGTGGAAAGGAGGCTCCCTGGCCAATCAGGACAGTTCCAATACAGCAGGAACACACTAAGACAGATAGCACCCACATACGACATTCCTATATTGCCCTACATGGTACCATGCTTGAGTGCTTGCTCTCAACAAGATGCATCTTAAATTGCAACTTTCCTTAAAGGTCCCATGACACCAAAATTTCAAACGCGAGACGCTTGCGTTAATTGGTTTTCCTGCATACGAAGGCAATCTTGACCAAGTATTAGCGACGAACGTCGCCTCTAAGTAATTTTAATATGGTTTCAAAGTAAGCGGGAATGCTCATCCGAGCTTGCAGCACCTCTCGACATCGCCACTAGTGTGACGCAGTTAGTGGGCCATCTGTGACGTTTCACTTTTGTAAGTTGATATTGTGGCGTCACAGAGAGACACGGGCGCGCCGCGCTATGGCTTCCGAGCGTGGCCTCCAAGATCGGCTCTCGCAGCCGATCGCGGAGGCCACGCCAAAAGCCGTATTTTTCTGCTTCCTCTCCTTGTTGGTCGCTCAAGCGTACATTGTACACACGCTATGATGCAAAGCGAGTGTGGCGAGCTGGTCTGGCGCTCGCGCTCTCCGCAACGTCACCGAATCTTGAGCTCAAGTGATCAGTGCATGCGCTCACTTCCGACAGCCGCCGCGCTAGCCCCGCGGCGCTAGTTTCTTGCAGTTTTGGCGCGCGTTTCGAAGCTTCATTAAAACTGAACAAAATTAACAATGCTGTGACTAATTAGACTTCACGCTGGGGAATTTGCCACTCCATGCCGTGATTACAAGACACTGTTCTACTCATTAGAGCATAAAAGTCTCCAACAAAAAAATAGCTGTCATGGGCCCTTTAAAAGCATTCGAGTACATAAGGCAAAGGGAAATAGATGCTGATAAGAATGTGTCACTAGGCACAGGGCAACATTTCCTCTCTGTGTGGTCATACGAGGATACAGTGGTCCCTCGCTGTCCATTCAGTCATTGTCTTTGTCTACATGCACTGACGTTCCAGCTTCGTGATGAACCCCTGGAGAAAAAGACAAACATCAGCTGAGCTGCGAGACGTCCAGCAACTGAGAGTGTGCGAGGGAGGGCACAACTTAAAACGGACATATAGTTCTACTGAGTCCCAACCCTATGCTTTTACAAAGGGAATTGCTCACCTTTCTGGTCCCTATTTAAACAATATTGCAGAATTATGAAATACTTCTTTAATACATTGAACATATTGTCATTCTTTGGGAACTACTTCCTTTGGTGCATGAAGGCATGCAAAAAGAGTGCAGTGGGGTGCTGTGTGTAGAGAGTATGGTACTTATTCTTAGGTTGTAAATACACTTACAGAATGCATATTTATAGCAGCGGCTGCAACGCACAATGGCCGAGCTGTTATGCAGTATGACATTATGCATTATGACACAGCTGACTGGCACAGCTGACAGCCCAAGCCAAGTCTGTCCATCCTATTCTTAACATACGCAGTGGCACCCACACGCACATTCCAAGTGACCAAATACAATTTGCGTGCAGCAATAGGACGCCCATACCTGCTACAGCAAAACATGATGCCTCGAATTTGCACGGGTATCCACTTCATCTGATCAAGAGCATCAGAAGAGCTTTTGCCGCAATACCACCTCTGAACCCATTTTTTCCACCAGACACCAGTTCTCTTACAGTGCAGCTGGTCTCTGATCAAAACTGTTGCTCAACTTCAGAGGCCCTTAACACATGATACAGCTCACATTTCTGGTCGACTATGTTACTGAGCCTGTTCAACCGTCTTACGACCAATACTGCAATCAAGACGTTGCGCACGTAGGTCACCTCAATACCTCCTGCAACCTGACAGTTGCACCTAGCTGTTAGGTTGCACACAGGCTTGCTATTCAGCACCAGCAGTGGGATCACCACTCGTGCTCGGAAGCTGTGCCCCATCTTGACTGTCAAACTTGCAGGGACCACAGGATTTTATTTGAATTACCCGTATTTACTCGCATAATGAACACACTCGCATAATGGCCGCACACCCAACTTTAGCAGACAAATTCTGGATTTTTTTTTCTCCCGTGTAATACACACACCCCCAACTTTGAGCCCTTGCGGTCCTGCGAACAGCCGCGGTGTTTGGAGTCGTTCGGCACGGCAATTCAATACTCCCGCGTCCCGATAAAACTGCTGCTGCAATTCCCTCGCACCACTCACTACAGCATGCTGCCATGCTTGAGGCACAGGCTGGCGCAGCTAAGCATAAGCAAGGTCTCCGCGGATGGGACGGATGGCAAGGTCTCCAAGATCCGAGATTGCATCACTAAATTGCAGTGATGATATCTCAGACGTCATCATACTTAACACGCACAACCGGGAGGCTCAGCTTAGATATGAGGGAGGAATGTGATGGTGAGTCGTTTTGCGTGCGGTGGTGGGAGACATCTATTCTCCCGTTACAGATTATCGAGGGAGTTTAGGTACGGCCATCCGCAAATGCTACCGAACACTGATGCAACTGGGTGTCCCCACAATTGCATCGACGATGCAGCGACCTTTTTCGGTTGGCCGCAAGCTGGTGCAGCGTGGATCAGTGGCCTACGCATTGTGTGTCATGGCGTCGTTCCAAGCGAGACCCACAGTGACGTAGAAACTACATGCGTGGCGAAGACCACTATGTGCCGCTCGTTCATTTTTTCGCTGTTGACCGTTCAACAGCGTCGGCATTTTTTCAGTTTCGTGGCGCGGTGGGCTGAGCACGCATTAAACGCAAGTGAAATGCCATTGCACTAGGAACACAACGCAGCTACCATAAAGGCTGTCGTGGTCAGTGCCGAGGCGCATGGTACCGACGCAACAGCTCTTTTTTAATGTTTTTTAAATAAAATTTCATCACATGCGTCGCTCTAAGCATTACTGTGGGTTGCAACACTGTCTTTTCTTGCGCATTAAAGCTTTTTGCTCACCCCAAAAAAATCTTTGTACTTACCCCGCGTAATAAATGCACCCCCTCCTTTGCTTCTGCTTTTCTGGGGGAAAATTGTGTTCTTTAAGCAGGTAAATGCGGTACAAAAAGTTTGAATGGACGTTTCCTAACATCGCAGCACCGTGCCTGCCCCTGGTGTGCGCACACAAGGCACTGTGGGAAAAAGCAGCACAGGAGAAGATTGAGCCCCTCGCCCCGCTGTGCCCGTCCTACATTGCTCTGTCTGTCTGCATGCAGATTGATATAGTGCATTGCTGGATGCAATAACAACACAATAAGACACTGGCATATTTTCTTGCATTACTTCCCCAAAAAAGAGAAACTGAAGAAGGAGTGGGTACGGCAGGTAAAGCCACCAGAACACTTATAACAGATAAAGCGCCAGAGCTCACGGTCAGATTTTGAATCTATTGCAATGTCTGGCTATGCGATCCTGCAGTCGTATCGGGGACACTTTGGTGGAACCTCGTAAAAATATTAATAATGATTTGTTTCTGGCAAGAAAACCCTGATTAAGTAATGTTATGCTGACAGTGGACCAATCTTCAAAAGTATTAGCGCCTGTTTGCAGAGCACTCGAGAAATCGCAGTCAGCCACAGTTTGAATGGTAAACATTGGCAGGGGCTGTTTCACCGAAGCAGCTCACTTTGTTTCCACCACTGCGCTTCACTCTAACAAAAAACTACAATTAACTTCCCCTATGTTTTCCTACCAGACTAGCTGAACTACTAGAAGAATTACGGGGTATTAACTGGGATCCTTAGCGAGGTTAGGAAACCAGGAGAAGGATACTTATCGCTTAATGAAGGGCATGTCCTCTGCTACAGAGGACTGCCAGAGAAGCGCGAATACGGGGTTGGATTCCTTATACACAAAGACCTAGCAGGCAACATTGAAGAATTCTATAGCGTCAATGAAAGGGTAGCAGGTATCGTGTTAAAATTAAATAGGCGATACAAACTAAAGCTAATACAATGTTACGTACCAACGGCAAGCCACAATGACGAGGCTGTAGAACAGTTTTATGAGGATGTAGAAACGGCAATGAACAAGGTACACACCCAATATACAACTGTCATGGGGGACTTCAACGTGAAAATAGGAAAGAAACTACGAGGAGAACAGGCGGTCGGGAACTACGGCGAAGGTGATAGAAACAGCAGAGGAGAGATGCTAATGGAATTCGCAGAACGAAATCACCTTCGTGTGATGAATACTTTCTTTAAAAAACGTAAGAACAGAAAGTGGACATGGAAAAGCCCCAACGGAGAAACGAAAAATGAAATAGATTTCATAATGTGTAGTGATCCAAGCATAGTACTAGACATGGAAGTGGTTAACAAGGTCAGAATCAGTGACCACAGACTAGTAAGGGCGAAGATAACCCTCAATCTAAAGCGCACAAGGACAAAGTTAATCACGCGGAAGAAGGCCAACCTCGATCTCGTCAGGGCGAAAGCAGAAGAATTTAGAATTGCACTTAAGAACAAGTATGAGGCTTTAGGACACGAAGAGAATGAGGACATAGAAAAGATGAACTAAGACATTACTAAGCTGATCACCGAAGCAGCGATCGAAATAGGGGGCAAAGCACTGAGACAAGATGTAAATAGGCTCTCTGAATCTACTAAAACTTTAATCAAACAACGCCAACAGATGAGAATAACTAACTCAAGAGACAGGATAGAATTTGCCGAGCTGTCTAAGCTCATCAGTAAAAGTAGAGTCAGGGACATACGTAACCATAATGTGAAAGAAATAGAAGCAAAAAAAAAAGGAGTCAGCATCAAAACAACTAAAAGGAGGCTTTGCGCGGGAAAGAACATAATGCATGCCATGAAAGACAAGCAGGGAAACACCGTTACCAACTTCAGAGATATAACCAGAGTGGCCGAGGACTTCTATTCTGAACTATACAGTTCAAATACGAGTCTCCCCACCATGAGGGTAGTAAACATCGATCAGGACACTGAAATTCCATGCGTTACTGCGGACGAAGTTAGGAAAGCAATTCAGGGCATGTCCCGCGGAAGAGCGGCTGGAGAAGACGGCATAACAGCCGACTTGATCAAAGACGGCGGAGACTTCCTAACTAGAAAGCTCGCGACACTATACACCCAGTGCCTCAAAACTTCAAATGTACCAGTCAGCTGGAAAAACGCAAATATTCTACTATTACATAAGAAGGGAGATGTTAAAGACTTGAGAAACTACAGGCCGGTCAGTCTACTCTCAACACTTTACAAAATTCTCACAAAGGTTATCTCCAACAGAATAAGGGTCAAACTTGAATTCAATCAACCAAGAGAACAAGCAGGGTTCAGGAAAGGATACTCCACCATAGACCACCTTCATGTGATAAATCAAGTAATCGAGAAGTCAGCGGAATACAACAAACCCCTCTATATGGCTTTCATAGACTACGAAAAGGCTTTCGATTCGGTAGAGATACCAGCAGTCCTAGAGGCATTACGCGACAAGGAATATGCGATAGATACGTAGACATAATAGCCAACATCTATAAAGATTTTACAGCCACCCCGCTCCTCCACAAGAAAAGCAGAAAAATCCCAATACAGAAAGGTGTCAGACAAGGAGATACAATTTCTCCAATGCTGTTTACTGCATGTTTGGAAGAAATCTTCAAAAGGCTAGACTGGGACGAGACAGGGCTAAGGATTAACGGCGAATATCTGAGTAACCTAAGATTTGCAGACGACATAGTTCTCTTTAGCAATGATGGCGACGAACTGCAAAAGATGATTGAAGACTTAAGCCGAGAAAGCTCTAAAGTAGGGTTAAGGATGAACATGCAGAAAACAAAGATAATGCTAAGTGGCACGGCGAAGAAACGTGGCTTCACGATCGGAAACCAGGCATTAGAAGTCGTAGAAGAATACCTATATCTAGGACAGCTACTGACAGGAGAACCCACCCATACAAAAGAAATCCAACGTGGAATAAACATGGGATGGCGCGCGTACGGGAGACACGCCCAACTCATGAAAGGAAATCTACCACTATCACTCAAGCGGAAACTATATAACTACTGCATTTTGCCAGTACTGACATACGGGGCAGAAACTTGGAGAATTACGAAGAATCTCGAGAGGAAGTTAAGAACGGCGCAGCGGGCGATGGAACGAAAAATGATAGGCGTTACATTAAGAGATAGAAAGAAAGCCGAGTGGGTCAGAGAACAGACCGGAGTCGCCGACATAATAACCGACGTTAAGAAGAAAAAATGGACATGGGCAGGCCACGTGATGAGAAGGATAGATAACCGATGGACAGTTAGAACGACGGAATGGATACCAAGAGAGGGCAAACGTAGCCGCGGGCGACAGAGAGTGGGCGGACGAAATCAAGAAATTCGCAGGCGTCAAATGGAATCAGCTCGCGCAGGACAGGCAAGAATGGAGAGGATTGGGAGAGGCCTTCGTCCTGCAGTGGACATAGATAGGCTGATGATGATGATGCTTTCCTACGCTTCACTGTCTGTTTGCTCATTAAGTTGTTTCTAACAAAAGAAAAAATAAAACGAGCCCTTGACCCCTTCCCTTTCGTTAAACACTTTTCAAAGCGTCATACCTTTACAATGAACATTTCAAACACGTTTGCGACAAAAACATGGTGCACAGGAAGTGAAAAAAAAAACCTAAACAGGCCTTCAAAACAAAAGAGCAGCGCGCGTGTCCGTGTGTAGCATGCCTCAATCGCGCGGCGGCTAAGTGCCATTACCTCGAACAGTCCGATAATGCAGAGTTGAAAGACTGCTAACTTGTCTTCAAGGTCCGCTGGATAACCTTGTGCAACAGCACACGGTTATCCAGCGCATTCGTTCAGAAGTTTTCTTTTTCCTTTTCTTAGTTTTACTGCATGACTCTTGAGTTGAAATTCAGCATGCATGGCTCTTGTTGGAGTGTCGATCATTAATGAAAGAGCGGCTATTCTAACTGGTGATGGTACTCCTAATAACAATATCTGGATTTTTACGTCCCAAAATCACAATATGATTATGAAAGACACTGTAGTGGAAGGCTCCAAAAAGTTCGACTACTTGGGATTCTTATTGTGCACTAACATCACACAGCATACAGGCCTCAAGCATTTCGCCTACATTTTGCCTTCAACGAAATGCTGTGACTGCGGCCGGGATTCAAACTTACCTTCGGGCCAGTAGCCGATTGCCATGGCCACCGTGGCAGCACTCCTCACCTTGAAGAGCACGACAATGGTGAATCGATAGCAGGTAACAGTACTTGATGAAAAAGCTGCTGTTCGAACCAAGAGCACCACTTGTCTTGGCGAACAGTGGTGTTGGGAGTTGCTAAAAAAGTCTTGTTTTGGCTTTCCCACATTCTGAAGAACACGTACTGGTCGGGGCGTACTGTGAGATGATTGCTTTTAGTGGTAGCGTCGCTTTGTGTGACGTATAACCTCGCTTGTACAAACATGAAATGGCTAGTTGCCTTTCTGAATGAGCGAATCAGCACGCATTGTAGGCAGCACTTTCACAATATCGTGAAAAATCAACATCTCAGAATGCCACCGCTGTGGTGCTCGATTGCCGTCCTTCTACGTGTGCCCTCAGCCCAAAACACTTTAGGCTTCAATTTACCGCAGCGTCAGAAAAGGGCTGGATTTTCATGCTCAGAAAACTAACAAGTGCATGGTGGTAGGTAAGTTCTGGAGTTTCTGAACAGGTGGTGTGGCAATGGCAACTGCAGTCCAACTAACTTTCCACATATGGCGTCAAAACGCCATGATTATTGCGGGATGAAGTCGCGACGCTTTCCAGAGCTTTCGGCGAACATGACGTAACCATGTGACGGGTCTCTAAAGGTGCCATAAGACACTGTCGTGCAAGAAGCCTGCATGAAGGAGAAAATTGGCATCCACCATGGACCAGGAGCAATTTTTCAGCAACTAAGAAGCTTTTCTGAGAAATCCGTATGGGTTTCGTTGTAGCTTTGTGGTACAGAAGGGTGGATGATACTTTTCCCTTCCATAAACGTTACTGCCCCTTGCACGTTTCCACATAACTCATTTAACAAAAGCCTGCATTTTCGCTTCGGAAGTGGTAATACCGTGGTAGCACTATTCGGGCAGCAAGGCGTGGGCATCAATCCTTGAGCTTTGGCGCAGTGAGGACAAACAGGCCTTCGACTGACATTTAAGCCAAGGTGTGCAAGTGCAATGGGACTGCCGAAGCAGCTGCGCTGATGAACTTGACATATAAGACTTTACCACACATGGTATAGTGCCCTGAAAATGATGAGCTGTATGTTGGCCTTGAATGCCCATCATGGAATGTGTGTGCATAGACTTGTGACTGTAGAAAGGAGGGGAGGGGGGGAGGTGACTTATAATCATGCAAACGTGGTACATAGATGTCTTAGGCAGAAAATGTGGCCGGTTATTCAAGAACTACCTTCATGCCTGCATTGATGGATGTCCAATAAATTTTGTGCTTCGCCGAGGTCGCGCACATCCTGGTTGATATAGCCCTTTCCTCACACACCATCACGTGGTTTCCTGCACATCTCGGGTCGCACTTGTCCTCTCTGACTAACCTCAACGAGGTCGCCCACACCCGCGCATGCGATCTAACCCACCACGTTGGGTCGAACGGAGGCGGTACCTCGGAGATTAGTCGGGAGGTCTTTCGAGATCCTTTATTCACGTTCAACGAGGTTTCAAAGCACTACCAGCTGTCTAGGTGTACGTTTCCTCTTCCGCACCAGAACCTTTCCAGGCCGCAGGCTGCAACGCTTCGAATGCTGCAGACAAAATCTTACCCTAGTCTGTCGACCCTAAGCTCATATACGGACACATTTGAACCGGACTGCCCCGATTGTGGCGAACGAAGCACTTTAGATCACATGCTCTGGCGGTGTCCCTCCTTACGGGGCCCTCAACGCATCACTGAAGAAGAGTGGTGCTCCGAGCTAAGGAGCTCTAATCTACTACACCAGCTAAGGAGCATCCAGAGGGCCCACGACGCGGCGGTGAGGCTCGGCCTCCCCGTCCCCACGTGGGAGCGGCCAGTGGCACTGCCACCCTGAACGTCTGCGGTGCTCCTCAGGACTATATCAATAAAGTTCATTGTCTGTCTGTCTGTTCAGCAATGTGTTCTTGCTAAGCTGTTGTGATGGTAATGGTCTGGTTGCTACTAGGAGGTGTTGGGAGCTGGCGAGATTTCAAGAGATGTACTATTATTGCATTCTGCATGCTTGTGGCATTAGCTCTTATTACCCTGTTAAAAATACTTAGTAGTGCCTCTGCAGAAGCAACAGGAGGACAAAACTTCAGTGGTGAATGTAATAATGGGCTACCACAGTTCTTTTTCCTTTTTGGCCACTAGAATGCACTTTGTTGTTTATCTCTGCTAGCGTCAAGGTAATATTGCAAGGCTCACACGATGAGCCAGTAAACAGCAATCATTGCTTATCAAAGCCTGTTTGTGCTTTAAGGCAGGCTTTCCCTTCATAAAGGGGCTCAAACAATTCGAGTAGTAGAAATGTGAGTATGCTCCCAGCCTAAATTTACTAATTATGCTATATGTGCCTATGTCTTCCCAGCCTATATAGTGGCTGGTGTGTTGGCTTGTGAAGCTCAAGGTCGTGGGATCGAGTCCCAGCCATGGTGGCCACATTTTTGACAGAGGCAAGATGAAGGAAACACCCGGGTATTCCAATTTAGGTGCACGCTAAAGAACCCAGATGGTCAAAACCGCTCCAAAGCCCTTTACTATGGGGCATGCCTCTTAATCATATTGTTGTTTTGGCGCTTATAAACCCCACAATAATTATTGTTATATCTGCTTGAGTACTCCCCTAAACTCCTTGCCTAGTACATATGGATCCTTTTTGAAGTCCACAAACTGTTAGTAGAGCAGACATATGTTCTGGCGTGACTGTGCGCCACAGCTCGAATCTGGATGTACTGTCGGCCAAATAAACTAATGTACCAGAGTAGCAGTGGGACCAACAACACAGCACAGCAACCTCGGTATTTGCAGTCACGTTGAGAGTGCCCTGAGTGATCATTAAACTTCGCCTTCACATTAAGCTTTCTCCGTCTTACGGCCCTGTAGCAGCCCCAGCCACCTGAGGCATGGTCCATTCCCTCTTTTTTGGCCAGCAGCACATTGCTTTGCCTGGACATGGCTCAGCTACAGATAGCCACAAGTTATAGGGGTCAAAGCCCACACCCTCCCGCCGCTGCCCTTCAGCTCGGGTCCGTGGTGACGCAACTCACCAAACGCCTGCTGGTGCAGGCGCCCCTGCGGGAATGCACAGGACATGCAACATGTGGCCTTAACCAATTTATTTTGTCCTCATACTGGTACAAAAGATTCCTATGGTTACAAGTCGCAACAAAAAAAAAAAAAAAACTGCGTGCACAACATTTCGCGTAAAGAAGCACAAAAAGGTGAGCAAGGAAACGTACACCACTAGTGCAAACGTGTGCCATGTAAGCTTCTTGTGCAACGTAAATCATTTATAGCTGAACCCAATGTCCATAAAAACTTGAACACATATCAAATGGTAAAACTTCCAACAAGCACCTGTCAATATTGAGGCCCATACCGCAACACAAGTTCTAACAAAGCTGACATAAAACAGCAGCCACCCAAGTTAAAGTGTATCTGGAAGAACAACAAGGCACACTCGCACCTTCTCTGCACATCACAAGGGTACCTCTAATCAAAGTTGCAGGCCAACCTATTGGTCTTTCAAGACAGGTCATGGAGCAGGCTAAAAGGTGGTTTGATGCTCCAAAACCATTTATTAATACTGTAAGCCTTAATGGGCTCTTGCAAGAGTGGGAACAAAAAAATACAGATTAGGAACTACACATCTGATCAGAGAACCAAAAAATAAGAGAAAATAAATAAAGAACAGAACAGCCTAACAGTGAAAGGTACGCATTTGACACAAATCTTACAATAAAAACTGCAAGCGGCATAGGAGTCAGAAGCACACATTCCGTGAGCAGTTGCACCCTTTTCTACAACAGCACCATTTACTGATAAAAAGATTTTTCAATACCAGCGGCAAATGAGTTGACAGACTCTGAGGACAGTAAATCACATTCCTATCACATGATAAGAAGTGTGCTAAGGGGAATTCTTTGATACAGTGAACCACATGAGAATGTTTGGTTAGTTTTCCTTAAGCTTAATGTAAAAATTCCGTGGTTAATATAAAATGCTTTATGGTGAAGAATTTTCATAGTGACCACTATCAATTGGCTTCATCCCTCCTTGGGAGTTTTGGCAGCAAAGCAGCCAACAGTTCGTACTGGCCCCAATAGAGAACAACATCATGGTCCCAGCACAAGTGAGCATGACAAATTCAACAAATATAACAGACCAAAATTAACTTAGTGAAATTGTCCTGGATTCACAAATGAAAGTGAAGACATTTTCAGTCATGGCAGCATGCCAATTTACACACTTAGAAATTTAATTAAGTGCCAAATAATTGTGTTGCTTTTCAAGTACTGATTGACTTTGTTTATCTCTTTTGACCAAAGAAAGAATCACTGATGTATCTTGTTACAAACGTGATTTTATGACAGTCGCTTCGTGTTTTGGTAACTGTTGTTTGAAACATGATCATCCCCATACATAATGCCCCACGATGGCACTGTAGGTATTGGATATAAATAAATATCTGTATTTGCATGCTTGTCGTGATACGTACTGGTGTAACTAATAATTTTTCTGACACCTCATTTGTATTTTTTTCTTCTTTATTATAACACGCAGTTTGCTGTTATGATGCCATACAACCCACCTGTAATGGCTTTACTGTGCCAACAGTATCGTAAAGTAGATAATAATAATGGTAATAATAAAAGCAAAGACCGTTTGTCACGAACTGGATAAAGTCGATCAGGAGTGCTTGAAGCCATTGGTTCCAAACGTACAGAACCTAACAAATGCTTTTTTTTTTTGTCATTGTGTGCCCATTGTAAACCTATCTTATTTACCATCTCCAAGCAACACATATTTGGATACATTTGGTAGGTTGCAATTTTTTTTGGGGTGGCACCTGTGATAACACAGTCTATTTAAACAATGAACAGACAATGAACATAAATTACAGCCTCGAAAACTGCTCGAGAACTGCCACTCAAAACCCTTCACCATGTTTCCTCAGTGGGATACAAAAATTAACATCAGTAACCCTAAACCACTACCCGTTCGAAATAACACATTCCACGCATGTGACTTGTGTTCATGTCAAGATCACCGTATATGTCTTTAATGTTCTGAACAGGTCATCAAAACTTCCATTTGTGGACTATCCTGATGTACATTGGGCAAAAACATTTTCTCACAGGTTATAGCATATTTGTGCAAGAGAACAAGACTGTAAAAGATTACAAGCCTAACCACTGCAGCAGCTGCTGTAGACAAAAATACCTTTCAAACAGATTATGTTAGTCCACTAGCAAATGCAAACATCAACAGCCGCAAATGTCTGCAATCTTCAAGATATGTAAATAGTATGAATATTAGTTTATGTGGAAAAAGAAAAACAGATGTGGAACTATTTACAATATATTTATATGTTGTGCCGGCAAGGCAGGAAACCACACTACATTCGAAATGATGACATCACTTGCTTCTCTTGTTCAGACACCATTAACATTATATCCTACTACAGCAAAATCTCATTACAAGATACACCGAAGGGACGTGGGAGATATCTCTATTGTAACGAAAGGCTCTAAATATGCTAAGAACTCTTAATATATCACAGTAATGTACACCAGCATTAAAGTGTCTTTAAACACATTTTCAGGAAATTCCCCAGGGTGGTTTAAGGAAGGCATTCAAAGTAGTTCACTACAGACTGTATTAGCTTCGTTCCCAACTTCTGGAAGTAAAGCGCAATGCTTTGCACGCCTCCCTGCTGTTCAAAATAGCTTTGAAGTGTTTTAAATGTTTGCAGCCTCAACTGCTGACACTTTCTATCCTACAGTGTCCTCATTGTCGTCCTCCTCCTCTAGTTTACACTCAAGAGCACATGGACAATTCAATGGCATGAGGACTGCATGACCTGTACGCTCTTCAGAGCACACGAGGTCCACGAGCTGAATGTATCCGGGTTGCGTCTCCTTTAAAATAGAGAAGAATTTACTCTAGAGGCCTGGCTGTGTACATGGCCTGGCTGTGTACATGCATGGCTGTGTACAGTAAAACTTCAGTGATATAAACTTCTCAGGGTCACGAAAAGATTCGTATCGCCAAAACGTGCACAAGATAAAAAGCTAATTTGTGGCAGAAAAAAAATTTCTAGCCTATCCTCTGCCCTTTATTCTCACTGAAATCATCAACAATTGCCTCCTGAAAGGCATAAAAGTGTGCACGCATTACTTCCCAAACATACTCGCACGTCACTCAACAGGTAGGGCACGAGGAGCCTTCCGGCCATTGTGGCCTGCTCGTCAAGGCTGCTGCCTTGATCGTAGTCGAACCATCAGGCTGACATGTGAACAGCTCCATGGCAATGTCTTTGACGGCAAGCATGTCACACTGTATGCAGTAGTATACAGTATATCCCCATTACAACAGGCCTGCTTACAACAGACACTTGGATACGACATACCAAACTGCCGTGTTGTGCTGATCTTCCTATCTCATCCATTGATTCAACTTCTTTTAGAGTGGATCCTGATACAACATACATTCAGATATAAAGGATTAAATTACAAGGCCAGCTCGCTCGTCAGCATTCCTTTATAGCAGACTTATGTACAGTGGACATCCCAACTTCTATAGCTTCCAACTTCAAACAACGCTTGATAGCACCTGTGGGGTCAACACAGTGAGGTACTATGGCGGCAGATCCCTGTAATGATGGAGACATGCGTAATGTCCAAGCTGTTCACTGGACAGCACAGTTAAAGCTGACAAGCTTCTGTCAGAAAAGTTAGACAGGAATAAATCCACTCTTTGACCATGTCTGCGACTTGCAATTCACTCCAGTTATAACAGTCTCATTCGGTGCCAACATGGAAGTCTGTTCCAACAGTATTTGTATTCTACATACTCCTTTTGCAACATACCGAAATCTTCTTCACTATCAAGTTCTGTTGTAATGAGATTAAAATGTAACTCTCGGTTCACTGTCATCATCTATCGAAAGTGGCGGCTCTTGCATATGGCCTTCAGATGGTTGCCAAAGTTGTGTTTGGCAAAGAAATAGCTGAGGTTTAGTTCTTCTGAACCTGGTTACTACAAGCAAGAGGCATGTTTGGATTCTCTGTAACATGCTGATCTGGTGTACTTTTGCTCCAGTGCTTCAACAAGTGACTTTGCATTTACTTTAGATTCAGTAGCCTGCCATTTAGCTATATGTGCTGGATGAACAGACTGAGCCTGCCGCTTGCACTGAAAACTTCCAAGTAGCGAACGCTCATTACCCGGCCTTTGAACAAACACCTCGCCTAGTCATGTGGTAATGCAGTGGATCACATGAGTGACATCTCTCGCTTGAGGCCTGGCTCTCTGGTCGCTCCAGGCCACACAGATGGAGTAACGAAGTTCTGAGAAATGTAGTAGTAGAGCTTTTGTTCTAAAAGGAGTTAGCAATCGCAGTCAGCAAGGCATGATCCCAACTTACTGCTATGAGTCAGGATCACTTAGCCAATAATGATTGCTTATATGACCAACACCTGTGCATGGAGCGGATGGTGCTACGCCTAACTCCCTTGAGAGGTCAGTTTGTTTTTGTTTCATATATTTGTCTACATATTGCAGCACTTCTTTTTGGATAACAAACGCTCTTGTTTTCACAGCATGTTGGCAAGGAACCGATGAAACCTCACAGACAAGCCGACAGTGTAGAATCGCGTGAACTACTCAAAGTGAGCAATGCGGTTATATGTCACACATGAAAACAATTGATATGAAGTGCCGACCAAACACAGTGCCGGGGGGAGGGGTCTTGCACTACAAAAGAAAAAAAAAGAAAAAAGAAGAAGAATAATGGTGGGCTGCCTGATACAGTCGATCCTCAATATGATGAATGTGAATACAGTAAATTATTGGTTATAACGAATTAAATAAAAATAGTATTGCCTTTTCCACAGTGACACAAATATACATTTATAACGAATAATTGGATATAACAAAGCTACTTCCATGTCATACTGAATATGTAATAAAAAGCTCCACCTGTGTGCTCTCGTGTGCTTCGTACCCCCTCCCTTTGGGCACATCAAATATGATACGGCCAGTTCGACAGAGACATCAATGAGAGAATGCACAGCCATATGATGCAGATGGTTGCTTAGCAACTATCAATCCTGCACATATCCTACTGTGCCTCACTCCTCTGTGCCAGGGCTTGCTGGTTCAGCAACTTGGTTGCCGCTCTCGCGTGCACGTCTGTATGGCCCGCAGCAGCATGAAAATGCATGCAGGACAGCCAATATTTCCTCCATTGTAAGCAAGGTAGTCAGCTGGGGAATGTTACGTATCACGGGTGTTCATACCATCCACAACAGTATCAGTGGAATCTTACTGTATCAAAAAATGTTGAACATAATGTAGCAATATGTATGTATACTCCTGCATGTAACAACAGCCCACAAGCTTTTTCTTTCTTACACACTAAAAGCACAATAAATGACTGAGAGTATAGTTACAATGCTTTTAGTTATCACTGTGATAAAATAGGAACTAACATAAACACAACCACCAACAGAGGAACTTTCTCTAAAGAGACCCTGAAACAGTTTTTACATTGTACAAATGCACTGAGCCGCTACAGTGAGTCCTTCTGATCAACTACAGACCATTTTCATTTTAAGTGCTCTGCATTAAATGTGTAATTTGTTATGAGGTTTTAGATATCGAGCATTGCTGCAGGTTGAAATAATGACAGAAATATTGTTCAACAACCCCTGCCCACAGGACATTACATGGGCAAGCAATGCCCATGATCTGCAAGTATTGACCTCAGGAGCAACTTTAGCATCTTAATCGTGAACAAATGTTCTTTTGAGCAGTTGGAACACTTTCGATTTGGTTACAGAGGCAGCATATGCTATCACAATTTAGTGCTCTGCTTGGGAACTCCTGGTGACAGCAAACATCACTTACATGTGTTGCAATGTGCTATATGTTGACATAAGCTGGAAAACTCGTGTTAATCTTGAGGCTTTCATTTTTTTTTTTTTCAATAACACCCACACTTGCATTGACTTCAACATTGTGTCTCCTTGTGAGGCATTCGGCAACAAGAGTCTCTGCAAGGGATTGCAACAGCGGGCTCCTGTTGTCTGATCAACTAGGCTCTGTCAGTCAACAGCTGAGGAAGAGGGTGGTAGGCAAAAGCCCACAGCCGCCTTATATAGGAAAATTTTCTATGATAATTTTATCATCTTTCGTAAAAGGCGAGTTTCTCGAGACCATGGTAATGGCCGGCACATGAGCAAGTGTGCTGTCAATAATTTAATATTATACTATCCATATGAAGCAGTTCATGATTTCAAACGTCCTGCCAAAGGAGCCACATGTTAAAATCATGTGGATTACTGAAGCAGTGAAGATGACAACCCGACCTGCTCTATGTGCCACGTCGCACGTACATCTATTGTTGAGAGCCCCAAGCACTAAGGACACCGCTTTATAGCATTTTTTGTTGTCTCACCACCTTCTTTTCATTAGACACTCCTAAAAGGTGTAAAAAAGGACGTAAGACCACGCCACAAACATTTCTAACATCACTCTTCCTCGTCTACGATGTGGAATTTTGCCGATAGCTATCGCTGTAAGTCCAGCAAAGAGAACCAGCTCATTTCATGACATTAAATTCAAATAAATTACCTTTAAGCACTCTGTTCTCAAAGTTCGTCACAGCGTTTCTTGTAAAGCACAGAAAGCTTATGCTGTAGTCAGTTATTAATTTTTGGTATCTACGCTGATTTCATACAAGGCGTCTTGTTTAATTTATGATGTGCATGATTAAATGATTCTGCAGCATAACTCCTAACACAACTTGCAAAAACTGTTCCAGGGAGCATTTAAGGTGGGCTTATAAGCTCCTGTGTGCAGATAGGACTACATATATGCATTGGGTTAACTGATCACACATTTAGAAAAAAGTAATATATTGACATGATGACAATACCCTGCTGTGCAAACAGATTATGTGCACATTACAATAAAAAGAACATATGAATGTGTATGAAAAGTACAACTGGGAAATGCAATTATGCTGAAGTGATTTGGTGGTCCTGAGGGGCACTGACACAAAATCGCACTGCTGAAATAGCCTGTGGGATCTATTTTCATGGACATGCTTATATCACAAAATTTCGACAGCGAACACAGCTTGGAAGGTAGTTTCAATGAATATTGAGTTTGCATGCACAATCAAGCTCTATACGCCACGCTTCACAACAACGACATCAAGTTAGGTGACTGAAGGGGACCCTGAAAGTCCCACATTGTCATCGTGACAGCTGAACTCTGACTGGTGCAGCTAGTAATGAAGACGTCATAGCTACCACTGCTCTTCTTCTGCCCTTGCGCTAGTGGACTCCCGGAGATACCAAAAAATGCTGCCACATGATGACGACAATAGCAACAGGAACGACAACACGAAAGACGTGTGGCATGCAAAATCACAAGCAGACATTGCAGGTCACTCAGGAGTGTGTCACAGTTCTGAATGCTTGCATGACCGAATTTGCTTACCATGTTGCAAATGCTAAATGGCGCTAGTTGCATGCGGCGGCTTGTCTTCTCAGAGCTCTACCAAACCTAAAATGAAACTGTTCGGTAATAAAGACGACTGCAAATAATTATCTGTTGCACACTGTAGCAACTGATGTCCGATGTTATGACTGACAGGTTCCTCACTACATATTGCAGCAAGAAAACACCAGGCAAATATTTTTGCGTCAGTGCCCCTTCCAGTGCCAGTGTTGCATTTCAGGTTAGGAGGTACACTGTGGTTAGTGATTTAACCAATTTTAGCGTATACAGCTCGACTACAAAATAATATGAGATGCTTTTTTTTTTCTTTTTCACATTTCCTTCACCATAGTGTAACCATTGCAGCCATGATAAAAGTACCTTGCAATGAGCATCATGTGAGCATCAGTTTGTCAATGCAGAAGGCAGTGGTTAATTAATGAGTGCTAAGGCTTTTTGAGCCTAATGTGCATCACCATCATCTCGAAGACAAGTGCTGAACAAAAGGTAATGTTCCCTGCCAGTCACTTGTATCAGCAAAACTGTTTTGTAAGGATGACATTAGAATAGTGGAATGGATACGAAGGGAAGGAAAATGCAACGAAGGTAGACATGTTAAATAGGGTGACGGAATTCAGAGGTTTGCATACCTAAAACTGGAATCGAATGGCTCCAGCTGGTGCGTACTGCAGTATACATAAAATAGGCTGATGATGATGATGACTTCTTGGACACAACTTAAGGAATATCAGTGCGTACGTACACATGTGCAAAACCACTGTTATGGCTGGTGAGTGCACAAAGTAAAAGAGACAGGCCTCCTAGATTCAAGTGTCACACATCAATTGCTGGTGACCATGATGCACCAGTAAAAAACCACACCACTGGACAAGACTGCTTGTTGACATACATTGCCTGTCATTGAGATTAGTCATTGAGATTTGGTAAGTGAGGTGAAGCGAACTGCCTCCCAATGCCTTTGTTACACCTAAAGCACTGAAGATAGTGAGAGACCTACCTCGGCAGGAGACAGAACAAGCTGCCAGTTGAAATAAGGGACATTGCTCTCTCAACTACACAGCTGGACATTGTGTTCATGGTCATGGACATGATGATTAGCGAGTTTGTCAGACACAAACACAGAAATCCGCAGCAGTCACTCCGAAAAGCTTCCTTGATGTTGGAGCACAGGAGCAACTGCACACAGTTATGTGAAGCTAGTCACAAGTCATCAGTTGATTGGGAGTGGAAGGTGCTCGGAGCCGTGCTGCTGGACATGCTTGGCAAAAGTCCGCTTCCAGGAGAAGGACATGCGGCAGAACTGGCAGCGGTAGGGCTTGTCACCCGTGTGGCGCCGCATGTGGCCGATGAGAGTGGTTTTCTGGTTGAAGGCCATAGGGCACAGGGGACACACAAAGGGCCGGTCACCAGTGTGGATGCGAACGTGTCCTCCGCAGGTGCCACTTATCCGCAAAAGATTTGTCACAGTGCGGACACTTGTAAGGCTTGGCGTAGAGGCCGCTAGCATCCGGGATGATAACGGGTGGTTGGTTCGCGGCTGCAACGGCGCGCCCATGACAGGACAGTTGCATGTTCTCAGCAGGTCGGTCGACTGGTACTTCAGACCATGCAGGATATTCTTCGATCCTTGCGTTCCCAAAACTCAAGTCTGCGAAGCGGAAAATGAAAATGTCAGGACAAAGGCACGCACGCTTGGGATTTTTTTTCAAACAGGACAAACACCAGAAGGACAAGATGGCGGCAAAATGAGAGTGTAATTCATCTGGATTTATTTTGAAAATATGACGCCCTCAAGTACTTCACTGTAACAGGCACACCTTGTGGTGACACTGAACGTACTAACTTGCTCAACCAACAGTATTCTTGCAAGTTGAGACATGTCCAAAGAGGACAGGCTAATAATCAAAGAAAGACTGCAATACCATTACCTGACCTTCCTTCTGCTTTGCGCTGTTCTCGCTAAAGTACGAGGACAGGTGCATGATGGCCTTTGTAGCACATCAAGTGCAAGCTTAGGAAGACAAACAGAAGGGACTTAGAGACGAACACAGCGCAAACTTCACTATGACACAGAAAGGAAAGCTCAGCCAGCACGCACTCTGCCTCGCATTCCCACTTATCCTTGTGATATATGCACTGCTGTGCCTTTTGATGATCAGCCAACGTGCTCGAGATGTGTTATTCGAATTTTGGTCCTAGGGGACTGCAGAAACAAGGAATCAGGTTAAGAGGATCGAAGGGCACAGAAAGTGTTGTCTTCTATGTAACACAAAACACAAAGAAACTACAGCACACACCACTTACAACGTAAGTCGCTGCAGTTTCAAATACCCGCACTACAAATGAAAACACACCTTGAAAGCTGCACATATGCAAAACGTGTCAGGCAGGCTGAAGCACATATCAGACAGTCAAGACGTGTAGCTGGAATGCTTGTATCTTTCTAAATGTCTTAATACTGAAATGCAGTATAGCCTCATTACAACAGATCTGTTTAGAGCAGATCTTTGTATACAACATACCGAACTGCGGTGTTGTGCTGATCTACCTATCTCTCCCATTAAGTGAAAACCTTTTACGATGGATTCTGATACAATACGCATCTGAATATAAAGGACTAAATTACAAGGCCAGCTAGCCGGTTAGCACTCCTTTACAGCAGACTTATTTAGCATAAATTCAGTAGTTTCGAACTTCAAAAACCACTTCACAGCACCCGTGGGATCAACACAGCAACATACTATCGTGGCTGATTAACTCCACAGCCTTGTATTGATGGAGAAATGCACAGTGTCTGAAATGTTTACTGGACAGCACGGTTAAAAGCTCACAAGCTTCTTTCAAAAATGTTAGAGGGGAATAAATCCATTGTCTCCGACCATGTCTATGACTTGTAGTTCCCTCCATCTATAACAGACTCATTTATCGTCTACATAAAAGTCTGCTTTAACAGTATTTGCAATCTGTGTACTTCTTTTACAACAGACCAAAATCTTCTTTATTATCACGGTCTGTTGTAATCAGACTAAGCTGTATTTATGCCCCAGGTGTTGTGACACCAGCAAGAAATGCGGAGCAACTAGTATTAGCCGTGGCAACCATCCTGCAAAAGCCTGCCAAAGCTTGTTGAAAGCTTACATTACAAAGCTTCTGGTGCACTTGCTTATACAGACATACAGCCTCCCCCCTTAAGAAGAACACGGAGAAGCTTGAGATCTAAACAAAGGTAACATGCACTTGACGTACACACGGGTACACGCTCGGTGCAGAATGTGCACTACTGACACACAGTGAAATCACTATTCTGAAGTGGATCTTCAAAAGAGGAAATGAGGCGCTAATCTGCATTTGCGCTTGCAGGAATGCAGCTCAGTGCCATAAGAGTGAGGGAGATGGTAACAACAAAAGATAAGAAGAGGCATGGCCACTCTCTCTCACTACCCACACCCACAATGTACTGCTGTCACATCCTTTTTATTTTTGCCCTCCCTCTGCTCCAAGATTTCCCAATACAGCTCCCCCCACCGTCCCCACCATGGGGGTGTACACAGCCCCTTGCTTTTCTAAAGGCAACCTTTAATTTGGCCCACCACAGTGGTGTAGTGGTTATGGTGCTTGGCAGCCACCCAAAAAACATGGGTTCAATCCCGGTTGCGGCGGCCGCATTTTCATATGGAGGCAAAAATGCCCGAGGCCCGTGTACTGTGTGTGGTCAGTGCATGTTAAAGAAACCCAGGTGGTTAAAATTTCCAGAGCTCTCCACTACAGCTTTTCTCTCCTTTCTATCACTTTTAGTCCCTTTACCCTACGCCCACGGATACTTAGCCATGCTCTCTACATGGGCTGAAGAAATCAGCGTCCTTTCCTTAACCTAACCACAATCAATCAGTCATTCTTTGTTCATAAAGATTTGCAACAACAAATTTAAAATATCTGCCACACACCTCCTACCCCCCTGCCTGAGAATTAAAACAATTATAGCATGAAATAAACATTTGCTCCATGTTCTGTGCTTGAGTCTTATGTCTAAGCATGCTTTGAAATAATGTTCACTGAAGTGATTGACAATAATTAAGATACAAGTCTCTTTTTGGGCAGCACTGCGTTCATCCAAATTTTAAAGCATCAAACTTTACTGTTATCGTTTAGCAAATGTACTCATCTATACAAGGCTGCAGCATCAATGCATGTTGCTGTACGCACACATATTTCTTTTACATGCTAAAACTGAACAAACATAAAAAATCTAGTCTGTATATAATGTTCACACTGTCAAAACAAAAGGTCCCACAAATGGCATTAACACTGACCAACCGAATATATTCCTCAGAAGTTGAACATGACAGGCTCATCTGCTTGACATCTGAGCATCTCAGACATGAATTCCAAGTGTGTTTGACAGCATGTCTTGCAAGTTATTAATAACAATCATACTGAGGGATTTTATTAGGCCCACAGATTAGCAAGTAGAAGAAAGAAAGCATGATTTTTTTTAGTAAAACATCCACAAAACTGTCAGCTTCACATCTGATGCTCACAGAATTTCAATAAGAGAATACTGCCTGTTTAGCTTAGATGACAAACTGCTTCTTTTTTAATTCAATATGCATGTCCTCTATGCTGAACTACACAATTTCGAAAAGTGCAAAATATGACAGCAATAATAAAATTTAGAAAATGGCAGGACTTCATGCAAGCAAGCTTATTTAAGATTGTTTTGTAGTGACCGATCATCTTGTCATGTAAAGCTGTTTGCCCACTATGATTTTAAAAAAATCAATGTTTCAGGCCTTTACATCCAAATTTCATTTCTGCAAACCTTCAGTTTTAAGTATAAGCACAGCATCATAAGAAATACACATGAAAAAATGAACAGAACTCTTTATCTGAACACTTGCATGTGCTATTTTTATGACCAACACATGTATGTACAAATCCAACGTTCCCTCTGCTACATGATACACCACTGTAACATTCACTTTACACCGCCCTGGAAATAGAGGCACTGTTGAGTGAAAATAGAGCTCAACTTCTGTAGTTCTCAAGTAAGCAAAATCATGTGTCCTAAAGTATTTTCTTTTTGTTGGTTGAGTGTACGAACGATACTATAGACTATTTATTTTGAAAGGCTCTCTATCGTGTTCACACATTTACTGCGCACCTGTCTTAAGTTACGACCCGTGTAAGCTGCCCACTAACCCTGGACTCTTCAAGTCTTATGTAATATTTCAATGAATTTGCTGGCCTGTCGTACATGAATTTCTTCCAGCATTTTAAAGTTTATTTCGCTCTATACTAGAGACACATGCACAATCGAGAAGGCTGTTACACAATACTGCAGAAAGTCTTAAAAAAAAAAGAAAGAAAGAAGACCTTTTTATGACCTCCGACTCACTGCAGGAATGCCTCACTGCTACGCCAAAATACTCAAACATTTGCATATATAATGCCCAATCATAAGACCTCACAAGCACTGAACATCTCCATACAAACAGAGCACTAAAAGAATAGATGCAGCAGCATACAACACATACCTACTGTGAATACATGGTTAGACAGCAGCTGTGTCAATCAAGGAAGTCCTAGTTCAACAGTCAACTTGGAAAACATTGACACACCACAAAAATGTCATCTGTCACCTCAGTGTTTCTCTTCAATGCATGAATATGAATTATCAAAATGACATCAATCTGATGAATACAACAATTTTAAAATACAGCAAAGCATCATGACATGACATATTTACAGAGTGATGTCCAGCACAACATGACCTTTGTTTATGTTTCCCTAAAAAGTGAACATTCCGGCTATATTACAGAAGAAGGAATGCACAACCTTTGCCAATCAATGATTCAAGGAAAACAGTTAGTGAATTATGACAGTTCAAATGTCCCAAAGGAATTCTTTCATGAGCAATGTTGACTCCTACGGACTTGAGTATAGCATTTATATCAGGTGCATTTAGAGGTAAACAAAAACAAGGAGACACCGCATTTCAAAAACAATCACGAGGCAGCATATCATATACCTGAACAACGCATTTTATACAGCTAGCACTACACTGCGTTCTTGCAACATTGTCATGAGAGCGTAATCATGAAAAAAAAAAAAAAAGCTTCACTCATGCAGAGGTAATGCTGTTTATCAAGTACCCTAAAATCCCGAGAACATGGCCCCACCCGTGCAAGTGAGCCCCCCCCCCTCCTCCCTACCTTTTTCGAGATATTCGAAATTGCCACCAATAACCGAGGAAGCGCTCTTTCCCGTTTTTTAGAACCTGTTCACTGTGGTGCAAATAACATTTTCAGGAAGTTGCACAATAAATGATAAGAAACAAAGCAATTAAGTAGGAAGAAAAATTTGTTGTTTAATTGCACTTTTTCTGATGCCTGATAATGGCTGCACCACGGCCTTGTACTCCTCATCTGCACAGCCAGCCATGACTATACCTGGGAGGCTTTGCGAGTTGCCATTGTCATCAGACTACAGTAAGCTAGAACAACTCCAGGTCGCTCCAACTGGACAGACAGATGTGAGCAGCATGAGTTGCTAGCATGAATTTAATGTTGGTGCTGCTTGGGCCCGTGGGCCCCCAATTTGTGCACCCGAATCTGAGAGCGCCATTTGACAACTTCAAGAGCAGTGACGTCGAATAAAAGCAGTAAATGCACTTATTCCACAGATAT
This sequence comes from Hyalomma asiaticum, assembly GCA_013339685.2. Lineage (NCBI taxonomy): Eukaryota > Metazoa > Arthropoda > Arachnida > Ixodida > Ixodidae > Hyalomma > Hyalomma asiaticum. The sequence continues at coordinate 69,811,865 of CM023489.1, forward strand.
TAATGAAAAGAACCACTCTGCCTTCTCTTTTATCTCCAGCAGTCCTTCCGCCATTTTGAATTTTGATTCTTGGCCGAGCAAGGGCCACCCTTATAAATTTGTCAAATTACCTCTCACCCAAAGGGGGGAAGGGGGGGGCTCTATCGGGATTGTACGGTAGTGTCAAAAAAACAGAGTTCACGTCCGTGCAGGCAGATTGCATGCTACACAAATAAAATACCAATGGAGGATAAAAACAAGAAACTTTGCATGGATATGGAAAAACCTTGTAGGTAATAAAAAAACCCAACAGCGGAAAGAACAGAAAAGCTAAGTCAAATGCAGACCAAAAAAAAATAAATAAATGGTACAAGACCGAGTAAGCATAACCATTTCTTATTCAGATGCATCCAGGTTAATACAGAACTACTGCCCAGTGCGTGACTTCCATTTTCATTCAGTGTTTTCATCAGTCTACGTTTGATACCCACTAGCCAGATTGAATGTTCCCAAGCACCTTAACAGAGCTGCAGTGCTCATTAACTTCTCGGTGCACTGTAATTCAACGAAGAATGCACTAGAAGGCACAACTGCACCTGCTGTCGCATACTCACAGGCAAGGTCATGTGACATGTGAGCACCCAGGGAGTTATGCAAGCCAAATCATGGCATAAGTGAGGCGCTAGTGAGTAAGTGAGAAATATATGAAAGAGTAGTTCTAGTAGCTGGAATGTGAAACACTTTAGCAGGGTCATTTCAGAGAACAGCAATGACAAGTTAAATCAAGCTGCATTGAAATATAGGCTTGCAGTGCTTTAAAGACTTCCCTTATGGCACAACCTTCTTAACAGAAACAGCTAACACATTTTGAAGGTTCTACCACTGCGGACAACCTTTACATCATCACATAATGTGCAGAAAGAATCAAGTCAAGCAACAGCTGGGGAGACGAAAGCTTAATGTTATTCGCAGTGTTCTTACAAGGAATGCCATAAGCCTTCTGGTGTTTCATCAAGGGACTTGGTCTAACAAGAAGGGACCCCTCTGTCAAAGCATTCGTTTGAGTATCACTCCTTGGTCACTGAGCTCTTGTTAGTTATACAGGAAACCAGAGCCTTTTTTTTTAGAGGCGTTGCTATTCGCAATTTGATTCACATTTAACTTTTACTATAGTTCAAATAGTAAATCGGTAAATAACTTGGTAATTAAGGGGAAAAAATATGCTATGCCTCATGACGAGTGGCCCATTCCCGCAAGTAGCGCGCTTTGCCGCATAACACTGGTGTACTGCGGCGAAGTTAACACGCGTACTGCGGCGAAGTTAACACTCGCGTACTACGGCGAAGTTACCTCAGCTTTCTGTTGCACAGTTCAGTGTTCGGCTGTTCTTCAGGAATTTGGAATGACACTGTAGGCATACATGTCACGCAATAAATTTTGTCATGCCCATGTTTAACAGTACATTTCTCCATAATTACATACGGTATATTCAAACTATATTCGAAAATTATTCGAAAAATATTCGGCTTGATCCGCACTTGAACATCAATATCGAAGTTGCTTCACACTCAAAACTTTGCTATTCGCACAGCTCTACTTTCCTTAATGCAGCGTCACCCAAAGGTACTCCCCCTAGCAATACCACCTTTTTCAACGCCGGTTATTCAAGCAGCACAGCAATTCCCCCCCCCCAACAAAAGCATGTGCACCAACTCAAACTTTCTCAACTAAGAGGCGTCTACTACAATTACATGCTACTTTTGAGGTGCAGTTGCAGTTATCACACCATGCGGCTTTAGGTGCGCCAGGAGTGATGTCCTCCAGGCAAAAGCCACGTTGCGCAAGTGGCACTTAAACAGCTTGTCACCCGTGTGTGTACTGCAAGTGCTCAGTGAGTGTGCCACTCTGACGGAAGTTCATCGGGCATAAGTGGCACTCGATGGGCTTCTCGCCCGTGTGGGTGCACAAGTGCCCATCGAGTGCGCACTTCTCGTAAAAGGCCATCGGGCAGAGATGGCACTTGAAGGGCCTGTCTGTCATTCGTATGAGCACGTGTGTGATGCAACAAGTGAGACGTATAGGCAAATGCCCTGCTGCAAACCGTGCACATGTGGCGGCCCCTGTAAAAGCAGCTAGATTGCGCTTCTTGTGCTCGATGATGCACCAAATGGCGTGTCCTCGTGGCATCCACGGCCAATCCGGTCAACCCTGTGGCATTCAGTTGGCGATGGCTATGGGAAAAGGCCTCATTGTTCACTGGAAGCAGAAGCAGATAGCGTGATTGAAATAAAGCTACACTCACTTTTTGTTTTTGCGCACTCACAAAATGCCAGTAAACACACTTGCTGAAAAAATGCTGCATATGCCCAGCAGCTTGTCCTCTCTAATAATAATGGGAGCATCAAATAGTAAACATGGACAAAGCAAACATTACACAACACTGGGTGTATTCTAGAAGAAGTACCACTACTATAGGCCTCACTCTAGCGTGTCTGCGATAATAAAATTCGTGTTTCTGCTGGCAATAGTCAACACTTGAAGAAGGAAGCATAGCCATCATTAAGCTTTTAGCCACTATTTCAAGAAAGTGATGCAAAAACAGACTTTCATGTTACAGTCAGAGAATCAACAAAATACATGAACTATGTAGCATGTCACTCAAATTAGTCAAAGCAGTGTGACGCTGTCAGGAATAAGTGCCAAATATAATGTCAAAGAAAAGAAACTAGCAACAAACAGTGCAGGACACAAGCCATAAGCGAACACTGGATTTTGTGCCGACATCTCTTCAAAGGGTCTCCGGCACAAATTTGGTCTGCTGTTCTTTTTTTCCAAAATGGAATGTTCCTGGAGGCCTGTTAGTCATTTGTCAGTTAGTCAGTTAGGAGGCCTGTTAGGCACAATGGTTGATGCAGCGCAAGACCAGATCATTATCTACTACCTATTTATTACAAACCAATTTCATTCGCCTTTTGGGATAACTCAGAGAATGACAAGACACCAAGTGCACTAATGGCACCTAGCACAAACAACACTGTAAACGAACTCGAACATGTGTGCCCACAGAAACGTCCCACACTTCCATGCAGCCAGCAATGTCAGCTTGCGTTCTTCTGCATGCTGTGCATGCTGCATAATGCCATCTTGTAGTGACGAGTTTCTTGAGGGCATGGTATCGCTGCTGTTCTAGATGTGGCAAACAGCAGTCTGCCAGCACAAGCATGCCAGAGGGGCAATGGCGACTATGACGTTGTCATTACTAGATGTGCTGCTCAGAGCTCGGCTGCAGTGGCGATGTCACAGAAGTTGGAGTGTCCGCATCAGATCACCTAACACGATGTGAATGGCACGAGGCGCAGCATACAGCGCTCAATTGCACATGCAAATTACAATACCCATTACAAATTCAGCAGATGATGTATGAGTCTTGATGGGAATTGATTCCACAGGCTACATCAGATGAAATTTTGTGGCAGTGCAACTTTAATGTGGAGAAGCAACATACTATGAGGTGTAGTTTGATATGCGGTAAGCCTTACAATTTTTAATGTTATGTACGTTTACAGGAACATCCAATACTGCAAGCAATTTCCCTTTGCCAGAAGAAAAGAAAACGAAATAAAGATGATGAGGCCCATGGGCAAGCCTATTTAACAAGGCTCAGGCTATCCCTGAAGAAAGGAATACAATGGTTAATTTACCTCTACACACTTGACAAGCTACGCACTAGAAGACTAATGAAACCAAAGAAGGCATGTTCAGTCATCGTCACGAAGACTTCATTGAGGACTGCTTTCGGAGTTGAGATGATGCGCTAGAACACTAAGAAGGTGCATATGCACAGGTTTCCTACGTAGCCAACCACGGAATGTGCAGGCAGTCATGCCTCACCTAACCAGGAGTCTTCACAGTTGTAGCATTGGCAGAGTGGGTCAAAGGTAGAGTCCTGAAACAACAAACTGTTTGTTTTAAGTTGCAATCCTCAAAACGCTATGGCAGCCTTTCATTTTATTTTTCTGATAATAAATGTAAAGATAGTAGGGACAGACGGCGGTACACTAAGGCCAACGAAAAATTGACCAAGGCAATAAATGTACAACAGCCACTGGTGCAAAAAAAAAAAGAAGCAAAAAGTCGGAGTTCTTCAGAGATAGATATGTGGAACAGTACATTGAGAAAAAGAAGTTTCACAAAAGGGATTATAGCTCTGTAAAGCAGTGCCACAAATGTGTGCAAGATTTCCAGCAACCTTCAGGGAGTGGCCGCTTACTTTTAGAAGCCCATGCAGGTACAAGGTTTAGTTGATTGGCTACTGGTTTGCATCTAGAAATATTTACATATGGATGAGCCCGTTGAACAAAACATTAGGCACCTGAGAGCTTCACACCCACAGCTGCTGTCTGTGTTCCAGGAAGCTTCACTGTTTAAATTCATCATCAGCAACCACCAGTCAGTCAGCGAGGCCTTGCCGCTTTTAACGGCACAAAGAACATTATTGCTGAAGACTGAGTAAAAAAGCCGAGTTCCAGATTACAGTCATTACTATTTCTTGGCACAAAGGCATATGGGATCAGAGTGCTATTAAAAGTGCCAGTCTTATTGAAGGTTAGTCTAAGACAATGATTTAAAATATCGTAGGTGCTGTACAGTAGCATATGAGCAAAATATGCTATTACAAAAGTATTGAAAGCTGGACGAGTTGGTTTGAAGTAAGCACCCATTATGCTACTGATTCCATTGTCTAAAAAATTACTAAAATCAATACAGGGCCATGAATGCATTGGAATGCATTGGATGTAGTCCCATGTTAATTTATGTGAAAAGTCCAAGTCCCTCACTGCACAATTCTTGCTTCATGCAAGAAGTGTAGGTGCTTATAGTACCTCAAGGAAAGCAGGTTCTGTCTTACCAGTGAGGCACAGTCAGAGAGGGGAAATGGAAGAACATGATTTCTAGAAATTTTACAACAGCAAGATATCAAGAAGTCTCTTGAGGTTAGGAATAGGTCATCTGATGAATATAACAAGCAACAGGGTGGTATATGGTGTGAGGAAGGTTTCCTAAAATGAGCCACTCAGACTGACTGAAGAGTCTGAATTGAGAATATGTGTGTACGTGCGAGTATAATTTAGAATATGCAAAAGGGTTAGTCCCTCTGTCCAGCAAGCACGTGCCAGTGGCTGCGATGCAGCCAGGAGGCGTTCATGCATGCCTTAAAGGGCAACTCCGGTGGTTTTTTGACCGTGTTCTGATATCAATGTTTTCCAATCGTACCGAAGTCCTGTAGCAGGCAGGTTGGTTCAATTTGCTCAGAAACGCACCAATAATTTTAAATAACCGACTGAAAGGCTTGTTCAAACTGAAACTAAAACAGGCAGATGCTTCGTGCAGTGTATGCGGTGATATCACAGCATCCCTGCAGTTGCTGTTGTTATGTAGGGTTTAACGTCCCAAAACCAGCTCCGATTATGAGAGACGCCGTAGTGGAGGGCTCCGGAAATTTTGACTTCCTGGGGTTCTTTAACGTTCACTGACATCGCACAGCACACGGGCCTCAACATTTCGCCTTCATCGAAATGCAGCCGCCGCAGCCGGGATTCGATCCCGCGACCCTCGAATCAGCAGCCGAGTACCATGGCCCGAAGACCACCGTGGCGGGGCATCCCTGTAGTCAGAAATATGGAGCTGGTGCCAGAAAAATGACAATGGTGAGGTTGTCTGACGATGTATGGAGTTATGCCAGCTTTCCTGAACTTTACAGCGACAATTTGAGCACTGGAATATCACTGTTTTACTTTTGAAGGCCCGCAGAGGAATCGGCTAAAAAATTTTAAAATACACTTCCAGGAAAACTAAATGATTTGCAACCGCCTGGTTTGGCATATATTATTACAGTACCAAGGGGGAATACATATTGAAAATTTCATTAAGATCAGTGGACACTAAAAAATCGCCAGAGTTGCCCTTTAAGTGCGCCCTAAGCTGTGCCAAGGTGACTTGGTTTGTGTGTCGAGTTTCTGTGGGAATTGTTTGGTTAGTCATGGTTAGTTGCAGCCCTTGCGGCACATTTGATGATTAAGTGAGGAGTTGATTTATTGATTTCCGGGATTTTTCATCCTAAAACCACGATTTGATTATGAGAGACACCGTAGTGAAGGGATGCAAAAATTTCGACCACCTGGGGTTCTTTAACGTGTACTGACATCACACAGTACATGGACACTTCGCCTCCATTGAAATTCAGCCGCCACGGCCAAGATTTGATCTTGCGACCCGTGGATCAGCAGCCGAGTACCATAGCCACTAGAGCACCATGACGGAGCACTCTTAAATTAGGAGTAAATGCATCATAAGGTAGAAGCTGCTCACATGAGAATTGCACATCGTTAACGTTCACCAGAAATTATGAGAATGAGAGAACATCATCTAGAACAGTGGTTTGCAGACATGAATGTGTCAAGGACCCCTTTTGGGCCAGTCGAAGTGACGGGTGTCCCCTTGTGGCAACAAACGGAGGAGAGGGTGTGGAGGCTACAACATAGTACAATATACAGCAGGAAATAGGCAGTAACCAAGAACAACTGAGGCAATGTTGCGCATATTGCTGCCGTTGTTTCATAAGAAAGTCCCGCAGTTGGGAAATAGACATTTCCCAACTGCGGGATATTGTGAAGCAAGCTTCCTCGCCACACAGTTTGCCCTACTAATGACGTTGTAGTCAATTCCGCATAGTGTGTGGAGGTACGGATGGCGAGCGCTTCAACATGAAAAGGGTAGATTCAGACCACGTGACATAAATCTGCACAGAATACACATACTAGCCTGTGCAGCTACAGCACTCCATACATTTCAACAGGACAGGCACCGCCATTACTTGGGCAAAGGTGCAGTGCAGAGAAGTGCACTTGAGAATTTCGAAATGGGTCTATTAGTAGCGACTTGTGAAAACCAATTTTTTACTTCAAAGGGAATTTGAATAATAAAAACAAGTACAAGTCAATCGAATACTAACGCCAGTTATGGGTTATAAAGCAAGGACAGCTACTCTGTATGTTTGAGGAGCAGCGACACCCATGTCAATGTCACGATTTCTCCAGAAATGGAAAAGAGTTACTCACTAGACGCGCTAGTACTGATGTGTTATGGCTTCTTGCCATTGCAGTACTGTGGCCTATAACAGCTCGTGAGCCCGTCCCAATCTTAATACGCTTCACTGCGTGACACTAACGTACCACGGCAAAGCTAGTTCAGTAGCAGTGATAAGTGGGCAAGTCGGCGCATCGGTGCATGTGCGTGGTTATGAAACGGTGCAACACAAAAAACGAGACACTGAAGGTGAAGAAGACACAAAGATCACAGACAGGAGCTCATCTTTGTGTCTCATTTTTGTGTGTGTGTGTGTGTGTATGCGTGTGTGTGTGTAGTGCAGTTACATAATCATGAACAGCAAAGCTGGCTTCGCCACAATAGACTAGTGTCATGCGACGAAGTTGGCTTCACCGTGGCAAAGTTCTGCGATGCCATGAAATGCAATAAGAAACAGAAAAAACTTCCTTTTTCTTCTTGGAAAAAGGGGGAGGGGGGGAAGGGGTCTGCAGAGCACTATTTGAGAACTACTAATCTAAATTCTATGCACATTTTCTCAGCACAGCCTTCAAAAATCATGCGATGTCATAAAGTACTAGCAAGCAATCTGTGCTAAATCAAAAACAACCAGAAGTGTTGACATGTGCTTTCCATTACTCATTCTCCATCTCTGTCTTATTCTCCTTATTAGTCTCCATCTCCATTGTTTTCTTCATCTCCTTATGCTTGTCCTCCTCCTGCTCCTCCTTTGTCATCACTGACTTTTTCTCGTCCTTGTTCATGAAAGCAAACCAGCAGCTCGCTACATATAACAACCTGAAATACCACTGGTAGATTAGAGTCATGGCTGAGAACACAAAATGCTCGGCCATGTGGCTCACGCTGTAAATACCATTTCAGAAACAAAGAAGATACAAGAAGATACCCATATCCGTTGCCCCAAGGCTTTATTGGGCATACGCAGAGGGCACAACATCTTTAAAGAGGTGGCTCTTCAAACACAAATGATATTCACGCATAAAAACAAGACAAACCGACACATGTCACATTCAATGACGCTTTGTTCATCGTCAAAGGTAAAAGAAGAAAGAAGAGTGACCAAATGCACAAAGAAAAAACATGTCTGTTTTTAAATCGAAGCTGTTTATGACTAGGTTCTGGCGAATCACATCAATTGACAAAACGGTGTGTAGAAGAAAGATCTTACAGCGGTGGGCTGATCCAGGGGACAGTGCAGGGCATAGAACGATAGCTCATACGTATGCAAAATAAAATGTGAATTCATTGAACCATGTGAGAATTAAGGTAAAATGAAAGGTGCATTAAGTGATGATATTGATCAAGTGGGAATTAAGAAAATGAAATGTCAATAAAAGTGAATCAAAGGTGCCCAAAGCGAACCAAATCTGTAATGTATTTAAGGAGGATGTGGCGCTAAAATACTAATTTAAAAATATGTTTTCCAATTTGCATTGTTTTGGATTACTGGTTTATTAAAGCACATTTCCCCCGAGTCTCTTGGTTATCCCAGCAGCACAAAATATTGAAACAAATTGTTTTCACAAGTGGGTGGATTGAATTTGTCCAACGCGAGTATCTAGAAGCGCTCTTTACAAGACATAGCCACACCCCAGGCAAGAAACTTTCTAAGCTGGCGCACCTGATTGGAGCATTTGAAAGTCCTCAGTTATTTTCTGTTCGTGCTGTGGTACATAATTTTACAGCAAACTAATGGTAAAAGGATAAACCAGCCCTGAAATTTTTCATCAAAATTGGGCAGCAATTAAAAAGCTGACCCTTAACCACGACATCCACCTATATGGCTAGCTTCTGACCAAAAAGGCATTTATCTACTGAGTCACGTCGACAAGAGAACTTTACAGCAAATGGTCTGATCCCAATTACATAGCTCTGCTAGTCATCCTTCTTCACAGAGTGCAACGGCACTGCATTTTTTTTTTGTGTATCTCGTCAGCATCCTTTCCCCTTTGAACACGAGCAATCTCAGCCACAAGAGCTCTTGTTGAGCTCTTGATAAGATTTTGTTGGACCTACAGCAACACAGTCCTAAACCTGCACTCTCAAGTCTTGTACCACACCATCAAGGCATATAGTAAAGCCAGCTCTTGAAACGATCATCACACTACTGTTTTCTCTTGTCAAACTACACTTGCTTGTTGGTTTCACCTCAAAAATGACACACCATTTAACACTGGTGAATGCTTTTCATGCAGTTCACATGCAGTTCAAGCGACTTCATTCCATTGTAACTATTGTAATTGCACCGAAAAATGTTGTTTGTTTGTGTATGTGTGTGTGTGCATACATGAAAGCAAGGTGGGTAGGGAGCTTCCCTTCTTCTACCATATTTACATGACCTCAGGCCAGCCTATTTTATACAAATTTGAAAATTTGAAGCTGTGAGCCTTGAATTATAATTGAACCCAACATGTGTGCCACTGGAAATGACAAGACAAACAAGAAATCAGTAAAAGCTACTGTGTGGCTACAACTTTACTTTTGCCTTTCTTGCTCTACTTATAGCACTGGTTCTTCGATGCCTTGTTTAGAAGTTTCATTAGTTATTTTTTTTTTCCTACGTTTACTGTATCTGCCATAGAGTTCACATGCATTATGGCATCACAGCTCTTATGCGAGTGTCAATCATTGATAGAACTACTGTTCCAAGCTGCAGTGGTTCTTATGGTGAACAGTGGCAGTTTGTTCTGGGGCTAGGAGAGGTCCTCCTTTATAATGAAGCTGGGTTTGCCTCATATGTGCCATCGCAGTAGCCAGCGTCCACTGAAATGCCATTGGCTGAGCTGGCGGGCCACGTGGTCTCGCTCTGATCAATCAGGTTCAAGCACACGTTTCACCCACGGCAGATCCACCTTGCATACCACATAAATGCCTTAGATTTTTCTGTCAAAGAAAAAAAATTAAGTAAGAAAGGAAGAAAGGCGCCTAAGAACAAAACAAAATTCAATGCCAGTGCGGGGCTTGAACCAACCTGCCCCACCCTCGAAAAGGGCCTGTCTTAACCTGCCAGACTACACATGCACACTTACAAGAGGTCAATACATGTGAAGTATATGAATGCCTTGAATTCTCTACCGAATGAAAAAAGAAAAATAAAAAGGAAAAAAAAATAAGAAGGAAACTTTGTTGCCAGTGCTGAGGTTTGAACCTATACACTTCACTCAAAGAAACTGTTGTGTTCAGAGTGCTTACACAGTGAACAAGCACAGTTTGCTCTGTGATACGCTTAGTGATAAAGCCTTCCCTTATCAAGCAGTGCACCAGCGTAAAATGGCAACAGAAGCTCTGAAGCAGTGAGACTGGTGTACTAAAAGGAAGGATAAAAAAGAAAAGGAGGCACTGTAGGAGACTCTTGTTAATTCGAACTTGAGGGCACCCCATAATATTGTTTGAATCATCAGATACAAGAGGAGGTATGGCTCAGTGCAACATACCAGAAAAAGCAGACACGGCTGGTTATCACATGCATTGTGGCCACCTCACTGTCTTTTTCTTTTTTCTACTAGTGGTTTTGAATGATTGGACTGACAGGCTACTGGCTTTAATTTTGGATGTTAAAGAACACACGAACGTTGATCTAGAAGGATCCAAAGCAGCAAATATTTGTGGTAAAGAATAAACAAAAAGCGTGAATCAACAGGACTGAATGATGGGTGAAATTTGAATGAGGTAGCTTTTGAATACACCGGAAACTAGCACGCCAACCAAAAATTTGAAATTTGTTTGAATTAATCAAATGTTTGAATTATCAGAGGTTTAATTACTGACGGTCTACTGCAGAACAATTTCTTCCAGACACAAAATGAGCATATCCCACACTTCAGTGTTTGAGCGTATGTCAGTCCAAGAGGCCGCAGCTCAAGCCCTGAAGAAGTGCTGCATGACTGAGTGAAATGTGGGCAGAAAAACAAACGATGCTGACTACAAAAAATCAATCCTCTAGACAGACATTTGGAACTTCCACGGGAACTTTGCGCACAAAAGTAATAATAATAATAATAACAAAATTGCTTTATGTATAGCCCCTTTCTATATGTTTCAATAGGTGATCCTGGTAAAGACAGCACACAAAACAGAAAGACCATCATACTTGTAGTTCGCTCAGCACACGTTCACTCCACGAGCCGAGACTTTCAGCAAACACCACGCAACGCCAACAATTCATAAAGCAACCTCAACTCAAGTGCCCGACCATTCTCCAAGGATGTGGCAGAACTTTCACAAAAGGTCGTGTGTCAGAAACATCAGTATAAGTGCATTATAAGTATTCTCCATTCCTCTTACAACAGACTATATTAGCACGTGCCATGTGCAGGCTGGCTTACATAACAATTCTATGCAATGTCATGGCCTACAGAACAAAGGTACACAACAATGAGAGCGCACACATCGGTAATACTATTTTTTTAGACATTTTGTTGTAAGCACACTCACCCAAATACACATATATACATATCAATCAGTGGTGTCCCGCCTTTTATAATATAGTTCTAAAGGGCAGGCTGTTGAGCTAGTTGGTTCATTACTTGAGAAAATTGATGTGGCACTAAGAAGACAACAATGCAAGACAGGAAACGGTTGGTGCCTGTGTATGTTCTTTCACATCTTACTTTGTTTCTCAGCCTTTTAGTGCCACCCTTATTACATTTATAATACATATTAATGACATTTTAAAAAGGTTTAAAGGTTCCCTACAGTGGTGAAAAATACTATAATCAACAACCTATGCATGGCTAGTCAAAATAGTTTATGCAAACAAAAGAGGCTAACGCTTTTAGACTACATGTCGCCAGAACTCAGTTTCAATCAAAGTCACAATTCTCCCACTCAATTTTCACTGTTGCCCTATCATGAGCCACGAATCTGCTGCCACTTTTAGATTTACAAAGCTAACACAGATAACAATGAAAGCCTAGAAATTGTTGCAGGCAGTAGCACATTTCAAAGTGGAGTGTTCCCATGTTTTACGCCTCTGTGCTCTTCACAATTAGGCCACAGGACAAAAGCACTGTTTAGGAATTCCAGATATGACGTCCTAAACAGTGCTTACAACTGACGTCCAGGTGTGAAATCAGCACGTCCAGATATGACAACTCATGCAAGAAATGAGAGCTACCAAAGGAGCAGTTTCTGGGAATACAAGGGGCAGTCAAAAAGTTCCCAGAATGGTGGTTCAGCATGCTAATGTTACAATCAATAAAAACACTTACCGGCTCGACCACAAAGTAGGACCCTTGCATGCGCACACACCTGCATCATTGCTCCTGCCGTTCTTGAAACTTGCGTAGGCTCCTTTCGGGATCCACTGGGGCTTAGCCATCACATTCGCTCCGACATCCCCAGCAGTTGCAAAACACATCCTTTTGAGGCCCATTTTGGGAGTAGGGAGTGGCCAAATATCACTTGGAGCAAGATCAGGGAAGTGCAGTGGTTGAGGAAGAAGTGGAATGTTATCCTCGGAGAGTAATCGCTCCGCAAGTGATATGTGGCTTGGCATGTTGCACGTTTTCGTGATGCAGGCACCACTTGCCTTGCCACTTGTTCTATGACGTCCTCTGAACCACAGTTCTTCGAAACTTGCGTGTAGACATGACCACTAATAGTCTTCAGGTGGCACAAACCTTGCACCGCACCAAATCATTCATGTGAAAGGAATGAAGTGAACGTCACTTTTGACTCTTGTTGCGATGATGTGGTAATAGCCGGTCTAGGAGATGCTGACCCACGCCACTCCAGTGACTGTTGCTTTGTCACCAGTCTGTGTGTGAACACCCAAGGCCTGTCACCAGCGACAATGTGCTGAAGCAGCATCGAGTCTTGCACACCTGCCTCAAACAGCTCAACAGCAATTGTCTTGCGACATTTTATGTGATTAGTGTACAGCTGATTTGCAATAAACTTCCCACAGATGCATCTCCTTCTCAAATCACTGCACGAGATGGTGTCAATTGATCCATGTGAGACCTCTACATGTTTAATGCCTTTGTCACTCTTGAACCACAGCGAATCAGTTGTTCACACTTTGGCAACTGTTTTGTTATTTCAGGATGTTGATGGTCTCCTGCTGTGCCTTCTGCCCTCTAGCATCTCCCTCGCCTTTTATTAACCTGTGCAAACCAGCTGTTAACTGCGGTCTTCTTTAGTGCATCCTCATTGTATGCTTACTGCAGGGCCAATAGTGTCTCAGTGTCTCTAAGGCTGATTTTCCCAATTTGCACATGAACTTGTACAAGCAATTCTAGGAACTTTTTAATTGACCCTTATATCTGAAGCTAAATTTCTTGGGAAGGCCACCATTCAAAATCTGCATGGGTGGCTGAAAACGTTTGCATTTGAAGATATTGGCCTCGAGGGCCACCACTGCAAAGACAGGCACTGGTGTCATTTACCAGCATCATTTACCAGTGATACTGGTCAATTTACCAGTGATAAATAACCTCGTGATAAACCATTGTCCTACAATAATACTAGCAGAAATGCCAAACCATGTGTGGCGCGATGAATTCTGCGAACAGAACTATTATAGCAGCATGTGCTGCACGGATAACCACACGCACACCTTCGACAAGAGCGGATGATGTGACGATGCCTGTTGTCTGCTCGCAAAATACTTTGCTGACCTGTACAACAGGTTCTTTTGCAGCTAAGACACACACAGGCAATGCTTGCAACATGAAAAAACATGTCTGAATGAGCTGCTACATTGTAGACGTAGTACACTTCGCGGCCGGTATAATGCACTGTTGTTTTCTACGTCATGCAGGGCTTCCAGCAGATGGCACCATGTATGTCCTCGAGGTCAATACACTGCTGTCCACAATGCATTCAACAACCAGCAACAAGAAAAGGGACTTACTACAGAAGTCGAACTTATAAAATTTCATAATGATGCAGGAAGGTGGGATTGCACCCTGACTAGCAATGAGATACTAGCACAAACTTGAACACACACACAAAGAAATGATAGCACCCGCACACAACATTTCTCTATAGCGCTTAGACACATCATGTCTGAGTGTGCACTCGCACTAGGTGGCGTTTGAGATCGTAGCTGCGCTTGAAAGCCTTGGAGCACATGGGGCAGAGGAATGGATGGCAGTCCGAGTGGGTGATTAGGTGCAGGCGGACGTTTCCTCTCCGGGTAGTTGTATATTCACACAGGGGACACTTGTACTCCTTCGAACCGTTGCCTCTGTCCACAGGCACTAAAACGGCGACCGAGTCATGGATCCCTGTACAGAGAAGTAAACAGATGACTCGTGCACACTGTGGGACTTGAAAGTGTTACGTTGCATGTTTCAGATGGTACCACCGTGGCAAGTGATCCTTTACACTTCTTACTTGACAACTTGCCCCTTGCTAAAATAAACAGGCCCTGCAACACTATCTGAACATGGCAATAAAATGCTGCCAATCAGTCGAGGAGGCCCTTGTGAACATGTTAGCCAAATAAAGCGCTGCGCGCAGCAAGGAATTTGCCATTTGTTTTCAGAAGCACCTTATCTTCATTCACCAAATTGCGTCAACAGGGGGGTGTGGACTATACAGGAGGAGAATTACCACTGGCCGATTCCCAGGCACCGTGGGGCGGCGCTACTTCAACAAGCTCGCAGCAACTCTGGGAGCACAAGTGTCGTGATTGCAGAAGCGGAAGCACATTCACAGAAAAGGAGAACAGAACATGTTCAAGGTCACGACGCACACTGGCATAGCTTCTTGTCTGCTTTTCAACCCTTCTGTGTAGCTTCCAGTGTGCTCAACAGGACGAAAGAGGAGTGAATGCGCTCGGACGCTGGGGCTCCAATAATAACAAATGGATTTGAAAAATTTTTCCAGCAGGTGATTTGCAAGGCAATAAGGTCATTAAGTGATGTCCTTTTGAGGATTACTTTGAAAAGTGTTGCAGGGCCCCTTTATGAAAAGTGAACAGAAGATACCTCCACCCTAATGAGCATTTAAACCCATGTTTCGGAACGTTAGAGTAGTGACATCTTACCGACACTGAGAAGCGTTGGAACCCCAATCGGATCCAAAACATCAAGCATTAAGCATGGTCAATGGATGACATTTTATATTCTTTTAACCGAACTTCAGGCAGAAATGTCTTACAGATTAAAAAAATTCCTGTTGTCTAAGCTGCTCTAGGTGACCATTTTGATGAATTCCATACGGAGCAACTTGCATTGACTATACTAATATATGCAGAAATGCTTACACATGCCAATTCCGCACGCAAACTTCCGAAAAGCAAGAACCTATTGTACACAATGTAAACTGTGCACATGCAGTATCACAGAGCTCCTGTGACTGAACAAACATGGGATAACACCTGACACCTCAAACCTGACAAGCTCAGGCTCAGATGTGATAAGCATTTCGAGGCTTATCTAAGCTCCTATAAGTGCAACCCAACAAGGACGCTACAGGGCAGAACGGTGAGGCAGGGTGGTGCACTCTCTTGAAATACAACAGTGAGCCAAGCATTGTCAATGATTGTAGACAGAGGCACATCTTCACAAAATGTGCCTTTTTCATGACGATTCACAATGTGGACTATGTCAGAGTATCTGAAACGTTAGAGATGTATTCGCTATAGTTACTACTGGTGTGGCATGTACAATCTAGCGCAAACTATTGTTCAGTGGTGCCTTGACTGCCAAAACAGTAAATCCCTATCCTTGCATGCATCTTCATGCCTCATGGCTGCTTCCTTGCCCTGTAAAACCCTTTGACCCCGTTGATGTGGACCTATATGACCCGCCTGCCCCAACACCACATGGCAATCAGCAGACCATGGTACTCGTAGCGATCGACCATTGGACATGTTGGAGTGAAACTGCTGCCTTAGAAAGTGCTGCAGCATGGGATGTAGCTCATCTTTTGACAGTGCACCTCGAGAATGGCTTGGTGATACAGGATGTGCTTTCCTTTCTGAAGCTCTGCTTTGCGAATGCCCCAGATTCAGGCAGCCAAGTGCACTCACAGAAATAACCACACTTTTGAATGATATACTTGCAATGCATGTCACCTGCAATAATCGCAACTTGTACCCCACTCATGCTTCCGCAACCTTCGTGTACAACACAGTAATACAAGCTGCTATGAGAGTTTCACCTTTCTTCTTGCTGCATAGACACAAGACTTAGCATGCCATCGACAATTTCCTCCCATACGGCTCAGATGGCTCCAAATGTACGCACATGACACAGCTTCTCGGAAAGCAGAGGAGTGCTGACAGGTTGGGTACAACTTTAGTGACAATAACAATGCAACAAAGAAAGCCGCTCTCACTCACTGGCAGACCTTAACTATGCCACAGGGTCTCCTGCTTGTATGTCTGTTCCTTGTCAAACTCCCTGGCTTTCCTCGAAACTAGTATGAACGGCCCTGTCGCATCTTGAATGTCTATGGCAGTGGTTCTCGAACTGATTTCCGCGGAGCCTAGGGGGCCCATGAAGCCACCTTGGGGAGTCTGTGACACCCGCAACCACACAAAAAAAAAATGTTGTAGAAGCCAGTTTATTAACTTGGATTCACTGCATGGCAGTACTGTGATGTGGCAGAGCCAACTTTGCTGCACGACATTAATTTACAGTGGCAAAGCCAGCTTTGCCACAGTAAACCAGCATCATGCAGTGAAGCACAGTAAAACTAGGAAGGGCCACAAGCTTTCACGGGCTGCAGTACTCCTGAAAGGGCGCCTAAACCGCCCAGAAGTCAAAATTTTGCTGATGTGTGCTGTTGTGCCAGTGCCTGCAACGAACACGTAGCCGCAAGAATATTTCGAAACAGTGCCGTAACAGCAAAGTTACACATGTTTTGATTACTAAAACACAGCGCTTGCTTGTTTCAGCTCTCTCCTGTGCCATGCACTGGCCACTTGCCGGTGCCATCTCCTCGCTGAGTGCTCCTCCGAATGTCAAGCGACCACGACGCACACACGAGCAGCAACCACACATGACGAGAGAGGCAGGGAGTACGTGTCTAACTGGAAGTCAAAGTTCTCTTTCAACCAATCAGCGGAGTTCCGCCTCTGTTGACCACGGTGCTGTCATCACGGCTCACCTTGGTATGCCGGAAAAACCCGAAGAGGTGCATGGGACTGTTTTCTGAATTTGTGGCGCGGCCGCAGCACGTAGCGCTGCTGCATTTGGCAACGTTCATCGTAACAGCATTCTCAACTCGATGCACATGTAACGTTTTTAAACGTTACATGTTGGGATTAATGTTGGGGGTGGTTTAGGGGCCATTTAACTGCAGGTGTGGCTCTGTAGAGCAAGTGTTCTACAATGTGGAACTGCAAGGTGTCTCCCATCACTTTCACAGGTTCACAAGCAGTCACTGACACATCCATGTCTGAGAACCACTGGTCTATCGTGAACTTTCATATCAAGCCACTCTCTCCATCCAGCAATTCCACCGGCATGGGAACAACCTTTACCTGGCTCCGAGCCTCAAGCCCTACACCAATCCTCTGCCTCCAACACCCCAGGTCGCCAGGACGGCTTTTGTGCAAGGCACAATTGTGAAGAGGCACCACCTCCACCCAGCAATGCTTGACTCACTCGAATGGCGCTGCCATTTCCTGCAGCCTTTCTGGACAGTGCATCACACTGCTTGACCGTTCCCATAATTGGTTTCTTATCGCAAACACTTTTCACACAGGACTGAAAAGGGACACGGACGAGCGCTATCTCAGTCCTGTGTGAAAAGTGTTTGCGTCAAGAAACCAATTATGCAGTACCAACAAGCCTAATTCCACACTCTTGTCACCGTTCCGACCCTTAATGTCCACCAGTGAACCTCTTTTGACTGTAAATGCGACCACCTCAGGAGATTATTAGATGTGCATACCACACAGTGCTCTGACGCTGTAGATATTTCCATCCTTCATCATCACAACTGTGTGACAACATAACTGGAGTACGATCAGGATAATTCTGTACGCTACATTTTGTTTCATAATAAGACATGTACATTGTCCACCTCATAAACTGAAGAGTGTTACAATTGCATAAAGATGAAAGTATGACAAGAAATGTTTCACAGGTTCAGGCTTTCCTTTTCAGAGCAAGAGTTGATTGCATTACATAAACACCACAAAAGAAACAAGCGTGCACACGTGCATGCAAGCTTGTTCAAAAAACCAAGTTAAGCTCTATGTGCAGAAAGTGCAATACCACGCTGCTTTTCGGTGAACCTAGCTTGGTCAATACTGGACGCATCAAACTTGCAGTGTTTACAACCATTAAAAAAGCCCACTCACAGTTCATTCCTTCTTTATTCCAAATAACCTACATCTCAAATTTGTGCAGTGTGGTCAAAGATGCAATCTCAACTGTCAAAATTATCTTTTCCACTACTACATCGATATTTTGTTTAGTCCATTCTCCTAATTTTATGTAATTGCTGTGATTGTTTCATCCAACTGGCTTCATAGCATGAAATAAAGCCTTTGTCCTCATGCACTAAGGTTAGAAACCTTGAAGTAAATCTTTCTGCTAAATTCACAGCATATATTTAATCACATAGTGCTCACCCTTCCTCCTTTCTAACAAAACAGAGGGCATGAAAAAAAAAAATCAGTATCCATGCATTTAACTTATCATATAATTTCCAAGAGAGTGTAAGCACTCTTATCCTAATGATATATAACGTATCTTTAAAAGAAAAAAATTCCCAATTGTACGGTTTCACCGGTAGCACAGAAAAGCAATGCAATTACTCTTTAGAGGAGAGCATCAATGATTTCACATGCTTTTCGATCCATGCACCTAATACTTATATGTCGCATTTAAGAACAAATGGCTTACAATCAGATGATTGATGATTGCACATAGACAGACTGTTACCATTTACCTTTCACATTGAAACAAATGTGTCAGTCATTAATTTGGCATCCGCCCTGAGTACCTCTTCGTGATGTGCTGCCATCCCATTTGTACTGTTCTTCAAAAAGCTGTTACAGCCAACATCGAATCGCTGGCTTACACAAGTTTTGCACATTCTTGCCGTCTGGCTAAAAACATTAGCCATCGGTGAGATGATGCTCAGACACCATGGTTCTTCAAGCACTTCGCAAGTGACTTTCTCCCCCAGAAGGGCGTTTGACGCCAGTGGCAACGGCATCACTTGGCTTTAAAGTGACCGCGCAAGTGCGCCACAAGGTGGTTCTTTTGGGTGAAGGACAATGGGCAGACGTGGCAGTGGAAGGGCCTGTCACCCGTGTGGATGCGCACATGACGTTGCAGGTGCCACTTCGTTGGAAATGGCTTGCCGCAGAACGGGCACTCGCAGCTGTTGCCACTAAATGGTACCCGTGTCCGTGCCGTTGTGGCCACTGCAAGCTGCACTTCACTGGGCAATCTCGGCGTTGAGGGCGATGGGAGTGGACATGGTTCGGCAGTGCCCGTGCCCTCTCCAGCCCCCTCTGTAATCCACTTTGGTAGGTGCAAGCTCGAAAAATCCTCATCTTTCACTGAAAGGAGAAAAGATGCAAGGGCATGAAACAAGACTAGGTACTTGTATTTAATTTCATTGATACAGTACACTACACTCCATAGCAAGCTAAGAGAAACGAACTAAAAAAGCACTCCTTGAAAGTAGCCTGCAGTTTTCAAACATTGCTCACAGCCTTCTACTTTGCCATTAAAAGTTGACAGCTATAGTCTGAAAAAAAGCTGTCTTTCTAGGTCAACATATAAAAGAGATTCCCTGTACAATCGTACAAACTGAGCTTACAAGAGGCCTTTGGTGAATCATGAATAAGCAAGCCATTGATAGCTGTCTTGGTAAAAGAGCTCCGATTTTCTGCACAAGCACTTGTAATATGTTACAGGGTGGTCGAGGTTCCTAATTTTGTCTATTAGCTATTGCTTTCACACTTTCTTCTTTCTCCTTGGGTATACAGAAAAAGGTGACCTGTATGGTAATGGAATGGAAGTGTACAGCCTAGCCAGGCAATGGCACTAAAAACAGTTCCTACTAGTAGCACTATGTCTGCATTTCTTCGGGTGCCTTCGTCCCAGTGGAAAACGATGGCATTACTGCAGTCAGCTGCAACCTAAGAGTAAATATAAGCTCCAGCCATGGCAGTTGCCCTCCCACGCAAACAGTATTTGCACATATAGATAACAAACTATGCTTGTTTATTTTCATGAAGTCAAGCACTTCATGTACATGATATTTGAATGTTACCATGTAAGCACACATTCACATGACCAATTTCACGCAGAAAATATGAACGTCCAGTGGAATTTTATGAAGTGTCCTGACATCTGGTCTGAGCCAAGATTGGTATTTCAGCCAAAAATGGCAAGCTTTTGTTTTCAGTCTCTATTGCAGTGAAACCTGCATATATATGAACTCAAAAAAAAAGCTGCAGTTTGTTTGGATACTGTACTGTCCCCAGCTGCATGTCGGATACAATCTGACATACAGCCCGGTGAGAATTCCCTTCATTATTCATGCGAAAAAAGAAACAGGCAACATTTTATCAAGCTTAGAAGTTCCTCAGAAACATCCTAGAGAGCTCCGATTGATTGACATAAATGTTATTATATTTCGGCCATCATACTGATACTCGTAACTACTCCCTGCGTGCACAATTCATCATGCACGAGCCCATGGCCAAATGTGCCGGGTCCCATGAAAGCTAGTGGCCTCTTTCTATTTTTAGGATGCTTTACCTCAAGACAATGTTGTATGATGGCAAAGCTAATCAAATAATAATAATGATAACAATACCACATTCAATGGTACATGCAAACACTTTGTTTCCGTAACGACACTATTACTAGGCCTGGAATGCGGAGTCTAAAAACAGCAGCCGTGTGGTAGGAATGCAATGGAGGCGATTCCATGTCACGGCAATAACGGGAGCAGAGAACGGCAAACAGTGCAGCCGGAGACAAAGGGAACAAATGAGATACAAGGACAGCACATGACGGGCATGCCAACAAAGCATCATAGGGAGAAACCATGTGATCACAAGCAGTAGTTTCGTACTTGCTTCGCATGGTGTCCACCTAATCATATTGCTCGCTCCCCCAAATACACGCAGGAAGGGCTCCTTGCACAAGGAAAAGCAAACTTCCTGTCAGAAAAAACCAACTTCTTGGGCAGCTCATGCTGTTCAACATTCGATATGTGAAGTGTTCCAGCTATTTTTGTTTAATGTAGTGGTAGGGTGATTCCACGTAAGATCGAACAAAGCATGGCTGGTCACCCTCTTAAATTTATTTCAAAATTTTATATATTGCTGCCCGATGTGTGGAAAGAAGAGATCCGCAGTTGGTTTTGCTAGAAAAAATTTTGTCGAAGCGCCGGGAGTCAATAATGACGAAGAGGTGGAGTGCCACGCTTACCTGCTCTTCTGTTTTGGCCAACTTTGCTTATTAATTACACAAACTATACTAAGGTTAGGTGGCTGAAAATTTTTTAAGTAATTATACGCATGCTTCTACTTGTGGTAAATTATTTTTAAGCATTTTTCTGTCCACTTTGCGGGCTCATATCTCAAAAAAGGCTTGAGGCAGAGCGGCGAAAATTCCGCATTACGTTCTAAGCAAACTCGTTTGTCAACCTACAAAATATTATATTTATATAACTTTTGAATAAAGAGATACGGCCGGGCTAACTTCAAAAAAACACCGAGCAATGAAAACTTCTGACGACAATTTAAAAAAAAAAACCCATTTTTGATATTTTTTAAACTTTGTACACTTATTCTCCTTCACATTGGCTTTCACAATCACCAAAAACATGTTGCATAATTTTGTTCCACTAGGAGTTACAGCCCGTCGAATTAGACCCTTACGGAAGGCTCAGCGAAGCATGCGCTTCTGACTATTCTGACATTTGTGATCACGCACGGCTTTTCAGTTTTGGCATGGTAATGTGCCTGGTCATTTATGTGTGAACGCTGCATATCAGCTATAAGGGACACAATAATTAATGATTAGGGGTCAGTTTTTTAAGCATGGGGTTCTTTGATGCGCTGCGGTATCGGAGCGCAGACAGATATTTTCCGCCTTTACCTCAGCAAAAAGGCAGTAAGAACTCGATGCGTAGCTTGGATTCCCCCCCCCCCCGCCCCCCCACAAAAAAAAAGAAGAAGGAAAAGAAGAAAGGATAAAAATGCAATAAGCAAAGAGCGCTTTCCAAATAATCTTTAGCAAAATGGAAAATTTGTGGAGGTCAAGAAGAACCACTTCACTAAACCGTGTTTCTGGGCTGAAATTGTTTGTTCCATTGATTAGACTGTTCAGACTTCTTCATTCATGTACACACAATTCCTTCCAAGCAGACCCGGCTATTCGTGCCACGTACAAGCCAGGAGAAGCTTCCGTTGGCGTGGATAGCTGCCAGGTATGCCAAGACAATGGAACGCGGGAACTCTCATCCACTCTTCCTTCTTTAACTTGCGGAAGGCAACGGCTTCTTTTTCTTCAAGATGTATTAGATGCACACCTTTCAGTTTCTCTGATAAAACGGTTACAAAGTCTCTGGCTGTCCGAATTGCACTTTCAGGGTTGTTGAGCATTGCCTGATGCTTGACGAGACCTCCAACTCTACCGCATGCGTTTTTCCCGTGTCCAGTTGCTGAGAATACCCATTGGGTACTCGGACAACAGCTCTTTCGGAACTCGAAAAGCTGATATCTATTCTTGAAATGACTGGCGGCTCCATCACTCACATGTCACGTTGGAGTAAACCGGCAGGTTGTCTTCCACCCATTCTTTCGCTAGAGCCAAGCAGGCGTGAGCGGAATCGTGGCTCAAGTCGTCATTAACAACAGCGGAACTCCTTGTAGATTTTCTCGTTGTGACCACGTATGTAAAGACGGATACTTGCTGCTTGTGCCAGTGGTATGCCTGAACTTCATCAGGAAGCACAACAGTCCAGTTTTCGGCAAAATCAAAGTGGAATACAATGCTGCCACGCTGCGTGCATTGCTTTTCCTCGTATATGGATCTACTTTGTGTCAGTGGTTGTGCATGATCCACCTTTCCGCCAATACTCGAAGATGATTAAAAAGGTGTCATCACCCAAAACGTTTTTCACAAGGTCGCCTGCCTCCCGCATTGCTAGTAATATTTCTTCTTCTTCTGGGATATTAAGTTCCTCCAGTGTCAGGGACCTGCCTTTTGGACACTGATTGCATTCGCCTAAAAGGCACTCCGATGGTGACGGGATGAAAACGAACGTTGAGTGAAGCTGATCAGCAGCGATTTTGAGGCCAGTAATGTTCTCAACAGCGGCAAGGCAAAGCTTATAGTTGGCACAAATGGCACAAACGCACACATCATGCTGGGGATAACATGTTACCCGGCGCGGTCGCAAGGTGTAGAATCTAATCTGAGATAGGTGCGCGCATCCGTTTACCAATTGTTTTGCTTTTGTTTCCTTTGGCGTTCTATACCTTGCTTTGCCACTGGAGTGCCACTTTCATGCGTTCTACTGATGGCAAGTGGCGGTGCACAGTTTCTCTGGCGGCAGCGGCTGTCAACCGCGTGCGTGAAGCAAGCGCTCATAGCTACCTGATAGTGTTTTGATCTTGCTTCCATCTCCGCCTTGTTATCAGCGCCTAAGTGCGGTGCGAACAAAAGGCAGAATGGATAGCGAATCTCCAGCACACATGCGTTGAAGTTACCCAAGAAGTGTTTGGAACACTTGTGGTCTGAGGAGGTGAAAAGGAGCTCTGACTGTGCCTCTCTTAGAGCATCTGGGGGGCGCGCGCACCTGCTCGATAGCCCCGCGCTCATTGCTGCTCGGGTGATCAAATCGCTTCGAAATTGACACCATCAGTGCCACCAACACCTTTTTTCGGTGCTGCTGGCCTCCTAAGGACCAGAAATTCAATTCTGTCTTAATTCTGTATACTAAGCGGGCAAGAAGCCGGATCAACAACAATTGCCTATCATTGCGTAAGGGTCTAATTCGACGGGCTGTAACTCCTAGTGGAACAAAATTATGCAACATGTTTTTGGTGATTGTGAAAGCCAATGTGAAGGAGAATAAGTGTACAAAGTTTAAAAAATATCAAAAATGGGTTTTTTTTTTTAATTGTCGTCAGAAGTTTTCACTGTTCGGTGTTTTTTTGAAGTTAGCCCGGCCGTATCTCTTTATTCAAAAGTTATATAAATATAATATTTTGTAGGTTGACAAACGAGTTTGCTTAGAACGTAATGCGGAATTTTCGCCGCTCTGCCTCAAGCCTTTTTTGAGATATAAGCCCGCAAAGTGGACAGAAAAATGCTTCCTGGGCTGATTTTGAGGATTTTTATAAAAATATATACACTCCCCACAAAAAGAAAAAATAATTTACCACAAGTAGAAGCATGCGTATAATTACTTAAAAAATCTTCAGCCACCTAACCTTAGTATAGTTTGTGTAATTAATAAGCAAAGTTGGCCAAAACAGAAGAGCAGGTAAGCGTGGCACTCCACCTCTTCGTCATTATTGACTCCCGGCGCTTCGACAAAATTTTTTCTAGCAAAACCAACTGCGGATCTCTTCTTTCCACACATCGGGCAGCAATATATAAAATTTTGAAATAAATTTAAGAGGGTGACCAGCCATGCTTTGTTCGATCTTACGTGGAATCACCCGGTAGATTTTCTGATATAATGACATTAAAGCGTTGTCGCTGGCATTCACAAATAGCTCAATTTGAAGGATAACTTGATTTATGTGAGCTCGATAGAGTGAGGTTTGACTATTTACATTAGCTGTGTATATATATATTAGACAGACAGACAGATAGAGGTTACAAGCAGACAAACTGCAGTTTTGCGAGCGGAGCCTATGTTTATACTTAGGTGGTAGCCAAGTGAAGATTAGCAGCCGTCATCAGAATGTGCGTGTTTGTAAAGCAGTGCATAAAAGGACACTGCATGTGCATAAACACTAACTCGGCTCTGCAGAAACGAAGTTCTGCAGAGTGCACACAGTCTTGCTTATTTGCATTTTCTCCACTTTGTCCTGTCTCATGGAGTGCTCCATGTGCGTATGTTACCATTAGTTGAAGAGTTAGCTGTCAATCTATGATTGATTTATTTATGTGTTTTTACATCTCAAAACCACAATACGATTATGAAAGGCACCATAACAGAGCACTCTGGAAATTTTGACCACCTGCGGTTCTTTACAGTGCACTGACACTGCATAGCACACAGCCCTCAACATTTCGCTTCCATCGAAATGCAGCCACCGCGGCCAAACTGTCAATTTATGGGATACCTTTGATCGAATGTGAGGCATAAGTGCATTGATTGCTATGCAGTAAGCATACGCTTACAGTGAACATCAAGCACAACACCACCGGGTCACATGGAACACACGAGGTTTTGACAGCATAAAATTGCAGCACTTAAACTGCAAATAAATCAAACTCGGATTTTACATGCACCGCTGATGTGCCTTGCATGTAGTGTGCTTATATTAGTTCCAAGAGAACCTTGACTTTTACACGTCAATTTGACCGTAATATTAAACTTATCCAGTACTTACCACCTCTTGACAACACAGATATAGCCAAATAACAAACAACTAACTATTTATATATTATTCATGCATTGATATTGTCTCATTGCTTTAAACAAACTCATTGTAGCTTTGCATTGTAACTGAAGGCCAACACTGCCACAGAATTAAAAGTGTCAACTCATGCACAAACATTAAAAGTGGCACATCATTCTATGACGAAGCGTAACTGGTATTAATGCTTCTTTCATACAAGTTCAGATCGAAGTTTTCCCCATTTGTTACAGGTAATGTTTTACGCGCACATTTTCATCTTGGTGAACTCCTTTACACTCAGATGCAGTAAATGAAGTCTACGTGTTGAAGTTTCAAAAAGCAAAAGCCTCTTTTCCATAGGAGTAGCAAGACTACCACCGTGTCGTACAGTACAGCATACATGACTAAGACACTGGACTAACACTCAACATTGCAAATGCGAGATTTTTTTTATTACTTAAGCTCACAAATGTACAATGAGTTTTTCAGGCTAGCCTTCTCAGAATAGCACCGATACTCGTGGTTTTTATCACCATTTGTGATGTGACAATAATACTGGCAAGCAATGGCACTCAATCACACATCAAAAATACTGAACACAGTAAAGCAAACACACAAACAAAGATGAAGTGAATATGGTCAAACCTCAGCCAACTATCGAACGTTGTCAAGACCATAATACAGTGAAATGCCTTTATGACGAAGTGCTCAGGACCTTGAAAATTCATTCACAGTTATAAAAGTCAAGCACTGAATGCGATAACAATGCATAATATACTAATATACAAAGTAACACCAGGGTCGATCTGAACTGTAGTGAACGTAAGCATGCAGGTAGGCTTAGGCGTGACCAGACTTGCCCGAATGGAATTAATGACCACTATGTGCCGCTCGCAGAAGAATGGCACTGATGAGAAACGGCACCCTTGTGCAGGCCCTCAAAGGTTATTTATGGTCGAGCAGCAGAGATAACGGCACAGCAGAACTGTAAGCTAAGTTATCTGGTTTTGATTTCTTTTTTTTTTTTTTGGCACCCGCTTCACACAGCACGACCGCACTAAGCAGCATGAACTTTGCACTGTCGAGAACTTTGCCCAGCACAGCGGCATCAAGTGAGCACATTCGTTCGAGATTTCATCTTTATGGCATTGCCCACATAAGCTGAGTGCTTAGAGATTTCGATCTTTATGGCATTGCTGGCATAGGGTGCATAGATTTCCAGCTTTCTTCTTAGAGGTCTTGACCTTTTATATATATATATATATATATATATATATATATATATATATATATATATATATAATATATTATATATATAATATATATATATATATATAAATATATATATATACAGGACATGACGGCGATGGTGATGGCGAAAGTCCCGTTCAAGATTCCATATAATTGCTATCGCAATAAAAGTTGCCTACCGCAGTGCCCACAGTAAGGCTAGGATGTAACTAGATATGCACTCGTTCACAATACCGTTTAACGCCTCTATAAGAGGCACACACGAGTTCTTATATGAGCGGTCTTTTACAAGCAAGGTGTTCTTTCTACATTTTCTGGTCAACCCTTATTCTGATACGGGCATACTTCAACAAAGCTGACCACAAAGGAAGGCTGCAGCCTGCTGCGAAAGGCACCATTGACCTTCATGTTAGGCGATTTGCTTGATGGACTGTGTCACTCAGAACACACTTCATGTTTTGTCCCACGCAGCCTTCTCACATTACCTTGGTCATCATTTCCATATGTCTCAACAATGAATTAACAGCAGTTACAAGCCAACACCACTGAATTTAGAGTTAGAAGTACCTGCTACAAGCGAGACTGGTGAGCAGAGTTTAGAGACATTTTGTCGTTTATAGCCAATTGTCCCTATGAACGTTTCTGTTACAAAAGAGGTCCAACAAATGGGAGGGATAGAGCAGACAAGCATGCAGGTTTTCTTACGCACTATTGTCTCTCAAATCAGCATCTTTTATAAAAGTGTTCAACTGTAAAGGTTATTTTCCTGAAGAGGCATTCATTGTAGAGGCGTTTGAATGTATTCAGAAACAGAAGTGTGAAGGGCATCTTTACACAGCCTAGAAGTGCTAGCAGTGGCATACAAAAGAGACAAAAGATTTCTGATTCCATTCACACAAGAGATTATTAAAGACACACTGCATGAAAACAGCACATTATGTCATAACTGCAGCAAGTCTGTACCACAACTGAGTCTTCTGCCATTACAGGCACTGGTATGTTGTGTATCAAATAATTATCCATATACTGTGCATCCCATCAAAGCTCCACGTGTGAACGACTTTTCAAAAAAAAATTCATCAGTCAGGACAGAATTTTGAAAAAAATGTATCGACATCAGACAAATTCCTTCTCACGAGTCTCACAGAGACCCTCGAAACATAAAGCAACAACCAAGCCATGCCTCGTGCAGATGTGTTACAAGCCGATAACAGCAACGCTGCAAAGTGCTCGTTAACAAAATAACACTTTCAATAAAGTGATTGCCCATAAACGGTATGTAAAACAAACTTTTTTTTCAAGGACACTGTGCCAGACAGTGGCCGACTTTCTTATTAGAGGCCTTCAAACTTCTTGTACTCAGTCAGTAAATTCATCTAGCAGTGAAAGCACACAACACGGGTGGCCTAACCACTGCTATACGCCCAAGCCACAGCAAAGAGTGCAGCTACACACCCATGTAGGGCAATACAGGTATAAAGGCTGCAGAAATACAAAGAAATAAAGCTAGGATTTGGAAGAATTCTGCATAATGACACAAACAGACACCCATATATCACTAACATATACCTTCGCCACTCCTTTAAAGAGCCAACTTTCCTAAAAGTACTGGTAGGCAGACAAAAGATCATTGCTTTAACGATGGCTCTTTGCGCACGAGTAGGGTGGCTGCCAAAGGGCAAATACTAGCATTTCAAGTGTTCATCACTTTACGTAGCTGTAACTGCCAGCCTGTCCTACCTGTCTTATCATTTACATTGTATTTCATGTTTTCTGCTGGTTTCTTTTTGTAATCTGTTCCGCAACGTACCAACTAGCCCAGTTCGCTGTCTAACGATGCAAGTGCCAGCACATAGCCTCCAGGATGTCGCGGTGCATCACAGGCACCATGTACCAACCTTCAAGGTCATGGACAGAAGCCAAATGTTCTAGGTCATGTGCTCACTTTTATCAGTTGGTAATGGCAGTGTTTGTCAGTACCAACATTGAAAAGCTTTCTCTAGACATTTTTTTTTTTAGGTTACTGCTCATATTTCAATAATTTAATTTTGCAAGGATGCACCTTTACACATACGCCATCGGGCTTTCTACACAGCTCAAACTTTCGTGAAAGCCAGCCATTGGGGTAATAGCCGTAAGTGTAACCGGTATAGTAACTACTCCACCTCACTGCCGTCTTTACTGGTACGTTAATGCACCTGGCCAATATTTATGTGCGGATGGTAAATGACTTACATTCATATCAATCAATTAGAAACAAAATTTGAAGGCAAAGGTAAAAAACAATCAAACTCAAAGAGCTTGCTGCTCATCCCGAGCCACCACGATCCTCAATTTGCTACACACCACCAATTCATTCATACTCCTCCACAATGTATCGCCTAACTCTAATGTTATTGGGAAACCTTGAAACTAACTACACCACTACATTAGATGATTATGGTGCACTGATTGGAAAGCACAGTCATTTCAAACACATCTGTGCAACAAAGCTGAACACTTCCAAGCGTGCACTATATACATATCAGTCCAAGTCCAAAAAGATGAGGCACATACTATGATCAAACATCACTGGATAACAGTACAAACACAGAGACAAACACAAAAATAAAAACAATGCCAAATGCAACATTGGAGCTTAAGATAAAACATTTGGTACCAGCATAGGAGATTTGCTCATAATTAACATTGCTCTACATGCATTTTGCTCAAACACCTGTTAAGAGCTCGTGTTAGCAAATGGAGAACTACAGGATGATCCCCACCTCTCCAATCCACTGTTCACTGATCAGAATATACTGAACAACGGATTTCCCCAGGAGCCAATGTTTCAATGATGGGACCTTTAAGGGACAAGTCTATTTTGCAGAATTGTTGACAACCCCCTCCCGAAAGCCTGTCTTGCTTGCAATACACTGGACATGGTTCAATTCATATCACTGTAGCTCAAAGCAATGTCATGGCAAACTGAGCTCTGCGGAATTCCACAGGGTGTAGTAACAGGCACGAAATGGAATAATAGCATCCACCCATTTGTAGCAGAGAGCTGTGAGAAAATCCATATGGATTGCTCAGAAATGAATGCGTCTTAGTTGGCAAAAACCTTGTCATGGTCCGGGGTTCAAACATTGGACCAGGACAGCTAATCACCCTCGCAAGTTCCAAATTGGCAGCGTAAAGGAGAATTTGCCTTTGCACTGACAATTTGCAACTAAGTGCTTTCATTTCGCCAAGAAAGGTATTTTTCTTTTCTGAGAAGTCCAGATGGATTTCCTTGTGGCTATGTGCTACAAATGGGTGAATCTTCCCTTCTACAATGATGTAATGTTTACCTAGAGTAATCCCTCGTTATAATGAAATCGCGTTACTCGAAGTACTGCTTTAATCGAAGTGTCTCCCTGTCCAGACAGAAACATGTGCGTTTTAAAGCAGCTATACTCAAAGCATGTCAGCAGCTTGTTCTGCTTAAGGCGAAGTGGCACGGCGCAGCACAGCCTCATGGAGGCGAAACCTTTTGGCACCATCACTAGCACACATGGCGGACGAAAAAGAGGGACCCTACCGTCACCATTTCAAAGTGAAGACGCACCACCACAACCGCTTTTCTCTTTTGCTGCGGGTGAGTGCAGTCGTGCAGCAATAGTGCACAATAAAACAGGCAAGCATACCAGTTTGTACAGTGTGTACTGCGTAAGCGCTACACCGGAGGCAGGCGAGGAGGACATCGACATAACTCAGCTGGCACTGGCTCAAGGCACTCAAGGCCACTGAAGCCACTCAAGTTCCTTTGTGTTGGGTGAGCTGGCTGTGTCACTGGCGCTGGCACCGCCACGTTCAGCTGTGCCCGAGTGCCAGCTGCACGTGCTTTCGGATCCATGCTACGTGACATCTTGTTCTTTAAGCGCTCTGTCGAGCATGCTCCATATGTTATTTTGTGACCTACAAACTAGGAAACGGCTCAGCCAGTCTCATGGGAAAACTTTTGCGTCTGACCCATGTGGGTGTCATGTGGTCACTTTCAGTCGTGATCAGAACTGATTGGCCTGTGATCAGAAGTCCCTGGGTCACACGAGTATCGTTTGCAATGCATGACATTGGTGCTCCCAGTGTCTCTCTGGCTTTGGAACACAGAAAAGGTCCATTTCAATTAATGTATTGCATTTCGACTTCCTTGCAACTACAGCCCAATTTAAGCCCAACATTCTAAGCTTTTATGGAGTAGCCTCCTATATGGGATTCCCGCTTATATAGAATTTCTCACCGTCCTGCTGACTTCGTTATAATGAGGGATTGCTGTACACTTAGAGAAATCAGTTCCTTAGAAACAACAACAAAAAAAAAACTGAAATACAAAAGAGAAAGAAATGCCAAACTCCAGATTTGAGGCACTGGATGGAACCTTTTTTTTCACCGTTGACGGCTGGGGACGCACGTTTCGTGTTCTCTAGCAGCCACTACACAATGTTTTCACCAGAGAAATTGAGGTCCACACTGTGGAGTTGCAACAGGTGGCGCTTGAGGTGGTGGTTCCTCTTGAACGCTTTGAAGCATTGCGGGCAGACAAATGGACAATGGTCGGAATGTGTCACCTGGTGCAAGCGAACGTTGCCCTTCCAAGTGGTCTTGTAAGGACACAGTGGACACTGGTACAGGAAAGAGCCCGTCTGGTGACGGTTCCCTGAAGAGAAGAGTATGACGGTTCAGTTGCATTTGGTGCAGCAACGAATGTTTAAAAGCTCTAGTCCCAATGCTGCAGATGACAAAAAATTTCATGCACAGATTGCTTATCCTCTGTCAAACCTTCCTCCACTTGTAACTTCCACATGCTTAATCTTACTACAGGTCTTTGTGCATACACAAACATTTACGTGTAGATTCTGTCCATGCACTATGGAATTATTTCATAATTCGTTCACCCCCACTGAACAACTTTGTTAATGCTGCAGTTCGCAAGCGTAATATTTAACAAGAGCTTAATACTGCTGTTTAGATGCTTTTTGTAATTTCTCTCCGTTCCTGGCCCTTTCAGCATTTTATAATCCCACTCCTGTAATCAATGGCACCCTCACAGGCAGCATTACGTAAAAACAATAATACACAAAAACCACGAAAGGGCATAAAAAAGACAACATGCCACTGCAACCTTCACATGTGTGTATAATGCATCACCACGTGTGCTATGACCCACTCGTTATGCCAGTGACCATACACCCTTCACATTCTTGGTTATTTACTAGTGGTATGTGAATGTTCGAACTTTTGAATATTCTTCAAATGGTGTTTGCTATTTAGATTTGCACCCAACTTTTACTATTCAAACTATTCAAAATTTCTAGGTAAGGGTAAAAATGTGCTATCTCCTGTGGTAAGTGGCACATTCCTGCATCCAGTACAGTTCCCCATGTAACACTTCAGTACTACGAAACTTTCGCCTGTTTACCGTGGCGAAGCTCACGCTCGTGGTTTGCGGCAGGGCTAGCTTTGATGCACTTTTCAACGTTTAAATCTGGCAAATCTAGCACTTTTGAGCATACTGGCCACCTACGCAAAAATTTAAAATACCATTCAGCCATTTTCTAAACACTATAGTCTGTTGAGGGTAGTGCTAGCAGGCTAAGAAATGTTACGGCATATGTTGCAATCCATACAACTTCGTGTCCGCATTTCTTCAGCGCTCAACTACAAAGTCCCGCACCTCACAAACAATGTTAGTGCACTACCATGCATATCAACAGGTTTTCTTTGGTTTGAATGCATTAAAAACTGTGCTCAAATCAAATGATCACTTTACTCAACACTTCAAACATTGCAGTAGAGTCACTTATTTCAATTTTCTAAAGTACTTCAAGAAATAAATGAACACTTGAAGAGAAATAAAGCTACAATCATGACAGTAGCTACAGTCATGACAAGACATATTTAACATTATAGCACAAAGCGCAAGCAAAATTTAGCAAAATAATTATAAACTGAGTATGATTAAATGCATAAACCACACTAGCCAGAATAACGCAATCACTATGACATTTACAGCCAAGCAACGTCAAGGGCGACTGGACAACTGCATATGTCCAAGCATATAACAATGCAGCCACATGTCACGAGAATGTGATCAATCTCTTCAGGTAAAAATAACGTACTGATTTCTGGGGTTTTACATCCCAAAACCACGATATGACTATGGGAGACACCGTGGCAGAGAGCTGCAGAACTTTCAACCACCTGGTGTTTACCATGCGCCGACATTGCACAGTACATGGGCTTCAACATTTCACCGCCATCTAAATGCAGATGAAATGGCCGAGATTCAATTCTGCGGCCTTCGGATCAGCAGCCAAGTGCCATGCCACTAGGCCACCATGGCGGCGCTCAATAACAAGATGAAAGACCATCTTAGACAACCCTTTGAGGATGACATGAATAGCCTATCTGTACACCAAGATGACAGAAAGAATTTTCATCAAAACAGAGTGCACAAGTCACACAGTGCTCCCAAAGTTACAATGTGCTCCCACAGGCCCCACTAAATAGAGTAATACTTGCCTGGCTAAGGAAATAAGACAGTGTCACTTTTTGAACACCTGGTTAAACCGAATTTCCCTCTTGTTTCTCCCTGAATACTAGTACAACATACCTACCAATCTATTATGCTGCAAGGAGCTTGCCATACACACCCCCTGGCTAACCCGCCTCAGGGCGACAAAATTAAGATTTTGTTGGCTGAAGTGAACATCACTTATGTATAGTTAATGTCACAAGCTCCATATAAGCACTACAGAGGCTACACGACTCCTGCTTGTAAACTTAACCATGCAAATTTAACCAGAAAAAAAAAATCTGAATTGCGGAATGGTTCAGCAATTCAGTTTCAGAGCATGGTTCAGAGCATGGACCAAAACTGCAACATGAGGAAAATGCAAGGTGAATTCAAGATAAAAAGTGTCGTAAACATAACAGACAAATGCAGCCAAGATTAGCAATAACAATCTGCCAAGGGTAAGCAGTCTTGCAAACAGCATTACTGTCAATGTTGCTCTGCTCTCCGCTCACACAAACTAACACTGGCCCGCAGGAAAGGGAAGAACACAATGCTGATTGTACCAAACACCTGGAAAGGAAAACAAGCAAGTCAATGTCTCTGGTCATAAGAACAATAAAAGAAAATATGCAAAAAAGATGACAAGTTTCTATTGCTTTACGTCCATTGTACGGATAAAAACAGATTAGCACAAGCGCAAAACTATATCAGTGAACTGGCCTGAACAAAAAGTGAATGAATGAATGAAAATCCTAAAAGGTTATCCCACCATGTATCGTGCTAAAAAAGATCTATCATATGCAATACAAACGTATCGTTCATAGAACATATGAAACTTGTAATGCCTAAAGTGCTCCCAAGAAGAGTGAAAAATATTTCTCGCTGCTTTCTTCAAGTAATTCCCCACTCAAATCATTTCATAAGCAGTGAAAGTCAAGGTTAAAGGAGTGTAGGCACAAAAATATTGCATGATACTTTATTATGTGGTGCCAATTGCCTGCCCAATATGAATGTGCCCAATTGCCTGCCCAGTAATTATTAATATAAAATCATATGACCCAGCCAATGATCTCAAAATCCCACCAAAAGAAGCAGTGACAATACATAGGAGCATCATGTGATGGCAACACCACATGGACTAGCAAGATGGTGAGGACAGCAAGGGTTGATGTGGTCGCCACTTTGTAACCCTAAAGTGAGACATGGAATTCTTGATAGAAAAGACTAAACGTCAGGTTTCCATCGTCACCAGTTCAGTTCACGAGATGCTGCTGCCATGTTTTATCACTACCTATTTTGGCAGGATTTTTTTCAGACTTTTGCTGTGCCATAAGAATTCTGCAATATTAAATTACTGGGGAGGCCAGTTGGGCACATTTTGCTCATTACTGTGATGCCCTCTAAGTGCGTTTCAGCACCATGTAATACAATGCCATACAGAACTTCTGGTACCTAAAATCCATTAAGGTTTAACAGTGACACAGTTCGGACGCATATATGTGAAATAACTGAATCAGTCTGCTTTACAGCAATGCGCACCTGTATGATGTTTATGCTTCAAATGAACTCCTACAAAAAAAAAAGCAAAAAAAGAAAAGAAAGCTGAAACACCCTTCCAATATTCCTTTTTAAAGAACGCTAATGATCTATGTTTGAGCTGTGCTTTTCCGGAGGCCCTTGAAAGAGCTCGAGATTGATCTTCAGTGGCTGTACCGCTGCAAAAATATCACTGCACATAATTCCCCAACAGAAGAAGCAAGACTTCTGACAAAGCAGCTAGATTGCATTATCACTGGCTCGATTTCTAGAATTTACAGATGTAATTTGTCAAAGGCAGAACCTCATAAATATGCTTGTGTAAAAAAACACTGCATGCTCATTAAAGAACACTACACTTGTCAAAACTAATCAGTGTCCCTGCCACACCAACATTTCCATTAAATTCTCCTTACACACGAGAAGATACTCAGCCATACACAACCTTTTTCAATATCCCAACCTCACTGAAGAATGACCTAAACAGTACTACTGCATGGTGTGATTGCATGGCTAATGCTCCAAAATACTACTATATAAAAAACCAAGCTGACTTCTCATAGTTGCAATCATTTCCAGCTACCTCACACAATGAACAACACCTCCATTGACACTGCAGCCAATGTTCCATATCAAGGTGCTACTGTCATATCACGTCCCCACGAATAAATATTCAGCACTTCTAAAAACAAACCTGCACAATGCTCCTCGGCATGCAAACTTACCAGCCTGCGAGACACCAGCTAGAGCAAACCTTCATATGCCTCTTCTACACAAAACCCTCCCCAGACTTAAAGGACTCTTCACCATGTGTGACTGCTGCAGACAACACGCCTGCTAACGTAGGGACCTTGAAAATCGGGAGATTCGCAATGCTGAGAGAGGGGGGGTTTATGTGAAAAACGAAAAAGAACTGCTCTCACACGTGTATGTTTCTTGCCTCCCAGGTCAGGCAGCTTTGAATGTTTCCCAGTAATGCTTTTAGGACATACAGGTGCTCGAAATTGTAGCGTGAATGTGTAATTTATCATACGTACGCACAAGGCAAAATGTGCCACGATTCGTATAAGCTACAGTGAACCCGTTTCACACCTAACATGCTTCACTGCATAACACTGTTGTATGGCGGCAAACCTAACTTAGCTTGTGCTACATTGGATTACCGCAACCTTCTCATCACTGTAAAGATAAAATGGCAAACTGTAAATAGCAATGCAAAGAGCCCTTATAACTGCAACAGCCTCCCCTTCCTTTACATCTGTGAGTAGAAGGAAGGGTGCCACAGCAGCAGACAGGATTCCTCAAGGCCAGAACTTCTTCAGATCCTCTGTTTTGTGTTTTCTTCTTGCTGTGAAGATAGGGCTGTTTGTCAGCATTTGTGAGGAGATTTATGGCCATGCCCATACAATCGAGGAAGACTGGTTTTTCCGGAAATCTGGAGTTGTCCAGGCAAATCGGGGAGTTGGCAGGCATGAAACAAGAGAGCACGGCTAATACATCAGGTGATGGCAGTCATGTTTTAAAGTAGCATATGTATTTGTGGCATGGAAATAGCCATATTAACTTTTGAAAACCAACTGGCAATGCACAATGTGACAGCACAGAGTCATGGCAGAACGAGGTTGCCGAAGACAATAGCACCATAAAAAAACAGCAGCATGGCCAAGACAACAGAGTTGCACCAGAATCTAGCTCATGCTATCGCATGGTGTGATGGAGGAGGCCCAACGACCATGGAGTGATGGCAGCACAAAGACAACATAGTGTGGCAATGGCTGTACAGGTATTCTTCTTTCTTCACTCAGCTACTGCACAGAGTTCAGATAGCCTTACAACTACAAACCTTAGAGTTATGTGCATCAAATATATTATGGCGAGTGGTTGAAGAGTGGCGAGCTGACAAGGTAAAATGAAACATCACAAGAGACATGCACTGGTCTAGGTGACAAAGACACTCTGCAGCTGTCACCTCAAGGAAGTCTATAAATGCTACGCTGAGCAGACAAAGCACCACTGACCAAGACTTCAGTCAGGTGGGTTATAGCTATAGTTAAGTTAGGTGGGTTAAAGGG
This sequence comes from Hyalomma asiaticum, assembly GCA_013339685.2. Classification (NCBI taxonomy): domain Eukaryota; kingdom Metazoa; phylum Arthropoda; class Arachnida; order Ixodida; family Ixodidae; genus Hyalomma; species Hyalomma asiaticum. The sequence continues at coordinate 69,848,889 of CM023489.1, forward strand.
ACACTAAGAGGGAAAATGTTGAGTTTGGTTAGGTGATGGATTTATTATCACTGTAGAATACCATCACTACTTTCTACAATCCAATAAATTAGCTTGTTGCGTCAAAAAAGTGCCACCAAAGTCCCTGGTGCCACTACTCCACAGGCATTGCCCGCACCAAAGTACAGAGGACTTGATGTCAGTATCTCCTCTGCTGCTTCTTTCTGTGATTAAGTGGACATCAATGACAGAACACTACAGTTAGTGGATTTTGACATATCACTTTAAATAGTACAAGTAGCTGGCATCAATCCACTGATGCCAATGATAACAGACTGACAGGCTTATGCAACACAGGAGATAAAGGTACTGCTTGCCACTAGATGGAAAGCTTGCCATTAACAAAGTGAAAGTGCAAGGGCAATCAGTGTGGCCAACCAAGACCACAACTAGTTGGCAGTGCCAGGGAGTGAGCTCAACATAGCAATAACTCTAGCCTACTGCATATGTAAGTACCGTCAAAATTTGCCTCATTTACTTTTCAGCTGTAAGGCATTACCATAATATGAAAATAAATTTCCGCTGTCATTTTTATTAGGTGCCACAGAGCATAATGGGGTCTCACTTTCATTTTGCCGCTTCATTTCATAAACATGCCAACCTAAGGACCTAGCAAACGGTGAGGAAAACTCGTACATGTTTATATTTCCAGTGTCTCAGTGCCTTCATACACCATTCTGAATGACTGCCAGTAACACATTTAGGCATTGGCAATGATGGCAGCGTTAGCAGTTATAGCACACCTGTAGTTATGCACCTGTGCAGGATGAAATATGCTATGACCCGCGAAAGTTGTCACCCCTTTACATACTTAGCGTGCTTCACTGCGCAACACCGCAGTACAGCGGCAAAGCTCTTTGTGTGTGCTGCATTGTGACACATCACGAGTTCCTCACCCACATTAAGTAAATATTGTAGGCACTGATGAACCATAGATAAAGGCCACATACAAATCCCATAGTGGCCTCCCCTCCCCTTAGATCAGTAAAAAAAGGGAAGGCTCCTGCAACAAGCTGCTGGGGTTCATAAAGGCCAGATAATTTTCAAAACCACTCCCCTTCGTTATTTTCTTTTTGAAGGGGTGTTAGGGCTTTTCATCGGGAGATTCATGGCGACAAACCCACAATCAGGAGGACCAGTGTGAAATCGGGAGTCTCCAAGAAAAATCTGGAGAGATGGCAGGTATGTGCATGCTTAAATGATGCTCTGTTCTCGTAGAGAATAGTGAACTGGTTGTTATAAGAGACTGAACACTTAATCAAGCTGAACACAATTGTCCCTTTAAAGGGGCACTGACACCAAAATTTCACTGCTAAGATAGCCTGCGGGATCGATTTTCGTGGACATACAGGTGTCATCTACCAAATCTCAATGGCGAACACAGCTCCGAAGGTAAGTTAAATGAATATTGAAGTTCGCGTGCGCAATCGAGCGCTAGATGCCGTACATTGCGACATTGACAACAGCAAAGGTGACCTGAAGGGGACCCCCAACTTCCTCGACGTCACCACGGCAGCCGAGCTCCGACAGTGCAGCTAGCAATGATGACGTCATAGCCGCCATTGCTTATTCGCTGCGGCTGCGTTAGTAGACTGCCGGCAACGCCAGACCTCAAGAAAATAGTTGCCACCCAACAACGATGACAGCAACAGCGACAAGGATGCGCAGGACTTGCGACAGGCGAAAGAAAACGAGCACGCGGCGGTTGTCGTGCGGAAGTGCGTCACATTTATGTGTGCTCACGTGGTCGAACTCGTTTACTCCATTGCGAGTGCTAGATAGTGCCAGTTGCACCGGGCGCCTTGTCGTTTTTTGAGCTCTCCCAAACCAAAACTGAAACTAGTGGGTATAATAAAACATGTCGTAAATAATTATCTGACGCGTGCTGGAGCAAATGATGTGCCGTGTCATGGCTAACAGGTCCCCAGATACGTATTGCAGCAAAAAAACAGCAGAAGAAAATTTTCGTGTCAGTGCCCCTTTAACCTTTAAGGGACTTTGGCCATCCCTTCACATCATGACAGCATGCCGACAGGTATGAGTGGTGACACACATACCTCTCCTCACACAAATGCACACATGTGCATGGAGGCAACTGTGTAGGCTTGGAGGGTAGGGGAGCTCGAGCAACGTTCTCCTGAAGTAGGGGGTGACTTTAGGAACTGCCACCAGACACATGGTCTACAAATCCACCAATACGTAATCTTCAAATGCCACAAAACCCCCATATGGCAGCATGGCCATCCCAAAAAGCTAGTTAACCCATTCAGTCATGAGCGGGGCTCATGACTTGCTTATATAGCTCATGCATTGAAGCACTGCCCTTTTTTTCAGTATGATACACGGCTCACACCCAATATTTACAGTAGCCAAGGAAAGCTACTCACTTTAGAACACATAAAATACATGTACATACACACACATGAGGACGCCTTACATCTAAATGGACAGAGCATGAACAACAATACACAGGAGCAGATACTTTCCTGTAGAACAAAAGCAATGGGACCATGTGCCGGCACATAAGATGTTCTGCACTTGTGAGCATTACCATGATGCAATCAAATACCTTATGCAGGAGTAAATTACTAGTGGATGTAAGCACATAAAGGTTTTCTCTAAGGTAGGTAGGCAAGGATGCATTAGCGACACCTTCTGTATCTCTACTTGAAAAAAAACGTTCTTACATAGTCTTTGACATGATATGAACTGCGTGCATGCTTCAGCACAGAGCTCAGCAAATGAAACACAACACTCGAAGCGCATGGCTGCCAATACTTTCTGTGCCATTGCCGTGTCTTGGGGACATTTAGCCGAATCAGTGTGGTATACACTCTACAAAAATGAGAGACTTTTTGAAGTACTGCGATTCACTACGGTCTCTCTGTCATTGCTCAGGGCAATCCAGCAGCACAAAATGAGTTTGCCATCATGTGGTCTGACTATCATGTTTCAATCACTGAGCACTGTATTATTTACTATTGTGTCCAATATGAGCTGTGATGTGCAAGGCATGACCGCAGTGACGATCCTGAGCGTAGCGAGTGTTTCACAAGACTGGTGTAGCATACATGGCTCGCCTGTCACCACGTGTTCTGCAAGCTGACATAATAAGCAGCTGTTCCTCCATCAGGAGCAAGCGAAGAATGCAGCAATTGTGAAGCTGGGGCAACAACATGACTAATCGCAGTTCTCTGGGCAAAGACCAGTCTATACAGCTCGGTGAGACAGCATGTTATTGTTCTAATAAGAAAGCACAGAAATGTGCGCTGGAATGACAGATCCTTCTCCGCTTTCTTTTTTAGCCAGCAATGCGATTCATACCAAACATGATTGTACAGTCATGCCTAGTGTGAGGTGCAATATGCTGCTCGAGGTCAAAGGGGCCACAACATTGAATGGTAGTGCCCTACTTAAGAAAAACTAGTAAACTCAGTTTTAATAAACAGTGTTTTGCAAACCATGTTCACATTTGCTGGTGTCATTCATCAGAAACTGGCCCCGCTGGTTCTGCGTTGTACATCCAACTGGGCGCAACTTTATATATTTCAAGTAAATAAATAGTAAGAGGCCCAGTCCGTCCTGCCTTTTGTACCATGTGTCCATCTCATTGGTGGTACCTTAACTCCTTTAAATAATTTTTTTTTTTTCGAAGTTACAGTCACCAGAAGGGAGCTGCCCATTTTCAGTGGCTTCCAGTCCAAGCCCTGCAGCGGCAGCAGTGTACACGATGGAGAGTACCCACTGCCGACTATCTTGTGTCGATGCTGCCAAGTCGGGCATCAGGTTGGTGAAGCGTGAACCGTGTGTAATCGCTGTCCCAAAGTCTCTGGCAAAGTCAGTCTAAGCATAGTGCCACAGTGGGACCTGCACAAACAACCATAACACACACTTTCTAGTAAGTGAGAAGTCCACCATTTGTTTTGCAGGAAAATGCTCTACGAAGAACGGAAAACTAACCAAAATGTAGCACAGATGTGTCATGATAAAACGAGTATTCTCTATAATGAGTGCATTTAGTGGCTTATATGACATCATTAAAAAAAAACAGTGACTGTATGCTTGCATGACCAAAAGGCACCATTCATTCTGTATTGCACAAGGCCATCCAAGCATTTCTGGGCCATTGATTTGTACTACAGCACGCTTGAAAAGACAATTATGACATTAGTATCAAAACTCGAGTGCCTTCTTGTAGCTAATTACACAATGCAAAAAGAAAGGGTACACTAACAACACAGAACAAAAAACAGCGAGACCAAAGTGACTGATCAACTCAGTTAATACAAGCAAAAGTTTATATAAGTTGAGACTCTCACACTATCTTAAAGGGCCCATGACAGCTATTTTTTTGTTGGATACTTTTATGTTCTAATGAGTAGAACAGTGTCTTGTAATCACGGCATGGAGTGGCAAATTCTCCAGCGTGAAGTCTAATTAGTCACAGCATCGTTAATTTTGTTCAGTTTTAATGAAGCTTCGACACGCGCGCCAAAAACTGCAAGAAACTAGCGCCGCGGGGCTAGCGCGGCGGCTGCCGGAAGTGAGCGCATGCACTGATCACTTGAGCTCAAGATTCGGTGACGTTGCGGAGAGCGCGAGCGCCAGACCAGCTCGCCACACTCGCTTTGCATCATAGCGTGTGTACAATGTACGCCTGAGGGACCAACACGGAGAGGAAGCAGAAAAATACGGCTTTTGGCGTGGCCTCTGCGATCGGCTGCGCGAGCCGATCTTGGAGGCCACGCTTGGAGGCCATAGCGCGGTGCGCCCGTGTCTCTGTGACGTCACGATATCAACTTACAAAAGTGAAACGTCACAGATGGCCCACAAACTACGTCATACTAGTGACGATGTCGCGAGGTGCCGCAAGCCCAGATGAGCATTTCTGGTCACTTTAAATACATATTAAAATATCTTAACGAAAACGTTCGCCGTTAATACTTGGCCACAAGTGCCTTCAGATGTTCGACAACCAAACAACACAAACATATCGGGTTTGAAATTTTGGTGTCATGGGCCCTTTAAAGGGTACCTAAAACAGTTTCGGTGATTTTCATGGTGTCTACCAGGTTGAGATTGCTAAATTCCCTGAGATTTCCAGGTTTTCCTTGAGTATTTTTGCGAAATTCCCTGAGTGGCACAACTTTTTTCATGTCGATGCGGGTAGGCACCATGTCACTCAATGCCATCACTAGTAAGCATGTTTAACTCTTTGAGGGTCAAATTTAAAAAAGAGAAAGAAAAAGCTTTCCCAGATGGTTAAATTGTGAAATTGAGGATATTGAATGTACGAAATGGTCAAGGTTGGAAAAACATTATAAAAGAATCAGGAGCAGTATTTTGGTGTCAGCATCACTCATATCGTATTTACACGAATCTAACGCACACCTTTTTTTTCGATAAAACGGGTCCAAAAATCGTATGCGCGCTAGAATCGAGTGCGAACGAACGACACCGTTACCATATCGAGGCGCGTAGGAAAATGGCCGCCTCCTACGCTCTTCGGGCGCTGTCGAACGGTCATTGCCGAAAAAACGAACTAGCGGCACGGCGGTGTTTTGGCGCGCATAGTTTCTGCAGTTTCTATGTCGCTGCCGGTCCCCCGCGTAACGACGCCACGACGCACATGATGCGTAGGCCGATTATAATCGCCGCGCCAGCTTGGCCATTATGCGGTCAACTGAGGTCGTTATGTCGCCGATGCAATCTCCGAGATGCCCAGCCGCACGAGCGTTCGATAGCGTTTGCGGGCTGCCGTAACGGGAAAATAGATTTTTCCCGTCACCGCAAGCAAAACGACTCATCATCGCATTTCTCCCTCATATCCGTGCTGAGCCCGCGCCCCTCAGTCGTGCGTGCTGCTTGACGTACGAGACTGCACCGCGGCAGTCCCGGAGACCACGCCCCGACCAGGCTTAGCTGCGCCAGCCTGCGCAGCACGCATGGCAGCACGCGGCAGCGGGCGTGAGGGAACTGCGATAATACGGAGGAATGCAGCAATGCGAAATGTTACCGCCGCTTGCACGCGGCTATGCCGGGCAATGTGTGGCAGTTTCATCGAGACGCAGGAGTTCCTGAATCGGCGCGCCGAACGTCTTCGAGACGCCGCGGATCAAGTGAAGCGGGAAAGCCACAGCACGGCCGTTCGCGGGACTGCAGGGGTTCAAAGTGTTGTGCGAGTGCGTTCATTACGCGAATGCGGCATTTGGTTTTATGAATGTGAGAAGGTTGATTACTAAGGACCTTTTATTTTTTTTCGCGTCACGAAAAATGGTTGCGCGTTACAATCGATGTTTCACTTTTTTTTTTTTTTTGGTCACGGGAAACTGGCGCGCGTCACAGTCTAGGGCGCGGTAGAATCGAGAAAATACTGCAAATTGTTCAATAGTATTTTAGAACGTGGTGTTCCTTGAAAAACGGGTCTACGCACCGCGCCTTATCGCAGTCTGCGCACATAAAACGCATCTCTGTTCTCATCTTGGAGCAACCAGCTGTGCTGGCACACACACGGTATCTTCTCTGCGCGCGGCTGCCTTGGCCAGAGTAAACTCAGTAATCAAGAACAGCAAGAATCCCAGACAAGCTGAAAGCTAGGCCAATAAAGATGAAAATCAACTTCCGCCGTCTGTGCAAAGGGGTGCCCCTGATGATAAACATCAAGCTTCACGCGCCTGCGTTGCAATCACGCGGAGAAATCGAAACCGTGAAATGGCGTTGCTCACCGGCGTTGCCGCAGACCACGCGACGCGACCAAGCTAGAAATCTGCTTATCTCCGCAAGAAAGTAAAGACCTAACTATACGTACGGGCTACAACGAAGCGCGCCCTCTACCTCCATACAGTCTTTTCCACAATGTTCGTGGAGAATACTGCGCGGATCATGCAAACGCACAAGATAACGTGTGCGCCGTAGCGCGTCCAGACACATAGAGCGGACTTTACATAGAAAAAGACGCGACAAGCGATTGAAGCCGGAAAAGAAGAAAAAAAAAATGCCAGTGAGCGAGGACGGACAGCGGGGAGGAAGTGGGGGGCACTCATCTCTTCAGTCACTGCGAGCTGCGCTAGAACCTCCCTTGCAAGATGCATAAGGTGTGTTCGATTTACCATGCACGGCGTGAACTAGTTCTAAGGAGCTCAGACAAAAGTGGTGTCGGTGCTGCACTCATGCAGCGCCAGTACAACAAGTGTAGGCCTAGCACGACACTAGCGCCTAACTGAAACGAATGCCGTAGTGCAGGTAGTGCAAGCCCTTTTGCTACCGCTCCGCACTTCGCACCTGTTTGTTCGCGTTGATCCAGCAGTTTTTCCTTGCCTGCACGCTTTTGAGAGGTGTTGGGTGCACAAAATGGCTAATTGCGTTGGAGCTGTGGACTGCGTTGCACCATGCATCTGTAGCCATGCATCGTTCGAACTGAAGGACTCCGACGGAGTGGTTTCTGGGGTTTTACGTCCCAAAATTAAACCAGCTGTGATTATGAGAGACGCCGTAGTGGAGGGGCTCCGAAAATGTTGACCACCTGGGGATGGACTGTGCGATGTCGGTTCACGTTAAAATATTCTTGTGCAATTTGATTTTTTTTTTCACCAAATGCTTCAATATCTTACGTAACGCTGTGAAAAATCTATGTTTCCTTGTGCAATTTGTGGTCTTTTGAGGCCAGTATGTCAAATTGGCTTCCTTGTGCAATGCGATTTTTTTTTTCACCTAATGTTTTAATGTTAGGCAACCTTACATAACACTGAAAAAAATGTTCCCTTGACATTTTATGATCTCATATCGCCAAGTGTACTTTCTTGTTGTCGTAGGCCAGTAAGACTGGGCAAATATTCTTTTCGTGTGCAATTTGATTTATTTGTGACCAAATATTTTAGCCTTAGGCCAATGTACGTAGGACTGTGAAAAATACTGTTTCTTCTCTAGTTTATAGTCTGTTCTTTTTTCACCAAACGTTCGATTTGTAGGCCAACATACGTAAGGCTGTGAACTAGCTAGTTACTATTGTTATTTTTTTTTTTCTTGCGGTCCGATTACTACTGGGGAACTGTAGGCTGCACCCCATGCTGAAGGACGCACTTGTTTTTTGGTTCACTTCGATTTCACGAGATTTTTGGAATAAACCTGTTTCGTTGTGGGGCACTATACACCTTTCCATCGGCACTCTCGCACCGGCGAGCAGGAACCTGTTTTTGTCGTCTGCTACGGCTCTCCGCGCCACGCCCTCCTTCGTTGGGCTGTTTGTTGCGCCGAGCCGCCCATACGTTTTGCCGTGCTTGCACGGTGCGCGCGCTGTTTTTCGCTCACTAGTGCGATTTAAAATGTTCTTTAAGAACAGTCAATCGACAGGGCATCACTGCATTGTCTACGGTTGCACGTACAACCAGAAGAAAAGAAACGCTGCACGTAAACAGCTGTGCACCAAGCACAACGTTGCGCAGGAGGAGTGCGGCTGCGCACTCACTCGTGCCAAAACGCCGCACCGCCCATGTTCCCATGTGGTCTAAAGCTATAATGTCGCCAACACACCCTCAACCCTTGTCAGTGCCGTTCTTAGAATATGGTGCGAATGTCCCAGATTTCTTCTTTCATTAGAGAGTTTTAGTGCAGCTTAAGTTGCGCCCCGCTAAACGCTAAAATTTAGCGGGGTCAGACTGCGCATGCGTCCGCACGCTATTCCAGCTTTGCGTTTAGCGATCGCTCGCTATTTTCCGAATTTAGCGGAGACGCAAAACGCTCGCTACGTTTGTTTAGCGCGAAGAACATGGCAGCTCCCTACAACCAGCCTACAACTGACGGCTGCCCGTTTCGCATCTATCGTGTCGTCTTGCTGCGTTGTGGGACTAGCTGATTCACAATAAATCGTGTTGCTGGTTTTCGCTTCGACAAGACAACAATGTTTTCGCTGTGGATTCTAGTTTGACCACATTACACATGAACAACGAAAGCGAAACTCTGCCTCGTCACACTTCAGCAACACTTGTGCAATTATTGCACGATGTTCTTTTTAATAAATATTTTTGCGCTTGCGTTGCTTTTTAAGTTACTAACAACGGCCGACGGTTTTGACGCTTTCACTGTTCGCGTTTAGATGGCGCAGCGAAGGTTTGCGTGCCTTGCGTTTTGCGGCGCGTCGTCGTCTCGCGCTATACTAAAGAGCTATGGAACGCTATCGAATAGCACTCCGCAAAAATTTAGCGAGCGTGACTCGCAAGCGCTAACGCAAAAATTTTCCGCAATACTAAATCTACCTATTCTCTCCCTACTAGCTTCAACCACGGGAGCTAAACGCGTTTCACGGTACTACCAAAGCAAGGGGTTTTGGTACGGACATTCCTTTTTCTTTTCCTTTTTTTGTTGCTCTTGTCCTTGCTGATGTATGCCTCCGGCCTGTGCAGTGCAAAACAGGTGGGCATGTTTTGTTGAACGGCAAACGTGCTTCAGCACCTTATGTGACGCGGACGCTTCCTTCAAAAGAAAAAAAAAAAGTGGAGAGCTCGACAGAAGGCGATAATGAACTAGGCTGCGAGAACGGACCCGAATGATTGCTTCTTGACCATGAGTGCGATAAATGAGAAACCCGATTAGAAAAAAAAATCCAGGTCTCACGCACCGTGGGTGCCAATATTATGCCAAGATGTCAGCGATGTAACTGTAAGTATTAGCCAACGTTATTCATTAAAGAGAAAGTCAGCACGCAATAGCCGACAGTTGAACGAATTCTAGCCAAAAGTAGCTATCTAGCGCTGGTTTTAATTGAGTAGATGCCGCACATATGCCATGGCTTATACATCATGCCACAACATTATTACGTTGTTATGCACACAGATATACTGTCATTTACTGACTGACTATCACACCTTGTTAAAGTTTACTTGCTTTGTTAGCAGTGTCCGAACGCCGTTGCACTACTTATTGAGTTTTATCGTTATGTTGAGTAATGACCATATCGAGCCACGATCATGTCGTGTCATGAACATGATTATAAAATATCACATCCCTCGAATTGTAGTTCGACACCCATTTCAACCACCTTAAAGCTCTCATGTTGAGTCATAATCATGTCGTGCCATGACCATGTCGTGTCATGAAAATGACTATAACTCATATCACATCTTCTCCTGTGCCTTTCGTTTTACAACCGTTATCAAACCCCCTTTTGCATAATGATGCTCATGTCATTTCATGTAAGCGATGTCATGAACATGATTATAGTATATCTTACGTCACATCCCTCGAGGTTTACTTTTCCTTTGACCCCCATCTTCACCCCCTTCCGTTAATTTTCGCTCTGTCATGCTCATGTCATATTACGTATCTCATGTCATGAACATGACTAACTCGTATCGCCTCTCTCGATCTATATCTTTCGTTGGGCACCGATCTTGACCCCTTCCCGCTGATTTTTGCTTCGTCATGCTCGTGTCATATGTATTTCATGTCATGAACGTGACTAACTCGCGTCTCTGGACCTGTATCTTTCATTTGACACCCATCTTGACCTCCTTCCTTTACATTTGTTTTTGCAGAGTCATGCTCATGACATGAGCACACCATGTCAGGTCATGAACGTGACTATTACCGATATTACATTCTTCGACATGCACCTTTTGTTTGACACCCATATCGATCCCCTTCCAGCGGTCTTATGTTTGCAGAGTCATGCTCACGTCATAGCATGACCTGAGCACATTATGTCATGTCATGATCGTGACTATGACCAATAATACATTCTTCGACATGCACCTTTCATTTGACACCCATCTTGACCTCCTTCCTTTACATTTGTTTTTGCAGAGTCATGCTCATGACATGAGCACACCATGTCAGGTCATGAACGTGACTATTACCAATATTACATTCTTCGACATGCACCTTTTGTTTGACACCCATATCGATCCCCTTCCAGTGGTCTTATGTTTGCAGAGTCATGCTGATGTCATAGCATGACCTGAGCACATCATGTCATGTCATGAACCTAACTACGACCAATATTACATTCTTCGACATGCACCTTTTGTTTGACACCCATATCGATCCCCTTCCAATAGTATTATGTTTCCAGAATCATGCTCATGTCATAGCATGACATGAGAACATCATGTCATGTCATGAACGTGACTATGACCAATATCACATCCTTCGAGATTCACCTTTCGTTTGACACCCATCTCGACCGCCTTCTTACAGTTTCAAGCTTTCCCTTGTATTATGTGTCATTAATAACATGCTTTGTAAAATCAGGTCATTCTTTAATCGTGATTTGGTAATTATCACGGTGCACTCTCATTATCGTAACCAGTCTAACCTACCTTGTGTGACTTACCAACACTAGTTAGGGATTTTCAATCGTTGATTTCTGGACATGCTCACTTTCATAGTTATAGTCATGAGCATGACTTAAAGCCTGGATATCATGCTGATTATGCACGAGTCATGTCTGCGTTAAATCAAGGGTTCCTTTGATATATCGCGTTACGTGATTAGTCATTTATTTCTCAAGGCATCGTTTCTTGTGATAATTTTCCATAATTTTGGAACCACTCTCTTTTAAGGTGACTGAAACATTAAGGGTACTCTAACTGAGACATTAAGGCGAGTGGCACCATTGTTAGCAAAAGCAACAGTATTTTTATTATGATACGAGTAATCTTACAACAGTAACTCAAACAAAGAAGAGGCGACAATGTTCCCGGTTTCCCAGTTTTACTGCTACCAACCGGCCCCGCTGATCCCGCTTCTGCCCGCGCAATAAGACGCAAAACAATGCCGATAACAACTGTCCTGCTAATCAGTCAGATCCCACATACTCACAAATTAACCTACCTAACGATTCCGCGATGTTTACAAACAGCCAAAGCAAGATCTTGCTGAAACACACACAACGAATGCACGCACCCGCACGGAGAGCCCGGCGAGCAAACAGCCCAAGATGGCGCCGCCGCTAGACGTCGCTAGCGGCATTTCATGGCGGCGCCCAGGAGGGCCGTATTGGAAAGGCCTATAGCAACCCCTCGTTTTGCCAAGTCTTGTCCTTGTCTGGTTGATTGACATGCTGTCGCGAGCGGGTTCGAGAGCTTACCAGTCGAGGAAGCCTTTTTGTGGCCTTTACCGATCGTTATCAGCACCCACGCAAACAGAACCCAAAAAACGAGACTAGCAACCGTATCTGCGCAGGTGATGCGCGAGCCGCGACCGACAACACGTGAGACCCACGTTTATGTGGCGGCGTCTGGTGGTGAGCAGCTGCACTCGCTTCGACGGCCGCCGCCTATTGTTCTCCTCCCCTTCCGACAGGCACTGAAAGTTATAGAGAAGGCACTGGTCATAATCATGTCGTGCCGTGACCATATCATGCCATGAAAATGACTGTAACTCATATCACATCTACACCTGTGCCTTTCGTTTTACATGTATCGACCATGTCATATCATATAAGTGATGTCATGAACATGATTATAACTTATATCACATCCCTCGAGCTTCGCCTTTCGTTTGACACCCACCTTCACCCCCTTCCGTTAACTTTCGCTCTCTCATGCCCATGTCATACCATGTATTTGATGTCATGAGCATGACTAACTCATATCGCGTCTCTGGACCTGTATCTATCGTTTGACACCTATCTTGACCTCTTTCCATTAATTTTTGCTTCGTAATGCTCATGTCATATCATGTATTTCCTGTCATGACACGACTAACCCGTATCGCGTCTCTCGACCTACGTCTTTCGTTTGACACCCATCTTGACCTCCTTTACATTTGTTTTTGCAGTCGTGCTCACGACATGAGCACATGATGTCATGTCGTGAACGTGACTACGATCAATATTACATTCTTCGACATGCACCTTTCGTTTGACACCCATCTCGACCGCCTTCATACAGTTTCAAGCTTTTCCTTGTGTTAAGTGCCATTAATTAGATGTTTTGCAAAATCAGGTCATTCTTTAATTGCGATTTGGTAATTATCACGGTGCACTCTCATTATCATAACCACTCTAACCTAACTTGCGTAACTTACAGACATTACTTTGCGATTTTCAATCATTGATTTCTGGGCAGACAACTCACTTTCACAGTTATAGTCATGAGCATGACTTAAAGCTCGCTATCATGCTCATTGTGCCTTAGTCATGTCCGCGGTGAATTAAGGGTTCGTTTGATTTATGGTGTTACGTGATTAATAATTTATTTCTCAAGGTACCGTTTTTAGTCGTTCCTTAGATAATTTCAGCAAATTCTGTAATTTGTGGGGAATGAAAATAACCTACACTAAATCAACACTGAGCCCATATCACTAAAAAATAATAAAAACGGTCCGCCTTTTCACTATTACATTGACAGCAATTTGTCAGTCGATGTTAACCAGATTAGATATTTAGGTGTTAATGTCGCGTAAAACGTGGCATGGCAAACGCACATAGAAAATGTGCGCTCGAAAGTTAACCAGCGACTACTGGCCTCGAAATCGAACACAGTCGGCTCCTAGCGGCGAGTGGACGAAGCTCCCAAGTGTGGATGTAGCTCCTTGCGTCGTCTGCTAGCCACTACGCTTTTACATGCGCGCGTACGTCACACATATATATCTTCCAATGTGTTTGTTCCCTGAGCTGGTGCAGTGTGGAATGCTCTCATGTATTTTTATCCAAGCATAAAAGTATTAGTCTTGCACTGCGCTGCAGTCTTTGCTCTTTCTTAAAATCACTGAGCGCCTGTGTCGTGAGCGTGGTGTGATCGTCGCAGATCCGGTTTGGCACAGCTATTTCAGTTTGGATACTGCTGTGCATTTCAAGCGTAGGTCAAAGTGGACCTAGCGTCCTTCTGAATAAGTTAGGCGGGAAGCATCAACGTGTAAGCCCAGTGCAGCAGCGATATCGTCTCGCAATTCATGCGATTGGGAGCATGACGGAAAATAGTAGACGTTTCTCGCTCGAAGAAAACATCTTTTTTTATGCGCATAAAAAAAGATAAACCTTTTCTTGTCACGGTCACGCAAGTAACCAAGCGATGAAAGCGATGCGTTTGAGTATTAGAACGTTTTACTTAATATAGGCGTATGTCAAATATCGTGGTAGTAGTCAAGCGGCGTATACATGCAGTCACGTAGCTTAACTGAGCCAGTTAAGTGCCTTGTGTTTTATGGAACATGACATGCAAGCATTTAAACACAAGTGTGCGGGTAAGTGATACAGCGGCGTACCACAACATGCTACTTCAACTCAATGCGCAGTAACAGTCCTTTTATGTTATTGTTGTCAGGCGCGTAGACAAGGGGGCGGGGGCGGGGGCCTAGAGTCCAAAATTCGTCCAGTTAGCCATTAACGCAGGGGTATAGAGGCACAAGTACAAGTAAGCGGCGTGCGCATTTGAACAAATGAAAAACAAACGATAGTCAAGGAACTCACCAAGAACAGCTACCCAAGAACCTTTATTCCTAAAGAACTTCAACACCACAACAGAAACACCACACCTTCCCATATGTCCGAGGCGTTAGCGAAACCATCGCCCGTATTCTCAGAAAAGAAGGCATCCGAGTGACTCACAAGCCTACGATCATATGTTCCGTCCACCGAAGGAGAGCCCAAGGCACTGTATACAAACATCTTTTCGCTGACTGCGATGCGAGCTACATCGGCGAAACGAAAGACCTCAAAGAAAGACTTCCACAGCACAGGAATGACGTCTGCAATTTTGGAAGAGATCGCAACCCTATATCCGAACATTCCCAAGAGAGCGAACACCGTATCAATCTTCCTGACACAACGGTCTTACCAACTGAAACCAATTGTCGGAAACAGTTACTGCTTTGTGATTGCGGAAAGAGACAGAAAACTGTGCGACGCAGGACGTTTTCATATATGTAACACAAGCTTGTTGGGAACGAAATTACCAAAACGAACAAAAAGTTGCCATACGGCTTCGAAACCAGAAAAAACGACGCTGTCTGCCCGTACTTGGCGCGACTTTTGTTCGTCGCCTCAATTATGTTTAGGAAGAGGATTCCCATCTACAGTCAGGGCGCTCGGTAGGTGGATTGCTTCAAGGAACAGTGAAAAGAATGACAGGACATACAGAAAGAGATAACGGTTGACTCCACCGGTGCGTGTATTTGCTGCTGCAGAGCTCGCAGACGGTATATTGCAGGCGTCACTTATACAGTCGCGTAGTTGGCGGCAACTTACGGAG
This sequence comes from Hyalomma asiaticum, assembly GCA_013339685.2. NCBI lineage: Eukaryota > Metazoa > Arthropoda > Arachnida > Ixodida > Ixodidae > Hyalomma > Hyalomma asiaticum. Next base: position 69,864,116 of record CM023489.1, read on the forward strand.
TATATATTCAGCTGCTTTGTTAGCTGCAAGGCGTGGGAACACGCACGCGTAGGCGGCTTTGCTTTGCCGCAGACCCAGAGTTTCTCCACGACCTGACTGCGGAACCTACCCAAAAGCTTGGAAAAAAAGGACCTTTGTGTGTGAAAGCGACGGCTTTGACGGCCCATTAAGCCGTTCGATCCCGCTGGCGCTCTGCGAACCCCACCGCGCTTCTTTCTCCGCTGCCTGTATCGTCGGGCAGGCGCCCGAGTGGCGGAAGGAGTACTACCCCTGTCACACGAGGCAACCTAAGTGCACTTTGAGCGAGTGCACTTACGCTCACAGAATGCACTTACGCTCACGCGCTGCTACACGAGAAAGAGAAGTGTGCTTCGGAAAATGTGCATTCCCCTAGCGGACGTGGCCGCAAACTGCCCAAGGACGAGAACAGCGAGGTGTTTTGTTGAAATATGATTTGTTTTAATACCTAGCAACATTTCTAATAACGAAAACAATGTTTTAAGAATGCTACTGGCGCCGCGTTATGCATTAGCGTATTTGTTTGCAAGCCACTGCAACAGAGGTTACACACTCCGTCGTCGCGAAGCCCGCGAAGTGAGTTCGGTGAACGCACTAGCCTGCAAATGCGCTTTGCAGCGAGTGTCAATAAACCTTCCCGTGTGACAGCGTGCGAACGACACTAGCGGCGAAGTGCACTCTCTCAAAGTGCACTTACGCTTCATGTGACAAGGGTATAAACAGGGTGCTTGCAGTTCTACTAGGTACTACAGGCGAGCCACGTTCGTTCCATATATAGATCACCTGAAAGCTTCCCTCGAAACGGCGCTTTGCAAACCATCGGAAAACACTGCAAAGTTTGCCATTTGTGTTGCCAAAGCACGCCTCCAAGGGCAAATTCGAGTCTGTGCAGCTGGCCTTCGATTTTTACCTCAGAGATATGACGACGCATATCCTTATGCTAAAAGGTGGATGGAGAGAGCCCTGGGTGGATGGGAAATCTGGAAAACTAAATGGCAATCCATGCACGCAAGAGGAGGAACTTCCCCGCTATGCGACGGACGCTTTAGCTGAATGCGACAAAGCCCTCTTCCCGAACGTCCACACACTCCTCGAGATATTGACAACGCTCCCAGTGAGTACAGCTGCTGCAGAACGCAGATTCTCGACAGTGAAAAGAGTAAAAACATACTTGAAGAACCGGACAGCTGAAGGGCGGCTTAATGACCTGGCTCTTGTGTCCATTCACAGGATGCAAGTCAGTGTTGACAAAGTTATCGCTGTGTTTATGGAGAAACCGGGAGGCATGAAAATTGCAACGTGAACCACTCTTCTCGGCCAAGCTGCATGTTCGTTTTTTTTTTCTTTTTGCATTACTATACTGCAAAACCATTCGCAACGTCATTCTTGAAAATTTCTTGCTAAAACGAACGTTAGCGTTCTGCATCTTTTGTGTCATGAAAGCATCCGTGTTTTGGTTCTTTGTGGTTCAATAAAATTGTTTTCCCGAATATGTCCGTTTTTCGTTTAAGCATTTCTGTCATAAAGTGGCTCACGTTCTTCTCGCACACTTTTTGTTGAAACAGAGTGTGAGAAGTTGGGTAGAGAAAGCGTCCGGCAATTATTTTATGTTCCGCACATCCGTAGGTGGGCGCCCGATTCCTTTGCATTCCCTTGTGTCTTTTTTTGTCGCTCCTCTTTCCATCACTGACTCGATCCGCATGGTCCTTCTTGGTCGAGATTACTTGGTCGGAAACTTTTCTTCCTGGTGCACACGCACTAGCTTTACTGCAGTGTCAAAAAACTTGCTTTCCATCTCGGATTAACTCGCCTCTTGTGCTGCATTCCACTCTGCTCTCATTCTCTTCTAATAATTAAGCACCTTCTATATTCCCGGACTTTTTTTTTTCTCTTTTTGCCGTGGAAACTCTTTTTTGCGATCAATTAGGCCTTGCCCCCTTCCCCCCGAAAAAGTTCTGGCTACGTGCCCGGTTGTTGTTGTTGTTGTTAATGTTGTCGTCGTTGTTGTTGTTGTGGCCAAGAGTGAAAAATGAGCGAGAACACAATACTGAACTCTTTCAGTCGCCTAACAGCAATTCCAACATTGTAGACAGAACTTAAGAATGGTGAAAGAAAAACAGACGCAGAGAACCGCCGAGGAAGTCCAACTGTGAGGCTGGGTGATGTCTGTGCAACGTTGAATCGCATATCGTGCTTCCTTCACGCGCAATAAAAACGTTTTACGTGCTTCCTGCACTGACATGAGACTTAAGGACGCATGTGTTACCGTTTCACTGCAGCAAATGCTTTTATTTAGCTAACAACTGCCTCAAACCGTTCACAACAGAGCGCCGCCGTGTACATTTCAATGCGCGCCAGCGAACGCCTATCCACACTCACGCGGTGATGGTGCTGCCACCTACATGTCGACCTCGAGGCCAACAGGCTTGTCAAGGCAAAACCCAGATCAAGCTACACGAGACATAAAAGCTGATGGCGCAAGAATCTTTTGTCAGACCATTACCTGAATATGCCTCAGTTATCTGGAGCCCTCACCAGGCCGGACCGAAAACAAGGTTTAGGAAAAGTCCAGTTCATGCCGTGAGCTTCACGCGCGCAGACTACCACTGGTTGGATTCCATCACACAGACGATGCCGTCCTGTGAGCTCAAACCAGAAGTAGTCCCAAGGCAAAAGATTTGGCTCAGTGTTCTTTAGGATACTACATGGACACCTGAAAATTAGCAAGGATGAGTATATAACTTCAAATGAAACAAAGCAGTCGCGTTAATCGCAAATACGTCTTACGACTATTCTTTGACCACACTGATGTGTTCCGCTATTTTTTTTTCCCAGTCGCCAGTGGACTCTGGATTACATATGTAAATTCTTTTTAAAAACACCATTTATACCGCTGCAATTTGACGTTCCTGCTCATACACACTGTAAACACGGTAATCTTCAGTTTATTTCATAGGTACACAAAAATATGAAAATTAGCTCCTTTACTAAAGGTTAAAGCACTTTAACCTTTAGTAAAGGAGCATATTTTCACTTTTTTGTTACCTATAAAATGAACTAAAGGTTACCGCGTTTAGAGTGTACGGCTTGTCTGTATTTCTTTTAGGGGCGAAGCTCCTTATGGCGTCACCCGTTCGTCCCCGTTGTCGTTTGTTTGTAACCACCGTTCGTTGAGTCTACAATCCGGCCATAGATGGCGCTACTTGTACTATATAACGAATGTATATAAGCTGAGAAATGCAAATAGATGGCGCTGTCCCATAGAGATGCATGCAAACTGCAGTTGGGTGACGATATACTAGATGCCATCTGGTCGTCATCGCCCTTTCTCGTCTAGTTTCCTAGATGGCGCTGTCCCATAGAGATGTGTGCATTATGGCGGTTGGGTGACTGGACACTAGATGGCGTCATCACGGTGAATATGCTAAAGTCCCTGGATATTCTTGGGAAAGTACCGTCTTTCTTTTAACTGGAGCCGCCACGCCGAGCACCCTCCTCTCCCACCTTCCACCTCTCCGCTACATGGGCCGTCGCCCGGGAAATACGCGCGAACCTCTTTCTTTTTTTATGTTTTCTTTTTTCGCCCTACCCGGCTCTCGCCACTATCCTATCAAGAATGCCATGTCACACTGATAACGAACGTGCTGTGCGTGACATGGCATTCTTGATAGGAAAGTGGCGCGGGCCGGGTTATAGGGCCGGCGCCCGCACGGTGGCCGTTTGGGAGAGGATATAGATAAGGTTTGGACACTGGCGAGGAGGGTTGGACACTTTGGAGAGGATATGGAGGAGATTAAGGGACATTAGAATATGCCGCGGTCGAGCTCCCCCTCTCTCGCCCCCACTCTCTTCCTTTCCCTCCCTCTCCCCTCCTCTCACGGTTGTGACACTAGATGGCGTCACCTCGGTGAATATGCCGCGGTCGAGCTCGACGACAGTCGAGCTCCCCCTCTCTGCCTCTCCCCCACTCTCCCTCCCTCCCCCTGCCCTCTCCCCCTCTCCCTCACAACCATTCAACGCCCCCCCCCTCTCTCGCCTCGCGATGCCGACGCAGGCAGCGTCTGCTAGCGAGTTTCTTGTTTCCCGTATATATGGCAGTGGATTTTGACCTCCAAGGTAGTGCCTGTGTGCGATTTCTCCTGTGCGTGATTAAACAATGAAAATTCACAGCGTACATGTAAAATTAAAGTGAGCTGCAAGTCACCATAAGTCTCATCGACCCTTTAGTATAAACGCGCACGATCTCACGTCTTGATGATGTACTGGGCAGAATTCACGGTTTACCGATGAACCTCCGTAGCTTCGCCCACTCATCATCATTCACCCCGTGGATATGCTGTAATTTTTTTACCCTCTCTGCATGTAAGAACCCTCAGCAGACGGTTGATGAATGATTTCTGTAATTTTATGTCCCCAAAGCCACGATGTGACAGACACGCCACAGCGGAGCGTTCCCCAAATTTCAACCACCTGGGGTTCTTTAACGTGCACTGACATCGCACAGCACACGGGCCTCAACTCGCCTCCATCGAAATGCAGCCGCCGCGACCGGGATGCGATTCCGCGACCTTTGGATCTGTAGCCGAGTGCCATAGCCATTAGGCCACCGTGGCCAGGTCAACAGAGGGCTGACAGTACACGTGTCAAATAAGTCAAATAGAGTCCATCGAACATCCTCTCGTGCGTGAGTGAGTGGGATCAACATAAGCGCATTTGATGCGGCATTGTTGTGCAGCCCTTTTTAGAATAATGTCGCAAATGCCATTTTAGGAATGCCTGTTCACGCACAGTAAGCTTTATTTGCTTAAGATATAAGGGCATTATGTTTTCTTTCTGGGGCATAACTGAAACGACACAGTTTTTAGGTACTGCTAGCCATGTAACCCCTGTGGACGCATCGCCGGAGCCTTGAATCGCACTTCTGCACGGTTTTCTCTGAGGCACAGACAACTATCATAGGAGGCCCCTTCTATACCATTATATATGCTCTGACCTTATGGTTTCAAAAACTTTAGTGCAGGAACGATAATTAATGTCCTACTGATTTCTGCTGATTTTTCACGTAAAATTCTACTACAATTTTTTTAAGTGTCGTGGCAACACTGCGCCAGGGTAGTTCCGCGGTATGAAAATGACGGAGCGCGCGCGCGCGCCTCACTCTCCTGTGCAGCGCCGCGATGAGCGCTCGGGCCGCTGCCGCGAAACATTACACCATCTCCCGCTCAAGCTAACCATCTCCCCACTGCTTCGCATCCCCACATGGTTCCCTTTAGCGGGAGATCGTGTAATTTTTTTCCCTGTTTTGCCACGTCTATTACCCCCATGAGAGCGTGACCAAAAATCTGCGAAGAAAGCACACTTTTTTAAAGACGATGGTCTTTCCTGGGATACTTGAACGCAGAAATTTAGGTCTGTCTGCAGTCACACGATTCAGCCACCCGGCCAAAGTTACGCATATCTGAGGCGCAACAATACGTAAGTATTAGGTACGTAATTCTAAAGACGCTAGTGTTTGTTAGGCTGCACTAAAAATGCGACGCTATGCGCGAAAAAGGCCTCTGCCGACGATTTGGTGCCGCCACCTGGCGGTTGCCCAGGTATTCTGCACAAGCTCATGTTTCCCGACAGCGCTGCCAGATGGCGTCCATATCTCACGCAGTGTAGTACGGCCGGCAGAAGACTATCGTCTTTCGACGACACTTGTAGCGAAGCACGCAGATACCCGGGCAATTTTTCCTGACGTAACTGGCGTTGCGTCATTACGAGGGTAAAAGGTTTTATTCCAAGTTACATTCCAGATGGCTAAAACAAAACACGTCTCGCTGGACGCAGCGTCAATGCGACGGTACAGAGCATGCGGGCAAACGTTGCGAGAAATCTCCGGCAGGAGAGAGCTCAATGTAGCTCCACGGTCATGTCGACTACGCCGAAAGCCAAGAAGTCCCTACAGATGACTTCTGCCTCGACAGGTTCAGTGGCGGCGACTCTCGCCCAGCCTCCGCTTTCCGGCCACCGCACGGCGCCAGGAATGTCACATGCTCGAAGCGACAGACTCATGTCACCGCCAAAGCCGTTGAGCGTCAGGACGATCATGCTTTCGGAAGGCCGCCTCCGGCCGTGGCTGCTTGCGTTCTCGTCGCCGACGTCCATAGCTAGCAGCTCGAAGACGACGCGCCTGGTCAGAGCGGTTGCCATGGAGGCCAGGCCGCAGGAGACTTTCTCAGTAGTGTCGTAGAACAACAGGGCGCATATCGCCAGCCGGAAGCCGTCCAGCACCAACTGGTCGCTGCCGAACAACTCGACCCGGTGGCTGTGGACGGGACTGTCCACTTGCCTCGGGCCACCGGCATCGCTGCCCAAGAGAGGCACGCAGTCCGGGAACCTCACCAACAGCGTGCCGACCAGGACCGAGCTACCTCGTTGAACGTCGCAAGGTGGCAACGAAGACTGTAGAGCTGACACGCACGCTTTCAGTTTCCGGCATGCCCGGCCGGGCCAGTTGAGAGGGTTCGAGGTCGCCGCCGAGCAGACGGCGACAGCCGGACCAGCGCCATGGTTCGCAGGTTTAGTTCCAACAGCCAGTCCTTGTGCGCGTCTCGGGAACACTAGCTCCCGTGTCCAGTTGATGAACTCCGGCACCCAGACGAGAGAGGGGTCGCCTTTTTCGGGCATGTTCTTCGGTGCTGTTGCGTTCGGGTTACAATCGCTGGTCCCGACGTGCCGGTAGAAGTCCCGGGACACGATCCGCTGGCCGCACTTGCGACACGTGATTATGTTGAGGGGGCATGTGAATGTTAGGTGGCTGCTGAGAATGCTGAGCTTCCCTCTGAAGTCGCAGCCGATAGGAGCGTTGGCGCATAGCACCTGTGGTGAGGAATGCAATTGTTAGGTCAATGGGATAACGTCCGAGAACTATTGCAGCCGGCGCGTGCCATTGCGGCAGGTAAGCGTTTAAATAAAACGCGCAGACGACGTCTGCAGCACCACGCGTACAGTCGCACGCTCTGGTCGCGCAACCGACAGCAACTTCGATTGAGGCAACTGTGGATGTATGTCCCATCGGGCAAAATCATGAACGGCCCACGGCTTACGCGGAAGGAGTGTCTGCGGGACCTACAGCGCGGGCCAAATTTAACGGCAGTAAAGGCACTCCGGGCCTGAGCGCGCGGAGCGAGATAGCATCGCGGCGTTGTAGCCCCGCGGCCTCTTCAGCTGGCCGCCTAACTCTTGGTTTGCTTACTTTCTGGCTCAGGTCCAGTTGATTATTTCATTCGGGACAGATGACATCGCACTTAAAAAACGCAAGTGGAAAAAGGTTTCCTGACGAGCACGTTCTGATGACGTACGACACGCGCGCCATGCAGCAACACGCCCCTCCAAAGATTACGTACAGTCAACCACAAAAGTGTACGGACAACGCCAGCGCGTGGCCAACACATCCCTCGCGACAATTCCGACAAGTCACCTGCAGTCGCTACGTTCAAGAAGCATCCCCCCCCCCTTATACCTGCGGCCTGTCTGTTTTCCAAATGTGCACAAATATCTAACTTTTCTTTTTTTTAACGCGACGTGCTCTTCGGTAATCGAGGCCATAGGCTTATAAATCTCGATAGTCCTTCAAGAAACTAATATATCTTCATCGGCACACCGGGCGCTGCTGGAAGTGACGGCTGTGATACTGCTATCAAGTTAAACGTATGGCGTCCTTGCCGCTAACGAGCACTGTGCGTGGAGAAAAACGAACTCGGTGGGCAGCATTGAAAAAAAAAAAATTGACATGGTAGCGACTAGCAAGAAGACTCATTTCTAGCAGAGCGCGGGTATCCAGGAGGAGCGGAAAGCCAGTTTGGGACGCGATCGCGTGGTCCGCAAACTTTTGTGGTTGATTGTACGTTGAAACGGGTCAAAATGAGGTTAGAACAAGATCCACGACGAATACAGAATGATCACCAGTCATATGGCCTCAGAGAAAGGAGGATGCCCGCGAGCGTAATGCCTGCCAGGAGGATGCCTGCCACCGTAACCACAATCGCGGTGCTGGCGATTGGGGCCCTTGCATCCGAGATTGTCCGCTAACACACGATCGCAGAGGCCACGGCTTAGGTGAGAACTATAGTCTGTTTCAGTAGCTCTGTGTGGCACTGTGGGAGCTACACGCCCCTTCGGTCAATCAGGAGGGCAAACACGTGTTAAACGTATCCTTCGTCGCCATGGCGTCTGTCAATGGAGGACGCTGCGGAGGCGGGAGCAACCTTGGAAAGAGGAGCAGGAAGACAGAGTCCCCTATTCGCAGGAGTAACTCGCAGGTGCTTGTCCGAACAATGACATTTCGTCTCGCCGCCGTAGAATTCCGCGTTCGATGGCCAGAGAAATGGCTTTGGCTCTGCTGAACGGAACTAGTGAAACAGACTATAGTTTTGTGCATAGAATGTCGCGTGGCAGCGCACTGGCGAATAACGCCGACCCAAGAGCTATTGAAAACCATAATACAACAGTTCCTGGTGAAATATGGGCCATGCCACTACGCTTTCCCCTTCGTATTTAGGTCTACACTGACGACATTGGGAAGTGGGCAGGGGAGCAAAGAAAGGGATGAAACACTTTGCATAAAAAGGCCTACATCCTTTTAAGCGACTACGCATGCGTCAACTCGATTACATATTAGCCCCGTCTGCCACTGAAAGCTCAACCACACGCACCATCCTTGTCAGGCTCAAGACGTCTTGGACTGCGAGTATTTCCGAGCACTTTTCACACACACAGCAAGCCTATACTATTCAAGGGGATGAGTACTTCCTGCGGGTTACGTGCAACCTGTGCGACCGCAAACGTTTGGAAACGCTTCGAACGTAATTTAGTGCGCTTTATCTTGTAATACTGGATATCAGTCACTGGAATGGTCTTTCAGACCACATCGCTATCTAGACCGATTTGAAGTCCTAAAGCGAGAACACTGATAACCAGCTTTTAAATAAAGCCATGGTACAGCTTGGTGGCAGAGATACACGATCGAGGACACGGGTTCGATCCCAGACCACGGCGGCCGCACTTCGACGAGGCCAATATGCGGTGCCCGTGTGCTTTATAATGCCCATCGGTTATCTTGCCTTCTCAATAGATGCCCTGCCCTTCACGACTTCCACTAGGATGTCACTAATACGTGTTCGTCCCCTGCCAACTCCGCTCTCTTCCTGTCCCTTAACTTCACACCTGTACCACTTCATTTTGCATGGCCGACTGTGTCACCACCTGAAGGCGAACCCTCTTCGTAAGCCCGCTGGTATGCTTCTTTCGGGGTATATTCGTAAACCACCCTTGACGTCAGGATATGATACCAACTTGCACTCCACCCCATCCTTACTCTTTTAGCTGCCTGCGTCTCGTGGTTCACATGCTTCAGTGTCGCGGAATAATTACCAGCACGTTCCAGAACAGCGTAAAAGCCAGTACAACCAAACATGCCGAATCTGACCTCACTATCCTTGAGAAGCTCGGCGTCTCCGTGGACGAAAGGCTGCGGCGGCGGCAGCCTCCCATCATCGTTGGCGGATCGATCATCTTCAGCGACGTCGCCCTGGCCGCCACGGCCACGTCTTTTCTGCGCGCACTCGCGGCACGTCAAGACGCCGCCGCCGCCGCTCACGTAACGGGGCTCGGTGGCCGACACGGTTCGGCAGCTGGCACAGACCAGGCGCTTGGGCGGCGACTGCCCGGCGAAGATCACGCTGTGGTACTCCTCGCCGCCTGACAGAGAGGCAACGGCCACGCGATACGGCTGCGCCTCGCGCATCTCCATGATCGTGGCCTAAGGGTCAGTCATTGCCGCGACAAGGCACTACAGGTCGACGCCGATCTCGGCCGCATAATGGGACGCGATTCGGTATCTGCGGCTTGTATATACGTCAACTGTAAGGGGGCGCCGCAATGGTTATAACCGATGTTCATTGGCTATGCAAACAAGACAAAGAAGATCGGTATCAGAAAGTCAACGAAGATGCGGCCACGACGTAAGCTTGGTACTACTCGCGATGTCATCACATGACGTGGTTGTTTGCGTGTGCTGAGTTGCACGTGCGGGTGATTCGTATAATGGGTTCCTAATGAGCATGCGCAGTGTGCGCTGTGCAAGAGACCCACACTTCCGACAATTTATTCGAAGCTGCAGGCAATATGTAGCGGAACGCCGAGTTTGTCACACGTAATGTGCGGATAAAGATTCGACTGTTTAGTCTTCAAGAAATGGTAAAATTGTCTCGCCATCTGAACTGACAAGCGCAATGACAATTACACACCAGGTCTGTCCTGGCCGTTTTGAACTGCCAAGCGCAATGCGTACATTGCACCCTCCCGATTGTGTCTGCCAAGAGTTACACCGCTATACGCGCCACGGAACTATATATAGTCCAGTACAGGTCGAGAAAAAAGCGGCGTCTGCCCTTCAGAGGACCCCCCTACAGCCAATGGTGCCGCTCTGTAAGCGTGACGTCGCAGAAGACCGCCTCTGTACCGCGCTCTTTCTCTCTTGAGCGCGGCGCGGAGGCGGTCTTCTGCGACGTCACGCTTACAGAGCGGCACCATTGGCTGTAGGGGGGTCCCCTGAACTTGTAGAGCACTGCACGGGCCCGGGCCGGCCCGAAAGCCCGGGCCCGGCCCGGCCCGCGGGCCGGGTAAGTAATTGTTGGATCGGGCTCGGGCCCATGAGCTTCGGGCCCGGGCCGGGCCCGGGCCTGGGTCAGGCCCGAATCAGGCCCGGTTCTCATACGTGTCGGTAATGGCTCGTGTATGCTTTTTGGCTTTGTTGTTTTTGGGATTTAACATCCCGAACCTAGTCAGGCTATGTGAAACGCCGTAGTGGAAGGCTACGGGTAATTTAGACCAGCTGATATGCATTAGCGTGCACTCGCACGATACAAGAAGTCTAGCATTTTGCCTCCATCAGTACGTTACATGTAATTTCGGGAAGCTGCCTCATATAAGTTCCCGCCATTATATTGAGCGAAACACGTTACTGCGCGCCGTGTATCAAAAGAAATGGTAGTCAGGCAGCACTGCAGCAAGTGCGAACCAACGGTACATTGCCCAGATTAGTGCATAAGATGTACTCATCGGTATCATGGGAAACATTTCGAATAGGCAGCTACGCGCGCATGCCCGGCGCGCCTGCTTCCGCCTTCGTGACTCTGTGTACTGGTCAACGCGACTCGTGAGCCATTAATACCTGTGGAGCTGGTTTTCCTGCAGTTAAGCGCAAGAAGCGAAGTGACTCTTGTCACAGGCTCGCCGATCCACGCAGATGTTGCTGATTTTCGTGCTAGCAAGGCGGTTGCAAATATTTATGATTTGGCAATTAGCAAATCAGAACTAGCATTTAACTCGGATGCTCATCATATCGAGTATGTTTTTCCTCATTCTCACGGCCACTTCGTCTTCGTCACACTTCGTCAGTAATTCATAAGTTTCCTCATTCGTCGGAGCACAAGTGTTCTCATGGCGCTCAAAAACGTGGAGGCGCTTCCGAGACAGAAGTGAGTAAGCACCTAAGGAAGGTGATAATCAAGATTACCCTTTGTAACAGGCGAGTACCCTTTGTAACAGGCAAGAGTACCCTTTGTAACAGGCGAGTGTACTGGCACCCTTTACCGCATAAATATTTAAGGCGTCCAGCGACACTCCGAGTGGACGAATTTTTCATCCCTTCAAGGTTCCATTTCCCTCGAACATCTGCCGCTTTTAGATTTTAGCGGTTAAGTAACGCACATCAAAACGGGAGACATGAGCCCCTACTCTACTCAAAAAAAAAAAAAAAAAAGGAAGAACGTATGGCAGCTCCGCTGCCGTGAAACCTCAGGACGTGCGCAGCACGGGCACCCAGCGGTTCCCATTCGTAGAGTTCCCACTGCTCCGTTGACCAAAGCGTCAATGACGTCAATGTTTGTGATAAGCAGGTAAGGTTTCCCCGGCACGAGTAGAATTTGTAAGGCGGATCCGCTAAGTCAGTGTGCGACATGTACGCTACTTTTTTGTTGACTTTTATCGGCTGCGGTATCACCGTCGCGTGTTAAATGTCATCATCATCATCATCATCAGCCAATTTTATGTCCACTGCAGGACGAAGGCCTCTCCCAATCCTCGCCATCCTTGCCTGTCCTGCGCGAGCTGATTCCATTTGATGCCTGCGAATTTCTTGATTTCGTCCCCCCATCTTACTCTCTGCCGCCCACGGCTGCGCTTACCCTCTCTTGGTATCCATTCCGTCGTTCTAACTGTCCATCGGTTATCTAGCCTTCTCATCACGTGGCCTGCCCATGTCCATTTTTTCTTCTTAATATCGTTCATTATGTCGGCGACCCCCGTTTGTTCTCTGACCCACTCGGCTGTCTTCCTATCCCTTAGTGTAACGCCTATCATTTTCCGTTCCATCGCCCGCTGCGCGGTTCTTAACTTCCTCTCTAGCTTCTTTGTAATTCTCCAGGTTTCTGATCCGTAAGTCAGTACTGGCAGGATGCAGTAGTTATATAGTTTCCGTTTGAGTGATAGTGGTAGGTTTCCGTTCATGAGTTGTGAATGTCTGCCATATGCGCGCCATCCCATGTTTATTCTACGGTGGATTTCTTTTATATGGGTGGGTTCTCCAGTAAGTAGCTGTCCTAGGTACAGATATTCTTCTACGACTTCTAATGTATGGGTTTCGACCTTGAATAGACGTTTTTTCGCCGTGCCACTTACCATTATCTTTGTTTTCTGCATGTTCATCCTTAATCCTACCTTAGCGCTTTCTCGGCTTAAGTCTTCAATCATCTTTTGCAATTCGTCGCCATCATTGCTAAAGAGTACTATGTCATCTGCAAATCGCAGGTTACTCAGATATTCGCCGTTAATCCTGAGCCCTGTCTCTTCCCAGTCTAACCTTTTGAAGATTTCTTCCAAACATGCAGTAAATAGCATGGGAGAAATTGTATCTCCCTGTCTGACACCTTTCTGTATTGGGATTTTTCTGCTTTTCTTATGGAGGAGCAGGGTGGCTGTAGAATCTTTATAGATGTTGGCTATTGTGTTTATATAGCTATCACATATTCCTTGACGACGTAGTGCCTCCAGAACTGCTGGTATCTCTACCGAGTCGAAAGCCTTTTCGTAATCTATGAAAGCCATATAGAGGGGTTTGTTGTATTCAGCGGATTTCTCGATTACTTGATTGACCGCATGCAGGTGGTCCATGGTAGAGTATCCTTTTCTGAACCCTGCTTGCTCTCTCGGTTGATTAAATTCAAGTGTGGCCCTTATTCTGTTTGAGATAACCTTTGTGAATATTTTGTAAAGTGCTGAGAGTAGACTAATCGGCCTGTAGTTCCTCAAGTCTTTAACATCTCCCTTCTTATGTAATAATAGAATATTTGCGTTTTTCCAGCTTTCGGGTACATTTGAAGTTTTGAGGCATTGAGTGTATAGTGTCGCGAGCTTTCCAATAAGGAAGTCTCCGCCATCTTTGATCAAGTCGGTAGTTATGCCGTCATCTCCAGCCGCTTTTCCGCGGGACATGCCCTGTATTGCTTTCCTAACTTCGTCCGCAGTGACGCATGGGATTTCGTAGTCCTGCTCGGCATTTAATACACTCATGGTGGGGAGACTCCTATTTGAGCTGTATAGTTCGGAATAGAAATCCTCGGCCACTTTGGTTATGCCACTAAAGTTAGTAACGATGTTGCCCTGCTTATCTTTCACTGCATGCATTATGTTCTTTCCCGCACAAAGCTTCCTTTTGGTTGTTTTGATGCTGACTCCTTTTCTGACGGCTGCTTCTATTTCTTTCACGTTATGGTTACGTACGTCCCTGACTCTACTTTTACTGATGAGCTTAGATAGCTCGGCGTATTCTATCTTGTCTCTTGAGTTAGTTATTCTCATCTGTTGGCGTTGCTTGATTAGATTTTTAGTAGACTCCGAGAGTTTACTCACAACATGTCTTGGTGCTTTGCCCCCTACTTCGATTGCTGTTTCGGTGATCAGATTAGTAATGTCTTCGTTCATCTTCTCTATATCCTCATTATCTTCCTCTCCTAGAGCCTCATACTTGTTCTTAAGTGCAATGCTAAATTCTTCTCTTTTCGCCCTGACGCTATCGAGGTTGGCCTGTTTCCGTGTGATTAACTTTGTCCTTGTTCGCTTTAGATTGAGGGATATCTTCGCCCTTATTAGTCTGTGGTCACTAATTCTAATCTTATTAACCACTTCTGTGTCTTGTACTATACCTAGATCAGTGCACATTATGAAATCTATTTCGTTTTTCGTTTCTCCGTTGGGGCTTTTCCACGTCCATTTCCTGTTCCTACGTTTCTTGAAGAAAGTATTCGTTACACGGAGGTGGTTTCTTTCGGCGAATTCTACTAGCATGTCCCCTCTGCTATTCCTATCTCCTTCTCCGTAATTACCGACGGCATGTTCTCCTTTTAGTTTCTTTCCTATTTTCGCGTTGAAGTCCCCCATAACAATCGTATATTGGGTCTGTACCTTGTTCATTGCCGTTTCTACATCCTCGTAGAACTGTTCTACAGCCTCGTCACTGTGGTTGGTCGTTGGTGCGTAACTTTGTACTAGCTTTAGTTTGTATCTCCTATTTAATTTTATCACAAGCCCTGCTACCCTTTCGTTGATGCTATAGAATTCTTCGATGTTGCCTGCTATGTCTTTGTGTATAAGGAACCCCACGCCGTATTCGCGCTTCTCTGGTAGTCCTCTGTAGCAAAGAACGTGTCCCTCATTAAGCGATAAGTACCCTTCTCCTGGTTTCCTAACCTCGCTAAGGCCAATGATATCCCAATTAATACCCCTTAATTCTTCTAGTAGTTCAGCTAATCTGGCTTCGCTTGAAAGGGTTCGCGTGTTAAGAGTCGCTACGTTTAATTTCCAATGACGGCCTGTCCGAGTCCAGAGGCTCTTTGAGTCTTTTGTTCCAATACCCGTGTGGTCGCATCCGTGGCTGGAAGCTCTGTTGATGTCGTCGTCGTAGGTCCAGGGTTTGGTTGGTCCGGTAACTTGGGAGGTGTTGGCCATGGTGTTGCACCAGGGGGGCCAGTTCCTGTTCTGGTGCTCAAGTGAGTTGCGTAGATGAAGCACGGTGATGGTGGGCGCCCATATGCATCTTTTGTCCAAAGGCTCCCCGGGGGGAGGAGACTTTCAGAGGTGTTGCAGTGAGTGGGTTAATCAGGACAGGGTATGGTTATTAAAGAGAAGTAGTCGGTACAAATAAGATACCTCAGGAGCGTAGAGAGACCATAAAGGATCAAAGGGTAAAAGGCAGAAGTGCTAATTAAGGATTCGAACTCGGGACCCCTTGGTCTACTACAAAACCGTGGCCGAGTCGTCTGGGTTGTCGGGTCGCCGAGGTGTTTGAGAACAGATTACTGCTGTGCCCTCTCGTCAATTGTGACGCGATTAATTTCAAAATGTCCGCAATGCAGCATTTTTGCTGATTTCGAATACAAGAAAGGCATGCCTGATTGTCTCGCCTGCGCCGCGGGAGTTTACGGCGTGTTTGTCGCGTCATCACGTGCAGCTTGTCCAGATTGTGTCGTTATCCTTCTGTTCTCTGCCGCGGCAAAGTGGCTGTCTGAGGGAGATAGAGATAGCGAGGGCGAAAGGAGGGCGATAGCTGGGGGGAATGGGGGGGGGGGGGGGGGGGGGTGAAGTAAGAAACGGGAAAAGTGTGCATAGCGACCTAGCTCGCACAAACGGAATCACAGTGATAATAAATTCTGTGTTCGTCTGTCGGCGTTCAACCTACATCGTAATATGTTGAATGTGGTTTCCTATATACCACGAAAGTGCTGCGGCCTTGTAATTTAGAGAGAAGCAGAACTCATCGTGTGTTATGCTCGTAGCGCGTAGCTCATTCCTTGTCCGTTTACCCCGATAGGCGATTTTTGCGAATAGCTTAGCATCTTAGCGGAGGATTGATATCAAGTCACATGTCGTGTCCCGCAACCGCACACGCACACACACACACACACACACACACACACACACACACACACACACACACACACACACACACACATATATATATATATATATATATATATATATATATATATATATATATATATATATAAAGGTCATTTTATGGTACCAAATATGCCAACGATTGCCGCTATTGACACGCCACGTGACCTTACCAACGGAGAGTGTATTAGAGAGACTTAGTATGGCGGAAAATCTTCGCGTTAGCGTTCGCGAGTCACGCACGCTAAATTTTTGCGGAGTGCTGTTCGATAGCATTCCATAGCTCTATAGTATAACGCGAGATGACGACGCGCCGCAAAACACAAACCTTCGCTGCGCCATCTAAATGCGGAAATAGTGAAAGTGTCAAAGCCGCTCTAACTCGGAGGCGTTTCGGCCGTTGTTAGTAACTAAAAACAACGCAAGCGCAAAAGAATTAATAAAGAAAGACATTGTGCAATAAGAATTACATAAATGTTGCCGTAGTCTCACATGTCAGAGTTTCGCTTTCGCTGTCCATGTGTAAATGTGGTCAAAATAGAATACACAACGAAAAGATCGTTGTCTTACCATCGGTTGTCTATTAGCGAAGTAAGAATACTCGAAGTGAAAACCAGAAACACGATTTATTTTAAATCAGCTAGTCCCACAATGATGCAAGACGACATGATAGATGCGAAACGGGCAGCCGTCACTTGTAGGGACCCGCCATGTTCTTCGCGCTAAACAAACTTAGCGAGCGCTTTGCGTCTCCGGTAAATTCGGAAAATAGCGAGCGATCGCTAAACGCAAAGCTGGACTAGCGTGCGTACGCATGTGCAGTCTGACCCCGATAAATGTTAACGTTTAGCGGGACGCAACTCAAAACTTAAGCTGCACTAAAACCATATATTATTTCAGCGCGAATAGACGAAGTAGGCACACGAAAGAAGTGACAGGCGCTGACCGTAAACGCATTATTGAAGGCAAATGGCATATACGAGCGCGCACATCGTCGAAAACACAAACAATTGCGGCTGCCAGGCGAAAAGGAAAAAAAAAAAAAAAAAGAGACTTAAGGAGGTACCAATGTTTTGTGAAAACGACCTTTCAAGGATACGTCAGAACGACTTATTAAGACTCGCGCCCTGACTGCTAAAACTGGTGCTCTAAATAGCAAGTGTTAAATGTACCACGATCCAAAATCGTGGCGCACGTATGTAGCTCTGTGCGTGCGCAAACATCAGATGATTATAGTGGGTGATACAGGTTTTGCAGAAGCTATATAGAGAGGCATAGACTGAGTATTCTGTGCCGCAGTTGTGATGCTTAAAGGGACTGTCTACCGCTCAGAAAATTTTTTAAGATTGTGGTAAAATTGGGCAGATCGTGCGTCACATTTACGGGAACGAGCATGCTTTCACCCCACAAAAAAAGGAATTATGTTTTTAATTTCGCTCTGAATGTGGTGCAAAAAACGCCGCTAGCGACACCCAACAGCGTGTTCGTCATTTTCCAAGTGTACGAGAACCAGCCCACGCAGGTATGCGTACTCTGCTGAAAAACTATTATGTATGTCTTAAACGTGTACTTCACCCTGTGAGACACCTTGTTATAGCGTGCAAGAGCAATTTGTTCTTTTTTTCGCTGCTTTCGGGGTGACGCATGTGGCGCTGCCTTCGAATTCGTCTGCCTGCGGAGGCGCGTAGTACTGCGCTTGTCATGCATGCGCCGCTGCATGTCCGAGACGCACCCCCGCGCGCCGACTTTCCCGCGCCTGTCCTCCTCGTCGTCGCCTCTGGAATGACGACCTTGAAGGCGGTTCGCGTTGAGATGCCTCCCGCGCCCGAAAGGGTTTCCACGGAGACGACGACGCATCATGCGCGGTACCCAGTGTTGCTGGCATGCCTACACTAGGAAGGGAGCGACTTCGTAGATAAAAAAATTGTGTTTTAATAATTTTTATTCAGTTTCTGGAGAAACCACTGCACGCTGGGACACTTCGTAAGGTACCCTTTCTGTTGAGCCAAAAAACGGGAGAGCGATGAAGGACGGTAGACAGTCCCTTTAACACCATACATGTTGAAACAAAAGCAGAAGGGCCCAAGTTCATTCATGGGATGGAACATATAAGTTATTTTATTGACTGAACAGTTGACACCTTCTGAAATGAAGCCTATACTGAAACAATAGAATATGCCTGATCCGCGTGAAATATCCTTCCACGTGGGCGCTACCCCTTTCAGAAGTTTACTTTTTCTCTACCTTCCGCCTTTTCCTGCCCACCTTAGTCACCGCTTTTTCCTTTCTGGCACACATCGTCTCCACCGTCACAGCCGCTAGCTGGAAGACTGCAACCACGATTGCGAGCCACAGACAGCCAGACTTCGCTCCCCTGTTCGCACCGAGGCCTCTGGCCCTCGGCGGCAACCCACTCTCCCGATTCCAGTCATTGCGTGGGATCGCGCTCCGGACACCTGACCCGCCGCGTTCGACGGGGAGCGCTTAAAAAGCCACCGGCTAGTTCATTTCGGCGCTCTAATAAGCAGTTATTTCGGAAGCCCTTAGTCCGGTCTTGATTTACAGCATAACACTTTCAAAGACCGAGGACAGTCACACAAAGGCGACGAGATAGGCATCTAAAGCGAACAGCCAGGACGGTATCTGGCTCGCTAACGTATGTGGCTTGCTTTGACAGACCTCTATGGCACTGCGGTGACGGTGACTCGGCGAACAAAGTTGCGGGAGAGGACTCCCTTCTTTTTAGCACGAAAATGTAGCGTACGTTGGAGACAGTTGCCTACTGAGGAGTCGAAACGACAGCTTTAATAACACTACTCGGCCTGGCGAATCCTCCCAGGTGTAGTTAGAGCGCGTTTTTTTTTTCTCTCTCTCTCTCTCTCTCGTTGCATTGTGCAATAAACGAAGTTTGCAGGATAAGTTCTGCGCTATTTACTCAATAGTCCCAGCAATTAATGTAAACTCAATTATAAATGTCTGCCGTTTTTCCACTTTATGTGGGCGTTGTGTATTGTAGTCGTTCTTTGAAATGAACTTGTAGGAACATTGCACGGTTAGCACTGCGTGCATAAGACAGCCAGCTATGCCTCCTCATATATCCCCCTACAATTCGTTCGCAAAAGTGTTACGGGCGTAATTAACGGAAGGTAAACACAGTACCAGTGGAAATCGTGACACTGTCATAAGTTCTCACAACTCTCCAGAAAATATCTTGAGTGCGGCTGATATCTTTACTATAAGAGAAGACGGGACAGTGCCTCGTTTATGCTCAAGGAATACTTGGTTGAATTGGGCCGGGCCGGGCCGGGTACGGGCCGTATTTAAAAACACCGGGCCGGGCTCGGGCGGGCCGGAGCACGGCGCTTTCGGGCCGGGCCGGGCCGGAAAAAGTCGGCCCGTGCAATGCTCTAGCTTGCGATACTCCAGAATGGTTGCATGAGCACAAACATGAGCTACCCGGCACACCGCTGAAGACTCTAATCGTCGTAGCACGTGCATGTTGGCGGCGACAAGTCGTACGTTTTCGCGCGCTGGTCGTTGGACGCCTTCACACCTGCGTGCACTATACCGTGCTGACCCGAATATTATAACGTATTATAGAGTTTTCGATTAGGAGCCCCAAATAAATAGCGTCTACAGCACTGCGCATGCGCGAGACCCAAACTGCCTTTGGGTCTTGCGTCGGGCGCGCTATTCCAGGAATTCAGCGGGAACCCCAAAGCTTGCCCCAAAGAGTTAGCGTAAAAAAACATGGCCGCGCTCATCGAAGCGACGGCTCTCGCCTCGGACCAGACTGACCTGGTTTCTGATTAACTGATGGCTTTATCAATCAATAAATGGTGGCGTAGGCCATCGCTTTCTTCCACATTATATGCATACAACAAAGGCCAGCCGTGAAATAGCCCGCATTTTTAAGATCGGTTGCGAATTGAGAGCTCGTAGGCTTAACATGACCGATGACTGAAAGCTGGATTGCCTTGGCTCATGATGGCAAACTGTTTAGACTCTCAAAACTAACGGGGATTGCAAGCAAGTTCATTGCCACTGCACACCTACAGTGGCTAGAAGAGGAAAGTGTGCAGACCGCGCCGCCGGCACTGACGCCACTCCGCCGCGATGCGCGGGAAAGGGAAATCCAGGGGGCGCTGAAACCCGTTTACACGTTCGCTCGGTGCGAAATCGTCTGCTCGCCGCGCAGAAAATACATAGGCCGGGTTTGGTGACGTGCGCTTATACGCCGCAGCGTTCGTTCTGTTTTTCTGCTACTTACACATGTATACCGTTTTATTCTTTTTTTTTTCTTTTTGCTTTTATGGAAACAAGCCCTTGAGGCTTGGTCCTTCCCTTCCAATACCACTGAAGACGTTGGTGAAGCGATTTTTTTTTTTTTTCGTTGTGAGTGTTGTTCTTGCACAGTATTTCGGGCGTCGTGCTTCTTTTTATATAACGGCGTTTAATCGCAGGTGCATTGATATTTGTGACATTTAGCCGAAGTGGTGTAGTGGTGCTGGTATCAAAAGTCCCGGCGCTTGAGAAGGAACTGCCAAAATATGATCTGGTACGTGAGGACGGTATGTCTGTTTAAATGTTTATCTGCTTGAGTTGTTTATTTGGCTACGTTCTTCTATAAACGGATAAGAAATATTTTTATTCCGCACATGACTCACAATATCAAGGAATTTTTTTGTGAGTACATGCTCGTACAACCTTTCTTATAATGGAGCATATTCAAGAACACATAGGAGTGTCACAACGGGAATTAACAAGCAGCGCTAGACACGGGACGGCGGGGGAACGATAGACAGGATGCCTTAGAAGTATTTCTTGAAGGGATGGTTGGTAAAGCAAATTCAAGAAAAGGGGCCTTTCCTATCCGGGTTCGAAAATCCATCTTAAAGCATGCATTTTGGTAATTTTCTACTTACGGCAGATGCATAGTAGTTTTTTTTTTTTCCGGAACGTTAAGGCTTCCGGTCTTTCTCTGGAGAGCGGCCGATTTTTCAACCTTCTAATTCTTCGTTTCATATGCAAAATTACTTCATCCAGCAGCGTCACTTCGCCCTCCAAGTGCTGCACATCTTGAGGTTCAGCTTTGACATTTCCAAAATCATTTGGTTCTTTTCGTTACATTTTTCACTCCTCTTTGCAACATTTTTTTTTACTTCTATCAGGATTATTCGGAGATATTTGCAGGCTAAAATTCCTGTGCACTTTTTGCGGTGAAGGCTTCTAGCAAAAACACACAAACGAAAACTCGATATCCTGCCCCTGAAAATACATGTTCATAATCTTACCAGCCTGGCGAATGAATGGTGAGTTGGGCGTCCAGCCTTGCCAGGCAGTGGCGAGGCTGGACTTTTCTGTCATTCTTTTTTTTTTTTTTGGGGGGGGGGGGGGAGGTTTTTTGGGAGGGGGGTGCAATAATGGCAGGCACAACACCAAACTAAAATCCCAGCCTCCATTCTCAAGACGCACAGCTTCGCTGTCATGTATAGTAATGGTCAATATGGCGTGACACCAACTGTTTGCTGAAAGGAAGCTCGCAATATTGTTCTTGCGCTCATGTTTCTCTGCCCTTTAAATATTTCATGCATAGTTGCAATAATCCCTCTCATTTCGGCACAAGGAACAACTACTATACATATTAGGAGGAAAACCTGAGATATATGTTTGGTTTGCGTCCATGATATGATATGTGCAGCGCTTACACAAAAAGCAAAAAAAGAAAAAGACGATCGGATGGGTACAGCGCCCGCATCCGACTGTTTCTTCTTTTAACAACTCTCGGCGTGCTGTCGCTGCTCGAGGCAACAACAAATTTGCACAAAAAAAGAAGAAAAACCACCAGGAGCCCGCGCCACGCGCGCAGATGTGTGCATTTCAAGCGGCGGCCTGACGTGTATGCGGGAGCGCGCGCCATCCAGCGGAAACATCGCCAAGTGGCGTCAACGCCTCCCATACGCGCCGCTTGGCGGTAATCACACTTTCCTATTCTAGCCACTGTAGCACACCTTAAGCGACAGTTTTTAAAGAGTAAGTGTATGAAAGGCAAATACCTTTACTAAACTGCAATTTTTACTTATCATATAGCTTGCTTTTCCGGCCACATTGGCGCTGCAAGCAGAATACGCAAATAGCGAGCGCAAAACCCAAACTCGTATACTTCCTTCGTGACCCAAACTTAGCGCACGCTTTGAGGCTCCAACCTTTTGGGGCCCCTATTCGAAAACTCCATAGTGCCCGTTCCAGCACCGTGCCTGAATGCTGAAGATCAGTCATCTTCGACTAGATGGATGGTCCGCGTATTGAATTTTCGGAATAATTTCAAATAGCTCGCTTTCGAATCGAATACAAATATGGGGAAATGTAATGTCACACGAATTTTCGAAGTATCAGAACAATCGCACGTCTCGATGTCATCATAATGACATCGTGGTTTTGGAACGTAAAATCCCAGCAATAGCTGGCATGGAGTGGTGACGAGGTCCTGTGATGTAGCACGGCGGCGGTGAAGTACACATATACAGACCGCGCATGTTGAATAGGTATGATAAACCGCATTATATAAGCTAGCAGCTATAGCGACGTTACGTTTTTTGCTCAGCACCTCCTGTGGATGAGAGTTGATACGGAAACGAAATGAAAATCTGGAAAAAGTACGAAAAAGCGAAAAAGTCATGCAAGCTATACACACCATGTTTTGAGCTGCACGAGGTATGTGAGATATCAGAGCCTAAGACAAGTCATCTAACCACGTAATTAACGAAGATAATGTGGACGTACCGTGCCACCAGAATGGGTATGCGTGTATGAGCCAGGCGTAAGAAGCATAGAAATCTGTGGGTCATGCGCACATTGTATATGTGGGTTATGAGTCGGTACCGGAGCCTATAGTTTGTCGAGATAGCGACTGCGGCTAATTGACAGCACATGAATTCCCCTGAAGAATAAGGAAGCACCTCCTGCATTTTTAGGCTCCCCCAAATAGAGACATCTCTCTCCATACAGGGTGTTTTTTTTTTTTAGTTGCAACACATTTTTAAAATTAGAAAAACAAATCGCGGGAATGTATTGTGTACCATCCGAGTATACGGATTGGCGGCCTCTAGGTACAGCAAATGAGTGCTTTGGATCCCGTCCTCGACACTACCTATCCCATTGATCAAATTTCGAATAGCGAATGCATGTCGGAGCTACGCGAACAATTAGTTCCCCGTGGCAGGCTCCTTGAAACCGAAATCGGACGGAAAAAGAGCGTCTGTGACGTCGATGTCGCCGCCCCCACGGCTTTCGTCACTCGCCGCTCGCCCGTGGTCACCGCCGCTCCGGCCGCTTCGGCCGCGCAAGCAGCTTGCGTTATCTCCTTGTTATCCGCGGCGTCTGGCGCCGCGGGCTAGTGACGAAATCCGGGGAGGCGGCGACATCGACGTCACAGACGCTCTTTTTTCCGCCCGATTTCGGTTTCAAGGAGCCTGCCACGGGGAACTAATTGTTCGCGGAGCTCCGACATGCACTCCGCTATTCGAAATTTGATCATTGGGATAGGTAGTGTCGAGGACGGGCTCCAAAGTACTGATTTGCTGTAGCCACCACTTACTGATAATAAGTTAATCAGCGTAATTTCGCTAATTATGCATACAAGTGCGGAAATTGTTCTCTACCTAGAGGCCCGCGATTTATATTTTTCTAATTTTAAGAATGTGTTGCAGTTAAAAAAACACCCTGTATATACGCCAGTCAATCGAAAATCGACCCCATTCAGCCAAAATCATCTAGCCCTTCGAACCGGAAGTCACAAGGCATCACACTGAAAGTGCTCTGCGCCACTCTGTTCAGGCGCATGTATCAGGTGCACTCAGCTTCGCCTAAGGAACAGCAAACATATGGTTAAACATCGTAGCGTTTTCGAATTTCCACAAATGGAGGTACAAAAAATAATAACGTATTACTACGAGCAATTTGACATCGTTTATTTGAAGGCGTTGTTCATGTGGCAAGCGGTGCAAATTATTTGCTCCCTGCTAATAATTGTCGAAATTCCTCAAAAACCAAAAGCAAGTAATGTCAGCGCGATACGAGCCTATGTGCACATCTCGTATTCTCGCCTTAACCAACATCCACCTGCTCGCATTCGACACACACAAAAAAGCGACCTCGTGTCATTTAATGACGTTGCAATCGGCCACTGAATACAAGCGGCGTCACTTTAGCACTTAATATATTTCAATTTACAAAAACACATATATCATCGCGCGG
Organism: Hyalomma asiaticum; assembly: GCA_013339685.2. Lineage (NCBI taxonomy): Eukaryota > Metazoa > Arthropoda > Arachnida > Ixodida > Ixodidae > Hyalomma > Hyalomma asiaticum. The sequence continues at coordinate 69,888,389 of CM023489.1, forward strand.
GGATATATCACTCGATCTCGAGCGCGATGCAGATGGCCCCGCTGGAGACGAACCCACCGGCGGCGAGCTCCTTGAGCTTCAGCTCGCCCGTGGGCGACCAGAAGTCCCAGCGTCCCGGGTGCGGCACCGAATCCTTTGGCAAGGGCACGGAGTCCGGGTTCAGGCACAGCGGCAGCCGCCTGTTCTGCGCCTGGTCCCACGGGTGCACCAGCAGCAGGCTGATCTTGTTGGCCAGTGCCCACTCGGCCACCTGGCGCCACGTGCCGCCGCAGAGGCACAGCGTGAAGCACACCAGCACGCTGCCCTCGGCGTCGCGACGCAGCCGGGCGTGCACCCGGAACACGCAGTCGGCCATCTGCGAGCTGTCGCTGCGCAGCACCAGCTCCTCGCCGCACGCGACCCGGGCCTCGGCGCCAACGACGCCCGTGATGTAGCAGCAGGCGAATCCCGGCGGCGACACGGCGCCCGAGCGCGCTGCCGTGGCCTTGGCCCTCTTCGAGGAGCCGGCGCCGTGCCTGCGCGAGCGGTGACGGGGCGTCGAGCTGGAAGACGCCGAGGACTTCTTCGCGGCGCCGGAACCGGAACTGGAGGACGACGACTTGGACGCCTCCGCCACGTCGGCTGCCGCCGGCGCTGTCATCGCTGCCTCCGCGGCATCGTCCACCGAGGAGGAGGAAGCAGCGGCGGTCTCCATCGCCCTGGCAAGCATCGAGTCCACCTTGTCCAGCAGCTGCCTCTCCGACAGCGTCTTGTCCGTCTCGGGGACAACGCCGTCGGCGCTCTTGGACGACTTCGCGGTCGCGTCTCTCGTACTCACGAGGTCCGGTTTGGACGAGGAGCCGCTCCTGCGGCCGATTTTTATCAGCGAGGTCTCCACCGAGGGCGCCCTGCTGGCGCCGCGGGACGCCGAGCGAATGGTACCTCCGTGGCTCTCCTGGAGCAGGGACCTGATGGCGGCGATGATCTTAGGCTTGTTCTCGGCCAACGCCGCATTCTCCGCCGAAGTGGCCTTGCGCGCTCCGACTGACAAGGACTGCTCGCCTGCCCAACAGCCGACCTTGTCGAGACCTTTCAGAGAATGCGGCGCCCTGCGGCCGGACCTGCGATACGAGTCCTCGTCGGATCGGTCGGCCGACGCCGCGCTAGAAGCCTCCGACAAGACGGGCGACGCGACCTTGCGCGCGCCGGTGCATTCCTCCAGGTAGTGGCTGAGCGCCGTCTTCTGGAGGAAGCTCGCTCCGCACCGCGGGCACTGCACCTGGTTATGGTCGCACGATTCGGCGACGTGCTCCTTGAGGTCCGGCAGGGCGGCTACGACCGTGCAGCCGCCGGACGCGTTCGGGCAGTGGGCGCGCAGTTGATTGATGCCTCCGTGGACCGAGTCCAGCGTCTCGACCGCGTCTTCGGCGAACGGGGTTTGGTCCAGGGGACAGCGGCGCTCTCGTTCGACGAGCTTCTCGAAGCACGGCTGGCAGAACACGTGACAACAGGTCGTCAGCCGCTTTGGAAACGCCGGCATGACCCCGCACAGGGTGCAGCAGAACACGTTGGGCACCGTGTCGACGAACTCCAACGGCCGCCAGTCCAGGAGTTCGCCGAAGCCGGACAGCTGTCGCCTGGCCTGCTGACGGCCACTCATAGTGGGTAACGCTTATTGATGCCGCGATGAATTTCCAAGCGCGGCGAGGGCGTCTACTTCGGACGGGTTTCGGCGCAGCACCTCTTCACACCGGCAAATTCTTGTGCACTGTCCCGTGGTGACGATGGCGGCAACACGAGCTTGTCACGACACGTTCGGTGCTGCCTCGCGCAACTCCACTTCGTCTTCGTTCTCCCGGCCACCCGGGAGCCCGACTGCTATTCTGTGCTTGTTATTGCTGAACGCGCGAGGACCTTTAAAGGAACACGAGAGTGAAACATCAATTGACAAACTGTCTCTCGGGAACATCTACAACCGTCAATTTTGCCCACATTGCCCCGCCACTGTGGTCTAGTGGCTATGGTACTCGGCTGCTGATCCGAGGGTCGCGGGATCGAATCCCGGCCGCGGCGGCTGCATTTCGATGGAGGCGAAATGTTGAGGCCCATGTGCTGTGCGATGTCAGTGCACGTTAAAGAACCCCAGGTGGTCAAAATTTCCGGAGACCTCCACTACGGCGTCTCTCATAATCAGAGCTGGTTTTGGGACGTTAAACCCCACAAGTCAACCAATTTTGCCCACATTATTATCAATGCGTGTCACAAAAGAAAACGAACGCCGAACTTTCTCATCTTTGAATTTCGCGCCGGATCTGAGGGCACAATTAATTGACGTAACCAACCCTGGTACTGCAGAACTTGCTGTTTGAGCTATATATTTGGTGCTTGCGCCGTTGTGTGTGCCCGTTTTTGTTTTCGTATAGCGTAAGTATCGGCTACAAGGGGCTTTATTAAGTGTTTAGGCTTCCTCCGAACACAATGTGTATATCATTCGCACCGGTAAATAATCGCGTGGGTCTTAGCAGTGGTGGTGATTTCTTTATTACGCCCACAGAAATTGGGGACCAGTCTGAAGACTGGCAGCGCTGTCTTAGAGGAGGTCGGCGGGGATCCCTTGGGATACCGCAGCCTCCACCGCGCGCTGGATGAGCCGGCGCTGGTCTGCTGGCTCGGAGACACGCAGGAGGGACTCCCACGACTCCAGAGTGTTCGTGTTGTCTGTGTTGTAGTGCGCGCAAGTCCACACCATATGTATGAGTGTGGCCGGAGACGAGCAATGTTGGCACCTTGGCGCTATCTGTTCCGGAAAGATTCTATATAAGAGAGTTGACGCGATAAATCTATAACGTCACCCTCGACGTTACGAACGGTCAATCTCCTTAGAGATTAGGGGCGGGAACGTGAGAGCGCGCGCCCCTGCCATTTCTTTCTTTTGGCCATTGCGTAGCTTACGAAGCATCTCGCAGGAGTCATGTTTATTGTATTGTGAAAAGGTAATTGAAACTAATAGTTCGTTTTATTGTTTTATTTTTTGTTTTTGTTTTTTTTTTACCTTAGTGACGCACGGTTTAAAACAGTCTTGAAACATTTCTTTTCAACTTAGGAAGCAGTTCCAGTCAGTCATGGAGGCTCCTACGAATATGTGAGCCAAATATGAGTGCACTACACGCACCAGGGAACGTGTAACTTGCTTTCAAATAACCTAGAAAGAGCCATGCTCTTCTCCCAACAAGTTACGTCACAAGGCCGGGCGGCTGAATCGTGTGACAGCAGACAAACAGAAAGCCCAAAATTTCTGCGTTCGAGTATTCCAATAATGACGATAGTCTTTAAAAACCGACTGCTCGCACTGCACAAAAGTTCATCGGCCACAGGCACTGGATCTTGACCTGCAATGTAGTGCCGGTGGGAGATTTCTCTTGTGCGTAGTTGAACAATGAAGATTCGCAGAGTGCGCGTTAAACTAAAAGTAATCCGGAACTCGGTACGATCTACGACGTGGGAGCGCAGGAACCTCATAAAGACCAGGAGCATGAACGACAACGCGTGTGTAAATATACACACGCGTTGTCACTCATTTACATGCGCGAGTGGGCGATGTCACGCGTGATTTACGGTAACACCCAACGATCCCCAGTGCTTCGCCCACTTGTCATAATTCACTTCGTGGAGATGCTATTGGATTTTTTTTTCTTTTTGTGCCAAAGGAAGAGATGTCGACTCTTCAGCATGACCTATTGCTCACAAATCCGCACAGAACTCTTGCTTAAAAGAAAAATACCTATATCTTGTTATAGCTTTGTAGTACGAGATAGTGTGTCTTCAGCCATCGACCCAATCTGCGCTCCCTATTCTTTGAACAATAGGTCCGTTCGATTTACCTGCCCTGCTGGAACTAGTTCATGTGGTGCCGCACTCGACCATTCGTTTTGGCAGTGCAAGATGGCGCCCTCTGAACTTAGCCGTTCGTTTTAAACGAGTGTAGATATCGTGCAGGGTTAGTTCAGACAGATCCCTGCACTGACGTGAGAGCTAGTGCCGTTCGTGCAGAACCATTTGCAGCCGTGGCAGCAGACGACATACGCGTGTCAATCAGCGGCGTCCTGACGACATTGACGCCAATCATGAATGAAGACGGGAGCCGCGTCCGCCAAGACTTCCTCAAAGTACCTCGGAATTCTGTTGCGTTGTATCTTAATTAGTTAGTTTGAGCGCCAGAACTGTTACAACATCGTCGAACTCTTAGTCTTCGCTGTCGGAGTCCATCAGTTCGACATTTGTTCGAACAATGGCTGCAGATGGTGCAACGCAATTCATAGCTCCAGCGCAATTAGCCAGACCCAACACCTCTCAAAAGCGTGCAGGCAAGGAACAGCAGATGGATCAACGCGAACAGGTGCGAAGTGCGGAACAGTAGCAAAAGGCTTGCACTAACCTGCACGACGGCATTCGTTTTAGCCAGGTGCTAGTGTCGCGCTAGGCCTGCACTAGCTGAACTGGCGCTGCATGAGTGCAGCACCGACAGCACTTTCGTCTGAACTCCCTAGAACTAGTTCACGTCGTGCATGGTAAATCGAACGGACCTAAATATTTCTTTGCATGCGGAAAAGAGACGGCTTTCGGTAAATTTTGCGGATTATGTGGGAATGGCTGGGTCTAACAATGGAATGGGTAAACAGCAACTTTACATCGGCCTTTGTTCCTCCTTGTTCCACCGATCAGTGCCTCCTCTGCACTGACATATGTGAACACCTGTTCATGGCCCCGTCAACCTCACCTATACGCGACACGAAAGAGGTCACTTTGACTGCCGTAAGTCATGATGAATTTCTCTTCTAAACAAATGAACGCACACGTACACAGACACGTAGGAACCGTTTGTCTATGATGGAAAAATTCAGCTCTCACGATTAGCAGGGGTAAGCATATGCAGCGAGATATTGATATATACACGTGTTGCCGTCAGGATTAAAGCCCGTAGATATTCTTTCCCTTCTCTAGGTACGTAGGGATCTTAGGACTCTAGGGACCTTAGGCAGGATGTGCCCCCCGCCGCAAAACCTACAAAAAAAAAAAAAAATCACAGCATATCCACGGGGTGAATGATGATGAGTGGGCGAAGCTCCGGAGGGAATCATCGGTAAACCGTGAATCTTTCGCGTAAATCGCCCAGTCGATCATCATGTAAAGGCGTGAGAAACACTGTATTCGTACGCTGGGATCTCGCGTTTGTGCTAGAGCCAGGCCTGCGCGGAACTGCAGGACAGTGACTGCGTAAGCAGGAGGAGCTACTTTCTTAGAGGCCACTTTAAACGCTTGAGGAAACTAGTGCAAGTAGAAGTGGTAGGTATCTCCTGCGCCATAACTTATCATTTTGCCAAGTAGGGAAGTACCCACTACGCCATAATTACCAGTGCCTCCGTAATGGGTTCAAAGCTACAAAGCACACAGCTCTGTGCTCTTTCAAATGATGCCTCGACCTCGTTATACAATCCATTTTCGCGTCGTGTAGCGGTGTATTACTATTTTTCAACGTAACATTACGTTTGTTAATGCGATTCCGCGGGAGACATTATACCTGTTTAGGTCTTTTAGCGACAATTTTTCAACCACAGGCGTAGCTCAGTGGTAGAACGCTCGACTGCCACGCCGAGAGCCTGTGTTCGAGTCCAGGCAGAGGACACAACTTTCGGAATTTTTTTTTTTTTTCATAAAAGTAGACGTGGCTACGTACATCACCAACAACGAACACCATGGGATGCACAGACCCCACGCCCTAAGGAGCTTCGCCCCTAAAAGAAAAAAAAATTGCTACAGCACTCGGATCATTTTGCCACAGCAGCACCAACACAGAGGCTGGAAAGGTAGCACCAACGGTGCCGACGTGTACTAGTGCCGTCACGTGGTACTTTTATCAGACCTCGCGAGTTACTGCAGCAACCGAAACAGACAGCTTGTCCGCCAAACACCTTCAGCCGAGTCCAGCACATTCAAATATTGTTAATTCCACCAGCTCATTCTACAAATTTAACTCACCCGAGAAGGCTATTTATACCATTTACACCCAACCCTTCCCCACTCCCTGAAAAAAAAAAAAATCCAGCTAGACCAACCCAAGACACATCTTTGTATCCGCACTGACCCGACTCCTGGTACCCCGCTCACCCCCCTCAATATATATATATATATATATATATATATATATATATATATATATATATATATATATATATATATATATATATATATATATATATAACAAAAAATTGATGCAGCTCTACTCTAGACATTCTGTCTAAGGGATTCCAGAGGACTTCTGCAGCCCCTAAGACAGCATGCCTAGCCTAGCCCTTTCACTTTTCCGTTTTGTTTCCCTCACAGTTCTGGGCCATGATGCCTACAAGCGCTACAGAAAATAGCGTTGTATGTATACATATTAATCCTTTCCGTTCGGAATCACCTGCGAAAGTTAATGCAATTCAACTCGCTGGAGTGTAGCACAAAAACATACACTGTTTTCACCACAAATTGAAATTTCTGCATAGCTAAGAAAACAATTTTCTAATAAACTTGCGAAAATAAACTGACTGAAAACTGTGATGTTTACAGCAGCAAGTGCCGAATGTACATGTGCTAACAAACAAGGCCGAAGGACAGTCTGAGATGTGTGTTGGCCTCGCATGGTGACAGCGTGATATTGGAGCGCAGCCTTAGTGAGTGGGCAGAATTCCCCTTTATGCAACTAATCAATTCTCTGTATCACCTTAGACAAAGCTATTATTTTGTTGCTATTCTCTGCATGTTTGTATTAATTCATAATTGTGAGTCTGCTCAACGAGATGTACTCTCTGGCAGACGCATTTATGCCATATAACTGCCCCTATTTATCAATAATTTCAATGTGAATTTCCAGGTTCCATCCTGCCACGGTGCACATGTGTGAAGTTATGTAGGGCATTTCTTTTGCGGCCAGCAGAATGTACAAAACATTTCATCTAATCTCGTTTCTCCTAACACTGTCATTCGACTGTGGCTTGAAATCTAGCCCTTCAAACATTCACATAGACTTCCATTGTTTTACAGCTAGAAGCAGAAACAATGACATGCGACAGAGAGTTTATGGACGGATGTGTCGGAGGTCTGAAGAGGCTTGACATGTAACACAGTGCTTACAACATGGCCGTGTTTCTCAGTACGCCTTCCATAGCTACTTTCAAGAAGTTTCGCCGATTTATGTGAAAACATCGCTAGCTGTTTCTGGTGTGCTAGTGGACCTTTCCACCGTCTGAAAAAAAATTGCACATGTGCCACACATGCAGTGCAGCATAGCATTGCAAAGGAAAATAGGATTAAATGGCAAATTACAAAATAATTTCTGTAGGGCTAGGTCTAAAAGGTACAGGTACATGAGTGGTCGTTGCCATTGTCTGGCTACCTTAAATTGCTCGTGTTATACAATACTGCCTGGAATTGCTATGATTGACAACTCTACAGTGCAATGTTTCTTTTTTTTCCTTTTTGTGTGTGTGAATGCAGTTCAGGTGAAGTTCTGAATGTTACCACTTTATCAGTGCTGCTTCAAGTGCTTCAGGCTAGAATAAGCAGTGCTATTCAATTCAAATGTGAAGTTCACCACAGCCTAACCGGTTCATGAACTGGTTCAAAGTTTTATTTCACCGAACAGGAGCTGAACCAGAGTGAAATGGTGCTCGGTGAACCCGAAGCTGTATTTTTTCTGTATCGACACCCTGGCTACATCGAATGGGCGCCGTTTGCCTTCGAGCTGTAAGTGCATAAAAAAAAAACACTTTGAAAGAAATCAAAGTTCAGGATAAACATCCAGCTGTAAGAAATCTGAATAACACCGAGTTGGCTGGGTGTTTGCGAAGCGTTTGTCAGAGGCTTGGAGCAGATGAGACAGTTCATACCCTCTCACTGTAAAAGGCTTTTTACGGGCAAGTACATAGAACAAATGGCTACTTCATGACAGTTATCACAGACGTCGCTGCAGACTGCTACGACATTGGGATGCCCACTACTGCTCACCAACCTTCCTGCTACTACAAGCAGTAGCAGCAAAGGTGGTGAGAGAGTGGTAGCAGTGGTTGTGGAGCAGGTCGCGGTAGAATCATCTCACTGCTGCTCCAGGGACACAACTTGATGCTGCCTAACACGTGGACTCAAAAACGTTGGGCCAAACAACAAAGCAAAAGACAAAGGTGACATAACTGTTCAGGGGTCACAATATTTGATGAGGCAACAACGACAGTAAGACATCAGGGTTTTGATCCGTGGCACAAAACCTCACGATTTTTTACTCCATTTTTATGCTTGACCATGTGATTGACTGTAGACACCAAGGCACCTGGAGCCGCAAGGTGGACGATCAACCAAACTCCACATCCTCAGCCTATCGTCAAAAATGTATACCTCTCAGCATATCGGCTCGCTACAACCCGCAACATTCCTCAAGGCAAACGATCTTTCCGTTCAAAGACGCGTACGTGCACACGCATCGAACCGCCGATCGAGTCAAGAAGTGACGTGCTCCAGATAACCCCATTTTCTTTTCTTTTCCTTTTTTTTTTTTTTTCAGCCGCGTGCCTCGCGCAGCCTTTCTCGGAGAAGGTTCTTGGTCTTTTCTTTTGCTTTGTTATTGTCTTTTCCAGGCGACCATTTAAACGAGGCGCGCGCAGCGCGATCACATGCCGGAAGGCGCGAGAGCGGACAGCGTAACGGCGCTATCCTAAAATAAACAAATCGGGAACACCCCACTCTCTTTCGCACGCACGCACACACGCACGCACGTACCGCATACACACTCGAAGGCGCGTCGATGCAAGGTCCATCAAGGCGCGCGCGTCAAAAGGAACGACGGCGCGAGAGAGCCGGCCTCCCATTTCTTCCGACAGGCATCAACCAAAACCCGCTTCCTCGTGCGTCGGTGCGTGCATACGACAGGCTGATGATCTCTCTCACTCTCCCCCTCCCTTTGAAACGAAAGACAGCGCAGGCCGTACCTCAACCGAACGTCGCCTCTTTTTTTTCTTCGTTTTGCACGGGGCTCCAGCGGTTCTAAAACATGCGCTTTCATTCTCTCATCACCGTTTCTTATAAGAAAACGATGAGCAGGCAAGCGTCCGCACGTGAGAACGGTAATTCATCTCACGCGTTCATTTTACTGCACAGAGCGACGAGCGAAGGCAGTGACATCGGTTGACTTGCCTTTCGCGGGTTTGCGTCTTGGAAGGGGTTTGCTTACCTTTGCGCACTACGAGGCCGGCTGACCGTGCGCGCGTCTTTGTTCGCGCAAACGGAGGCTTCGTGAACGTTACGCAGACCCCTCGTGGAATAAAACGGTCAACGGGGCCGCAGGCTGACGTCCAAACGTCGAGATGGAGAGTCCAAAAACACCACAACACACGGAGTTGATCACCACACATGTCGCTTGATATCAAGTTCGAGTTGACGCGAGACACAGAACAATAAAAAACAAAATTCGGGCCGCGCGAATCACTGTTGCCAGACGAAGGTTTTGATTGCGCTAAGCGCGGTAAAGACACTTTTTTCTTGCACACGATTTCGACGCGTCTTTCGTGACATGTTGCTGTAATGCGCCAATAACTTTTCTATGCTATCACAGTTATAGGAATTAAGCGTAAACATTATCTAGCGGGACTGAGAAAACGAAACCGAAAGTGTCTTACACTCGGGTTTTCTTTGTACATAGAGGCCTTGCGGTGAATAAATACAGTGTAGGATATATTTCATGCGGTGCATCAAGTGTGTCCAATTGTGTATGCATTCACGATGGGTTGCGAATATGGAAGGCGAGTTCCCTGATGCAAAGCAGGGACAGCCGGCGTGCATAGTTAAAGGAGTACTGACACGAATTTTTGGCATTCTCGTATTGTTGCTGTAACTGAAAGCACTGGCGTGGAGAACCCCGAAAAGAGTATCATGGTGCCTCGCAACGCAATGAATATAATTTAAATACGGCTCCCTTAAAAGCCCACTTTCGGTTTCGATTTCGAGGGGGCGGTTTCCTTGCGACGTATCAGCACAGTCGGACGCGCATCTAAGTCACGCAGGGACAGCAATTCGCCGATAGCGTCGCTGTGGCTCTGTCGTCTGTGGTCAATTGCACGCGGAGCACGCAAACAACGACGACTTCACTGTCGTCCAGGGGCAATATCTTATAACGGTTCCCGAAGTGGACCGATTCACTTGGCCTCGCCTGATTGGTCACAATCGCTCTTTTGCTGATGCAAACGCGGTTTTACCCAATCACGCGCGGGCAAATGTACCAGTCCACTTTTGGAACCCTTATAAGATATCGCCCCAGCTACTCTGACTGCGAGTTCGGCGATTTTTGAGAGATTGTGTTCATACGTCATCGTAGTGTCCATTGCGCTGGGGCTGGCTTGCAGTGCTCGGCGACAAAAACTTTAAAACCAAACTAAAATATTTTGTACGTGTTTCCTGTCATCTGTGTGTGGAAGGCGTTAACAATACATGGCTAGAAAACGAAAGATGCATATTTTGCGCCACCGCAAAATCGTGTCAGTACTCCTTTAACCATGGGAAGCGTGCGCAAACCACGTTGGCAGAGGAGCAGCAAATATTCGCTACCATGAATCGGCACTCTCGCACTTTAAGAGGCAGCTTTGACATGTGGTTAACACAAATATAAATATAGTCATCGCAGACGCACTGCAGCACACAGTCCATCTCCATGCTCTTTATCCACACGTCCATGATCAGTTTTTGAGTCCTCGGAACATTAAAAAGAAATCTTTATAAGCCCGAAAGCAGTACATAAGTTGCATGCGCATGTCAGCATTTTAAGGTGTATGTAAGGTCAAAGTTGAGGCCACTTGGGTGAGCAGTTACCTAATTCTGATCGATTTTAAACAGTATCATGCACATCCTTCTCCCAGCAAATGTATGACCACCCTGTAATAATAAGCCCCAAGCCAGCTTGCACATCTGAAACACGGATCTTTACGAGGACCTTTAGCCTGCCATGTCGTACAACTAAAGGACTAAAGTTTGCAGCGAAGCCCCTCCAAAACTTCAAATAGTTCCTTCTTTGAACTATCCACTGTCAAAGTAAGGCGAGGGCGGCAGCAATAATGGATACGTGCATAAATTTGCATGCCACTTCATTCGTTCATCAGAGCGAAACATGGAAAGGATAATTCTTTAGCGAGCTAGATAAAGCACTTGCAATGAAAAAACCCGGTGTGCCAGAAGCGCCGCGTCCAGCGTTTTTCAAATGAGTTCAGCGAGTTTCACGCGTAAAAAGGGCACAGAAACGAAATGAAGCGACCTTTCGCAGATGGAAACGCTGGGATTCCATGCATTTCTGTCCACGCTCCTCGAGCACCTCATGCTCGTGGCTTCTAGCCATGAAAGAAATCAAGAACAGCAGACACTTCGTAGGTACCGAAGACAAACACAGTGCCATTTGAAAAGCTCGCACGACAATAATTTCGTTTGCTTCTGTGATTGGCTGGCATAATAACACCGTAACACCGACGTGCACGGTCCGGCGGCTCTTGTTGCCAACTGCTTTACATATGTGTATATATATATATATATATATATATATATATATATATATATATATATATATATATATATATATATATATATATATTATCAGAAAGTCACAGTGGCAAACATAGAAATTATTCTGACGTTTCGGCTGGAGACCCGCCTTTTTTCAAAGATGAAAGTTTTTCATGGGCGCATGGTCTTCAAGTACACTTCACGAACATGCATAATGGGGGGTGGAAATGGGAGAGCTCTCCCCTCCAGCCAAAACGTCAGAATAAATCCTATGTTTGTCACTGTGACTTTCTGATAGTATATTTATCCCGATAGCCAGGAAGAACTTTTTTTTTATTATATATATATATATACACACACTGAATGAATATTCATTTATATAGTCTATGGTAGTATCATCCATTTATATGCTACAAACAGGTGCATAAACTACATTTCAAAATTACATGCCGATATTTCATTGGCCCTGCTGTTACTCTAGGTCAAAGCGTTCTGCAGCAAAATCATAATTACCAGTTCCCTTTCATGAATTGCAAATTATTGCTACAAGATACAAAAACATTTCACCAAGCACAGAAAAGCTCCTAGCCAGTCTACCATAAAGTAACATAGCAAGCATGCTATGTTACTCTACGAGTCTACTGCCAACTAAGACATGTGATGCCCTACTAGAGAAGCATTGCGTAACTCCTGGAGATGCAGTCATTACAATGAGATCAATGTGTTGATATGATTAAATGACAAGTATTATGCAATGACATCTTCACCGGTGCCTCACTTGCCAATGAGCTGCAAGCAGCTTCGGGGGTTTTATGTCCCTATGGTTATCAGACACACCATAGTGAAGGGCTCTGGCCAGAACTTTGAACAACCTAGGGTTCTTTAAAGTACACTGGCCGTAACATTTCACCTCCACTGAAATTCAGCCGCCCCGTTTGAGATTTGACCCTGCAACCTTCAGATCAGCAGCAGAGTACAACAGCCACTAGACTACCATGGCGGGGCATGACCTGCAAACATGTCTTCTTTGAACAACCATGAACAACTCCTTCCCCTAACTACTTTGCAGCAATACGAGTGCAACAGTAGCAACCAAACTGGCAGTGGTAAAAGCATGTTTAACATTATAATGCAGCCCTATTATGGTCATAATGAAACGCAGATTTTTCGGAATTCGCTCGGTATATCAAGCATTTTCAAGTAGCCGAACCCATTTTTATTGCAAATTCCAGGACCCACGCAGTTCATTATACATGATGCTGTGATCAGTGAAGCAAAAATGTTATAATAAAGAAAACTCACACTACTCACCATGAGTAATTATGCCAAATGTATTTCCTGCACAGGAAAGTACATCTATTTGTAGTAGGCAGTGATTTTTGTTTGAACACTTTGTTTAGCTCCATGAATGATGATCACCATTTCAATACGCAACATCAGTTGAACAAACTCCTGTCCCGGACGTGTTTTCCCAAGCAGTGTCGTTGCAGCACATTGAAAAAGGCTGGAGGCTAGAGAGAGCGCACACCAAGGAACCCTACTGGAGACTTGGCCTGGCCGGCTGGGAGGTGGGGCTGTATGGGAAACTGCTACCCAGAGCCAATAGAGAAGCGCACTTATAGCTGTTTTTTCACCGATCACGCATGCTTAAAGTTCGATATGTCCACTGTATGGAGCTACAAAAAGTAAATTTTACATATCATAATGACAGGGGAACTTTGGGTTCTTTGATATAGAGCATATTTTGCTATTTACCAGTTTGTTATACTCAGGTTCGACTGTACTGGCCGTTGTGCCCACAGTAGTTTAACATCGGCATCAGTGAATCTGTAAGGCTCCAGATATAGGATAGGAACACATTAAAATGGGGACCATGAGCTTATGCCCAGATGCCATGTGGTTCAGTACTTGACAGCACGTCTCAAAAAAATTGACATCTCCCCGAAAGGGACCATGGGGTGATGCGGAGCATCGCTGGGAGTTTCAACGGTACATTTAACGGCGGTGTTTACAGGTTTGCAGTGTTGTTGCTTCCATCACACAACACCACCAACTTCTTTCATTGGAGAAGGAGGAGATACTACTGAAGTGAAGCGTGCACACGGTCTCTACCCGCTTTATTTATTGCAGCAGCTGTTGGAAAGGGAAGGGAGAGGAGAGTTGCACATGCGTAGTGTGAGTGCGGATGGACGCCGCGCGCGCCTGCTCTCTACTCACTTTATATATTGCAGCAGCTGTTGGAGAGAGGGAAGGGAGAGGAGAGTCGCGCATGCGCAGTGTGAGTGCGGACACCGGTTGACGCGTGACATACCCACGAGCAAGAGATGCTCCGCATCATCTAAAACTGCACTGAGTGCCTTCATATGTCTTTCATGTCTGCTGTGACAGTGAGATAAACATGCTGCCTCAAGCATGTCTTCAGCGCTGTTACACTGCAAGTAGAGTGTAGTCTTTCCTCTTGTTCCTCGGAGCTCGGTTTAAAGAAAATTATCCGATTTATTTCTCCTCATAGCTTCCCTGTTTGCTTGGAAAACTTTGTGCTTTTGTTTTCAATCACAAAAGAAAGAATTTCACAAAGCCCTTAATGCAACCAGTTGAAACCATTATCTAGTACAGGACCAGAGGACGGCAAGGTTAGATTAGGGAGAACTTCTTTTTTAAATGTTATGTGGAAAACTTACATTTCACTGTGACAATTTGCTAAGCTTTTTGGCAAGGATATGGGCTGACCCAGTAAGGCTAATTTAAATTCCAAGTTCTTACATGCTAGCACCAAGGTGCAGTTACTATGAGGCACATCACAGTAAGGAACTTTGAACTAATTTCGATTCATACTCATAAGCTTCTGCACCCGGATAATTTCACTCTACAGGTACGAAATTTTCATAGCTGCATTATGTCACAGCTTTCTGTAACTGCTGCAAACTGTGAATCAAAGCAAAGTATGAAACCAACTGTGTGCGTCGACTACTGTGTGGACCCAGATACCACAGCTGCATCTCGATAAACATCAAAGTACGAATGCTGTCACACAGTACAGCGCTATACATATAGCATTTATGCCCACTAAATGCAACCATGGCTGACAGTCAGGTTACTCCCCTTAAGTTTAGTAGCACAATGCCATATAGCCACACAGCCACTCCAGCAAATCCGGTAAGGTCCAGTGATACAAGTACATAGACAAACACACACAAACAAATATATAAAGACAAAGAGTAGCCAGAGAATGGTGTGCATGTGCAAGGGCATGTGCATGAACTACATATGTTCTGTGATAAAACACTTTCAGTATTGTCACTGTGGCTGATTTGGCGCTTTTGTCACATTCAATGTTCAGTCAGTCAGCCGACGCCAACCTCAGTCATGACCGACATAGCACGACTGCAGGAGACTGCGCTATGGCAGTATACAACTTAAAAAGCAGCAGTTGGCTACAAGGGCCGAGAGACCACACGTGTCGGTGTTACTCCGCCAGCCAATTACAGAAGCAAACAAAAACGTCGTCATGCTACCTTTTCAAAATGGCGTTGTGTTTATGCCTTCAGTGCCTGGTCGACATTTGCTGTTCTCGAGTCCTTTCATCGGTATATAATCCACGATGTGCTTGAGAAGCATAAACAAAAATGTGTGGAGTCTCAGCATTTCCATATGCAAAAGGCCACGGTGAAGTTAATTTCGCTTCCTAGCCCGTCTTCGCGTGAAACTTCCCTGAACTGAGTTGAAAAACTCAGGTGGCGGAGCTTGTGGTGCGTTGGGTTTTTGTATCGCAAGTGCTGGGTTTCAGCTCAATAAAGAATTACCCTTTATATGTTCCACTCTAATAAACGAATGAAGACATAAAAATTTATGCACCTATTCATTATTGTTGCCACCCTCGCTCTATTTTGGAAACATGGAGAGTTCAAAGAAACTATTTGAAGCTTGACAGAGGTACAGTGGCTGGCGGTTATAAAGGAGTGGGAGGTGCTTCACTGCAGGCCTGAGTTGTATCCGACTACAGAGTCACTGCATTCTGCAGTAACACTGTGTCATTAAAATAATAAATTCTTTTTTCCAGTACAAAGGACCGGTCACAGCCAGCACAATTTGCGCGGTGGCCACAACCACTTGCACAGTGCACAGTGGAAAAGGGTTATAGTTCTACTGAGAATGAGCTCACGGTCACTGAGTTGTATAGATACAGTAGAACCTCGTTATAACGAACCCGGATATAACGAACTATCGGACATAACGAAGAATCTCAATTCCCCTTGAAACTCTTATAGATGAAATTGATATTGGTTATAACGAACTAATGGTTATAATGAAGTAATTACTGTTCCCCCTTCAACTTCGTTATAACGAGGTTTTACTGTATTAGTATATCAGATTATTAACCAAAGGAAGGAAAACTTTGAGGTGCGAGGGTCTTGTAGAGTGTAGGAATACAAGACACAATGGTCCTTGAAGAAGCCTTAGAAATTGGTCAATGCTTTGGTCAACAAGGAATCAAAGGCTGCCATGCCCCTGAATTCACTCGAAGGGCACTTCAATAAAACGACAATTTTGGTGGGATTCTGTCAGAAACAATGTATTGTCTCCCCGCAAGACTGATGTACATAATCTCACTGTACACAATGTTTGACTGCGGAACTACTACCTACTTAGCGACGACATCAATGAGATCAAGCAGACCTCCAGCTGGGTGCCTTCTGTTTCCAGCCAGAACCGGCAATGGCAGGTTGAACAGCTAGGTAGGTAGATAGCTTAGCGACAAAGTTGCCTTGGAAACTAATGGCATCTGAAAGACGTGTAAGACGTGATGGCACCGCCTGTTGACAAGAAAAAGATAAAAAGAAGCACACAAAGTGTCTGCCTTTCAAACTTTCTCGTGTCCAACTTTATAGCACAAATTTATGCATTACAATGAATGTAACAGAGGTATTTCGTGCCAGACACAACATCTCAATAAATGAGGTTTGACAAAGATTACCGCAAGCTAGCCAGTCAACTCAAAAACGGTGTCTAGCAAATGTACACTCATATCAACATTAGATACTCCCTGGCGTGCCCACGACAAAGCTTCTCACAGGAATGACATTACTTATAATAAGCATGGAGACGACACAGTAGTGCACCAGGCGATGATTACACAAAGTTTGTACTGAGAAGAAGAGGAACCCCTTCATATCAAGCAACATCTGCAGTTCTGCCAACCACTAGAAATGCAGACACTAGCAGCATTCACTTGCCGTTCACAGAAAGCTTCCATGAATGATGACAAACTATAAAAAAGGTCGTCTGTGAAAACACATCACTTGCGTGCAAGCAGCAACAGCACAAATTTCGGGTAGAGGCGCTGTCCCATAAACTAGCACTGCTCCTACAGATATATGCACATGCAAAGAAGTCTGCTTCAGTGCATGAACTTCCTTAAGGCAGAGAAGGCAGCAAGACAGAAGTAATGCCCGGTGCAGTTTTCACATTATGCACAAAATTATCATAAAAGGATTTGATGCTGTGTCAACACTGATGTCATGCAACGCTTGCAAATCCATCCGCTTTGTGAACAAATAAACGGCACTTTAATGGTGTACATCGTGCAGTCAGTATTCTTAGAGCATAAAATATGTACAGTTTGATTCAGGTTTACGACAAACTTGATAGAACTATTGCTGCTGTTCATGTGTTGCTATTTACAATTATATCTTGCATGCTCTTGCCAATTTCACAGAACCCTAACAGAAGTTGCTCATCACCAGTCACGCCACGCCAAAAAATGAAAAATTAATGAACTACTATAGGTAGGAATGAAAAACCCGTCAAGTGGTCTTTTAGGGGCCTTGTAGCTGGTCCACTATAGGGAATGTTCTCACTTTCGCATGAAATATACAACCTGAATGACGCCATTCTGCACCGACATGCATTCGGTACATTGGCCTTGGCCAACCTACATAAGCTGAGTAATGATTCAAAAAGTGTTATCAACTAAGTATACAGCTTCACTGCTACCTTAACCACTTTGAAATGTGGTGGACAGCAAGAAAGCATGAAAGGAAAGTAAAAACTTCACAACTAGTGGTTGAATGGAAGAGGTACGTAACGTTAGGACATGGGAAGACGGTATTGCTGATGGTGGTGTGAAAATCAGCTGAAGTGAGAAACAAATGAGGACTGTCATAATACACTTGAGGTAAAAAGAAACTCACTCTAAGTACTCGTACTTGACTGCTCTTTGGAATCAACACATCAAAAAAACACAAGCGATGCCTATCAAAGTGACCTTTTCTTCAACGCCATACTGAAAGAGCAATCTTGGAATAATCTAT
Organism: Hyalomma asiaticum; assembly: GCA_013339685.2. Lineage (NCBI taxonomy): Eukaryota > Metazoa > Arthropoda > Arachnida > Ixodida > Ixodidae > Hyalomma > Hyalomma asiaticum. The sequence continues at coordinate 69,906,253 of CM023489.1, forward strand.
GCTTCTTCGCATAGCGTGCAGTCAGCTTTGCTCGAGGTATTGCAGTGTAAGATGGTACTATGGTAATGCAGCAGCAACAGTGCATGAAAAAGAGAACTACTTTCTCGGATCATCTTTGGTAAGTGAAGCAGGGATGTTCTGCGATGGACAACTTTGGCTTGTCCAGATAGTGGCCATTTAAAGTGGACAGTGCATTGAACTTGAAATAAATGGCTAAAGAAGATTTTTAAGTAGGGTTATGACAGTCTTGCAAGAAATCGAACAAACAAATGGTGGTGTATCAGAGTAGCTGCACATGCATGAAAAGCAGGAAAACACATCCGATAGAAGTTGAACAATAAAGCTACAAAATTTGCGGGGCTGATGCTGGAGCGGCCTAAGCGAACCCGTATAGATTGCAAAAGCACCTGGCTACAGGTAGCACAGCTGGCAACAAGGGGGCCAAACACAAGGACTAATTCCTTGTGATTTTAACATGAATCATGCATACAGAGAGACACACACACACAAACAAGCAATGAAGAGGCGGCGATATGAGTACGATCACATCGCAGCCCCAACAGTGAACACAGCTGCCCCAATTGCTATTACAGTTACACATCAGAATACAGTCATATCTCAATAAGACAAGATCACATATAACAAAGTAAATCTAAAGCAATGCCAATCATGGCATCTTTTTTTTTTTTTATAGTAGAATACTATTACAAAGAAGCTAAACATGTGAAATCAAAGAGGTCAAGAAGATATTAGTTACAGCAAGACGAATGTGCGCTCAACAGCCCAAAGGGCATTGCGCAATAGCAAAAATATAAAATACTCAGCAAGCCCAAGTTCAAATCACACACCATGGGCCTGCATGCTCATTATGACCAATGCTACGTGTTCACTGGTCCACACAACTATCACAACTATTGCATGACTGAGCACTGACAATGGAGCAGCACAAGTTCTTAGTGTACAGTGCATGTGGCCATGTATCAATGTGACAAGCTGCGGAAAGGTCATAAAAACCAATAGCTCCTTTTTCACAACCAAGGGTGTGATCCTCACATCTCTTTTGCTTAGTAGACCAAATCAGCTTGTTGATGCCTTAGATATTCGTATGTACACTTGTGATGAATATAGAACATAATCAAGGTGCTCTTTGTATGCGTGAATTTGCCATGAAAAAAGGTTTGACTGTACTGGCTGACAAACTGTCATGGACGGGCATTCACTGAACGCTCCCCAACCGTCGAGTGCTATTCCAGCATGAGAGCTATTTCTGCATCTGTACACCAAGCGGACTGTCCATTTCGACTGCCACTGATTGGCTTGAGCTGGAGAACATGCGGCGGAAGGATCCGGCAGCTTCTGTACGTTATAATCACATCATTCTGACATCACTGCGCTCTACGTAAAAGCGAGGAACCGAATGCATGCCCAAACAAGGCAAGCGCAGCTTCCCTAGATGCACCACTCGTCACTCACACCTTGGAGGCCATGCATTAATTCCAATTCTCTGATTATGTCAGGCAGAAACAGACATGTCCACTAAGTGGGCGGTTACAGGATAGCTCCTCTGCTGTAAGCAGCAATGAACCCTCCGTTATAACAAGGACCTGTCAACAACAGCCCGGCGACCACACGCACATTCAGGAGCGGACAACGCGGGTGCGGTGTTTTCTTGTGTGTGCCAGCAGGTTGTCCTTGCGCGTGAACTTCCTCGGACAGAGGTGGCAGCAGAAGTACTCCACAGTACCGTGTACGGTCTTGACGTGACGCAGGAGGTTCTGTTCACTCGCAAACTTCCTGGCACAGACGTAGCAGTCGAAGGAACCGGATCCGGTGTGCTTTTGCAGGTGAACCAACAGGCGATCACGGTACGGAAACGCGACCCGACAGTAGCTGCACTTGAAGCTGTTTTGAATGGGGATGCCGTGGAAGTCCCGCTTGTGTTTCGCAAGGTCAGTATCGCTGCGGCCTGCGTAGATGCACAAGTTGCAGCTGAAGCCCCCATTAAGGTTGTCCAAGCCAACTTCGTCCACGTCCAAGTCCCCATTGATTCCCTCGCTTGTGGCAGCAGTGACCGCTTCTGGCTGCGAGTCGAAGCTTTCGTCGTGGCTGTAGGCTAGTTTTTTTTAATCCACATGCAGAGAAAAAGAACAGAAAGGTATTATTAGAAAAACAGCATCAAGAACACAAAAAGCAAAATCTGTACAAGACTTGTGGACATGCGTAGGCTGGTGATCAGGTATGAGCTTTTGTTCAGTTCTTGAAAAATATAAACGCCTGTATGTATAAGTAAATATGTACAAGCACACGCATACATACAGGTATTCCTATGTATGTAAAGTTGTGTGTATGCAGGTTACCTATATGCTTTTAGATGACAAGCACATATTTCGTTTCATATTTTATTGGACTGGCTAACAGACAAATTTAGCCATTGGTATATTTTTGGGTACTTTTGTTTGCATTTTTTAATATCAAGGTTCTATGGATAGAAAAAAATCAATGCTTCTGCACACATTTCATCAGACATGATGAAGACATTGGACATCAATCTAGAGTGAGTTACAAATAGCAGAAAATGAGTGAGTGAGTGAATAAACGTTTATTTTACGAAACGGTACTGCGGGGCTAGTCCCGCTTGTACCCTAGGTGGGAGGTTTCCTCATTCCAGGAACCCTCTGGCCTTCGCTGCCTCCTTCGCCCTGGTGACGAGACGTCGTTGTTCGTCGAGGTCCTCTGAGGCGAGCTTGGCCTCCCACGTTTCGAGAAGGTCTTCGCTTGCTTGGCTGTTGTTACGGCCATTCGGTGAAGGCGATGTTTCGGTAACCGTATGGCACGGTCACGCTAGTATCAGGTGGGCTAAGGTGTCAGGTACGCCGCAAATTGGGCAGAGGTATTCGTGTAGCGTCGGGTAAAGTTTGTGCATGAGTATCCCGTGGGTGTATGTGTTGCTCTGTAGTCTTCTCAATGTGATACTGTCCTCTTTGTTGAGCTTTGGGTGCGGTGGGGGGTACTCCCTGCGTTCCAGCCTTTGATGCTGGAGTATCGCAGAGTAGGTGATGGGTACGGGCTCAGCCTCCGCGGACGCTGCCCTGCCGTCTGGAGAGTGGGAGGGGATATCCCGGTAGGCGTGATCGCGGGCCGCAGCGTTTGCCGCCTCGTTCCCCTCCAGCCCCTCGTGCCCAGGAACCCATGTCACACAGGTGTATGGCATCGGAGTGCTTCGACGCTTCAGAATGTTCAGTGCTTGTGTAGACACACGACCTTTGGAGTAATTTCGCATGGCTGTTTGCGAATCTGTGAATACGACAGCCGCGTCTATGCACGTGGTAGCTGCTAGCGCGATTGCTGCCTCTTCTGCAGTTTCTGGGTTTCGGGCGCGGACTGTGGCAGATACAAGCTCTGTGCCTCGATAATCTACTACGCTCAGAGCGTAGGCGTTTCTGTGCGGGTATTTGGCTGCGTCGACATATCTGGCGTCCGGATCTTGGCTGTAATTTCGCCGCATGGCATTCACTCGGGCTTTTCTTCTTTCCTTGTGATGCGTGGGGTGCATGTTACGTGGAATTCGCGCAATGCTGAAGGATTCAGAAAAAAAAACCTGAATTCCTGTACACAAAGTACAGCAACACGCATTACCCCTACAGCCTGTTAAACAAATCATACCAACACTAACTTTCCATTAAAAATTTATAAAAGCACTGCCACCTAATGAAGTCTGTGGTTTTCCCTTGGGAATCACTGAAATTTTATTCCATTAAGTGACAACCAGTTGATTAAATCGCAATTCATACCTGCATGCTCCCCTATACTAAAAGAAACTTGAATGGGTTCGGACGACATGGTGTCAACTGGAAAATGCCTCCATATGACCATTTTTTCGTGTAATATTATCATCTCTATATGCAATGCCAATTACATCCCTTGCTTCATATTTTTCAACACAGCATTTCACAGTGATTTCACTCTATCCTTGATGGCGTGTTGTGAAGGCCGTTGCATCACTATGTACTGTGTACATTGGCTGCATGGTGTTGTAGGTGTGGCTTTTAGGAATGTTGGTTTAATGTTAACCAAGTTAAAAAGAAAAAAGAACTGCATTGTTTGCTTTAACATAAGAACGTAGCTTGTTATTGCACACAGCACAAAACTAAATACATCTAGTAATAACATTACTAGATCAAGGGCAACCTTGCAGGGTAGAACAAGCAAAACTACAATTTCATATCACTGCCTCCTGCAAACTAATTCAAGCAATCTGTGTTTCCTCGCTTGTACTATGTTATGGTGGGCACCCTGGCACGTACAAAATTGAGCAGAAACACTTCCTCCCAGTTAAATGCCACCTACTTTTTCTAATTATATAACTTTTTCCGTTAAACCAAAGCTCATTGTCACACAAGCAAAAAGCAATATTAAAAGTGGGATTCGACACAAAAAAACCTTCTTCTTGAAGTACATCAAACTGGAACAATGTCAACTAAACATATAGATAACCGAAGACAGTAAGCAATATTAGTCCATGCAATCCAGTAGGCTGCAAGGTCTTTGCAGGCAAAGCTTCATATCTCACAGAAATGCAGCAGCCAGCTCTGTAAAGAAAGGCAGAGTTAATATCACACGTGAATGCAAAAGCTCTGAAACTTATGTCTATGTACTGCAAGCTATATCCTCAAAACTTTCGAGGTAGCAATCTGCAACACTTCATAAACATAAGTAACCATGACTGAACTAAAGGCAATCAGCCATTTTCTTGCAATGTGTTACCACATTCCGTGCCAGTGTTTCATGTAACTAAATATGCAACATACAATTATAGCTCTACATCCATAAAATTCAATGCATTAGCTTCCACAGCAGCACTACAAATACTACTGTCATGCAGCACAAAAGGGACGGCCATGCACTGCATTAGTTCCCACAACAACACTATCCTGTAGCAAGTTGACATCTAAGCAGTGGCAGATCCAGAGGGGTGGGGGTCCGGATGTCCCAACCTCAACCTTAATTTTTTTTATACACATCAATTTGAGCGACCCTTACTTAAAAGCACAGTCTTGCATGTTCAACCATACATGCAAATCTCTTTACGCACTGCTGCCCCATGCTCAGCTTTAGGTATCAGGGTTTCCATAAGGTGACCTCCTGTCTTGGACAAATCTCGCATCCACCCCTGTATCTAGGCAACACACCAATGGCAATCACGAAGTGCATCATGGTCAATCCAATGTATGGCAAGCAAATAATGTGACATAAACCACCATGTGAAAGGGGAAAAAAAAAGAAAAGAAATTGACAATGATAGATTGAGGTTCTGTCCTGTTGCCCCCCCCCTGTGTATCCCCCCCCCCCCCCCCTAGAATCAAAACTTCCAATTTCATGCAAACTGTGATATCCTCACAGATGCTGAAGTGTTTCTCTGTTAGGTGCCTGCAGAATGGATGAACTCTGCCAATAAAAAAAAAAAGTTGGGACCATTGGTTGCATCAAGCCTCCGTAATCAAAGCACAGTGGCCCAATGCTCCAACAAAAATCAGTAATATTAGGCATGTTTTGCTCCTGTTAAAGTAGCTCTTCGAAACAATGGCACAGTACTTGACTTGTCAGTTGTCACTACTTCCCTCTCGTGACAGCCAACACCGATTCGTTTCTGGGGCCATATTCCAAGATATGTCACCAAAGGCAATAGTATCGCTTTGGTGACGTAAGTGTTACCTTTGGTTTCTCCTGCGGTGTGACTGGCTGGTTGAACAAACCAAATATCCACCATCACTTTTCCGGTTTGTTCAACCAGCCAATCACCACAGCAGGAGACACAAAAGGCGACACTTACGTCACCAAAGTGACACTATCGCCTTTGGTGTTATCTCGGAACACAGCCCCGGGGCTTTACATCCCAAAACCATAATATGGTTATGGGAGACGCCTTAGTGGAGGGCTCCTGTAATTTCAACCACCTGGGATTCTTGAATGTGCACTGACATCCCACTTCACACAAGCCCTAACATTTCACTTCCATGGAAATGCAGCCACCACAGCCGGCAGCTTTGAAACAATGCATCAGACTGGACTGCCCTTCAGATTGGCCCACACTTTTTTGTTAGACTCAAAAGTGGATAAGGTCCAATTGCAATGAGTGTTGCATTACAGCTGCTGGGAGCACCTTTTCAAATTATGAAACAATGACACAATTGGTTCCCTCAATTCAACCTGCAAAAATGTTAGTATAGCTGGAGCATGCAAACGCACAATGCGTGTATGTCAAGCACTGCACGAATTAGAGGTTTCCGCAACCTCATACATGGAATAAACGAAACACTACAGTTGATTTGATTGGACTGGACTGGATCGATTTCTGGTGTTTTACATCCCAAAACCACAGTACAATTACGAGAGGCACCATAGTGAAACACCACAACTGTCTGCATGAAGGAAGTTTCAATGGCATAGGGCAGCTCTGTGCACAGTGAGTTGTTTACATTCCAGGATGCGTTTAAGTTCTTGCCAGCATTGGAACACATCCATCAGAACAAAACACCAAGTTTACAATGGCGGTCAAGAAACCACTTGGATAGCTAGTGCACTTCTCTCTTTCACATGTTGGACAGTGCAAGCAACAGCACATGAGGCAATGGCGCACGCATTTTAATAGGTGAAAACATCGGTTTTATTACCGTTCATTTATTTTCTCACCCTCTTGAAGCCCAGGCCATCACAGAAGGGAGTGGTACGATTAAGAAAAAAATATGCACTCCCCAGTTGTACAGTATTAGCTTAGTGACTAGTTATTCAAGACTAATCATGTCTTCTACTGTGGCTTCGTTACAGAAAACAACGCAAAAGATAACGGGCCAAGGCAGATAGGCCATTGCACAGACAACTATTTTTGAGACCTTAAAGGGCAACTCCGGCGACTTTTCGGTGTCCACTGATCTCAATAAAATTTCCAATATATATTCTCCTTGGTAATGTAATAATATATGCCAAGTCAGTCGGTTGTAGGTCATTTAGTTTTTCTGTAAATGAACATTAAATTTTTTAGCGGATTCTAACACAGGCCATCCTGTGTTTTTGACGTCATCATCTCCGAGCTGCGTACCCAAGTCAGCAGGCCTTCAGAAGCAAAACGGCCGATACTTCAGCACACAAATCGTCACTTTCAATATCAGAAAAGCTGGCATAATTCAGTATATCGTTGGATGACCTCGCCACTGGTATTTCTTTGGCGCCAGTTCCATATTTCTGGTGACGGGAAGGTTGTGACGTCACCGCACACGCTCCACAAACATCTGCCCGTTTCAGTTTGAACACGACTTTCAGTTGGTTATTTAAAATTATTGGTGCGTTTCCGAGCGAACTGAACCACCCTGGCGGTTACAGGACTATCAGTACCATTGGAAAACATTGATATCGGAACATGGTGAAAAAACAACCGGAGTTGCCCTTTAAGGTAAAGACATTAAACCATTTGGGCACACATTGTGCGGGGTACAGGTGCAGCCTTCATTGAACCAAACACGTATCGGGCCACACCCGACGCAATGTCCAGGCCCGAGAAATCCAAGGAATTTAATGGACACTTCATAGGGCCTTTGTTTACTAGGTCACCACCAATTGCAGCCCTCAACACAACAAGTCAGCCATTTCCACAGCTGAGTAATTTAAATGTCCTCGACAGCATAGGATGCATGCTCGCGTTTTATACTCCCCTCCCCCTTCACACGAGAGCATATGAGAGCAATATGTGTGTGCTCGCAGAGTGCCTGTCTAGGCGTCTTTTCATTTCAATCCCCATTATTTCTAGCACTGTTTTCCGCAATGAAAACTGTGTACAATGTTTATACAGTGCACTCCTATTAATGCAAACTTAAGGGGACCCAAAAATTTTGTTTGAGTTTGTCAGATGCAAGCAAAAGTACAACTTAGTGCAAAATACCGGGAAAAACCAAGGTGGCCATATATCATGCGCATCATTACCATCTCCGTGTTTCCTTTTTTCCTGCTAGTGATTTTGAATACTTTGGCAAGTGCAGGCATGTGATTGGCTGGATGTTCAATGGTATGTGAACATGAATGTTCCATTAGAAGGAACAAAAGTAGCCAATACATCTGGTACGGATGAGCTAGATGTAGGAATAAACAGAATGAATCGAACCATGCAGTTTGAATTTAACAGTTTTCAAATAGGACAGTGAAAGCAGAGAAGAATAACTAAAAATTTTAAATTTGTTTGAATTAACTGAGAGTTTGAGTTATCAGAGTTCGTATTACGAAGAGTCTACTGCACGTAACAAAATACAGGAAAGCGCAGCTTCGAAATGGGCCAAAATGAGACACCGAACAAAAGACAAGTGTTAACTCACAACTAGTCTTTATTGTGAACAATTTCCTTTCATATATGCACAGCAGAAAAAATAAGCACAAGTTGCTGCCTGTCACCGCCACATATGTGTCTTATTGCACAGCATGCAGATTACAACCTCCTTTTTGTGAAAACTGTTTTTGCGACACAGCACAACAGACGTATCACTAATACAGGCGCACTCGGGGCGTACAATGCCTAGGTAAATGAAGCAAAGATTTATCAACAGACATAAAAGGTCGCTCGAGTTATGTTTGGCCATCAACACATCAACAAGTTTACCCGGTATAAACCTATCCACAAATGAGCAGTATTTCATACACAACATCTACACCTCAAGTGACGTAGGACTGAGCATGCTTCTCTCCAGAAATCTACAGTAGAACCTCGTTATAATGAACCCTGATATAACGAACTATTGGATATAACGAAGCAATTGTAATTCCCCTTGAAATTTATATGAAATTGACATTGGTTATAACAAACTAATGGTTATAACGAAGTAATTACCACTCCCCCTTCAACTTCGTTATAACGAGGTTTTAGTGTATTTCAATGGCCCTGAAATGCATGGGCATAACCAAGCCAGTTTATGCAGTGCACAAAAAAATGCACTTTGTACATTTTAGCCACATATTTTATGTTGCACCACACCTTGTGTATTAAGGACACTACAAAAGGACGTTTTTGTTACAAGATTGTGCTCAGGTTTCTTGCCCTTCAGTCTCCAAGGAAAGGCCTCAGACACTGCTATCAAAATCGAGCAAGGAAAACTAGCTTCCTGTGGGCGTGCAATCAGGCTATTAAAACAATCCTGGGTCATGCTAACACAAGACGTCACAAGAACCGATTTGAAAGAACTGGGACGTGATCGCTCATTTCGCTGCCCTACTATGTGTTTAGCCAAAAGATTAAACCTTTTTATCAGTGTGAAAACCTGTATTTCCAGGAAACATGTCACCCACTAAGAAAACACCTTAATGCCTCGAAACTGCAAGGTATCATTATCAGTATGTTCGTGAGTAAACGGCAAGCCCTTTGCCATGTTGTCTAAACAAGTTAAAAATGCCTTCAACAGCATTAGTGTTCCTCAGAAAGGGATTAGCGTAGTTAAGTTGTCTACACGCCTAAAAGCTCATAGAACCTGCTCTTCATACAAAAGATTATTCAGGTCACAGTCAACATATGCCAAAGACATACCACAAAGAACTGGGGCAGCACATGAACCAACATGAATTCCCTTTCACTGGCTATACTATATTCATTGCTGTCAAAAGAAACATAAGTTGTACACAGATAGTACCGTAACAAACACTCCAGCAAATTCACAACCAGATAGTGCTCTAGTAAAACAATGAAGCTGTCAATGAAGATCCCTGGGTAATTCTGGAATGCAGTATCACCTCTTTATATATATATATATATATATATTGTGAGACAACGTTCAGGCCACAAGACTCTTCCTTTTTATTGTCCCGAGACTGAGCCCCGCTGCCCCAGTCTAAGCGGTGATGATGAATATTTACAGGTGAGAAGATGAAACAGATGAAGAATGCTCACACACTTTCCCCGCGTGCCATAGGCTGAGGAGATACGCCAAACGAAGGGCTTCAGACGCGAAACATGGACAATCTCTGAACCACGGCAGCGACGGTCTGGAGAAACCTCAAGGGGAGTGATAAGATAGTTAACAGGGGATGTTTGTTGATTAATTATGTAGGGTCCGAGGAATCGCGACAGGTACTGTTCGCACAATCCGGGAACATGAGTGGGCACCCATAGGAGGACTTCGTCACCGGGATGGAATGAGACATCACAATGAGAGCTGTCATAGCGCTGCTTGTGATCATGTTGATTGGCTTCTGTCCTGAGTCGAGCAAGTTGCCGACAGTTTTTCAAAGCGGGAGACAAACTGTTCAGGTATAGTTGCCCAATTGTCAGTTGGAGTTGAAGGATGAAGCGTCGATCATGGAAGTCAGCGAACGGCCGTAAACGAGGTAAAAAGGCGAGTACCCAGTATAGTGCGTTGAGAAGCGGTATTATGGGCCAACGTCACAAATGGTAATACTGTGTCCCTGCTGTTGTGGTTTCGTCCGATGCACATTGATATCATATCGATCAGAGTGCGATGGAATCGCTCTGTTATACCATTAGTTTGAGGGTGGCATGGCGATGTCTTGCGAACTGTGCCACAAGTTTTAAGGACCTCTTCGACTACTGTGGAGAGAAAAGTCTTGCTGCGATCACTTAGGAGGACGCGCGGCGCACCATGACGCAAGACAATGGCCTCGAGAAAGAAGGTGGCCACGTCAGAGGCAGAGCTAGAGCGTAGGAGCGCGGTCTCTACATACCGCGTCAGGTGATCAACCCCTGTTACGATACATCGATACCCTGCGGGAGTTACGGGAAGAGGTCCAACCAGGTCTATCCCAACAATGGCAAAAGGTGCAGCAGGACATGGGATGGGTTACACCAAGCCTGCAGGAGGCAAAGTTGGTCGCTTGCGTCATTGACACAGTGCGCAAGAGGAGAAGTACCTGGCAACAGGAGTGGAGAGGCCAGGCCAGAAGAAACGACTCCTAATGCGGTGATACGTTTTGTAGAATCCCAAGTGACCAGCAGATGGGTCATCGTGGAAGGCGTCAAGGACCTGCATACGAAGAGAGCGTGGGATGACGGGCACCCACTGGTGTCCATCATTAGGATTGCAAACATATCAATGCAGGATGATGTTGAGTTTAAATTGTCTGAGTCGCCGGCGTGACCTGGCATTGGGCGGTGGAGACTCTCCGCAGAGGCGTTGAATAATGCGATGGCAATATGGATCATCTCGTTGACAGGTGACCAAGTGAGTGTAGTGATTGAAGGACAGCGTGTTAACAACCGCTAGTTCTGGTGTCAGTAGGGGACTTGTAGCCTCCAGATCGCAGGACGAGTGATGGAAAGGGTTGCTCTGGGTAGGTGGGAGTGGCAAGGGCAACGAGACAGAGCGTCGGCATCTTGATGTTTTTTTCCAGATTTATGAACAATGTCAAAACTGTGCTCCTGCAGCCGCAGCACCCACTGGCCGAGACACCCAGACAAATTCTTTAGGGATGACAGCCAGCATAAGGCGTGGTGGTCTGTAATCACGGTAAAATAGTGTCCGTAAAGATATGGGTGGAATTTCAGTACGGCCCCAAATTACAGCCAAGCATTCTTGTTCTGTTATTGAGTAGTTCTGTTCAGCAGTCGTGACAGCTCGGCTGGCATAAGTGACGGCTCTCTCCCAACCACTGTTATCATGCTGTAGAAGGACAGCACTGATGCAATGGCTGCTTGCGTCGGTGTGCAGACTAGTAGGAGAATTCTCGTCGAAGTGACACAGGACAGGGTCGAATGTCAGCGCTTTCTTGAGCATTTCAAAAGCGATGTCGCAATCGTTCATCCAAACGAAGGCAGTGCCCAACGTCAGTAGCTTGTGCAGCAGCGATGCAATGAAGGCGAAATCGCGGATGAAGCGGTGAAAATAACATGGGAAGCCCAGAAAACTTCGTAGTTGCTTTTGGTTTTCGGGGCGAGGGAAGCGAGTCACAGCAGCCACCTTCTCAGGATCCAGTCGAACACCATCTCTACTAACAAGGTGGCCCAGCACGATGATATTCTTTCTGGCGAAGTGGCATTTTTTTGTGTTCAGTTGAAGGCCGGCATTAGAAATGCATGGCAGAACTCCGTCCAGCCGCTCTAGATGCTGATGAAAAGTAGAAGAAAATATAACTATGTCATCGAGATAACATAGGCCAGTCTTCCACTTGAGGCCACGTAGAACTGTATCTATCATACGCTCAAACGTTGCGGGAGTGTTACATAAACCAAAGGGCATCACACTGAACTCATAGAGGCCATCAGGTGTTGCAAAGGCCGTCTTGTCCTTGTCCGCTTCGTGCATTGGTATTTGCTAATACTCTGATCAGAGGTCGAGTCTTGAAAAATATTCCACGCCCTGAAGAGAGTCAAGGGCGTCGTCAATTCGCAGCATCGGATATACGTCTTTCCGCGTGATCTTACTGAGTGCTCGATAATCAACGCAAAACCATACCGAGCCGTCTTTCTTCTGGACCAAGACTACAGGCAACGACCAAGAACTGGACGATGGCCTAATGATGTCACATTTGAGCATGTCCCTGACGTTGTCCTCGATTTTACGCTCTGCGGAAGACACGAGGTAAGGGCGTCCGCGGACAATCGAACCACCCTCGGTTTGGATGCGATGCACTGTGACGGAAGTGTGTCCCAGAAGCTTTGAGTGGACGTCAAATGAAGTACGGTGTTTTCGAAGTAGAGCTAACAGATCTTGTTTTTGCTCCGCATTGAGGTCAGGGTTTATGATGGCAGTTAACATTACGGTCGTCGCGTGGTCATCAGTAGGAGTAGGCAGCGGTGGTGGACCTGTGTGAAGCAGCATCAGGGCAAGAGGTTCGGTGTCAGCAAAGCAGTTTATAACGGTACCTTGGGGCAGAACAAGGGGCCAAGAAGTAGGGTTGTGTGCAGTGACAAACGCTCTGCTATCGTGAAACCGGAGGAGGTGCAATTACAAGCCCACCAGAAATCCAGCGATCACACGGACCAAGAAACACATCACCATTAACGATGGTATCGGACGTCAGCGTCAGAACATTGTCTTTGCCCGGAGGCAAGGGACAATTGGCCATTGTAACAAAAGACAGACTTTGAGCATGACCACCAGACGAAAATTCCTTACTTTCATGTGAACGACTCTTTGACGACAAGATGTCGCTGCTGAAGTTGAAGAGAGGAAGTCCCATCCTAAAATAAGTGTGTGAGTACATGAAGACAGCACAACAAACTGGATGTGGTGAAATATGCCATTGATGAAAACTCGCACTGTGCACACAGCAATGGGCCGAATAAGAACTGCGTTAGCACACCGAAGAGCAGGTCCAGTATATGGCATTTTCACTTTTCTCAAATGCGAACTTAGTTCAGTACCAATGACGGAAAGCGCTGCACCTGTGTCTACCAATGCTTCAGCCCATACACCTTCAACACACCCCAACAGTACATTTGAGGGCCGCTGCGGAGGAGTTTGAGTCCGAAAGATGCAGCTTTCCCTCCTGAAGCTGCACTGCTTAGTTTTCCGGACAGTGGTCCGAGGACGAAGTAGCTGGTCGAAGGGGAGAAAGGAGCGCCACATCAATGATGGAGAGCGACGAAGCAAAAAATGGGAAGGGCTGGCCCGTTGGAGATGGTGAGCGATGCTCATAATGTCGGTAGGGGCGACTATGTTGCAGAGCCGGAGCAGAAAACTTGTCCCTTTCATAATAGTTGTAACGCCGTCTTTCGTCCTGTTGACGGCGCCGGCAAAACCTCGAGATGTGGCCATGGATCCCGCAGTAATAGCATACCGGCCAAGGTGGGCGCCAGACTTTTGGAGGTGGAAGCGGTGTTCGTGGTGCGAGAACATTCACTGAACAGTGCATTGCGGGCGCATGGACGGGTGGCTGTGGAGGAGACGCGAGGGCTGCAACCTGAGCGTAAGTTGGCGTCCGTAGGGGGTCGGTAGGGTAATGGTAGAGGGGTAGGGTAGGAACTTGTGCACGCGTCATGGCAGCAAGTTCTTCCCTGACGACGTCACGGAGGCTACTGCCAGGATGCATCATACAGAGCTCATGTGCACAAGACGTAGCCAGTGTCTGGAGTTCCTCGCAGATGATGGAACGGATTTGCGCCCGTAGCTCGCTGTCATTGGTGGCCCTCAGCTCAGTGTCAGGCTGCAAGCAGAGCAGATGAAACTCGTCAAGGCGCTGGCACATGGCTACGATATCGGAGACTGTAGTCAGGTTCTTCACTAAAAAGGCATTAAATGCAGCAGCTCCAATGCCTTTGAGCAGGTGGCGTACCCTATCAGTCTCCATCACAGCGGTATTCACGTGGCGACAAAGGGCCAGGACCTTTTCAATGTAAGAAGTACGTGACTCGCCAGTTTGATGGACATGCTCCGCTAGCTTCTTCTCTGGGATGTCTGATCGGATTGAGGGGTTTGCGAAAATTTGTCGTAGCTGTTGCTTAAAGGAGGTCCAACTCGTGAAGTAGAAGGTCGCGGTTAAAATACCATGTCTTGGCCACACCTGTCAGATAGAAGGCTACGTGAGTGAGTTTTGCAGGGTTGTCCCAGTGGTCGATAGCACTCACGTGACCATACTGGTCTAGCCACTCTTCAACGTCGTCACCACGAAGGCCAGCGAACATTGGTGGATCCTTCTGAGGGGTGGTGACCATGCACGAAGGGGTTCCCATCGGGGCAGGCACCGTGGACGGTCTTGCGTTCACGTGCTGATCGTGTGACATGGACACGGGCTGTTGGTGCAAGCGGCGACCTCAACCACGGCCGGTCGATTAGCAACGCACGAGGTGCGGCCTGCTACGTCACGCGGCGAACAAAAACGGAGCTGTGAAGCGAAAGTTGACAGTTTTCGCCGCTTTTTCGGAGGGGGCGCCACTGCTACGGGACAACTCTCCCGCCTCTCGCCGCGCGGGCGGTTCCGCGAACCAGTACGGGACGAGTTTTCTGTGTGTGTCGACGAAATTCTGCACCTCGCTCGCACGCCCTGTGACTGCAATGTGCCGAGGTGCTTCACGTATTGTGCCATTGCCTCCTATAATTTTGGTTGTGCACGGCATTATGGCGCGCAACTGTTGCGCGCCGCTGTGTGGCACAAACGCAAGGAAGGACCCTCAGATCTGGTACCACGAATTTCCGTGCGACGTAGATTGCCATAAAGTATGACTAAAAGACATCTCTCGACAGGGAATAACTGGAAAAGCAAGCGTGTGCGGGCCAAATGACAGGTCGCTGGTGTACTCACGTCGCTTTGCTGACGGTGGCTATAAGTCCACGAAGCTCAAGCTATTGCTTCCAACGGCTGTTCCGACGGCAGTTCGTGCGCTTGGCATCAACACTTCTACCAAATTGTGTGATATGTTGCGAACTGTCGTGTGATAGGGGCGAACAAAGCCACACCGAGGAGACCTGTAAGGTGTTTCTGAGCAAACTGTTGCGGCAAACAGGGCCGGAGACCTGAACGCAACTGTTCAGCGGTTCCAACTCGCTTACAAGCCTCTGTTACGGAAGGTGCTGCGACTTTGATGCAACGAGTCGCCTTTCCGTGGATGTACATGTTGTAACTTCTAAATAAAGAAATGAGCCTGACACCGCTTTCCTCGACCTTTTTTCTTTTTCAGTCACCCAATCCAAACTGTTCCGTCCTTACATAGAAATACAACGCGCGTCTATGAAGCGGTTGAATGTTCATTAACTTCATTTAATTGTAGATGTCTGGCTGATATTTATAAAACGCTGGAACTAAAATACTATATAAGAACATGATTTGGCCAGTCCAGTAAGTCATATGCATGCATTTGTAAGAACGTCTAATAAAACGAAGATCTTGTATTTCAGCCACTATAGAAGAACGCCGCGCCATTGCTCTGTTGTGTTTATTTCACAAGTAGATTTATAGTAAAAAATTTCACAGTTTGTCCCTTCATACTCCTTTGCGCACATCTCGACGCATTCACAACGTGCGTAGTCTCATGCGAATTCATGGTCGCACACAAGCATTTAACTCATCACCACTACCTAGAGCCACTGCACATTGGAACGGTCTTCCTGATCACATTGTATCCATTGCTAACCGTGAAACATTCCGTGATAACCAAATTTCGTTGCGCTTTATCATTGTATAACGTTCTACTGCTTGTAATATTTGTCTTGTTTCTTTCTTTTATATTTTTTTCCTTTATTTTTTGTTATTTGGTGAATTTTTGTATTTTTCTGAGTTGTATATACGGATGCCCCTTTACTCAATGCCCTTCAATGGGCCTGTAAGAAATCTTGAATAATATTAACAGGTTTTTCTTTCATGAGCGAACAGGGCATCAAGCGAAGCAAGTATTCAAGCAAATGACAAGGAACTGGCCAGTTATATTGAACGGTGGTCACGCGTTGAAACCTGCGGCAAAAGTGCGCGGTTCGGGCTCGTGCAAGTCCATTAGCGGCCTAATGCCCGTACCGACCTCCTGGGTATAGTATATTATTCTTGTTCTTGCAGGCAGCGTAGAGATCTTATTTTGACACAGCAATACGCAGTCTTGCGTGTGTAAAATGCAAACTCTCAGCGCGCCGCTGCGCGAAACATGCAGAACCAGCGGCTCCTCCCGCACGCGCTTGTCCCGTAGCAGTGGCGCTGCTGCGGCGGCGCGTAGAACTAGGCTCGTCACGCCGGTTTCGGGCGACGTCGCAGGCCGCACCACGTGCGTTTTTATCCAGCGGCCGTGCCTCAACGGAGCTCCAGGGGTGTATTGTAGTGGAAGTCGTGGGGAACCGGTAGAGCGAGAGGATTGAGGAACGGGACAGCACCTCCACTACTTGTGAGACAACATTCAGGCTGCAAGACTCTTCCTTTTCATTGTCCCGAGACCGAGCCCCGCTGCCCCAGCCTAAGCGGTGATGATGAATATTTACAGGTGAGAAGATGGAGCAGACGAACAATGCTCACAATATGTATTAAAGTGCACAGAGGAAACAGGAGAGCACGTGGAATTAAGAGTAAAACAAGTCCTTTACAAAAATTGGAAAGGAAGTTTTACAAGTATCTGGAGATCACAGGAACATTATAACTTCTCTGAAACTTTTAACAATGCGGGGGTCATTAAAACAAGAGTGCTTGGTTTCACTCTCTCTCTCACATACACACACACACACACAAAACTCTAGCTGCTGCTGCGAGCACCCTCCTCACAAAAAACACCCAATGCATGCATTTTGCCACTTCCTATGAACAGAGACAGTGCTGAAAGCTTACAGTCATTAACAGCTTTAGGCAATCCAGGTAGCTCCATCTGTTGACGGAGAAACAGCTTTAATTTTTTTTTTTTACCTTGGACAGGCTTTTTCCCACAGATATGAAATGCTCGGTCAAAGCCTCACGAGTTCTCAACCAGATGTAGCTGTTGGCACCACCACAAAGCCGCCATCGCTGTAAAAGACTTGGTTCATTTTTCTCACAGAATTTCACTACTGGCCTCACATTCTATCTTTAGTTCTCAGATCGGGGCTCATAACCATCTTCAGGAAGCTGTCTGCAGCGTCCTAAAGGCACCACTCCCTGTTGTCATTTCTAGCTTTTTCGGCCACATGTCTGTTGAAGACTACACACTCGTGTCCTTTCTCTTCATGGTCGTGGAAATGTCTTGCAGTAGCTGAACAAATCTGGTCATAGTAAGGCATGCAGAGCTTCACTTGCATAATCCATGATCCCTTCGGTAAAACAACGTGTTTGAAAAGCTACAGTACTAAACAGAGAGAGGGCGAGCACTGTCGATTTTGGCAAAGCAGCGCGAATGACCAGCACAGCAAAATAACACACAAATCAGCACTGACTATCACACAGTGCAGACCATCTGGATGGCTTTAGTGATTAAAACCAAGAGAATGTAGCCTACACATCTAAAGACTCCCAGAACCTTCTTGCTCCCAAAAAGGCAATCATGTCACATTATGCAACTGCTAAAAGCACTAAGAGTAAACAACTGTGAAGAACTGGGTCAACAAAAGAACCAGTACAAATTTCCTTTCACTGGATGTATACCTCATTGTCAAAATGCTGTATCCCAACTACTTTAGTGGTTATAGTGCGTGACTGCTGACCCGAAAGACGCAGGTTCGGTCCTGGCCACATTGGCTGCGTTTCGACGGGGCGAAATGCTAGAGGCTCATGTACTGCATGTTGCCAGTGCAGCTTAAAAAGCCCTCCACTACAGTGTGTCTCATAATCATATCATATATTTGGCGCGTTAAACCCCAACAATTGTTGCTATTAAAGCACCTTGTTCCACTTATTCTTTCACTGTCCCACCGTTAACACTGTTTTGCCATAATGTGCTATATGCCAGAAAAGTAAACAGACCAAGGCTCAGGCGGTTGGAGCAACTACATCGCCACAGCACTGCGCTACCTCGCTCTGCACGCTTAATTGAGATTGCCCCAAACGACGTTAAACTTTGCTGTCACATCAAAATTTGCAGACGCTGTGGCTGCCACAGCTGCTCCAGCCGGCTAAGGCTCGGTCCGTCTAAGGCTTGGTCCTAAGGCTTGTACCTTTTTTGACGAATAGTGCATGCTCAGCTAAGAAACCTTAGATGGGCACTAAAGTGAAACATTATTTATCTCCTATTAAGAAATTATCCTTTCACAATACCAAAAGCACTACTCCTGTGTTTAGTAGTACTTGGTAAGCTAGAAAAACCGCAAAAACACAAGACAAATGGCACCACCACTCAGTGGTTCCTGCACATAGATCTTTGACAGCTTTGAGGTACGCCTACCTATACTCCATTTCATACATCAGGTGCAATGCCGTCAAAGCTAGTGCTCGTGTTTACATGTGTACTTCCACCACCGAAAAGTAGTGCGTTGCTTGCTACGAGCGAAAAACAAATGCCTCGCTGGGAGCCCTTAATCGTAATACATTTCTCATGAGCTTGACAAAACACGCTTGTATTTCTGGGGGAACAGTTGAAGTACGCAAGTTTGTATTTTAGGTTTGTTATTTGTTAGTTGGAGTCTCCTTTTCTGTTTTGTTTGGACTAGTTGCAAAGCCTTCACAGTGTGGCACCCAATATTTGAAATGAAGTACAGTTATTTATTAGTAAAATAAGCATACATTACATACTAATGAAGCCAGAGACTTAACACAGTGTGTTGCATGAAGTCTCATTGAGCGAATTTGGAAAGAATATAAAAAAGAAAAAGAAAAAGAGAGAGAGAGAGAGAGAGAGAGAGAGAATTTGTCATGTCATAAGTCTCAAGTTCAGGCATAAAATTGAAAAAAAGGATATATAGAACTTTGGCATTCATATTCCTTTCTAAAAGTGAACATAAAATAAAAAAATTAACAAGAGGAGGGTTCCCAGAACATAATATATCAGTTTAAATGAATCCACTGTTTCACTTCAGTGTTGAAGCACTGTAGCTTTTCAAACACGAATTAACACCAATTCACCAGCCACTCACCAACCAAGTTTTTCCTTTAGAATGAATAACAATGCAAGGCACAGCCTCTGGAGCAACGTTGTCTCGGCTGCTAATCTCTTAGATGATCTCACCTTCAGTGCCCTCATCCGCACAACTCACTGCACTGATGTGGCGCACTTCCCCGGTGCAAGGTTCATCAGATCAGTACATGTGGTTCTTCCGAATGTGCGCAACCAAGGTGTCCCTGCGCGAGAACTTGCTGGAGCACAGGTGGCAGGGGATGCTGTCTATTCGGCAGTGCGTCGTCTTGATGTGGCGCTCGAGGTGATACTTGCTCGAGTACCGCTTGTTGCACAGGAAGCACTCGAGTGCATCCAAGCCGGCATGCTTTTGCAGGTGCCACATCAGCTGGTCGTAGTCCGAAAACGAGGACTGGCAGAAGTGGCACTGGTACCCTGCCGCCGAATCGTAAACTGGAATTGCGTGGACCACTTGCAGATGGCCTGCGAGCGACACTTCATTACGGCTTGTGTATTCGCAATGACTGCACTTGAAGAGATTAGCCCGGCTGCCTCTGAAGGATCCAGCTCTGTCTGCGGCTCGACTTGTGGTGGCCAATGCTTTGAGGCTGTCGATGTGGAAGTTGTCTTTGTTGAGGCATGTGGAAAGAAAGAAAAGGCAAGGCATAAGTGTGTTTTGCGAGGCAAAAGTGGTAAGCAAAATTACCACTACAGGGCTAGGATGGAGAGCTAACCCCAGTGTTCACGCAACATTGAAAGAGGGGCCGAGGGGGGGGGGGCAAACGCTGCACACTGCCAGTCTACAAACAGTCCCTTTGAAAGGTGGGATTCATAATTACAATGATCTAATTCATCAAACTTAACAATTTTTCCTTTTTGTTTTGCAATCCTCCAATCCTCAAATATTTCTCTGTATTACATGAGAAACTAGATATATATTGTAACGGGGAGAATAGCGCAATAGTGTAACGGGGTGCAATGGCGCAATCCACTTCATCGTCCTCTTCTTCATCTACCATCTCCTATTCTCCCCGTTACAATATTAAAGTCCAAAGCAAAAGTTGAAAAAAAAAGGAGCCCTGTCTAGGCACTGTCCATAAAAATCAAGCAAAATATAAGGACTTTCACTGTTCCATAGTTCAAAGATCATGTAGCACCGAAACAGCCATTTCGGCACTGCAGTAAAGGAGAGGGATCAGACAGAATCAAGACAGCTGCGTCGCCACATTTTGCAAGAAAAAGTCGTGTGCAAATGAAGCCAACAAAATGAAAAAATAAAGGCTGATGGCTTAATTTGTTAATGTGCCACATGCAGACCTGGGTTGCCGGCGCTTATTTAGCGTGCAATTCGATGGTGGCAAGCTGTGAACAGTTTGTGCTGGTGACATCTTTCGATCACACTTAGGCAGCATCTCATGCTTCTGTCGTTATGCGTCAGAAATGCAGAGCAGTTCAACATAGTTTTCAAAACGACAGCACAGAAGATAAGCGAAAGCAAACAAACAAGGTTCATTCATTTCTGTGAGCACCTGCTACCTCCCCGGTACGAAGGTCTTGCTTACTTCACCAATGTTACAGAAAATCACATCTGTTGAACGTACCATTTAACATGATGGGACGATCACCCCGAGAAAAAATGAAAAGGGGACAATTAAGAGCTTATGTCTTATGTAAGCGGGAACGCTTCCCTTTCTCATTCATCAGATGCCTGCCCCTAAAAGATTTCCAACAGAGCAGTTACTGACTTTTAATACTATAAATACTATTTTAAACATAAACATCTGACAGATCTGTTTGGTTAGGTGGGATACCAGACTTGATACACAAAAGGTACACAACATGATACACATTGACGCCAACCAAGGCACTCTTTTTAATTGAATCATAAAATAACTAACAATTTGGTCCATCTTGGCCTCTTCAAGAGACCTTGAAGTGACCATGACACTTGAAAGGGCCCAAGCTGGCCCCAAAATGTCACGTGTTTTATGGTTCAAGTAAAAACAGTTACTCAGTTGACGTCAACATGTTTCAAGCCTATATATACCATATCAATGCACTGCACCAGATAAATGAACTTTGCAGAAGAACAAAAGAATAGGACAAAACACACATCTAATGACACAACAACCAATCGTTAGTTCATGTTCTATTGAATTCCTCCTTATGCAATGAAGGCATCACACAATACAATGTACAACCAAACTGCCACAAGCCCTGCTAATAATACCAAACATGTTCCGTCACAGGTACAATGGAACCTCAATGTAATGTGTCACCGGATAAAATAAGGTAAATCTAAGCCTCATACAAACATTACATCCAAACCACAAAAATATTTCTAATAAGATCAGCTGGTGCAACATCATAATAGCAGGCAGGCATTCCGAGTCTGGCAGGCTGTAAGGTCTTCACAGGCAAAGCTTCACCAATTCACAGAAACGTCAAAAAACATGTCTGTAAAGAAAAGCATGACTATTTCAAGATGGTGACTAGCCACACAAAAACAATGAAATTCACTTCTACATTTTGAAGACAAAGTGTACAAGTGACAGTGCATAACTTTATATACATTTATTAACGTTACAGAATATCGACAGGCACATTCAAGTGCTCAGGCACTGACAGAAATTGGCCAATCATTTGCAAAACCTTACTAATACTTGCCAAGGCAGCAAACCATCACAGACAATCAGTGTACCAGGTGCCCTTTCCATGGCCAGATGACCACTCGTACATAAAAGCATCCGTTTGCACTCTCTCCAAGGAGTAACCCTACATATTCAAGCAACTTAACTTCTGATGGCAGTACTACATTTAAATATGACGACATCTTGGGTTAGTAGCTATGGCAGTGGATGAATGAAGCCAAAATAGTACAAGAGAAGATCATCATTCCACGAGTTAGTAGCTGTAGTAGTATCGAGCCATGCAATTTTATGCAATGTTTTGGTTGCTGTGATTGTATCATACCGTGCAGTGTATAGCCATAACAGCATTCCGCTATGAAAAATGGGACAATGTGTCAATCAGTCGCTACGGCAGCACTCGGGCCCGTAGGCAGGAATGTTTTTTTGGGGAGGGCCCACTTGCTTAAGGCCTTGACTATTTGAGAAAAACATCTATTTTTATTATTTATTTTCTGTAAAAATTGCGGTATGTACAATAAGTGACTTTTTAAATGCAATGTTGTTAACAGACTTAAATTTTATGTTACTAGCACTGCACTATGTTATCAACCAAAATTTTGGGAGGGACCCGGGCCCCTAGGGCACCCCCCCTGGCTACGGGCCTGGCAGCACTACACGAAGAACCTCACAGAGGTGGTAGGCAAACGGTGTCGCATGGACCTCTACACGTAACAACGAAACCAATAATGAAGGAGCAACTGCAGAGAAGGCAAAGAAGAACAAGAACGTGGGCTCTCGTACTATGTCACACCATTGCCACACAGCCCTTCCACGTTGTATATGTTTGTTGGCATATCTGCCAACCAACGCAAACATCAACAATCTTTTTTTTTCCTTTTTTTTTTTTGAGGCGAGCCGGTGTCAGAGTAGGTATGAGCCTTATCCAAAAGTTAGCAAAAATACAACAAACTTGCTTGAGGGCAGAACACACTTGCATAAACTTAATGAGACTTAATGGAAAACTTAATGGAAAAAAAATTACTGGGGACATTTTACAAGCTCAGCTAGACCTTCAGATTTGTTCCATTGCTTCTACGACAAAAGTGGCAATAAAGTTGACTGGCGCACATGGACACTTACCACAAGAGTCTGGAATTCTTAAATTGCAAGTTCAGCAAATTTCAGGTCCTACAACACTCACTCACTACCACACTGTGTCCCACAGTATCGATTAAGCTCGGGTGCTTTTATTCCTCTTCAGGTGTAGCATGGCGCTGACTACAGAAAATATGAAGATGGATGTGTGCAGAATGCTATGAAAACACTGTAGGTAGGTGCAAAATGTCCTTGTCGATATGGTCCAAGATTCTTTGTCAGCAGTGATGATGAAATTCACTCTTGAAGTATTTTTCCTACTACGACCATGCAATGTGAAAATCAAGGGTGCAGCGTCTATACAGCACTAACGTACCACATGATGTTGTGGGTATTCCCACAAGGATGTGCGCCCTGGTACGCCAGCTTTTTCTCACATGTCCTCCTTGTCACCTGCGGAATGTTGTCCTTGAAACTGGTTCCATTTGGGAAGAGGCTGCTCGTGCCCGAACTGGTGGCTGAGAAGAGATGACTGAGATGTGGACGCAAGAGGCCATCACAGGCCAGGAACCAAGGAATGTGCATGAAGTATGCAGCAACGAGTGTCGGAGCCCGCAACGCTGCAGCACGGGTGAATACACTTGCTTTCATCCTGGAAGCCGGCACACTGTTTTGGGAATGCCCAATAGGGCGTGTTAACGTTTTGTTACTACTCCGCATGTGTGTCATGTTATGGCCCATCGCGCCGCTTTGCCACCGAACATAGGTAGCATGGAGGTGTGTGCGTGCTGAGAAGCCAACTCATGTTCAAGGCACCTAATTTGGAGCTAGCTTGGGTATAACCCGCTTACAATTCCTTAAATTATATTTATGTTTCAACAAACAGAAACAATTTCTGGGATGACAATTCAAGAAAATATGGCCACGTTCTCCACTTACATGAAAATGTTGTCTCCTCTACCTACATGTACCATTTAAAACACAAAATTCAACCTTCCCATCCATAAACATAGCGGTCCTTAACAAAAGCTGCCTTGGAAAGCAATTATGCCTTTAATAGCTTTTGGGTTTGAGACGGCCATGCGTGGCATAAGGACAATACCACTGTGAAATGCCCTGGCTAAGTTTCAATTGCATAAGGTCCTTACAACGCACAGTACGGTAAGTGACCGACTGCAATGCTCGGAGCAGATACTTCTTCCGAAGACTTCCCCTGTTTTCTCTTTACAGATAATGTATTCAAGTTAACCTACTGTAGGTATGTTTTCATTGCTTGGTTTATGCCTGATAGCAGAGACGTAGCCATAACTTTATTTCGGGAGAGGTCCGAGCCCCCCTTGTTTATGTGCCTGTGTGTGTTTATATGTGCGTTTGTATATATGTGCGCACAAACTTCGAAAACTTGGGGGGGTTTGGACACCCCCCCCCCCCTTTTTGGCTACGCTTGTGCCCGATAGCAGCTAGCTACACAGATATCAATACACGGGTACCTTATCACGTGGGCAACAGACAGCACAGGGATGAAAACAGGAAGTGGCACACAGTGAAAGATGGGATATCAAGAGGAGAGACCGTGATGCAGCATGCTGTGCCGAGAAGACAGGCATGATGTCACTCAAATGCAGATGAAAGACATCGGATGCTGGTAGATGTCTGTGGGCTGCGTGTCTGTTGACACCACAGGCAAAGCAAACTCGCCTTTCACATGGCATCTGGCTCACATCTCTGGTGCAAGGGCAAGCCAATGACACCACGATGGGAAGCAGGGATTTGCCCTAAGGCTATACCAAGAAATGGAGCAGCAGCAGAACAGATCAAGGGCGCAGGTTTATGCCAACCAGCAGCTACAAAAGTGCAAGAAAGTGAGGCAGATATGGCGGATTGTTGGGGGAACACATGGCTCGAGCTAACCATGAGTGCGGATGAAGTGCAAGAATACTGGAGTCAAACAACAAAGAATGCAGGTTCGTGCATAAGTGGCGGTAAAGAAAGCTGGTGGGCAAAGTCTTTGGCAGTTTCACATCTTCAGTGACATGACTGAGTCTTGACATGGAATCAAGTGCCTCGTGTGTGTTGCGCACTGTCTCTGCAGCTTCCCAGTGTCCTCAAAAAAATTCTGACACATGAAACTGATGGCAGCAGTGGCTGGGTGGACCTTGTGACAAGCAAGCAACACGCCTCCAGGAAGCAGTGATGCTCTATAACACAGTGGTGCTGATGGAGATGCAAAGGTTGAGTCTCACCACCTTAACCTCCATGTCTTCCATAGGTTAGCAATGCTGGCGATCGTCGAACATTTCAATATTGTCCAAGGCCAGGCAATAAATTAACCTTTGCATATAACTCTACCTTTGTAAGGTGAATACGTTAAGGTAACTGTCCAAAAGAACCTATGCATGTTTTTGAAAATTCATCATAAAAAGAAAAAAGAACGATGCTTAAAAGGACGATGCTTAAAGCTTCCCCTTGAAGAATGAATGCTATGACATCACTGGGCCCTGTACAGATCGCCTCCTCATAACAGAATTATGTTTTCTCGTACCTTCAAATTACAGGCCGAGCTATCACGTGAGCAGGTGTGCAAAGTCGCAGTTTACGATTTTTCTGACAAATTTTACTTTGAGAAATTAAATTTTGTTCACTGATGCACCTGTGCCATCGCAGTGACACAATGCACCCACTTGGCAACTTGCCACTCACCTGACGTAACACTTCCTTTAAATGGGCTGTTGTTGATGAGCTCATGTTAAAGTGTGCATTTTCCTTTAAGGAAAGAATTCTCCTGGCCTTTCTGAAAGTGATTTTTAGGCCACCTTGGCAATGCTACTAGGGTGAAAGAGCGATGATACAACTGCAATGTGTATGATGAATCTTGGTTACCAGTGTTTGTCAAGCACAATTGACTGCAGTTACTGTGCTCCTATATAAATTTGTACCACTGTGAGGTCACTATGAAAAGAAAGGAAGCCAATGTTGGCATTCCATTTCAGGGACCCCCGTAATGTCCACGTGGCTGGTCATAATAAATTACTCCTTCACCACAGATGTCCCATTTTTAGAAAACATGGTGCATTTATTATCAGAGTTTACATAGACCACAAAATTATAACTTCCTCAGATGCAGTAACTGGTTACAAGCACATTCTGTATTTCATTCTGTCAGGAAATGTGCTGCTTTACCGGCCCTGAAGACAGAGTAATAACACGAAGAGTTCCAAGGTGGGCTGGTGTGCTTCTCGTTCGACTAGGCGAACAGACGCATATATAACTTCTGGCATTTTTACATCCCAGAACCAAAATACCATTACTGGAGACATGCGTAGTCCCGGGCTCTGGAAACTTTGACCACCTAGAGTTCCTCAAAAGTGCACGGACAGAACAGCCTGAGAGGCAAGAGATATGAGCATGCTCGTCCTCCCACTCCCCTTACCTCTCGTCCTGACTCCCGGTGCTACTCACTCTGTCGAACCAACGCACTTTCACGAGACACGGCCACAACACAACCGTGTCAGTTGTTGGCAACGTAGCTGTGGTTCTTCCGCAAGTGTGCGGTGAGGTTGTCTTTGCGCGAGAACTTGCTCTGACAGAGGTGGCAGGGGTGGCTCTGGACACTCAGGTGCATCGTGTGGACGTGGCGCGAAAGGTGCTTCTTACTCGAGAACTTCTTCGAGCAGTAGGAGCAGCGTGTGGAAACGGCACTTGGGTTGGCGTGCTTCTGCACGTGGCGCAGCATGTGTCTGTGGTACTTGAACGAGGACGGGCACAAGTGGCACTGGTAACGCTTCGCCGAATCGGTGCTGGGGACTCCGTGGAAAATTTGCTGGTGCTCGACGACCGCTGCTTCGTCGTAGCTGGCGAAGTCACAGTGGCTGCACTTGAAGAGGTTCACCACATTGGCTTCCACAAAGCCAACGTTGTCGACAACTTGGCTCCCGTCGGCACAAGCGACAAACTCCGCCTTCACGTTGCCGACGTGGCAGTCGGCTTCAATGAAGCATGTAAAGAGAGAGGAAAAGGAGCGGCGTAAATTTGTCATACTAGGAAGTATTAATAAAGAAGAGATTACTATACAACTTTAATATGAAGTTGAGTGCACCACTGACCTTCACTACAATTTCCAAGCATTGTATAGGATAAATGCACCTTTACTCTACACAGCAATATCACTGACATGGCCATACAGGAAGGTTGAACAAATGGCTGTGCCATGTGTTAATTCTCATCCTTCCTCATAGTATGTGACCTGTATAGCTTCAGAATGCCCTTCGTGAGATAACTGTCCTATACAATGTACAAATGTTAACTGCAGCCATACTTGAACATGCTAAACTGGCAATGCAACCAAAGGTTGGTATAACAAATAAGAATAGAACAAATGGTAGGGTATAGTTAAAACAAAATTCAAAATGTTTTTAGCCAATATCAGCGTGCGAAAACATAGACTTACAACAAATATTTCAACAATCAGGCCTGCTGGATGGTGGCATTAATACAACATAAAATGTACAAGAAGCAGTGAGAATCAACACAGTGGTGCCACTTGGTGAGGAGTGCTCAAAATGTAATCGAAATTAGTCCTGGGATTCTGGTCATGGGACAGGACAAATTTTTCTTGAACTGCAAAGCTTATCCATCGTATCATGCTGGAAACAGGTTGATGACATCCTTTTCATATAAGTAAGCTTTGCCAATTTTGCTGTTACTAATTAATCTATTAAGGGCAAAATATAAAACGTCGGAGTGTGTAAAAACCTTTTTTCAAAGAGTGCAAATACAGAGTACAGAACACATGAAATTATACTGTTGGAATATCAGTGGGTGCTCCGTTGAAAGGCGGAAAGAAAAAAAAAAGATATTTTTGATAAAAAGCTCTAAAAAAAGAATGGTAGCCATTACTGCTCTTTAGGTACCAAACGGAACACAATGTCCAGAAACTATATGAGACTTTGAGACAAGGCAGAACCTTAAAGCGGAACTGTGGTGATTTTTCTATATCCACTGATCTCAATGAAATTTTCAATATATGTTCTCTTTGATGCTATAATAAGTATATGCCGAGCCAGGTGGTTGCGAGTCATTTAGATTTCCTGAAGATTAATTTTAGAATGTTTCAGCAGATCCCTATGCTTTTGAATGTGGGCCACCCCTCCGTTTTTGACATCATTACCTACATCACTGCCCACCCGAGCAGGCAGGCTGTTAAAAGCGAACTGGGAATCCTTTTTTTGCTCAAATCGTTACTCTCAATTTCAGAAACTCTGGCATATAAACTCAATACATGGTCGGATGACTTCATCCCTTTCTTTTCTCCGACACCAGCTCCGCATATCTGTAACGACGGGGAGGCTGCGACATCATCGCATACCACTGCACGAAGCATCTACTCATTTTAATTTCAGTTTGAACACATCGTTGATTTGCTTAATATGATTGCAGAGTTTCTGGGCAAACTGAACATCCCTGCCTGCTACAGGACTATCAGTAACACTGGAAAACAGCGATATCAGGATATTGGGGAAAAGAAAAAAAAAACCAGTGGAGTTCCCCTTTAAGCATGGTGATTCCAGATTCGATTTCCTTTTTGAGGGGGAGGGGTGTGCACCATGTCTCCATACCAGAATCACATGTTATTCTTCTCAAATTCTGCTAAAAGGCAACTAATAAAGAATTAGACAACTTATACCACAGCTCTGCCACAACTGCTTATATAGTGTGTACCCTACAAAATTTTCATCAATTCACTCAAAAGAGTTCCTTTGTAGCTATATGCGCATTGTCCAAACACTTGAATTCCGAAAATCATCACCACACTAAGAAAATACAACATAAAGACATGCACAGAAAAAGCGAAAGATTGAAGATCAGCAGTAATCTGCTAACAACTTTTATTAGGAAGCAAGCATGTATATATCTACATAGGCTGTTCAATCAAGGTGCTATGATCTGCCCATGTGTAAATAAGAGAGTTCGTTATTAGCAAGCCCAACTGTTCGTATGCTTACACATTTCTCTCCAAGATTAACAATGTGTTCAGCTTCTACAATCTCCGTGGAAAGATTTATATTGGCTGAAATGGAAGATGTGTCAAGAATAGGTTGACACGCAAACAACACTGCCAGCCACTGTGTCACCTGTAAGGAGTGCGCACCTGACCTATAAAACACCACAGCCATTAAGAAGAGAAAAATGCATGCGACACAAGAGATAGAAGCTGGACACATGGTTAATCTTGGATAGGCATGAGCAAACATGGCCTCCATCAAATTTTTTGATAAAGAACTGTCTCATTTATGCATGGGCAGATTGTAGCATCTTTGCTGGGCAGTGTGTGTGTGTAAATATGTGCTGGTTTCATAATAAGAGTTGTTGGCAGTCATCTGTTAGCGTTTTCCGCCTTGTCTGTGGGTGTCTTCGTGCTGTATTCTCTTAGCTATGCAACAGCAAGCTCAACAAGCAACATTAATCCTGCACCCGCTCAGAGTAATGCAACTTCAACAATACAGTACAGGAGAAACATAAAAATAGTTCATTTCGTGGGCATGAATGGCACAACAACAAAACAGCCAAAGCACAAAGTGTTGGCATGAAAAAATCTGCACTGGAAAACAAACACAAACAGCAATCTCCTGTTCACTCATCGTCGTTTAGACCCTTTGCACAATCAGCAAGCATCAAGAGTGCTAGTAACGTAGATGAGGACTCAAGAAAAGAACACAGGCAAATACAATATTCCCAGGGTCACAGATCACACATCTTCAGGTCCACTAACGCAAAGCTGCAGGCCTCTCTTCGCAAACCGAAGCAACTCGTTCTGCAAACAACAAAGCATGGGCGTTAATAGCACTCCAAAGTATGTCGTAATTCTAACACTGTTACATGAGCTTTCACAATGTTTGAATGCTGAAAACCGTTTCACACACCCACCCATAGAAAGGAAGGACATTTTCCACTTTAGTCAAATTACTGTCGCAATTTCAGAAAGGCTATCCAAATCCTCGAGAGTCTTGCCTATGGGATCTGCTATAGCAAAAGGCTCAGAAATACTTTCTTACACATTGGGTTTTTACATGTACAAACAAACTTGGGCTCTGAAAGCGTTCCTGGAGTTTCTGCAACTGTTGCTCCAACCATTGATTACGCACAAGTAGTACTAGCACCAAATATTCTACTTAAAATTACACTATGAAATTTTATGTTATGTGACAAAATTGTTGTACAAGTATATGGTGCACTGCAGTGGAGGACTCTAAATCCATTTCCATCACTCAGGATTCCTAATTAATGCGCACTTAATACTACGTGCATAGGCATTTATACGTGTTTCACCCCATCAATACGTGGCTGCCATAGCCAAGAACTAAGCCCAGTAGCGCTTAAAAATGCAATGTCACAGCTGTGAAGCCACTACACTGGCCTTCCTGTTTGTGAATTTTGTCATAAATCTCAATGCCTGTGTGGCAACACATTTCCACACACTTCTTTACAATCTTGGGTTATTTTGGCTGTGTTTAAGCTTGCTTGCCGAGAGTATGTGGTCCTTTTATAATGCAATCTAACCATTCTTTACTGATTGACAATTAAACGCGCTCTCGAAGACGTCTTCGAAATTTACCACATCCCAAACAGCTCTAGGAACTTTTATGACATCACCGCCCGTCTCTTCTTTGCATTTTCCTTTTTTCTTTTTCATCTTGCTAAGCTTTTTTCATCTTACAGGGCTAGTGGCTGCCTGAATACTGCACTATGACAATGTGCAAATAAATGTCAATTCAGTATTCCTCGAGATAATAAAAGCACAGAGAAGACTGATGGCAATTATCATTGCAGGTCAAAACAAACGTGCGGGATGAAGAAGGAATGGCAATCTCAGAGGCAAGATACCCCAGTAGAGGAGGAAGATGACAGCACTACAATACGGCTACATAGGCTTGTAAATGTATCAGTGGTGCACTGCTTTCATAGATAATTATTAATCTCTTTTATTGCTCCAACTGCTCAATTAGTACATTAAAGTTTTCACACTGTACACTGCTGCAGTCTCATTGTGTTCATGCACATGCAGTGATGCATGCTTGTTGACAGCGAGGTTCATGCTTGTGTTGGTTCAAGTAAGACGAATCAGACTGGCTAGGCAGGCACTATTACCTTGCAGTTGCTCATGGTTGACTCATAACATTGGCAATGCCTAAATTTTGTGGTGCACCAAGGCCTCAGCTCTCGATGTCAGCTACTATTAAACAAGCACCACACAGAGCATGGACGCAGTCAAGCTAACAAGTGGTTTATTTTAGATGAAATGCACTCTCGTTTGAAGGAATAGGCCCCTTTCAATTCCCCTCAAAAGTGGTTGCAACGGTTCTCAAAATGAATCACACAACTGCTGAAACATTGTGAAAGCCAGGATAACAATTACTGTCAACTCTCATGTCAATGAACAATTAGTGAAAATGGGTGTTCAAATTATATATGCAAGAACTAACAAATGTGCTCTCCAACACAACAATAGTTATAGTAATGCTGATTTCCACTTGCAGGTAAGCCAAAATGTATTATGTGCAAGTGAATCAAATCATCAGCAACAGCGACTTACACAGTCAAAATATGTGTGTGCATGTGTTAAATTTGTCCCCCTGGTATGGAAAAAAAAATTAAAATAAAGTGGGGGTAGCCCGCGCCACCAGAAGGTATATCGGGCTTAAAGCCAATCGCACCATAAAGAAATAAGGGGAAGTGTTCCCAAAAAGAAAATTTTGTGGAAAAGCCAATTGAAAAAAAAAATGTATGTATTCAGTCAAAATGTGTGTGTGTGTGTGTGTGTGTGTGTGTGTGTGTGTGTGTGTGTGTGTGTGTGTGTGTGTGTGTGTGTGTGTTTGCAGGCACGCATATGCACACAAGTTGCCAGGCACTGTTTGTGTTAGCTTATACTGGTGTCATACAGGCGCTTCGAAGGCCTTCGAACCAACTGTCCATCGACTCAAAAGTCATGTTTGAGGTGCTACACGGGCGGTTTCGATGGCCGTCAAGTCGATAGTCTATCACGCTCAATAGACCATCAACTCGACGGCCATCGAAACCGCTCGTGTAGCCGCTAAAACATGATTTTTAAGTCGATGGACAGTTCGTTCGAGGGCCTTCGAAGCACCCGTGTGATGCCAGTATTAGTGTAGATAGCCCACAAAAAGCGTCGGTGAGCAAAGAGCACCAACAATGTCGTCACATTGAGAAAAACCTGTAGCATGGCAGGAAGGCATCAATAAGACAAAATGTGAGCCCTCAAGGGTATTTAGGGACAGCAGTCGAAAACAAAAGTCTGTTGTTAGTAACTCAAAGCACAAGGGCTCTTTCCTAAGGTAACAGTCAGTATCACACATAGGTCGGCAGTGTAGGGGAGCACTCACTCACACTCACTCACCCAAATTTTTCCAGCATCCGCACGCACTCGCACTCGCACTCACCTCCACTCACACTAACTTGCACTCACTCGCACTCGCACTCACCTCCACTCACACTCACTGGCGCTCACTCGCACTCGCACTCACTTCCACTCACACTCATTGGCACTCACTCGCACTTGCACTCACCTCCAATCACACTCACTGGCACTCACTCGCACTTGCACTCACCTCCACTCACACTCACTGGCACTCACTCGCACTCGCACTCACTTCCACTCACAATCACTGGCACTCACTCGCACTCGCACTCACTTGCACTCACACTCACAAGCACTCACTCGCACTCGCACTCACCTCCACTCGCACTCGCACTCACTTCCACTCACACTCAAAGGCACTCACTCGCACTCACTTCCACTCACACTCAAAGGCACTCACTCGCACTCGCACTCACTTCCACTCACACTCATTGGCACTCACTCGCACTCACCTCCACTCACACTCACTGGCACTCACTCGCACTCGCACTCACTTCCACTCACAATCACTGGCACTCACTCGCACTCGCACTCACTTCCACTCACACTCATTGGCACTCACTCGCACTCACCTCCACTCACACTCACTGGCACTCACTCGCACTCGCACTCACTTCCACTCACAATCACTGGCACTCACTCGCACTCACGTCTATGAAATGAGTGTGAGTGAGTGCGAGTGAGTGCACTCATGAGTGAGTGCGCCGACCTATGCAGGCATCTGCGGTAAATAGAGTGACACGAGTTTTTCCTCCTGGGTAAAATAAACGGCAGCGGTGCCAGTACACTGCGCAGGTTTCACCTGGTCGCCGACCTAACTCGGCACTACGGGCACCTCTTCAGTCGCGCGTACATCTCGAACTGTGAGCGCTGTCTAATGTATTAGAGACTAGAACACATAGTATTTCGCGATTGTCCCCCATTCGTGCCACAGCAGTAGACGGCGGCCACTAGGCTGGCTGATATGCGAGTACAAGCAATAGATGAAAGCTGTATTTCACCCGAAATAGGGGACCATACCGAATTACCAAATGCTACAAGGTCATTTTTTCAATAGAAATGGACTGGATGCTAGACGTTCGGTAGCACTGCGCAAAGTTGCAGATTATGAAAAGTGACTATTAAACTTAGATGCAACTGAAGTGGCTTCTTTTCATTATGCGACTATTAGACCTTTATCATAATCTTCGAGTGCATTTCCCTGCACAGCATATTCGTCCGACTAATGGCGGCCCCTGCCACGTTTCAAGTAGAGGCGATGCCCCAGTTACCCGTGCTGGGGTTTGACTATTGCCAGTGTTTATGTCAAGAGAGCCGGGTCGACATTTTCCGCGTCACAGCACATTGTTTTGCAGAAGTTAATAGCTGCCATAAGTTGGGCTACCGTAAAATTGGGTTACTTTGTGACAGATTTCGTACGTTTGCTTTCTCTCGCTGAACAATTATAAACATAAAAGCGAATGAATTGTAGCATAACATTGCTAAAGCCTTTCCCCACACAACGGTGTGCTCTACAAATCCGCATCTTTAATACAAACGGCTATACTCAGGTTAAAAGCTGTCACAATGTCGCCCCGTCGTGTGGGGAAACTTTGTGACAACGTTGTTTTTGGCTGAATATGATTGGGGAGAAAAGGGCTGGCATGAAGTTACCCCATGAAAAGTTTATTTGCGTTATGTACAATTGGTTTCTGCTCTGGCAATGTTGCAATGGTATTACAAATAATTCGTACATGTACTTCCTCAATCAAGATCTTTTACCTCAAAGATACCTCGCTTGCCTTCCGGCCTAGCGGATTTAATTGTGTACAAAATTTCTTCTTTTGAGTACAAAATGGCGTCTTCGCGGTCGGGCCATCTCCAATTCTTTTCGGACCTCTCCATAGTGCTGACGATGTACCCCTCAAGTTTGAGTTCCGTCAATCTCCATGGGAAAAGTTGTCCTTCGAAGTTTACTACGACAAAGTCATCCACCTTGAAGGTGCTTTCCCCGGAACCCGTACTGCGGACCCTCGGGACGTTGCTCTTTGGAATCGTGGAGTTGGTAGGAGTGTCCGTTTCCGATAGGTTGTGAAGACTTTCGGAGAGTACCTCGGACTCACTTGTATCTCCTTCCGACCACCTTTTCTTGTCGCCACGCTGACCATCTGAAGACGATTCGCTGTCACTGCTATCTTCTGCGCTGTCGTCCTCAACAGAAGACCTCTCCGTGGGTCGTCTAGCTCTGATACTTGAGGAACAGCTGCCCTTCTGTCCGGTTGTCGGTTTTCCAGTCCTCCTGGCTTGTCACAGACACAGTTGGCGTGTCACAAAGTTACCCCGCGAAGTATCAACATTTCAGTTTCCTTTCCATAACCTTAAACAAACATGACCTGATTAAATTTATATTACAGTTTCTTTTAGCCTACATGTTAACACTCAGAAGGTCATACCTGATATCGCTGTTTTTGTCGTGCGGACGGGTCGAGCACACAAAGTTTACCGCGTTTCAACAATGCGTGCCAAAACACGATTCAGCATGTCGTTGTCTAGAGTGGCTCCGGAGCGCGGAAACGTCGGCAGGCTGCCACTAGTTGGCCCGGCACATCAGGCGAGCTTTTTGAGTGGCTCATAGCTTTTCGGCGGTGCTTGGTCGTGGTACGAGATTTAAAATACAGAAAAACGAGCTTGTGTCACAAAGTAACCCCTGCAGTCACAAAGTAACCCCATTTTACGGTAGTTGTTATCAAGTGTAATGAAATATGATTACTGGCGTCCATGTCCCCTTTGCGCAAGCAGTCGTGTCTTATGTATGTACGGATCACTCATTCTTATCCCCATCCTCATGCTTCATCACTCTTCCCCTGTTGCGTTGTCCCCGAAGTAGAGTAGAAGGCCGGGGCGTACTAGATCAGGCCACTCTCTCTACCTGTCTCCAGTGTATTGGACTTCAAGTACGCGAGTATGTAGCTTCATTATGAAACTAAGGTTGCTTCGATGTAACGTTGCTCGCTGTGACAGATTATGCACTGCATTGTGATGTTGTTCATTATAACGATTATGTTAATATTTCATGCGATATTTTTTTTGAAGGTCACTTTGGTCAGTATTCATTGTCACTTGATTGATGCTTTTGGTAGTCTTTTCAAGCTTGCCTCTTTACATCAGCTGATGTCCTAGGCAAATTTTCACTTTGATACCTGGGTCATATTTGAGTTCCTTTGCTCATACTCACTGATTTTATGTGGCGAAGATACTGCATAACATGACTGAAAGCGGCTATCACACAGTCATCCATTATGCTGTCTGTGCTCATATAACAGGATGCGCTGCTCTCGTGCTGAGAAATGCATTGTCGTTTGGCTTTTGATTATTGTTACTAGTGCGCTTTCTGTAAGCCTCTAGTCGTTAATAAGTTCCAGATATATTTAAATTATTTCTTCTGCAGTTCCTTTTGAATATTTGTGGTTTTATTTTTTTCGCATTTCTCTTTTTTTTAAACTACCATAAGTTAGTTTCTCAATGAAATGTTGAATAAAATGTTGTTGACGTCATGATCATTGGCGGTGGGGCCTCCTTGTTAGGCCGCTTGCCAAGAAACTTTCTATCCTTAACTGTAGAAAGATATGTCACTACTGTTTTTGGTAGATTTGCTTCATACTATACAAAGTACAAGCTATATTGATTTTTGTATGCATGACAACTAATTGTGACCTAAATGCTAAGACTGATGAAGCCTTTGCAGACAACTGTGTGCCTACCTTACTGCACTATTGCTCTGTTGCACTCAATGCTAGTGCTTTGACCCACCAGAAAAAAAAAAAAAAAAACGTTCCACGCAAGTGCGACACCAGCGCCTCTTCCTAGGATGAAAGTATTCAGCTGGGCTGGCACTACCCCCCACTCTGCAGCACCCTAAACCTTATGGTGCAGCTGGTAACGTAGCAGGTCGCAGCTACTACCATAAGGCAGGGACGACGTCCGTGGATCGTGGGTGCCCCCCAAAATTATTATCCCGTTGACACCTTCAGAACCACAGAGTTAATGCCTCAGGGGTGCAAAAAATGCCTTGGCGTCATTTGAACCCCTAAGGCGTTATCTCTGAGGTCAGATTATCATTTATATATTCTGAGGGTGGCAACCAGACCAAAATTTTGGTGGGCGCGCCCAGTTCCCGAGCACGATTCCTGCTTCTTTTTCAGATTATGGCTAACATTTCAGGAACAGCTTATTGATGACGCACGTGCAAGTCTTTGAACGGATTCAGAAATCCCGGAAAATGGGACTATTGGAGTCTCCTCGAAGCCGTCGAAAAGACCAGTTTTTGAAGATGCATGTGCAACGAGCCGGACATCAGACGATATACGACGCATCCAGGACTAAGGCTTCTTACGGCGTGCAGTCTGCAACGTTAACGTCTCGGATATCCGTTTCGAAGTCGTCATAAATCCTTTGCATGCTAGCTGGG
The DNA here is from genome assembly GCA_013339685.2 of Hyalomma asiaticum. Taxonomy (NCBI): domain Eukaryota; kingdom Metazoa; phylum Arthropoda; class Arachnida; order Ixodida; family Ixodidae; genus Hyalomma; species Hyalomma asiaticum. The sequence continues at coordinate 69,943,272 of CM023489.1, forward strand.
CAGGAGAGTACCAAGACCGTGGCATGTAAATGAAGCCGCTCATGCCATACACGTCATGATTTTCATGTTATGACCTGTCATTTATGTTCGTCATGCAGTCATGTTGTGCCATACTGATTTTCGTATACATCCCATTAACGAAACGCCCAGGAGAGCATTATGACCGTTTCATGTAAATCATGAGTCATGATTTTCATATAATGACCTGTCATTTTATTCGTCATGCAGTCATATGGCACAGCGATTTTCGTATACAATCCATTAACAAGACGGCCACGGATACATACATACATACATACATACATACATACATACATACATACATACCACTCACACTCATTGGCACTCACACTCACTTCAACTCACTCGCACTCATTTCCACTCACACACACTGGCACTCTCTCGCACTCGCACTCACTTCCACTCACACTCACTTGCACTCACTCGCACTCACCTCCACTCACACTCACTTGCACTCACTCGCACTCGCACTCACCTCCACTCACACTCACTGGCGCTCACTCGCACTCGCACTCACTTGCACTCACACTCACTTGCACTCACTCGCACTCGCACTCACTTCCACTCACACTCATTGGCACTCACTCGCACTCGCACTCACCTCCACTCACACTCACTTGCACTCACTCGCACTCACTTCCACTCACACTCATTGAAACTCACTCGCACTCGCACTCACCTCCACTCACACTCACTCGCACTCACTTCCACTCACACTCACTGGCACTCACTCGCACTCACCTCCACTCACACTCACTGGCACTCACTCGCACTCGCACTCACTTGCACTCACACCCACAAGCACTCACTCGCACTCACCTCCACTCACACTCACTTGCACTCACTCGCACTCGCACTCACTTCCACTCACACTCATTGGCACTCACTCGCACTCGCACTCACGTCTATGAAATGAGTGCGAGTGAGTGCGAGTGAGTGCACTCATGAGTGAGTGCGCCGACCTATGGTATCACAGGAATAACAGATTAAATCTGATTACCTGCTTTAACTCTGTGTACACTGTACACATACAGGGTGTCTCATTTAAATGTAACCAAGTTTTTAAAAATGATGGAGCATGGCAGTGAGCTGCAACACATTAAGCTCTGCTGAGGATCAAGTGTCCTAGTGTTATGCATTGTTTTCGTTTCTTAAGTATGGTACTCCTCACAGCATCTGAACTGCATACCGTAAAACCTTTGCCAGATATACCCTTAAAAGCTCTGTCAAAATATGAACTTTATCATGTCATTTTATATAAGTATGTATAGAATTTATGAGACACACGTACTACATGCCAATGCTCGAAATTTGTTTTTGATTAACACCTGGAAATGCTGAAACTAGGTGCATGTCGAACAAGAGCATCATGAAATCTCGCAGACACCATCCCCTCCCATGCTGCGACATATGCGCTCTCACACATGCTATGACAGAATGATCACTGATCCATGCTGACGACACGCACAACAAAAAGTGAGAGGATGAAGGATGTTAAACACCTTTCATCTTCTCACCTTGTCTGTGCATGTGGTCAGCGTGCACGTGGAGCAAGGGAAACGCACGGACGAAAGGGCAGCAGCTGCGGCAGTTTCCGTGCTGGCCAGGAGCCGAGGCCGGCCAGACGGCCCTTGCATTGTACTCATGGAACACCCTCCTTGCCATGTAATGGGCAAGGAGGATTTCCACATGATACTACTTTTCAACAGTCTTGCCCTGCACTCACACAGTGCGTAGTTCGATGCTCAGCCAGGGGGTGGAAGACCCTTTTCTTCCCATGCTCCAGTCCGGCTCACGCCTCCACTCTCAGTTTTACACACACACTGACAAACAGAATGAACGAGTTATAAACAGCTTCACTGCAAGGACGCCCTTTTTTGTTTCTTGCCTTTCTTCTGGTGGTGGTATGGCTTCTAGTTTATTCAAATTAATGCACAACGGACTACACGAATAGACTCATAGGCCACAGAAAGGAAGACGCGCAGACACACCTCCGCCGGGTGTGTCTGCGTGTGTTCCTTGCTATGTCCGTGTCCTGCAGATGCTGGCTTTTTGTTGAATTTAATCATGAACCAACCGGCCCAGCTCTTCACTCTCCTTCAACACAAGCAGTGCAGTTGATAACCCCTAGACAGGCAGCACCTCCGGAGTCATCACTCAGAGCCCCCACCACACACACTAGGACAGAGACTAGCGTGAACAGTGTCCTCCACTAAGGAGACTTGCTCAGACGAGCAAATCTGGATGCACTGGACTATACATGGTTGCACGTCACCTCCGCAGCGGAGCAACACAGGAGGCACTGACCCAACACTGCACACAAACTGGCATTTGTTATGCCAACAGCATCCCTCCTCCACACTGGCAGTTTCACCTCACTGCTTGTGCATGTGGACTTTCACGAACTCCTTGCAATAGATCCTCTCTGGGCAGATATATCAGCGCACTTTCTTGGCACTGCCAAGCCCCACTCTGATGTGGCACACAAGGCCCTGCACGTTCGCAACACAGGTAAAGCAGAGGAAGCAGTTGAACATCCTGTGGCCAGCATGTTTCTAAAGGTGGCACTGTACCAGGCACAGGAGGTCCCGCACATTCGCAACACACCCGAGGCAAAGGAGCCAGTAGAACATCCTGGGGCCAGTATGTTCCTAGGGGTGGTGTAGCAGGTGATTGCCCGTGGTGGAACTTCACCGGGCAGAGGCAGCAGTCGTAGCATGACAGGTGAAGAACCGAATGCTACAGTTGCTTGTGGAGCACATGTAAAGGTGAGACAATGAGACATCCTTCCAGCACTGGAGCCCGATTCCTCAAGGGGTCCTTTACTTCTTCCTTCTCACGCCAGCCTTGCTACAGCACCACTTGATCCTTGCCTTACCTCTTCTTTCCCAGGGCAATCGTGTCGATGTCGCTGGCACTGCATGCTTTTGCACCACTAGCCAGACCAAGCTGCCAACCACAACATCGCAGTGGGTGTGCTTTGTGGTGTCCGTGGGTAAAGCTCTGTCGCTGCCCTTGAGTCAAATAATGGAAGCAGTTATGCCAGCATATGCACTGAAAGAAAAAGCAAAGGCAAAATGAGTGCTCACTAAACATAGGTCACAAATTGTGAGGTACAGGCTTTAGTATTTTCTATAAGCAAACAGTTAATGCTAGCCGCTAGCCTTTAATTGATTGATTGATTTGTGGGGTTTAACGTCCCAAAACCAGTTCTGATTATGAGAGACGCTGTAGTGGAGGTCTCTGGAAATTTCTACCACCTGAGGTGCTTTAACATGCGCTGACATCGCACAGCACATGGGACTCAACATTTCACCTCCATCGAAACGTAGCCACCGCGGCTGGGATTCGATCCCGCGACCCTCGGATCAGCAGCCGAGTACCATAGCCACTAGACCACCGTGGCGGGGCTGCTAGCCTTTAAAAAAAAAAAAAAAAATTTGTCGCATAACTTTGCAAACTCCGAAAGGGAAGGGGTCAAGGGCTCGTTCTTTATTTGTTAGAAACAACTTAATGAGCAAACAGACAATGAAGCCTAGGAAACTCCATATATCATAATCCTCTGCAAACTCCATATATCATAATCAATTTTGCCTGCTCATCCATCATTCTATGGTGCATCTTAGTTCTGACGCTGTCTAGTACTTATTAGTAAATACATTCTAGGAGAGGAACCAAGCTAGAATAAGTAAAAAGCTGAAATTTTTCACAATGAAAAGTCAGTGCACTAAACATGTAATCACATCAGCCTAAAGTCAGCTTCGTAGTTCTTGGTAGATCATTAGAATTCATATGCCAGCTTACTGGCACATCAATTTATGAAAGCAGTAGTAAAATACACCCGAGCCTCATTCACATGAAAACAACGATGATTGTGCTATGTTACACAGATGGTTCCGGAATACGTGTTATTCAAACTAATTAAGACATAAAACAGAAAAGAATGACTGGCTACTAGTGTAAAGTTGTAGTATATTTGGTCCTAGACCGCGAAAATTTCGCCCTTAACTATTTCCACATACGTTAAATCGCGGGGCATGGAAGTTCTCGCGAGAGCTGACGGAGCCGTAAATACTGTCATGGCTACACTGGTCCACTGCAGTACATTACAAAAAACTATGAGATCCTACATCACATGCATTACATACATAACCAGTCCAAAGCTTGCATTAAAACTTTATATCCCCTCTGGCCTCTTTAACTTGACAAAACCACAAATGAACACTAGCAAACATACATCACAGCTTCATCAGAAGTGGTAAATACCAACACCTCCATGACAAGTAGCTACTTACATCAATGTTCAGAATTTGCTATGTACAATCTCTAAATGTGCTTAATGGCTCCTCCACTATGAACTAGGGCAATTCTGGCAAGCTTTCAAGGTGTCACGGCAGAGAGCTGAGCATTCAACAGAAAGGTGGATAAAAAGCTAACACAAGGTTGAGGTTAATGTGAATTCAACCATGAGGCTTAACATAGCAAATCAATACAGAGGCTCCGAAACACACGTTCACAGAGGGACGCAGTTTCACATCGACCACGTGGGTACCTTACAGGCATCTTACGCACAAAACACCTTTGCTTTTACGTGCAGTAAGCAGTGCCATCATCTCAAAGCTCACTGCCATTTAGCACCAGACTATTTGGCCAACAAGAGAAAACACCAAAACATTTGTCAACGAATTAACCAATGAAGTGTGCAGACACCCCAAGGGCAAAACTTGCAGACATCACCTGTGATCAAAAGTGTGGCTTGCATCACACCTCTGTGTAACACTCGAAGGTGAAAAGCCTACTTCCCATTTGGTAACTCATTAACAAGGAGGCCCTGCAACACTTTTTGAACATAATCCGAAAGCGGTGCCCATCAGTCGTGGAGGCTCCTGTAAACGTGTGAGCCAAATATTAGCATGCTGCAAGCACCATGGAATTTACAATTTCGTTTCAAATATAGCTGGGAATCACTTCCTCTCCTTTCAACAAATGACGCCACAGGTAGCACCGACTACAATGCTTAACTTCTTTTGCTGTTCTCAAAGGAAGATACATATGTTTTCTTTTATTCATTGAACTCAAAATGAACAAACAAATTATTCCTGCGGATGCTTCCGCATTCCTGGAATCCCCGAAGCTTGTTCTATTTCAATCAATGGAGCAATGTTCCATGTGGTATCATGTGTTGAAAGAAGAGCAGGTGATTTCCAACCATATTTAAAGGGCCCTAAACCACCCCTGACATATTTTTGAACATTTCAAGTTAACACGCGCATCAAGTTGAGAATGGCGCCACAATGAACGATGTCAAATGCGGCAGTGCTACATGCCGCGGCCACGCCACAAACTCGAAAAACAATCTTGTCCGCCTCGCCGGCCATTTCCGGCATACCAAAGTTAGCCGCGACGACATTGTGGTCTTTGGTGACTTCAGAAAAGTCCGAGCTCCGCTGACTGGTCGAAGGAGGACTTTGACTTCCACTTAGTCTGCTAGCAAATGCACGCGCTCTCTGCCTGTTTGTTTTTCCTCGTAGTGTGGTGTTCGCATGTGCATGCTTGTGAATTCGTAACTGCGCTAGGCTAACGCAAATGCAAGTCAGGTACAGCCGACCAGAAACTGCAGCAACTGTCAAAACACTACGGATAGCGCTAGCAGAGTGTTGGTACAGCACCAACAAAACACTTGCCCCTAACGTGGGAGCCCGGTGGAGGTGCGTCAACCAAATGCGCGTCATAGGCAATGTATGTCGCGTGACATTCGCAGGAGCACTCGGCGAGGTGGCACCGCTAAGCGGCCGGTGGGGTACAGGAGAGAACGAAACAAGCAAGCGCTGCATTTTAATAATCAAACGTGTGTAACTCCACTATTTCGGCACCGTTATAAAAATTTTCGCGGCTACATGTTCGTTGCGCACACCGGCACAAAAGCAACACAACTAAATTTTGACCTCAGGATGGTTTAGGGGCCCTTTAAGACCAAATTGCAAATTTCCTGGCGTGCACAGTACACTAATAGTTGGCTCACATTTTTGCATGAGCCTCTGTGACTAACAGGCACCGTTTTCAGACTCTGTTAAAAAAGTGTTGCACGGACCCTATCAACTCTTGCAACATACATTTTGGAACAAGACATTTGCAAGACTTAATAAGCCTCAATGAGAAAGCACGTTTGCATTTAGGTTGACTCGTATTCTTCCTACGATTATCCCTTCTTCTTACACTGCAGTGGCCTAGAGGTGCTTGAATGCAGGCCCGAAGGACAAGAATGGAAACTCGGATGCATGGCCGCATTTCAATGGAGGCAGTCAGCACTTTCAGAGGCCTTAATACGACATGCCTCACCTTTCCGCTCTTCCATTTCCTTCCCTCAGTCCTCGCCATTGTTTGGCAGACTTAAATTTCTAGTATTATACGATATTGCCTGGAATTTTTATGATGTATGTACAACTCCAGTGCGACATGGCCTTTCATATTTGTGTGTGTAAATTCGCCTTGGTGAACTTGTAAGTGCTTCCACTTCAGCTATGCTGGTTGGAGTGTTAATTTATGGCTATAGCATAAACAGCACTGTCAGAGTAAAATATTAAAGGGGCACTGACACCAAAATTTCGCTGCTAAGATAGCCTGCGAGATCGATTTTCGTGGACATACACATGTCATCTACCAAATCTCAATGGCGAACACAGCTCCGAAGGTAATTTAAATGAATATTGAAGTTCGCATGCACAATCGAGCGCTAGACGTCATACATCACGACATCGACAACAGCAAAGGCGACCTGAAAGGGACCCCCAACTTCCGCGACATCACTATGGCAGCCGAGCTCCGACAGTGCAGCTAGCAATGATGACGTCATAGCCACCGTTGCTTATTCGCTGCGGCTGCATTAGTAGACTGCTGGCAACGCCAGACCTCAAGAAAATAGTTGCCACCCAACAACGATGACAGCAACAGCAACAACAACACACAGGACGTGCGACAGGCGAAAGAAAACGAGCACGCAGTGGTTGCGTGCGGAAGCGCGCCACAGTTATGTGTACTCACGTGGTCGGAATCATTTACTCCATTGCGAGCGCTAGCTGCACCGGGCACCCTTGTCGTTTTTTGAGCTCTCCCAAACAAAATTGAAACTAGTGGGTAATAAACAGGCCGTAAATATTTATCTGACGCGCATTGGAGCAAATGATGTGCTGTGTTATGGCTAACAGCTCCTTAGCTACGTATTGCAGCAAAAGAACATCAGACGAAAATTTTCGTGTCAGTGCCCCTTTAAGTTTAGAGCACCTAAATGGTCCTTGAACCGGTTGAGTGTTGCGAACCGGTTCCAAGCTTTATTTCCTTGAACCAGGACCGAACCGGAGTGATATGGTGTGCGCTGAACCCAAACCTGAACCCTTATCTTTTTCGGTTCAACAACCCGATTAAAATACAGCTGCTTTTTACATGAACAATGTAAGTTTTGTTCATCGTACTGTACGATTCTTTACCCATCAATATTTACTAGTTACCACTTCAAGACATTATGGTTGCCACTGTTAACCCCATCGTAAACATGTAAAGCACATTTCCTTTTGTCTTTTTGTATGTCTGCATTTTCTACTTTCTTTTTATCAGTAGTGCTCCAATTTACATTTTCGCTGTCCTGCTTTGTTACCGCTATATAACCTTTCCACTCCAGCAACAGCCCTTCATTCGGGCTGCAGTATATGTGAATAAATAAACTGAGTGAACTAAGGTGGTACAACAGCCCCCACTGGGACGCAATAAGTGTTTGCACTGGCATTGATTTTTTTACAGAGGAGGTGTGCTCGTTCCACTTTTCGACAGATGTGCCAAGAAAGATTGTAACACTTTCTCGCGTCCATGCTCACCACACCAGAAACTTTGTGCGTGCTGCCACCAATCCAATGGCAAGATGGGTCTCCTTAATCGGACCACAGGCACTAGAAAAACAGCTCTGTGCATGCTTGAAATGGCACCAAGTGTTCTAGAATATACCAGAATGATCCCATCACGGTCTGGTCGGTACCAGTCCTTTCTGGCCCCAATCATGTGGCGAGAAAACCACGCAAATAGTCAATTTTCTTCTCACAATATGCATCTTGTATGGCTCTTAGAAAGTGTCTTGGAGGAAGCCCCATCCTCCAGAGGGCTAGATGCTGTGGCACATTGTAGCTCCGTGTGAAAACAGAAATGGTTCAGTTGAGACAATGAAACTTCGAATGTTAAGGTAAGTTTTGTTCATTTTCTATCCTAGCGTCCTATACTAACACCCATACACACCCAACAAAGCTATTCAATATACGAAACAAATGGTACGCACTATACGGTATTTGTTGCGCTGGGCACGCATGCATAGCTTTTGTTGTTTTATTGTTATATTTTAGTACAGGCAGGCAGCATGCGCATCTCGAACACGTTGGGCGACAAAACACTCAGGTTGTGCACCTATCGAATAAATAATTACGAAGGTTGTACTCGGTTAGGGTTTCCTTTCTGGCAAAGGGAAGCGCTAAAGCTAAGCACACTGCACTTGTTTTCAAGATTCAGGTCAACTTTCGTGAGAAGTGGAACGACTTCAGATCAAAAGCATCGCCGGCGTCTCGGACCACTCTGCAAGGCCATGGAATCTAAACCAATCTTAAACCGCAAAACAATAGTGCAAAGTCTATGCTAGAAGTGTGCCTCAAACGGTACACCATAAGGTAAACGACGAAGTCTAGCCTGCGTAGCAGTGTCAATGAACTTGTACCTCATGCGGAACACCGGAAGCGCGCTCGATCAGCTGAGGCGCAGCGGGTGTAGCTTTTGCAGATTCTACCACCGAGGCTGGCCCTGATGACGATTTCGAGAGTGTAGTAGAACGAAAGCGCATCGACAGGAAAGTGTGCACGAGCCAAACCAATCGGGCAGCACTGCTACTCACCTCGCTGTATCCACAGAAGGGACGCTCAAAAGGTTGCCGCCACATACGCACCCCAAAGCACCTCCTTCAAGTGGACCGAAACGTAGTCCTCGCACCACGACAGTTTGCTTGACGTGAAGCAGTACTGGCAGGGATTTTACTTCGAGTGAGATATGTTCAAACAGAGCCGCTCTGACGAGAAAGTTGCAAAGGCAAGCATAAAACTCAGGAGACCACCAACACAAGCCACCATGCAAGCCGCCATCGAAGACAACGTTTTGGATAGCGGCGGCGGCGCGGCGCTGCGAGCAGTGGTTCAGTGACGTCACTTTCTTTTGAACTTCACGAGTTCGCTCGCGCTCTGTATTCATAAGCCTACCTTATCCTTATCGCTTGTTCTCCTTATGTTCCCTGAGCCGTTATGGTGCTTCATAAACAAATTACTCCAGCATGTATCTACATAATAGTATAATATAGTCTTTCGCAATGATTACCATTTTAGTCCCTTTAAAGGGGCGATAAGGATAAGGAGTCGGTTTATGAATACGGACCTTATTCATAAACCAACCTTATCCGTGTCGCTTGTTTTCCTTATCGCATGGTAATCAGTTCGAAAGACTATAATTATAAGGCTATAGCTTGTTTGTAGGTACTGGACTAATCTGTTCACGAAGCATGACAAGGGTACAGTAGCTTTATGAATATGTCCCTAACTGCGTAGGCTCATTAGCGCGCTCCTGTCAGGTGCAGTGCGTTAACATGGCGCTGCGCTACCAAGTTGTTCTTTAAAAAAGGTATTTTTTTAATAAAAAGAAAGAGCGTTATTCAGATATAAGTAATACATCAGGGCGAGCAAGGATCGCCCATAACCAACGGGGTTTAATCTTGCTGGTAACGTCCTTCTGACACGAGTGAGCGACACAGAGACCACGCAGATACGAAGCCTGTTGACGTTTACTGTGCGTTGTCAGTGGCAATTGGTCAGTGATGATTGTGGTTCGGTTAAGGAAAGGGCGCTAATTCCTGTAGCCCGTTATAGCCCATATGTCGGGAGCACGGCTAAGCGGATCCGTAGGGATAGAAGAGATAGAAAGATGCATGCACGTGGAGGGCACCGGAAATTTTGACTACCTGGTCACCTGGTCTTGGGGTTCTCTAACGCGCACTGACAACGCACAGTACTCCAGGTAGTCAAAGTCCCTTTCGCTTACCCGCGCGGACGCTGAGCCAGCTGAGCCGACACGGGCTCTGAGTATCATGGTGTAGATTCTTGCAGCGCTCAATGACTGAAACACAAGACACAAGCAAAACAGGACACCATGAATCCGCAAGAATCTACACCACGATATTCAACCAACTCACCTATCCACAGAGTTTCATAAGTAAGAAACTCTATGCGTCCACCTATCTGTTATCCTGCACGGGCACTGAACCTTCCCCCTCGGACGCTGAATCGAATTCGAAACCGAAATCAATTTCGCGGCGTTGGCTGCAGAAAGGTCAGGCGCATCAACAACACAAAGTAGCGATGGCGCACACTTTGTTGTGTTGAGATGTGGCGAGTTCGCGTACGTTTGTTTTGAGTCGATGTGCGTAACATCTGTGTCCAGTGAAGTGCGAATGGTGACGTCCAGCGTTGGGCACGAAATCTCACGTCAAGCAAAAGTCATTTTGCGCACTGGCAATGGCTGCGTCGCTCTTTTCCTGCGTTCTCGAGGCCTGTCACCGTGAGTAGCGCGAAGGAAGATGATCTAAATCATCTCTGTGTTGACTAGAGAAGGGGTCGGGACAGGAAAAAAAAATACCGGGATAGTGAAGACCAGTTTGCATACTTTCTTAAGCAGCCGCAAGCGGTGGCGTAGCTGGGAATTGGTTTCGTTGGGGCACCCCCTTCTCACGAAGTGGAGGTTATCGAACCCCGGCCGTTGCATTTCGATGGAGGCGGAATATTGAGGCCCGTGTGGGCAACTCCGGCGATTTTTCATTGTCCACTAATCTCAACCAAATTTTCAGTATATGTTCTCCTCAATGCTGCAATAACTTATGCGAAGCCAGGCGGTTGCAAGTAATTTAGTTTCCCTGAAATATGAATTTTAAAAGCTTGGTAGCGGATTCCCGCGCGAGCCACCCCGTGTTTTTGCCGTGATTACCTACAACGCTGCCTACCCGAGCAGGTGGGCCGTCTAAAGCAAAACGGCGATACTTCCTCGCTCAAATCGTCCCTGTCAGGTTAAGAAGAGCTCAATACATCGTTGGATGGCATCGCCACTTTTATTTTTCTGTTTATGGCACCAGCTCCATATATCTGATGGCGGGGAGGTTGTGACGTCATAGCATACGCTGCACGAAGCGTCTACCCGTTTGGGTTTCGGTTTGAACGTATCGTTCGTTCGATCATCTAAAATTGTTGGGAGTTTCTGAGCAAATTGAATGACCCTGGCTGCTTCAGGGCTCTAAGTACTACTGGAAGATAACAATATCAGAATATGGTGGAAAAACAGCCGGAGTTGCCCTTTAAAGAACCCTAGGTGACCTAAATTTCCGGAGTCCTCCACTGCGGTGTTTCTCATAATCGTATTGTGGCTTTGGGACGTAAAACTGCAGAAATCAGTCATTCAAATCGAAGTGGCGTTTGGGCAGGTGGGGTTTTTTTAAATATGGTCTTCTTACGCTTCGCATCTAATACAGATATAAATTCCGGGAGGGCCACATTCCCGGTGTGCAACTCCATGGATATGCTGCTGGACGTGAGATTGTCAGCAAAGCTGAGTAACAGAAGGGAAAGGATTGTGTTACGATTGAAACGGCACAACGGGCACATAAAACGAACTCTGAACAAGGTGTTTGCCCGTGAAGCCCAGCCACAGGGCCAGTGTGTCAAAACTTGCTCCCCGCACGAGGCAATCATGCATGTGTGCTGTGTATGTGCGGTAGACATGTGCTCTTCTCCTTGAGAAACTCGGCCCCACCTGGCCCACCCCACTGCCGACGACCCGCAAGGCGCCGGTGCGACTGCTGAACCGAGGACATGCGTTAACTTGCACCGATCATGAGGAACACTGGGAATGCTTCGCGAAAAGGGTATAAAAGGGGGGAGAGAGAGACCACGCTGCTTGGCAGTTGGCGAGTTGTCAGTCGCCTCCGCTCGAGTGCATTGCTGTGCACACGTTTGTAATGTTCTTTTGAGGGCTTCGCTCACCCATAGCGATGTATTAAACGCTTGTTTGTTTGTTTGTTTGTTATGTTGCCTCGTCTTCCCCGCTGGCCCTCCTCGATGGTCAACCTGGTTCCAACTTCACACAGTCGCTGGTTTGCCAAGCCGCGCTATTGTAACAACTGCCATAAGAATGAATTTTTCATTCTCTCAAGGCCGATTGTGCGTGTATCTCCCTGTTTTTGTGATTTTCAATGTATGACCTAGCTGTAGCTTTATTTTAAAGATCTGGTCACAGCACAATCAGGTGCATTTATATTTTGAAACCACAAAAGTTTGGTGTGTGTCAGATTTGGGTAAATGCGGTGCTTTTTTTTTTCCTCCATCCGACGGTGCCAGACAGGCTTTGTAAGAGGCGGGATTGGCATAAAACAGCATTTTTTAAAAATAAATTGCAGTACCAAAATAATTCATCGTAATATACAGGTCATTGTATAAACGAGGTTCCACTCATTAGGCATAATGCACATACGTTTTGACTGTGTTGACAAAGCAGTGAAGCTTTGCAGCTATGAACCAGAGAATGAAGAAGGGTTTTATGTGTCAACATTTTTAGCAGCATGCTTAAATGAGCACTTCTTGCAGGCACATGCTTGTCAGTCATACATGTGTCTGTGTGGTATAAAGGGGAAAAAAAAGTTCAAAAACTAATTGCAGTTTGTCTTTGGCAAAGTATACAAATTCATTGAAATATTATATAGGATTGGAAAATGAAGGGTTAGTGAGCAGCTTCCACATATCATAATTTAAGGCAGACTAAGTACAAATGTGGACACAGTAGATGGAATTCAAGACACATAATTTGTAGTGTAGGAAACGGAGTGACGGAGTCACTTCCTGCTCGCAGTAACAACATGGAATAACTTCTGTGTAATTGTTGTTTTAAACTCAGTTTAGCTTATACACTTATGACTGGAAACCTGATGAGGCATGCATTTTCTTGTACTGCAAATATTTTACGGCACAGTGTCTGCATTCATGTAATCTGAGCACTATTGTGGTCTCTCACTGACATATAAGCATTTTGGATTCCTGCATATAATTTTCGTGTAGTAAAAATAAATACATCCGGTGCATTGTGTTCATATTTTCCAGTGTACTTTATGAGCTGCTGTGTTTATACAGTGAAATGCCGCGTATTCTGGCAAAAGGCTTTTGTTCAGTACATATCTGAAATGCAGCATGTGTGCAGCTTATAATATGACTATCTTTGTGAACATTTTATGTTGCTTTATTGCAAGCAATTATATGGACTCTTGAACTGGGTTGTCGATCTTGCAGTCATGACTCATATATATAACGAAAGGGAAGGGGTTCGAGGGCTCGCTTTATTTGTTAGAAACAAGTTAATGAAACAACAAACATTGAAGCCTAGGCTTCAATGTTTGTTGTTTCATTAACTTGTTTCTTTAAAGTGTGTACATATAAAAAGACAAGCTTAAAAATACTCATGAGGCACTGAAGCAGCGATTCAAACCCATGACCTCCTGGTCCCCGTGCGAGTGCCTCGTACAAATAGAGGAGGCTTGCTGACAGTGCAAGCAGCATGCAGTTTATATATACTTTTTGTAGCTGTCAACATGGCACTACTCCATGAGCTACCTTCTGCAATGGAGGTAGCTCATCATGAGATGGCGCATGATTCTCGCCGCCTAGCTCTCATAGATAAGTAGACCTTACTGGGTGCAAACAGTTATGGTAAAGGTCCTCACTGAAAACTTGCCACAAGTGCAAAGATGCAAAGAAGAGCTGTATTACAATTGTACTGTCTCTATTTCTGAAACTGCACCAGAGCTATTGTGCCTTCACTGCATGCAAAGACTCTGCACGCAATGAGATTACTCAGAACAAAAGTTTATGGAATGGTTTAATTGTTGCTTTCTTAGCGCTGTTTGCAATGTCCCATAAGTTTGCAAATATTCCAACTTGGAGAAGATTTGTTGCTCTCATACAGAAGATGAGTGTTTAGTTATTCCGTGCTCTTTGATACTTATTTTTGGAAGCCTTGCAGCATTTAATGCACTCAGAAAGGTTATTCAGTTGCAGGGACATTGATGACGAAGGTGTAGACATGGCACTCTCGCAATTTAAAACAGGCAATTGTTCATTTCCTGTGGTTGGATTTCAAGCTTTGTCACAGTGATTGCAGTTGAAATGATAGCCTCTGTTCTGTGGCTCATTTCTCCATCGCTATGTTTCGTTAACTGTCAGCTGTTGTCGTATGCGTGAACTCGATGCACCTTCTTTGCATTTTGCTCGGTGCAGCTGATAGTGCTGTATGTCCCTTTGGTTCCTGTTTCTTTGCTTCCTCATTGTTGCAATCCTCTTAACATTCTTGTCTGTTTTTTACTCTTGTACATGATTGTTCTCGTGGCTATTGTGTGATGCCCTTACATTTTAATCTGATCAGTCTAGAGGAGGAAGAAATGATGCAGGGTGGTTCTGCAGTCCATCTTTATCTCACGGTTTTATTCTTTAGGATCTTCATCCTAAAGAACCTGTCAACTGGTCCATGTTTGTATGCCATCCTAAAATATTATTTCCCCTTTCCCGTAGACCTGCATTCCAGGAGTGCAAGGATTGAAGATTGTTTCACCTGCCCAAGAGTAGTAGCTGGCACACCTGCTGAGAATGCACAACTTGTTGAGTGTTCACCACCACAGGAGTTGCAAATGAGCCTCCCATTCTTCTTCCACATGCTGGAGTTCTCAACATTGACATACTCCCTTACTGGTGCCTGTGCTGTGTCAATGGCTTCATGGAGCCGCGGTAGGCCTGCATCGACATGGGGGAAAGTCCCTTTATGTTTATGTTCTTCGCATTGGCCTTGAACAAGAACACGCTCGTCGGCCACTTGCAGTGCTACACGGGTAGCACTGCAAGTGGCCTTTGCTAGTTGCAGTGCAACTAGCAAAGGCCACTTGCAGGCCTTTGCTAGCGCAACTAGCAAAGGCCACTTCCTTTGCTAGTTGCAGTGCATGGACTTTTTCTGGAGGAGCACCGTTGTCAAGCATCTGCAGCAACATAGATCCAGTCACTTTTGTTCTACTCTCAAATCTTCCTGCGACTTGTGACGAGCTTCGTCAAAGCCTTTGAAGCAGTGCCAGCGCTCCATCCTCAGTGAAGGCCTTGTGAGTGACTGCACCAGGTCCCTTTCAGTGTGTGTGTGTGATGAACTTCATTGTCAGGATCCACCTGATCGTGATAGTGATCACGTTGAAACCCGGCAGTTCAGGCCATGTCATTCTTCATTTCATCTGGAGGTTCATGCCATTTGCCCAGGTAGGTCTTTCTCAGGACCTTTGTTGCTTTAGCTGCTATAAATACTTTGTGGCAAATCTCAATGTTGCCCTTATGCTGAATTGAGCTGGCTGTGGACATAGTTCTAACAAGATAAAAAAAAAAAAAAAAACTTGGGCTGTACTTGTGAAGCAAGATAGTGCACACTTTTTCAAATGCACTTAATTTATAATGCATGATGTACGCATGTACTACCATAAAATCCTGAGCATGGTCCCCACTTCGATACTTCGAGAAAGTTAGGTGGAGGGCCCTTGGTTGGTCACGGACCAAAATTCAAAATGGCAGGGAAAAAGAGTGCATAGCCATTATTTTAATTAGTTTTTGTAGAATAGGTGTAATAACCAATCTTTTTAATATCAAACTTGTGAAACAGTTTCACAAAGTCGTCTGCGAAAATTGTGGCCCTGCGCAGTGCTGAGCACCAAAATTTCATGCCAGCACAGAACCGAACACCGAATTTGTGCCAGTTTTCTTTTCCCACACATAAGAAGAGAACATAAAAGAATGTGGGGGTGCATGTGCCACTGATGTATACCAGGCGTTAGGCCAGTAAAAAAAAAAAAAAAATTGCGGCATTAAGTGCATAAGTCGTTTGTGGGAGCCAATTTTATCAAAGTGTACATGGGTTTACCATCAGCGGCATGTGGGTCAAGGCAGTGTGTTTAATGGGTTCTTGGAAGTGAATATACCAATTAAAGAAGTTATTAGTGGAGACTGGTTGGATCCCTACAAAAGTGTGAGTAGGGCAAAGTAGGTTCAGTAGCTGTTTTGGGCTGCAAGCTTGTTGCTTTATTGTAAATCCCTTACTTTATTGTAGGCATGATACGTTGATGGTGCTGGAGTTAATGGAATGATGAGGCTTGAAAGGAGGGTATTGGCGCAGAGTGACTGGAACAGGGCAGCAGTCTGTCCATGGATGCCTATGGATTGAGAGGGCTGCGGTGACGAGCTTTGGCGACTGTTGAAGCACGGGACCCTCCTGCAATGGTGCTGGTAGGGAATGCAAATAAATATTATTTCTGAATTGGAGTTTCATATGGAGTATGGTCAGGGATGTCTAGAATCGGGAGGGTGAGGTGATCAGTGAGGGTGATGAGTGTGTTAGGAAAAGTGTGGTTTGTATAAGAGGGGATATAACTGTAGCAATGCATGAATGAACCAGCGAGCATGCGGGAACATTGACGTGAGGGGTTCCCTGACCTTTGCTGGCTGAAGCAATGTCAGTGTCTTGCACATGTTTGGGGTTGGGCTATGATTCGGGGGAAGGGGGAATGGTGAGTTGGCATGCAAAACGACCTCTGCACGAGGAAGTTTATTGCCATGGTTGGCTTATGCAGTGAAAATGTTAGCTGCATTCATGGGGTGGGAACATGTTAAATCAGGGTGTCCAACTGGGAAACTGTACCTGAACTGGAATTTTGGCTGGAACTGAACCTGAGTACGAACCAATATTCTCAGAACGTGCTTGAACCCAAACTGAACCTGAACTGGGGAAAAAAAATAATTAAAAAAATTGGTTATCACTTTGGAACAAAGATGTTCAAATTGCTACGGTGCCGAGATCTGCTAGCCGCGCCTTGCCTTTGTGATTTCATTCCAGCCTTTCCTCTCTGTTGGTCTTTATCAGTTTATTTATTTGACTCATTTTATTTATTTATTTATTTATTTAATGTTCTTTACAGGGCCCTCACAGGGCATTGTGTAAGGGGAGCATACAACATGTACTAATAACGATAAATGTATACATAGTATTGAAATGTGGATTACATCAGAAGATGTAACTGAACATAGAAATGCAAAATATAACAAAACAAGGTAAAGTGTGTGAAGATCTTATACAAAGAGAATATGAAGGTAACTATTTAAACAGTAACATTGCAACAAAACTATACACAAAATAACAGAGATGCACACAAATAAATGTGCAAAGAATCATATTGATAACCGTGCTATGGCACAGATGAATGTACAGATGGTATCATTAGATTTCAGTGCATAAACATTTTTTAAGAAGTTCGCGTCATCCCACTCTGATGCGATGATATCGTCCGGTAGATTGTTCCACAAATGAATTGCTAGGGTAAAAGCCGAAAGGTTAAAGGCGCCCGTTGCACCATACACATGTGATAAACTAAGTGTTATGTAGTCGGCATGCAGTATGATGAGGTAAATTGATATACTATAATAAGTAAGGACCTAGGGCAGACTTGGCAGTAATAGCCTTACAGTAATGAAAGTACAGTAATGAATTTAGTTCTTGCTGTAATGAGCAAGTAGAACATGTTAATTTTGTGGGCTGGTAATTTAGTAATGTAATGTATTACTTCATGCGAGAAGAGAAGCTCTGGTGAAGATGGAGGCTTGAATCGATAAACAGATCGCTAAAAACGATTTAGAACAGGGAATGTCGCAGGAGCCAACGTTTCGACTAATGGACTTGTCTTCGTCGAGACGGCGACTGCCTTCTCCAGCGTTCGTTTATGTACGCCATTGCACACTCTCCCACATACTCAGAGAGGAGAAGAAGAGCAGCATGTGCGAACAATAACAAAAAGAAGAAAAAATGAAAAAAAGAAGAAGGGTAGACTTCACGTTCATCGTAGTTTAGCGCAAAGGTAACACACACAGTAGAGAAGGACCTACCCTTCTTACCCTTCTACCCTTCTTTAGCCTACCCTTCTTTACCTATTTTAAAGAAGGGTAGGCTGTAGGGGAAGTTGGGTGACAGGTGTTAGCATGACTAATAAAAATGGCAAGAGCGAAAGCTTCCAAAGAATCCACTCGTTGTACATATCTTGGAAATACATTGTGTGTGCAGTGCTAGAAAGCAGGATGAAGTAAGAAACACCAAGACTAGGTACAGGCATTGCACCCTATCTCATGTGTCCCCCTCTCCACCCCGCACCACCCGCGCCGCACCCGCAGTGCACTTCACCGAAAGCTTATTGCTAAAAATGTGACTACACTGTTTAACGCTGTTGTTCTCGTCGAAGTGAATGGGGAATCCGCACCTGGAAGTACACTTTCCGGAAGAAACATTGTTAGCTTGTAGATACCTTAAACTTTTGCGTCTTTGTTAACCCCCCACCGTATCTATGGACACGAGGGTTCCCTTTGAAAGGTTTATGCCTGTAGGCTGGAGGGTATTGAACTTGTATATGAGAACGATTCCCTGCGACATTCCCTGTTCTAAATCGTTTTTATCATTACTTCATGCGAGTAATTCCTCAAAATTACTTTTGACTGAGACATAGCATGCCTGCTTCTGTTATAGCATGAAAATTTCACGCAAAAAGAAGGGGAAAAAGTAAATCCAGTTCCACATAATATGGGGTCTGCAGGAATAGTAGCACTGTAGTTCTTGTGTTTCTGTATGACTTCCTATGACACATGATTTTCTGTGATTTGTTTGTTTTACAGACATGAATAATGTTTATCCACCATGCAAGATGGGGGAATTGCTGCAGTGATTCCGTCGTCAAATATTGTTTCGGGAACTCACCGATGGAGCAAATAAGCAGGGAGGCCACAAATTGTCATAGTGGCGGCGTTCAGTTCCATAGGATGTTGGTTGTGGTTGTAAACCCCTTGTAAACCCTTATAACCCTTATACACTTTTAACTAGCACTATACTTCATATCCTACCATTGTAAATTTGCTCTGAAATAATTTGATACCATTACCATCGCCATTCATTGCACCGTTGTTTAAAAGAAACCAAGGAAGTCATTTGTGCAGGCCTAGTTATTTGATTTCTTTTTAGGAGCGAAGCTCCTTAAGGCATGGGTCGTGCGTCCCCGATGTATGTAGTTGTTGTAGGTAGCCACCTCTTGTTTAGTTCTTGGAATGTCCGCTAGATGGCGGTACTTGTATATGAGTGCTGGAGGTGCCGCTGCTCTCCGATTAGCTGCTGCGCGGGGCTGCGCGGGAGCGCTCCTCTCATTCTCCCGGATCGTCGCCGTACGCGTCGGATCGCGCTTCATGGACCATGGACGAAGAGAAAAAAATTCCGAACGTTGTGTCCGAAGCGCGGAATTGAACCAGGGACCCCTCGCTTCCGAACACGCGGCGCTAGCCACTACGCCACGAAGCGCACATGGACACATGCACCACGATGACAGTAAACACCCAATATTAACGAAAGACTGCGCGTTTTTAACGCGTTTGTGCTAGCGTGTTACGACCCGTGTAAGAAGCTGGTGTAAGACGCTGAGGCCTCTCCGCCTTTTACTCTCTCAGCAGTCATGTGATGGCGTAGGCAAACGCGGTGCGCGTTCAGGCCTGTGTAAGGGGCTGCGTGAGACATCTTTACACGATGATCGACTGGGCGAATTGCACGGAAGATTCACGGTTTACCGATGATTCCCCCCGGAGCTTCGCCCACTCATCATCATTCACCCCGTGGATATGCTGCGATTTTTTGTATCTTGTTATATTTCTTGAATGGAGCGAAGTTTACTGATTATAGAGCAGCTAACCTATGCTGTTGCTATGTGTGTGTGTTTCGTATGTGGTGTACCTTGCTAAATACCATCGTAGACTTAGCCCATTTATTAAAGACATTTATTGTGTAAGCAATTGCTATTTGTTATGAAATGGATCTCATGATGTGTCCGTATGTCGCAAGTGCTCAAAGGAAGCATTTTCTTTACAAAGGACGAACTTCGGCTGGTAGGTTATTCTTGCAACACCTGGCAACCACTCAGATTATTCGTCCAACTTTATTCAATCTAAATGAGTATTATCGTCCAACCAAACTATAACAGTTGCACACACTCCTAATCATAGCTTTTGATGGAAGCTGATACTTTAACTGCAACCTCACCTGTTGCTTCGTACAACATACAACATACCTCTGTTTACAACAGCAACTTTACTCGTGCTGATTATTGAACCAGCCATTCTGTTTGCAAGTGCCGAGAACTTATTACAGTTTATGCAAGTGCCCTGCGTTAATTTTCTTACAACTCGAGCACTCATTTCTGGTATATAGGGGTTGCCAAACAAGATTACTGACCATGGAATATGCTTGAGATTGTGGGGCCAACTTGTAAAAAGTCGTGGCACTTGGGAAATTTAATTTGGTAGGCACCCTGACTCGAGCATGATATGATGAAGTGCAGGAAAAAAATGTTGTCTGTTGGGGATATTTTCTTCCAATGCTGTCTGCAGTTGGAGTATATATATCCCTTGTAATTAAACTACAAAAAATACTTCTCATATTGCTGTATGTATCAGTGCTTCTTTACGACCAATATTTCTTCTTTTTTTTTTTCAGGACCCTTCCATTTGGCTGTTCTGTCAATGCTACAGCTTAGCTATGAAGTACACTGCTTGTTACGAAGAGCACGACTATGCCAGCAGATGCCGTGCTTGGCCAACGCCAATGAACATCTGCATACCGCATTGCTGTACCATATGCGCCTCCTTAGTGTTCTAGCTCGTCATGTTCTGAATTGCAAAACGAGTCGGTAATGATGTTATTGCAGGATAGTTATGCCAAACAGTTGCCTGCTTTGTTTTCGATATTCTTCTAATGCTTTTCTTCTCGCATCTCCTGTGATGGAGCTAATGTAATATTGCTTCGGTCCAAGGATAGCTTCAGAACTGTTAAATAGGCTTGCCTAGACACATATTTGAGAAACGTTGAAATTAGCTGTAGTATGGATTTACAAAAGAGCAATGGACAAGCCTTCATAGGTGGAAGCTTCTAGAAAAGCAGATTTCTTTCCACGTCAGTGATGAGAAGCTTAGCTTGCACAAGAGAATTTGACTGTTACCTCTCTTGGGTCTGTCAAAAAGAAATTGCTTACTTGGAATGCTAGATGTTCATGGAAACAAACACTCGAGGAGCTTGTAAGGCTTGCTGCTTGGTACATTGCATTTCATATTTCGTACACACATGTCCGTGGGCCCTAAGGCGATTTTAAGCGGTTGCGTAACTGCTTTTTGTCTAGGGGACGATCAGCTAGATGTTGGAAATAGAGAATTGATTTGATCTGATTTTTATTATGTTACTACTCCAGATGAATGGCAAAGCATTTTGTTGTTCTTTGTAGCCTGTGTCCTGCACCCTTTTTCACTTTTTCATTAAATTTGGTGGTTGTTTGTCATAGTATCATGGAGTGTCGTACAGGCAGCTTTTTCTAGTTTGTGATGTGCTACAGTTCATAGCTAATGTATTTTGTTGGTTTCATGACAGTAAAGCACAGTCTATGTATTAAGTTCTTGAGTGGAATGCCTAAATGTGTACTAGGCACTATGTTACCTTGTGTTCTTCATGTGTCACTTTTTCCTGGCAGAAACGCGCAGTTTGATTGCATGCATGTTCGGTACAGTTGACGACATCTATCGGGGCAGCAAGAACTTTTGCCGATACCGAACATGTAGGAAAACAGCAGTGATGGTTATGATGAGTTTAATATATGCATGGTGTCGTGTAACATTTTTTTATGCGAGGTTGCTGGGCTACTTATGATGGTGCTGCTGTTACAATGAGAGAGGATTAGCGTGTTGGAAGCTTTTCTTTAGCACAATGCTTCTTACTGTAGCTTACCGTTATGGTGTGATTGTATAAAAAAAAAGAAGTCACTGCTCTTCCCTGGGTTAAAAATGAATAGGCAAAAGACCAAAGTGATGCTCAATAGCCTAGCTAATGAACAGGAATTTAAAATCGACAATTAACCCTTACAATGTGTAAGCGAATACGTATACCTGGGACAGTTAATAACAGGAACTCCTAACCATGAAAAAGAAATTCTCCGTAGAATAAGGATGGGCTGGAGCGCATTCAGAAGGAATTACGAAATCATGACTGGAAACTTACCGCTCTCACTAAAACGAAAAGTATTCAATCACTGCATTCTCCCAGTACTAACGTACGGGGCAGAAATGTGGAGGATAACGAAAAAACTAGAGATGAAACTAAGGAGCGCGCAACGTGCAATGGAAAGAAAAATGATAGGGGTAACGCTAAGAGATAAAAAATGAGCAGAATGGATCAGAGAACAGAGAGGAGTAGCCGATATTATTATATCAATTAAAAGAAAGAAGTGGACCTGGGCAGGACATGTCATGAGGAGGAAAGATAACAGATGGACTGTAAGAGCGACGGAATGGATACCAAGAGAGGGAAAACGCATCAGAGGCAGGCAAAGGGTTAGATGGAGCGATGAAATTAAAAAGTTTGCGGGCATAAAGTGGATCCAACTCGCTCAGGATAGGGTGGATTAGAAATCGTTGGGAGAGGCCTTCGTCCTGCAGTGGACCTAAACAGGCTGATGATGATGATGATGCTCTTTCTTACAGAAAACAGTGGGGCCTTTCCGGATACTGCTGACAACCCGACTGCGGCACGGGCGATTGGAGTGGCAGAACATGCTACGAACGTCCGCTCTCACGATCAAGCGAAGGAGGCGATGGTTAAAGGAGAGCGGGACACTTCAGTTGCATTGGCCGAGTCACGTCTAGACGATGACTACTACAAGTGCACGTTCTGCAACAAGGGATTTCGATACAAGAGTCACCTGCTGCCTCACTTGCGCACCCACACGGCTGAGAGGCCCTTCCAGTGCAACGTCTGCCAGATGGCCTTCAACCACAAGTGCACACTCAAGAGGCACCTGATAATCCACACAGGCGAGAGGCCCTTCCAGTGCCACATCTGCCAGATGGGCTTCAACCGGAAGAGCTCTCTGAAGGCGCATTTACGTATCCATACAGGTGAGATGCCTTACGATTGCCATTTCTGTCTGATGAGCTTCATGTCCAATAGCACTTTTACGGACCAGTTACGTGTGCACATGGGTGACAAGCCTTAAAGCCTTATCGGTGTCACCGCTGTTCAAGGAGTTTCCGTTACAGGAGCGCCCTTAAGGACCACTTGCACGCAGACGCAAGTGACAGACCGTACTTGTGGAAGTTGTGCAACAGTGTGTTCACATGGAAGCGGTCCCTTGTAAAGTACTTACACCCGGCGACAACTTTCTGTGGCAGCACGGCCAAGGCTACGTGGGCGGAGCCTATGCACATGTGCTACTGCACCAAGTAGTCCGACTGCTTCGACGGGCGTTTCGGTTTCAATTTCACCAGCGCAGGTCGCTTTTCCTCACTTGCGCGTAAACGTTGTGCACCTGTACTGACAGATTTTGATTTGGCAACGCCTGGTACGACTGCGAAGTTGGTGGACTCGCGGCACGCGTCGGTGTTTCCTCCATAAGCGACGTTGACGAGCTGCAACCGGACGACGCCATCTTTGACGGTGAGGAACGCGGCGAGGTAAAAAAAGCGACGGAAGCCAAAGAAGCCCACAGAACCTGAGAGAGCATGAAACGAAATTTTTTCTACTGCGCTACGTTTTTATTCACTAATTAAAAAATAAATCCGCGAAAAGTGTAAGTGGTGAATGGTAAAATCTTAGTTACCGAGAACAGTATACAAACGTTTTCGTTGAGGGACTGCATGCTGTAGCGCAGCAAGACAAGTGCACTTCGGCTCCGTAGCCTTGGCTGTGCTGCCACAGAAAGTTGTTGCCAGGTATAGAGTCACATGGTGGGACAACTGCCCATCAGTGATGGGCAGTTGTCCCACCATGTGACACTACAAGTCATCGTCAATGCATCTTAACTATGTTTCTATACGTGTACTTTGATAAAACAGCCATCCTGAAAAGTTTTCTGTACCAGCCGCCACTCTTTAACATGCTTGCCAGTGATGTGTCTTCCTGTTTGTTTTGCCATTATTGCTTCAATTTGTGTTGCCACAGTTGCGCTCCCACAGCACCACAGGTCTGCCTGTAGGTTTCAGGTGACCCTGTTTTTGCGTCCCCTGTGCAGAAAGTGCAGTTGTACCCTGCAGTGCATTCAACATTGGACTTCAGAAAAAGGACACTGTAGTTGTGTTACAATGCTTTCTAGCTGGCGTATGAGTTGTGAACATGAGCTGGCGAGAGCACGGTTTCAAAGTGTGGAAATCACCAGTTCTCAGTGTTACAGTATTTACTTGGCCACATCAGAATCTCAGGTTGTTCTGCTTGCCCGATCTGATACCTAAATTTCTTTGTGGTTTGTCTAAGTTCCTCGTAAAGTTCTCTCTTACTTAACTTTTCCTGTTTTCCTTTGTGATTATGTTTTATGTGATCGTGTTCTTACTGTGAAACATGTCTAGTAATGCACATTACAGTAAAACCTCGTTATAAAAAAGTTGAAGGGGGAGCAGTAATTACTTTGTTATAACCATTACTTCATTATAACCAATATCAATTTCATCTATAGGAATTTCAAGGGAAATTGTGGTTACTTCGTCATATCCAATAATTAGTTATATCCGGGTTTGTTATAACGAGGTTTAACTGTATATATGTACAACATTTCATGCACTTATGTGAACGGCATCTCTGCTTTGGACACTAGTTCTAGAGCAACGCTACTTGTTGGTAAGCAATAGCTCTCCTTGCACTGAGGCAGTTTCATGACAGCACTGCAAGAACTCTGTGCTATAATGGTTGTATAAAATGTACAGTGTTCAAATGCTATTATATTTCTTCTTATTATGCAGCATTCAAATATGATACATGCATTTTATATGGGTTGCCAGCAGGTGGTGAGTGAGGCGAGGGTTTTTCAAATTTGTTATGGATATTCAGTTCACCATTGAACAATTAACAATGCACAGGAAGCTTACACAGCAGACATTAGACGTTACCTTTGTTTTGTTTGTTTTTCGCCTTGTATTTTTTAATACCATGTGTCGTGTGCAGTAACCTTTTTTTTTTTTTTTAATGTTGAAACTCTAGCAGTAGCAGTGCTTTGTACCACCATAAAGGCCAAATATATTGTGTGGAGTCATATGATGGTTATTTTTTGTGGATTTCCGCGGGAGCGTCTGCTCGAGCAGGCATTTGGTGAGTGGCGTCGTCACCACGAACCCGAGCTGATTCACTGGGATCACGCGCGACCTCCATGAAATGGCATTCGTGCATGATCCCGATAATCACCTTCACATAAACCTTTCCGCATGCAATCTTTTGCATCTTGCCTTTGTAGTCGTCCTGTAGGCAAAAAGCCATAAGTTTCACAGCCGCAATGAGCCTGGGGCGTCTTCAGCTGCTCAAACAAAAAGAAAAAGTTGCACAAAGTAACTTGTTACAGTTACAGTTATTGCTAAAAAGTAACGTCGTTACTTTTGCGTTACTGTACAAGATTAATACACCGCAAACAAAATTATGTAGTTCTTTCAACGGAAACATATGAAGGCGTGCGGGTAGTTGAAGTTGCTCGTAGGAAAGCGCCAGATAGAAGGAATGGAATCCGCTCACTCAAAAGCCCAACACCAGCAATCTTTCCGCATTCCTCATTTTCTGCAACTTCTTTATTGATTGTGGAATTCATTTACAAAAGAAATGGCAGATCCCACGTGCATTGGGAATCAAGAAAACGCGAAGCATGCGTCAGGAACGTAAAATGGAACTGCATTGTTGTCTCGCTATAGCGATTTTAAATGCGAAGCATTTCTTAGCGAACTTCGGCGAGTTTGAGCGTATCTATCGATCTATCTAGCCGCCTGCGATTTTGTGCTCTCCTGGCCGTTTCGCTAATGGGATGCTTACGAAACTTGGTATGCCACAACATGACTGCATCACGAACATAAATGTCAGATTATAACATGAAAAGCATGACATGCATGTCATGAGCGGCATGATTTACATGTCATGGTCTTGCTGCTCTCCTGGTCGTTTCCTTAACGGGATGCATATGAAAATGGGTATGCCACAACATGACTGCATTACGAACATAAGTGACAGGTCTTAACATGAAAAGCATGACATGCATGTCATTTACATGCCACGGCTTTGGTGCTCTCCTGGCCGTTTCCTTAATGGGATGTATACAAAAATTGGTATGCCACAATATGACTGGATGGCGAACATAAATGACAGGTCATAACATGAAAATTGTGACATGCATGTCATGAGCGACACGATTTACATGTCACGCGTTTCGTTAATGGGACGTATACGAAAATTGGCATGCCACAACATGTCTGCATGACAAACACAGATGACAGGCCATAACATGAAAATCATGACATGCATGTAATGAGCGACATGATTTACATGCCACGGTCATGGTGCTCTCTCGGCCGTTTCGTTAATGGGATGTGTACGAAATTTGGTACGCAACAACATGACTGCATGACGAACACAAGTGACAGACCATAACATGAAAAGCACGATATGCATTTCATGAGTGGCATGATTTACATGCCATGGTCTTGGTGCTCTCCTGCCATTTCGTTAATGGGACATGTACGCAAATTGGCACGCCACAACATGACAGCATGATGAACATAAATGACAGGTCATAGCATGAAAATCATGACACGCATGTCATGAGCGACATGATTTACATGCCGGGGTCTTGGTGCTCTCCTAGCCGTTTCGTTAGTGGGATATATACGAAAATTGGTATGCCACAACATGACTGCATGACGATCATAAATGACAGGTCATAACATGAAAAGCATGACATGCATGTCATGGGCGGCATGAATTACATGCCACGCGTTTCGTTAATGGGATGTATACCAAAATTGCTATGGCACAACACGACTGCATGACGAACTTAAAGGAGTACTGACATGAATTTTTGACATTCTTGTATTGTTGCTGTAAGTGAAAGCACTGGCGTGGAGAACCCCAAAAAGAGTATCATGGTGCCTCGCAACGCAATGAATACATTTTTAATACGGCGCTCGTAAAAGTCCACTTTCGGTTTCGATATCGAGGGGGCGGTTTCCTAGTGACGTGTCAACAGAGTCGGACGTACGTCTAAGTCACGTAGGGACAGCAATTCGTGATAGCGTCGCTGCAACTCTGTCGTCTGTGGTCAGTTACACGTGGGGCACGCAAACAACGACAATTTCACGGTCGTCCGGCGACTCTAACAGCGATTTCAGCGATTTTTGAGAGACTGTGCTCATACGTCACCGCAGTGTCCATTGCGCTGGGGCTGGCTTCCAGTGCTGTTCGACGAAAACTTTAAAACCAAACTAAAATATTTTGTACGTGTTTCTTGGCTTCCGCGTGCAGAGGGCGTTAACAATACATGACTAGAAAACGAAAAATGTATATTTTGCGCCGCCGCAAAATCGTGTGAGTACTCCTTTAAATGTGAGGTCATAACATTAGAATCATGACATGCGTGTATGAGCGGCATGGTTTACTTGCCACAGTCATGGTGCTCTTGCGGCCGTTTCGTAAATTTCATATGTCCCAAACTCGGTATGGCGAGACAAAAATGCAAATCCATTTTACGTTCCTGATGCGTGCTTCCCATTTCCTTGATTCCCACTGCACGTGGTATCTGCCAGTTTTTGGTACATATGAAATTAACGAAACGGCCGCAAGGGTATCAAGGCTGTGGCATGTGAACCATGCCGCTCATGACACGCATGTCATGATTCTAATATTGTGGCTTGTCATTTACGATCGCCATGCAGTCGTGCACGTTCCATAGCAACTTTGGTGTGCCTCCCATTAATGAAACACGTGGCATGTAAATCATGCCACTCATATCATGCATGTCACGATTTTCATGTTCTTAGAACGTGTCACCCATGGTCGTCATACATTGTTGTCTCGCCATATCAATTTTGGTACATATAATAAGTTAACGAAACGGATTCAACAGCACCAAGACCGTGACATGTAAACGGTGCCGCTTATGACATGTGTGTCATGATTTTTGTGTTATGACGTGTCATTTATGTTCGTCATGCAGTCATGTTGTGCCATACAAATTTTAGCTACATCCCATTAACGAAAAGGCCAGGAGAGCACCAAGACCATGACACGTAAACCATGCCGCTCATGGAATGCACGTCATGATTTTCATGTTATGATCGTCATCTATGTTCGTCATGCGGTCATGTTGTTGCATACCAATTTTCGTATACATCCAATTAACGAAACGGCCAGGAGAGCAGAAAGCCGTATAGGCGGCTCTATAGATAGATACGTTCAACGTCGCCGAAATTCGCTAAGAAATCCTTCGCCTTTAATACGTTGGGACAGCCTGGTGCCACGAAGCACTGCTGGACGCTCGTAAATGAAATGAGAGCTCATCTTGAGACACGACACAGAGGATATAGGCCCCTTCGAGCCATTGCTGCCGGCACTTTGGGAAGTACCGTCGCTTTGAGAACTGAACGTGTGCGAGGCATTGAAAAGCGTCTGTTTCTAGGTGGTTTCCGCGCGGGCGGTCATAAAGAAATGGCTGGCCACGCAAAAAAATTAAGGATGCTGCACCGGCCTCTGAACAACAGTGACTTTCGTCACTTAGGCCAACCATACTGCAGTGTCGCACACCTTTCTCTGCATGGGGGCGAAGAAAAGAACCCTTCCCCGCCCTTTTATGTCGCCAATCGGCGGTTCTTTGCTTGCCTTCGTAGAAAAAAAAGTCTTCATTTCCGCCCTGGAAACACGTCAGCACATCTACAAAGAAAAAAAAAAGCCACGAGATGTCCGTGTCCTGCACAGCACCGCGATACAAACGATGCATTGGAAAAGCATTCTACTAGTGAGATACAAATACATTTTGAAAATTTATCTAGATACAGAGGTACACATATTCATAAATACTGAAGAGAAACATCGCGGTAGTCTTGTATCGCGATACTGCCGAGCCCTGATTTTAAGAAGTGTTGCTGCTGGATTTTAAAAGGAAGTAACTGTAACTGTATTTACAGTTACAGTTACCGTGTAAGAAGTAACAGTGTTACAGTTACAAGTTGCCCTAAATTAAAAGTAACTAGTTACAGTTATAAGTTACTGAAAAAAGTAACTAGTTACCGGTAACGCGTTACTAGTAACTAGTTACTGCCCAAGACTGAGTTGTACCCTGCAGTGCATTCAACATTGGACTTCAGAAAAAGGACACTGTAGTTGTGTTACAATGCTTTCTAGCTGGCGTATGAGTTGTGAACATGAGCTGGCGAGAGCACGGTTTCAAAGTGTGGAAATCACCAGTTCTCAGTGTTACAGTATTTACTTGGCCACATCAGAATCTCAGGTTGTTCTGCTTGCCCGATCTGATACCTAAATTTCTTTGTGGTTTGTCTAAGTTCTTCGTAAAGTTCTCTCTTACTTAACTTTTCCTGTTTTCCTTTGTGATTATGTTTTATGTGATCGTGTTCTTACTGTGAAACATGTTTAGTAATGCACATTACAGTAAAACCTCGTTATAAAAAAGTTGAAGGGGGAGCAGTAATTACTTTGTTATAACCATTACTTCGTTATAACCAATATCAATTTCATCTATAGGAATTTCAAGGTAAATTGCGATTACTTCGTCATATCCGATAATTAGTTATATCCGGGTTTGTTATAACGAGGTTTAACTGTATATATGTACAACATTTCATGCACTTATGTGAACGGCATCTCTGCTTTGGACACTAGTTCTTGAGCAACGCTACTTGTTGGTAAGCAATAGCTCTCCTTGCACTGAGGCAGTTTCATGACAGCACTGCAAGAACTCTGTGCTATAATGGTTGTATAAAATGTGCAGTGTTCAAATGCTATTATATTTCTTCTTATTATGCAGCATTCAAATATGATACATGCATTTTATCTGGGTTGCCATCAGGTGGTGAGTGAGGCGAGGGTTTTTCAAATTTGTTATGGATATTCAGTTCACCATTGAACAATTAACAATGCACAGGAAGCTTACACAGCAGACATTAGATGTTACCTTTGTTTTGTTTGTTTTTCGCCTTGTATTTTTTAATACCATGTGTCGTGTGCAGTAACCTTTTTTTTTTTTTTAATGTTGAAACTCTAGCGGTAGCAGTGCTTTGTACCACCATAAAGGCCAAATATATTGTGTGGAGTCACATGATGGTTATTTTTTGTGGATTTCTGTGGGGGCGTCTGCTTGAGCAGGCATTTGGTGAGTGGCGTCGTCACCACGAACCCGAGCTGATTCACTGGGATCACACGCGACCTCCATGAAATGGCGTTCGTGCATGATCCCGATAATCACCTTCACATAAACCTTTCCGCATGCAATCTTTTGCATCTTGCCTTTGTAGTCGTCCTGTAGGCAAAAAGCCATAAGTTTCACAGCCGCAATGAGCCTGGGGCGTCTTCAGCTGCTCAAACAAAAAGAAAAGGTTGCACAAATGCACTTTTTTTGTGACACAGAGACAGTAGTATTTTACTGTAGACTCTGCATAATTAAAACTCCGATACTTCAAAGTACTGGTTAATTCAAGTAAATCTGAAAATTTTTTTGGCTTGCCATGCTTTTATTTATTTATTTATTTATTTATTCATTAAAGGTACTTTCAGGGCCCAAAGGCATTACAGAAAGGAGTGGTGACAAATAATAATAAATGCAGTGAAGAGGGGAAAAAAAAGAAAGAAAATTACAGGATGTCTTGTACAGCGAGCTTGAAATCTTGAAGGTTCGTTATACAGGCGATGGAGGCGGGAAGGTGGTTCCAGGTGGCGCTTGTTCTTGGTACAAATGAGTCGTTGCGCAATCTGCTGCGACAGGATGGTAGGCCGACCTTAAAGCGATGATCAACTCTTGGTGATATGAAACGAGGTGGATGAAACAGAGCGTCCTTCAAAGAGCTGTTATAATGATAGGTTTTGTGAAAAAGATTAAGGCGAGACAATTTGCGGCGCAATGAAAGATCAGGCAAGTTCAGGGTGCTCTTCATGGATGTGACACTGGAATGACGTGAATAATTTGATAAGATGAAACGTGCTGCGCAATTCTGAATGGCTTCGAGAGTTTGAATGAGAATGGCATGAGTTGGGTCCTATATGGCGCATGCGTACTCTAATTTTGATCTGACCAATGTTTTGTACGGTGTTAACTTGAGTGACGATGGAGCAGAAGAAAAGTTTCGACGCAGATAACCAAGCATGCGGTTAGCGTTGTTAGTCACATAATCTACGTGCTTATTCCATGAAAGATTAGAAGATATGTGAACACCAAGGTATTTATAATGAACACCAAAGTATTCATCTCTGCTTTCAATGTACTTAAAAGCTGCCTAATTCAAACTGCACCATTCGATTAATTCTTTTTATTCATACCTTTTGCTTACACTTACCCGAAATATCGGTTGCTTTGGTTCCTTCTAGGCGAACATTCATGCTCATATATAGGCAGTTTTTAACAGCAAGGAATATAAAGCCAATAGCCCCTCAGCACTTGTCAATGCATGTCGCTATACAGCTCCTCACACACTGTGAGGACCTGTATGGTGACATCATCGTCATGGGCTTCAAGAAAAGTACATAATATGTCCAAGGAGTCCATGCATGACCTGCGATGCGGTCACTGACGTCGGGACGATCGGAACACCATGCGTGACTTCTTCATCGTCAGATTAATCGGCGGCAGCGCGAGCACTCCTGAGGATCTCGGCATCGCTCAGCTCCTCGTAGACAGTCATGTCCACGTTGGCATTTGCGTAATCGCTCAGTGCTGCGTTCTCAGGAACAATGCTGGCTTCCTCAAGAGCTGTGAAAAAATCCAATAGCAAGAAATTGTAATGTTATAAGAAGTGAGGCTGGCAGCTAACTTTTGGATACAATCTCACATAACTCTACAGAATGCTAGTGTAAAAGAATACAGCTGCTCCAGTGATACTTCGCAGTTTCTTTGTGTTAAGAGTGCAGCATGTGGAAAGGTTTACGAGCCGCCTGCTGATGGCTACCGAGATAGCGCACGCGCCAGCGATGGCGACTGTCCGAAGTCCGCGGTTGCTGCTCAAGCAAGACACCCCACCTTTGCATCTTTCCATGCTTGTTGAAGATAGATGGGGTGCTTCCTATCCACTTTGACTCGGGCGTCCCAGTCGAGGTGATGTCATTGCATGCGCCCTCTGGGAGACTGAGATGGGCTGGGCTCGTTTCATCTCTGCTTCAGCCATGCCCCCACTCGCATGCTTTTACCCACGGGTCGAACATATGCACAGGTGGTTATCACCTTGGACTTTGTACGGGAGATGACAGCGATGACAAAAACCCATCGAGATTGTCCATATAGTAATTGCTGTCACAGTAAAACAAAGTTGACAAATGCACAGAACAACCACCGTCATGTGTACTTTCTCAGTTTTCTTTCGTGCCATTTTTAAGAATTGAAAATGTTGTTACTATAATTTTTAATGTCAGAGGTTGTTAGAACTAGTTAGCATGGTTTCAATCCATGGCAGATTGGGTGACTTGTGTCCCGGGAAAATTTCGTTGAACTGGGATAACAATAAAAAAGTGGATCGTTGTGGAGGAAGTTTTGATACATTGGAGCCTCTGGGACATGGGCAGGGAATCGAAAAACCTTTGTTCAAGCAGGAGTTTCGTCATAGCAGAGTTTGACTGTATTTGTTTTTCCTATGGCTTAATAACGAGCCTACAAAAGCCTGTTGGTTATCAGACGCATTTGAGCCGCAATTCTTTGAAGCCCTCTCTGCATTCTCTGGTCTTTACACTACACAGTACTGGGGGAACAGTAACTAGGCACAACTCTCCATGAATACTCTCCATGAATACCAGCAGCTGATGATCTTGGTGTGCATAAAAATCAAATCCCACCATACACTTTGCGAGTTGTGGGAGTGAGGATTCTTGCAGACGTCAGCATTTTCATGGTGCACATAAAATAATTACTGGAGTGGAACAACAGAACCAGTGGCCTTAGGAACATTCACTAGAAAGCACTGCATGTGTTTAACACTGTTCTAACTCATCAACCCTTAAATATAAGCAAATGTCCCCTACTTTTTGAAGAACACTTGTAAAAGATGCATGCATGCATGCATACATGTGCACACAGACAGACAGACAAACAGAGAGAGTCAAACACCTTTATAATGCACCACCCGAGGCCTTGTAAACGCTTCGCTGTATAGGTCACTGGTGAAAAGGTCGCCTACCACAACTTTCACAGTGAGGTTCTGAAGTAACCATTCCATCTTTATTCCAGTCGTTTTGCTGAAGAGGGTTAGCCTATAAGGGCGTTTGGCTTTATACACAGAGCATGACAACCGTTGCTGCTGGCAAATACCTGCTTCGAGTAACCATATTATTGCTATTGCAACAAAAAAGAAGTCGTTATAGCTGTGTCTGCAATGAGGCAGCGTTAAGATGCAAACTTGGAATCAAGAGAAAGGAAACTACCGAAAAAACTCGGAGCAGTCAAAGAGGCACAGATTCATGGAGGAAGTTGAAGGCAGATGAAAAGAAGCCTGATGTAGCCAATATTTTAACCAACATTGCAGATGGATATGCGGAAAATGCAGAAGCAACTGGTGGCATCATGTATGTATTGAGAGAGAGAGAGGTAAGGAAAGGGCAGGGAGGTTAACCAAGCGCGCGTCCGGTCAAATGAAAAAAAAAAAAAAATAACTGACTAGCAATGAACGTCTTGGTTTCAATTGCAAGCCGACCCACCAACTTAGGATTTCAAACTTCAGCAAGACATGTTTATGTGAATTTGACTGTGTGGGCTTATGATAAGATTTAGAAGTGTTTTATGAAGATGGGGACTCGCAATATTATTCATTCGGAATGCGTAAGCAGAGGAGCCATGCTGAGTTTTTGTGGAAACCACTGTGGCCACACTGTAAATAGCACATGCTAATTTATTCCTGTCATGGAAAAAGGGCCACTATTCTTTAAATACAGTAACATATCTGTTGGTAGTCCCTCTTGATGTATTTCTCTTGTGCTGTGCTTCATAAATTGCCGTTGAAAGTACTGTTTGATCTTTTATACAATCACTCTCTCAAGCACATTCCTTGGCATATGCTCCCCTCTCGAAAGAGCGAGTTTCTTGGAATGAGCTGAACGTCAAGTGCTCCCCATGGCTGCCATCATTTCATCCATTGTAAGAGAACTACAAACAAGAGCTCATTCAGCGCTGTTAAGGCTTAGATTTACAACCAACAGTTCGTCATCTCAGCACCCTACACTATGGCCACTTTGTGAGTGCTGCAGCTGTGGAGAATATTACTGATCGTGTTAAGCACAACCACACCAAGAGCTGCCATGATTGGCTAATGCCCATTGAACACATGTATACCGAATGGTGCTAGTGTACGTTACTTTTCAGTGTAGTAAGTAATCACGATCCCAGCTACAAAGGTGCCCATTGACTGCACATGCTTGTTTTGTCTTCAGTAGTGTTCAGAAGTGTAGCCCCTCATGCGTACTTTGATGGAAATAACATCAACTTGCCTTCCTCAACAATAGCCTAATAGCCTGTTAAATAGGCTTGTTCAAACATATGTTTTAGAAAAGAGAAACAAACCCAGCTAAAAGAATGTTTGATCAAGAGGAGTGTGCAAGTCTGGTTATGCCAGAGGTGGAACATATGCAAACACCTTGCTCTTCACAGCTGAGAGGCTTAGCTGATGCTGATGAAGATGACTTGAAACTCCTTTTTCATCTTCTCTCAAAATGAAATTGCTTGCTCAATGGGGTAAATGTTCATGTACATGCACAGAAATGCCGCATTGTAAGGGGCTTGATGCATGTTATGTTACACCTGATATCCCACTGCTCCACATTAAGAGCAAAGCACTGCGCCGTTCTTTGTAGTCTCTCTTGCCTCTTGTATCAATAGTTTCTTTACTGTGTCTTTAAACTTGATGCCCGTTTGTGACAATGCCAAGCACAGCACTGTTGTGCATACTGGTTCGTCTCATTTTAGTGAGGTGCTACTTTTCCTAGTTCACGGACATTGTTGTTTACTGACAGCAAACTGCTGTTCATTGTTGCATCACTTTTCGAGGGAATGCCTGAAAGTTTGCTAAAGCCCAAGCTGCCTTCGTCACACAGTGCCTATTGCTGCCAGAAATACACAACCTTATCAGCACAGAGCTTCTATGAGAATACCTATATGTAGCTCAATAAACATATATGTGCCTTTCTCATAATTGAAGAAGCACTTTTTGATGATGACAGTGTATGTGAAACAGGCACATTGTTGTGTGATTTTTGCTTGATTCCTGTTTATCATTGTATTTATGCTGATGCACTGTTCTGCAGTTGTAGTTTGTACCGCCATCAAGCGATCATATAAAAAATGGTGGTCTCTATTGTAGCTGAAGAGAATGTCTACTTGTTCTTCCAGGAAACAGCGGGGCATCTTTGGATGGCTGCAAACAGCTGAATGCCACAACAGCTACAGGAGGGTCAGATGATTCCACAAGGGGACAGCCCTTCTTGATGCTCCATCAAGTGAAGGCCGAGCCACTTGAAGAGGATGAGCAAACATCACCTCAAGTGAAGGCCGAGCCACTTGAAGAGGACGAGCAAACGTCACCTCCTTCAACGGAATCAGATGTAAAGCGTGGTCGCCACGAGTGCACATTTTGTGGCAAAGTGTTTTCGTGCCCATCCGAACTGGAGCGTCATGTGCGAATCCACACAGGTGAGAGGCCCTTCCATTGCCATGTCTGCCAATTGGACACTCACACAGCACTTGCGCATCCATACGGGTGAGAATCCCTACAGGTGCCATCTCTGTCCCAGGGAGTTCCTGAGGAAGAGTGGCCTGACGGATCACTTGCATGTACACTCGGGCGACAGGCCTTACCGCTGCCGTGTCTGCCAGATGGGACTCTACCAGCAGGCCATACTCAATAAACACTTGTGTTCATTGCGCATGTGCACCCGCTCAGTACCCTGGCCCTTCCGACATCACAAAGCAGTTGTTTTGTTAAATTAGGTATGCAGAGCTCCTTTCTTGCCAATGCAGGCCCAAAAGGATGGCGCCGCACAACCTTTAGTGAAGAATATCGGCTGACTTCTCACGTTAACAATGAAGCCAGCACGATACCTCACACAGTAGCACGTTTCCCGACAATACAGCCAGCACGCGCTGTCGTAGCAGACGACGCGGGTCAAGGCTGCACGCTTTGCTTGTCTGCGCCTGCGCGAACAGCCGCTGCTGGCCGACTTTAGCGCTCGCTGCGTCATGGCCGCATCGCATTGCAGGGGACTCTGAGATTTCCCCTAAGTGTGAAACAGGCTGTACACTGTGTTTATGCAACGTGTCATGCCCCTGTATGAAAGGCAGCCCTGTTTTGGGGACAGTACTAGCTCCTGAGCAGCACTGCCTTTGGGTGAGCGAAAAGCCTTTCTTGCATTAAAGGGATACTGAACGAAAATTTTGCTGCCCAGATTTTTTGCTCGAATGAAAGATTGGGCGCTGAAACAGGCTGACATGACCTCGTTTCCAGGCAGAAACCACTGGAAAATAATGAATTAATACATTTTTTGGAAAGTGCCGCACCTAGCGAGCGCTCTGTGAACTAGAGGAAGTGACGTTTCTGTGACATTTTATGTACCTGGTGCTGGCGCTCATCCGAGTTGGGGAACGTGCCCACCCTCCTCTCTTTTGAGACCGGTCGCCTCTCTCGACATGCATCAGCGCCCCCGCCGCTGCATGTTCAACTCGCACCGTCAGTGCTCACGCTTTCTCTACCTCTCTCTTCTGCGGCTTCCTTCCTCTTTCCCTAGCTCCCCCCCCCCCCCCCCCACCCTCCCGTTTTTCTTGAGCGGTGCCGCAGCGGTGGCCAGTTAGAGCGTCCTCCTTCAATGCTGGGTTGAAAGCAGAATGCTGACAGGAACCCACCTGTGTTTGCAAATGGGGAAAGAGGTACCCTGTACAGTCACTCGTCGAAGGTACCGACAGTGACGAAGTCTTGGGCGAGGGCAACCTCACCACAAGACACGCAGGAAGAGGCCCACAAATGGAACAGAGGAAAGGAACTCGCGGTATGAGCAGCAGCAGAAAACATGCATACGCATGTGCACATACACGCACAGCAAAGAAAAAAGAAAAGCCTTAGCCACACTGCAATGTGACCAGTGGAGGGGGACAGCAAGGGCAGTGCGGTGCAGTTGCTCGGAACCCAGTGTGAGTGCGAAGAACTCGTCAGGCAAGGTGCATGGGGTCGCTTCGCGCATCTGTTGTTGCTGCTGCTGCTTGGGCACCCATGATGTCACAACCTCGGAGCTCATGCCGAC
Organism: Hyalomma asiaticum; assembly: GCA_013339685.2. NCBI lineage: Eukaryota > Metazoa > Arthropoda > Arachnida > Ixodida > Ixodidae > Hyalomma > Hyalomma asiaticum. The sequence goes on from CM023489.1 coordinate 69,980,766, forward strand.
ATGCAGCTGCCGTACACTTACGATCTGCCAATTACACAGACATCCGTTCAAAAATATGTGAAAGGAACACTGTGTACAGGATCATGGATGTCGGTAGAGTCGAATTTCAACGCTTCCATGATATTTTCAGATTTTTGTTCAGTATCCCTTTAATGCAGTTTTATGACAACCATGTAAGAACTTTATGCCATAGTGCTTGTATAAAATGCAATGTTCAAATAATACTATGCTTATGTGTATTATGCAGTATTCATATACATAATAGTGTGGATTTTTACGGGCTGCCAATTGACGGTGAGTGAAGGGAAAATGTGTTAAAATCTTTTGTAGGCACTGAATTCAACTCTAAATGATTAAAGGGGTCATGAGAAGAATACGGAGATGCCCAGTTGTAATTTTCACTGCTTCAATGTGCATTCGACAAGCCTATCCTAAAATATTTCGGCGAAATATTAATAACGCCCGTTTGAAACCCCAGCATTCTTGCGCTCCTGAAATGACTATGCGACACTATGGGCTGGTACTATTTCGTGACATTTCGGTAAGATATTCTTAAGTGTAAAGGTATAGTGAACTTGCATTTGCTCTAAAAGAATCGATTTACTTGAACGCTAGAAAGAAATAAAAATACTTGGAAGCCGTGTCGTGCCGCGCCATTCATAACCAAGGCTGCAGCAAGGTTTGTTTTCCCATGGCCCTCGAGAGCGCACCAATCTCGGAGGTCTCGTCACCTGGTGGTGACTAATCTGATGTCAACTGCAGAGTTGAGAAGAATGCGCAAAGATCAAACCGGAACCACGTTTTCTATAGCTCTAAGTCAGCCCACATGATGCAACGGAACAGTGCACATTATTGATTGGATGGTTAGGATCCCGAATATACACTTAGTACAAAATCTTCAGAAAACGTTTCACATTCCCTTTAACAGTGCACAGAAAGCATTCACTGTAGACATTTGTATTGATAACCTTTGTTTTATTTCTGGACTTCCTGGTTCTTTATACCATTTGGTATAAAGTAACCAGCAAGCATTTGGTGACTAGCTTCCCCCCCCCCTGGACCTGAGCCTAGTAAGGGGGATAGGGGGGGGGAGGGTAGAGGGAGGGGCAACACGTTACTGCACATAGCTGACACACATCCCAGAAGAACAGCATATGTCCAATGTCAAGCTGAGATTTATTTTCATGGCAGAAATATATCTGGTTTAGTATTAGTCACATTGTCATGATTTCAGTGGAGCCAGCATCTGTCTTTGGGCCTGCTAAATGAGAAATTGTAACTGGAGACCATAAAAAAGCAGTAATCCATGCAGGCTTCTTAGGTGCTCTGGAAACCCTCAGTCTGAGATGCGAGTTCAGACTTTTAGGATGTGACAGTTTAAGTAGGTCGAGCACGTGTAAAGTCCACTTTGTTTTCTTCCACTTATTGTCATATAATGGGATCCTGGAAATTAAAGAAATGGCCAAAGCTGTATAATAATTCTGCTTCTTAGAGCCCAGAGTATAGCCTTTTCGTACGCAAGTTTTATTCAAATTGATTCAGTGGCTATCACGGGAAACTTTACTTGCATATTTCAGGTACTCGAGCCGGGATACTGACACCCAACTTACACTTAGTCTTATAATAGCCCCCCCCCCCCCCTTACTGATGCCGTTGTTGAAAACATATGTAGCGACAGTTGTTTACGTCTGTCTACAAGAAACATGGAAGCCATAAGAACTTTTCAGAATGATTTTGTAGTAGCAGAGTTGCAGGCATTTGATGATAAACAAAGCAGCCACCTCTCCTCTCTCGCTTTCACTGCTTCTCTAACACCAGCCTGTCTCCGTGCCACGCTGTTTGAGCGCCACGTGAACACTATGACACTGGGAACATCATGTTTGGGAACATCATGGCTGCGCTTGCCTTGTGGCTGATGACGTGTTTCTCGAAGTGTCGCTTGGGCAACTGGTATGTAGCTACACTGGTATACGTGTCGTTATCCGCATACAGTCTACGCTCGTTATAGCGGACCCGCGTACAACAGACTTTCGGATATAATGGACCATATTTAAACTCAGGTTTGGTCCATGTATTTTATCAATGCAGCCAACTTCGCTTTGAACGGACCCCGCTACAACGGACTATCGGCTACAGTGGACAAAATTAATGGCAATTTTTTGCCAAAGTGGCGCATACAACGGACTTTTGCCCTGTCGACGCGGACTGACAACATACTTTACCACGCCGGCGTTTTAAGCAAAAATTTTAAGCTGCGGCTGGCAACGTTGGTGCCCATCTAGCCAAGCCGAGCCTCTAGCCAAGCCAGCCTGAGAGCATAACAAACGACATTTTGTCGTGGTGTTCCGTGGGGATTTGTTGTGCCACACTGAGAGCAAGTACTGAGATAATGACCTAAAGAAAATGGAAGCAAATTTCGCTCAGCGATAAAATGAAAATTGTGAGTGCAGTTGTACGCGGAGAAAAGCGGGCGGATGTTGCCAAAGCGATGGGACTATCGAAGCAGACCGTGAGATCCATCGTGCACAACAAAGGTATCGCCGGCAAAGAATCGTCGGTGGAACTTTACTCTCCAGCGCTTCAGGCTCCGTGAAGTGACCTGAGGGGGCCGCCAGTCACTGATAACGAAGTTCTTTTCGAGTTAGGTGTGAATAAAAAGCTTTTCTTTGTTCGTTTTTTTCTGCCTTGGGTGTTCGTCGTTCTCTGCGCGATCGGTTCGTTAGGCATCGCGACAAATGTTATGGAAGTGAGGCGTTCCGGAGCTCCCAGCCCAAATACCGGTGAGTTCCACTGAGAAGTTGTAATGAATAAGTTTTTACGCGCGACGGTCTTGGATTAGCCAAGGCAGAAATGCGTCCGTGCGAAAAATGAATTTGTGATGCCGATCGACAATAAGGACGAGCCCCAGCTGGAGCCAGTTCTTTTTGTAACATGACCGGCTTTGTGACGGCAAGCTGTTAGATAAATAGCTTTTGGACTGAGCCTCGCTAATGTTTACATGGGATCGGCAGCCACCCAGCAGGCCTTCCTGCACTTAGTACAGCTGCACTTGCTGATGAAAGCAGAACGTGTGCTACAGTTATAAAAAAACCACTGTCCGTCATAGCCGTGCCATGGAGTCTATATTCGGCAGCAGATATTTAAAAAGGACTAAATCACGCAGCTGATCGACGATAAACACACGGGCGCCGTACACCCCGCCCCCCCCCCCCCCTCTTCCGTTCGGTGTCTGGATATTACGGACTTCGGATAAAACAGACAATTTTTCGCGGATTATGAGGGTCCGTTGTAACGAGAGTGGACTGTATTAGGTCGGTGCACCCTATAGGAAAAGGGCAAATGGCCTGTACTTTGAAATTTCAGCTCTTTCCATAGCATGTAGCGATGCAACTCTTGGCAGATGTGATTTTGCATGCATTGTATGCACTGCTCCCATCTTCTCGAAATGGCCAACCTCTCGAGAGCTCTTCAGCAGCTATGGATAAAGTGATCATGTTATGAATGAAGGACAAATGAGTACAATAGACTGGTCGCAAAATCAGTACAGTAGAGGACAAGTTTATTTTCTCAACGAAGGCTGTGCCTTTGTCTATACTGCGCATTACTACACTGCACATATAATAAATTCCCTAAATTTTTGCGTATTTGATTTGTCCTTCAGTTGTCATACCACTCCCCTCTAGAAAGCTATGTCAATCGAAGGTAATCATTGTAAACATGCATATCAGTATGTGTGCATATCAAACTCCTTGAATATGAATATCTAGTTCCAAATGTCAAATATAAAAACTCAAGTGTCCCTTGAGCAGAACTATCTTGTTTAATGCTGAATTATGTTTAAAAAAAAAATCACAGCATATCCACGGGGTGAATGATGATGAGTGGGCGAAGCTCCGGAGGGAATCATCGGTAAACCGTGAATCTTTCGCGTAAATCGCCCAGTCGATCATCATGTAGAGAGAGAGAGAGAGAGAGCTCTTTATTGAACAGCAGAGAATTTAGCCGGCGTTAAAATATCGCTGACATGCTACTCTGCGTGGGGAGGGAGTTTAGGATGTAAAGGCGTGAGAAACACTGTATTCGTACGCTGGGATCTCGCGTTTAAGGGGGATATGCTGTGCTAGAGCCAGGCCTGCGCGGAACTGCAGGACAGTGACAGCGTAAGCAGGAGGAGCTACTTTCTTAGAGGCCACTTTAAACGCTTGAGGAAACTAGTGCAAGTAGAAGTGGCAGGTATCTCCTGCGCCATAACTTATCATTTTGCCAAGTAGGGAAGTACCCACTACGCCATAATTACCAGTGCCTCCGTAATGGGTTCAAAGCTACAAAGCACGCAGCTCTGTGTTCTTTCAAATGATGCCTCGACCTCGTTATACAATCCATTTTCGCGTCGTGTAGCGGTGTATTACTATTTTTCAATGTAACATTACGTTTGTTAATGCGATTCCGCGGGAGACATTTTACCTGTTTAGGTCTTTTAGCGACAATTTTTCAACCACAGGCGTAGCTCAGTGGTAGAACGCTCGACTGCCACGCCGAGAGCCTGGGTTCGAATCCAGCTAGAGGACACAACTTTCGGAATTTTTTTTTTCATAAAAGTAGACGTGGCTACGTACATCACCAACGAACACCATGGGATGTACAGACCCACGCCCTAAGGAGCTTCGCCCCTAAAACATTAATAACCTGTAACCACAGAATAAAATGCTATCAGGAACGTACTGTCCTGACTAGTCTCTCGTATTCTAACTGTAAGATATCACAGCATAAAGCAAGTGTTAACTATTACTTAACGCCGTCATCAAGGACGGTTGGTTGTTACGCATGGTCAGACCTCTGTGATGTGTTCTGAAGAGATCCTGCAAAAGCAGGCACCTGTGAATGGCAGGGCAGCGTAGCCAAATGAGATCAAGAAGTTTGCAGGGATAACATGGCCACAGCTAGTGCAGGACTGGCGTTAATTGGTGTACTATGGGAGAAGCCTTTGCCCTGCTGTGGACATATACAGACTGGTGACGATCGTGGTGGTGGGCATCATCCAAAGGACTAAGTTTTGTGGCTGGGCAATGTATGTACTTCGATGCACACAATGTGAGCAGCTTTTTGCTGTGTTTACTTAGAGAATCAACTCTTCCTCCGAGGAGAGAGTCTGGATGCCTAGTACTGTTTTTGTCGCTGTCAGTATTTACGTCTATGTTAATTACACTGCAATCTGTCAAGTTTGCAAAATAGGCATTGCGTAGTGAGGCAAGTGTAACACATCGAATTTATTTTTTAGGGCGACTTTAAATTTTTCATTATTTGCTTTTATTACCCCTAGGTTTGCGTTTTTTTTTCTAATAAATTATTTATTTCTTACTTTCTCTAGGTTAAGTACAATCTTTGCCCTTACTAATCTGTGATCGCTACTTTTTATCTTGCCTACTACTTCATTGTCTTGAATTATGCCCGGTTGTTTCCACATATAAAGTCAATTTCACTTTTTGTTTCCCTGTTATGGATTTTCTATGTTCACTTCATATTCTTATGCTTAATAAAGAATACACTCATTATCCGAAGTCAGTTTCTTTCTGCAAAATGTACTAGCATCTCTCCACGGTCATTCCTGTGGCAGTGACGGAATGGATACCAAGAGAAGGGAAATGCAGCAGAGGCAGGCAAAAGGTCAGATAGAGCAATGAAATTCAGAAGTTCGTGGGCATAAAGTGGAACCAACTCGCTCAGGATAGGGCAAATTGGAAATTGGAAAGGCATACTTCAGACTGGAGTGACCTTTCCTTTAATCTGCAAGAGTTTCCTTTCTGGTTGTTTTATTTCAAAAAAATAGAAAATTGCAGTTGCTGGCCATGTTCTAATTGTTAATGTTTCAGAAATGTAAAGACTGCCTTTGTTCTTCTGCGGTGTCAAGACTTCATAACTGCACTGCGGGTTGTGGAATCCACTCCGTAGCGGGTTGTGAATGTTCAACGGGTCGTGGAATTCACGGATTATGCCACATGTATGGAGAAATGCAATGTAGTTGCACATTTCTTGAAACCAAGAAAGCCACCATACATCTGCATATGTTCGCTGCTTTGCAAAAGTTTTACGAAAGCATAGCTAATGCTCACCTAACATTTATTCTCAAAACACAGACCGTATTCAACACCCTTCATTGCAGCTATGAAAAGGGCTGTTGATCTCCTTGTCTGTCTAGAGCACGAGATATGCAATGCATTCCTACACGAGCAGCAAGATATATATTCGAGGTTTTTTTTTTTTTCCTTTTTATTTTAAACCTGAAAGGGGCTTGCAACGCTGTACGAAAATTTGGTATTTAGGAAACATTGATACACCAAGTGCATTTGGGTACAGTGATATCACGCATACTTGTCCATGCAAATGCTGCCCACAGGGATTTATATATTAAACACAACACGAGTCATTTTGTGGCGAACATTAACTCCTTGAACAAAGTAACACCATCTCTGATAATTTCATTATTTATGGATGATCTCTAAATTTTTTACCATGCCTCAGTCATGGCAGCTTGAACGGATAAGCTCAAGTTGCTTCTTTATTTATTTATACCTTAAATAAGGTCACTCAGTGGGCTTCACTGCTAGAGCTGCTAGTATGGTGTGTCTGATCAGATTTCGCACAAGACAGAGACTGTAAGCCATAGTGCCAGTTAGGATAGAACTTAAATTCCTGGGTGTACTCCTGTGCTAACTGTTCCAGTGTGTGTCACATGGGCTTTGCTGTGCCATCATGATAAAATCCATGTAAATTACCCCAAACTCTGCCAAATGGTTATGTATGCCTCAGAAACACTGCTGCACATGGGCCAGAGAGGCAATGTGTAGGGTTGTGTGAACTTTTGGATGTTGGAGAACTTTAGCATACAGTCTATTAAACTTTGTGCTCTGACTGGAGGTCCGAAATACGAAAAGTGCATTAGTTGAAGCTACAGCTACAGCCATGTTAATTACCTTTCAGCTGTTAATTACTGTCAGCTACACTGTCACGCTCACTGTTTGTTTAATTTTTGTGTGGTGCTGCTGTTTCTCATTCATGCATTTTGTTGATTCGCCAAAATAAAGTGCAGTAGATTTATGCATAATTTCTTGCAGGTAATGTCTAAATGTTTGCCATCGGTTGACCTGGTTTGCTTTATCCAGCGGTTGGCTTACTTTTGTAGATGCAGCAGCCATATGTGCAGTGGCTGTAAAGATGTATGCTTCTCCCTCAGATGCAGGCAGAAAGTACTAGTGATGGTTTTATAGTTTATAAGAACCTATTGGACGAGTTTATGCATCTTAAACAGGAAGGATCTGGGTGAGAAGGCGACTGCATAAACCAGACACAGACATGAGCGCAGTGTCTTTGTCTTAAAGGGGCACTGACACCAAAATTTTCGTCTGCTGTTTTTTCGTTGCAATACGTAGCTGGGGACCTGTTAGCCATAACACGGCACATCATTTGCTCCAGCGCGCGTCAGATAATTATTTACGGCCTGTTTATGACCCACTAGTTTCAGTTTTGGTTTGGGAGAGCTCAAAAAACGACAAGGCGCCCAGTGTAACTGGTGCCATCTAGCGCTCGCAACGGAGTAGACGAGTTCAGACACGTGAGCACATATAACTGTGACACACTTCCGCACGACAACCGACGCGTGCTCGTTTTCTTTCGCCTGTCGCACGTCCTGCGCCTTGTTGTCGCTGTTGCTGTCATCGTTGTTGGGTGGCAACTATTTTCTTGAGGTCTGGCGTCGCCGGCAGTCTACTAACGCAGCCGCACCAACTAAGCAACGGTGGCTATGACGTCATCATTGCTAGCTGCACTCTCGGAGCTCGGCTGCCGTGGTGACGTCGCGGAAGTTGGGGGTCCCCTTCAGGTCACCTTTGCTGCTGCCGATGTCGCGATGTACGGCGTCTAGCGCTCGATTGCGCATGCGAACTTCAATATTCATTTAAATCACCTTCGGAGCTGTGTTCGCCATTGCGATTTGGTAGATGACATCTGTATGTCCACGAAAATCGATCTCGCAAGCTATCTTAGCAGCGAAATTTTGGTGTCAGTGCCCCTTTAAGTGGTCGTCTTTTCACACGATCTCTTCCCATTTGTTATGGTGGTGACATCTGTAGAACAGGCGCAGTGTCGTGTAATGTTCGTTTGGTACATATTGTTATATTTATGCTGGTGTTTTCGTTATGCTAGAGGACAAGCATGCAGGATACACAGTGCACTTTCCTACTGTTGTAGTTTGTAGTGGCTTGAGAAGGATTGATCGCTGAGCGAGTTGGTAATCCATGACAGTGAAGAACTGCGTGGAATAAATAGAGACAATGAAGACACACGACTCTGGTTGATAGGAAAGGTGGCGTGTATAAGCAGGAATTGGGGGTACATATTGGTTCCCAGGTTGTGCCTATACTGAGTGAGGTATACCTGAGTAGGATTGATCGTGACCTGGAATTGGGCTTCGGATCTGTAGCACTTGAGACTTGTGCATTACGTTGATGATTTTCTTGTTTTTGTTGGAAAGAACAGTTGTGTAATTTCAAGGATTAATGTGCTAAAGATGGTCAAAGAAAGGGCTGGGTTTTGAATTTTTGCCTTTGAAGTCCCAAGAGAAAATTGTATTCAGTTTTTGGATTTGAAAGTCAAGATTGGGCAGGAGCACACTTGTTGGTTGTATTCGCCTAGGTCAGTTAAGCCCATTCTTGATCTTAAATCCTGTCACTCCAAGCTAGTGAAAAATGGTATCGTGCCACATCGTGCCTAGAATCCGCTTTGCGCAAATAATGTCCGCGTCAAATGTCAGAGACTCTCGATAACCAGCTCAACAGGCTTAGGCTATCAAACTTTCCAGAAGGAAATTTGGCCTCTTTTAGTAAAAGGTTATTGAATAAGCTCAAGCAGGAAGGAAAGGGCAACAAGGTGGCCAGCGATAAAGATAAGACCATCATATGCACTCCTTATCTCCATGAATTCTCTCACCGTATAAAAAAGGTGGGAACCATTTTGGTGTTAAGGTGGTTGTCTCTTCTGGGAATGAGCTGGGTCACGTATGCGCAGTAGTGGAAAGTAGTAGTAGTAGTAGGAAAGTTGAAGGTAAAGAAAAAAAGCGCAGTGATTGGGATGTTAACCACTGGGACCAGGAAGGTTTGGGTGGATGTGGAAAGGGTGCTGTGTGTCTTGTTCCCTTGTCTTGCGGAAAGTTCTACTATATTGGCCAAGCCGGAAGGTGCTTTGAATAATCGTTTAATGGAGCACATGGCATCATTGAAGGCTCAGCCTGCATCGAATTTGTGCTTACATTGTAAAGATTGCAAATGTCACCCGTTGTTGCGCCAAACAAAGGTGCTGTCCCGGCATAAAGATAGGAAAGCGTGAGAGGTAGTGGAGACGTTTTTTATTCACAAGTATGGCAATATGTGCGTCGCTAAGCCACCGGTTATGTTGCACCAACTAGAGATTGATTATCTAGCCGCCAACCTGTAATAGTACACGTGGTTTTTCTAACTTGTTCTTTATATATGTGTTTTCTTCAATAAACTTTCCGTTGTTAGTCCGCGCTTGTGCATGTGTCTTTCTTGCATCTGTTTATTCCGCACAGTTCTTCATTGTAGTGGCTTTGTTAGTGGTTGTGTAAAACAGAAAAGTGACTGCACCTGTTATTCAATAGAGTATACCTGTTTCTTGTCCCTGCAGAGGATCAGGCCTTCTCGGACAGCTGTGATCCATTGAATGAGACAAGGGCGACGGAAGTGACAGAGGATGCTACGAAGATACGCCTCCGCTTGGTGCACGATGGAGGAGAGGAGCCCGTAACTGTCAAGGAAGAGCCGCACGATTCAGCTGCTTCGTCAGAGTCGGAGCAGAAGCAGTGGCTGCTTCAAGTGTACATTCTGTGGCAAGGAGTTCGCAAGGCAGTACCGCCTGGTTCGTCATGTGCGCATCCACACGGGTGAGAAGCCCTTTCGGTGCCACATCTGCCAGAAGGGCTTCACGCAGCAGACCACACTCGATGGCCACTTGCGCATACACGTGGACGAAAGACCTTTCAAGTGCCATGTCTGCCAGACGGGCTTCAAGTTGAAAAGCACACTCGATCAGCACTTGAGTGTGCACACGCATGACAGACCCTTCAAGTGCCACTGTGTGCCACAAGTGCTTCTCGCGGCAAGATACACTCAGTAAACACTCTCACTGCCACACAGGTGACAAGCAGTACAAGTGCCACTTATGCAATATGGCATTCTCCCTGAGGTACTCGCTTGTAAGGCACATGAAAAGATCACATGGTGGGCCACCTACAGATAGCACATAGTTCCAGTGGCGGCCCTCCTAGTTAGGGGAGTTTTAATTATTTGGTACATGTGTGTGATTGGATTTACTGTGTTGGCAGAATAGCCTGCATTGAAATGCAAATGGCTTTGCTGGGAGAGGCACTGGATGATGCTGCATGCGACCAAACCCCAGTGGCTTCTAATATAAGTAACAGTTTTTGGATAATTAAAGAGTGTTACTTGAGGAAACACTTTTACAAGGGAACCTCTCCTTGTCTGGACAAGTCCCCTGTCAAGACTGCAGGCTCTAGTAACTCTTTTTGTGTGATCACAGTGTCATAATACGTACTGCATGGGAGAAAAATGTGAGAAACATTAATTGAGGGTGCGCCGTGTGGTGACAAATTCTGCTGAACAGTGCGTGTGCCGTGTGGTGAGAAGGCAATTCATGCGGAGCGTGCATCAGTTAAGTGACCCATGGCAAGCACAGTGTGCAAGGGTCGGTGCTCCAAGGCAGTGATTTCCTTCGCTGGACGTATGGTCCATGGGAGTAACCACCTTATGTCCTGAATTTCCTTTGCTGGACGTATGGTCCATGGGAGTAACCACCTTATGTCCTGACACCTTGACACTTCTGCTTGAAGACTGACCTTGGAGATCGAGCCCAGGGTTTCCAGGCCTTGCTGCTGTGTGTAGACGGGTGCAGTTTAGCCGTCCACTGCTGAGTGTGCCGAGTCCCAGTGAAACAGCCTTGGGGCATTCATCGGGCGCATGGGGTCCCGGAATCATCCGCCGTGGAACAACCCCGTTAGTTCGACGCAGCCAGGTCATGCACCTAGCTTCGGCACACCAACCAAGTCCGTGCCGACCCCAACTTGGCAATGGCAGCTCATTCGAGTGGAACTGCTATGTGAGAACTTTTTGATTTCCACACTCTAAACTAGTTATACATTTTGTAACCATTGCAGACGATCGTTAAGTACTGACGTGAGTGTAAAATTAGTTCCCTTTGTGTATGTGCACCTGCGTGCTCCCGCAGTTTCTTTCTGGAGCAAATAATGAACCGAAAATAATGTCACACACAGCAAAGAACTTCAAGCTTTGATGTACTTTACTGAGCCTGTTCTGTGTGCTGTCTGCTAATGTAAATGTTTTTGCAGTGATAGAATCTTTTCAGATGCCTTATCTATCTCAGTTGAAAAATGTTGCTTGCTTAGTGAGTTCACGGTAAAACAATGCAAGTCATTCATTAGTAATTCTTGATGAATTTCCTGGTCCAGGACCATGCTGAAGTCTGTTGAACTTTTTCATGTAACATCCGAAATGAATATCTTTCTCAGTGGGGTCCTTTTCCAGTTATGTCACTAGTGCTTCACTTGGGGAAGCTATGATTGAGCTTGCATAACACCACGTGTGTGAGATGACTTTTGTTCCAAGCCTGCCAAGTGAAGTGCTACACTGCATAGTGGTGTATTCACTGTTGAGTGCAATATACTCAGAACAAAAGAAATACTGTGTCTCTGTGAAGAACCTTTGAAACTTTCTAGCTGGACACTGTGTACTGAATGAGAACTGGTGAAAGCTTTGAGTGAAACTGTGGCAAATTGAAAACTTCAACCAGAACTCATTTGCGCTCCCAATGTTTCAAAGCCAGACTGACCTCTTCAGGGGTGACATGGCCGGAGTTTCAGTGCTTAAGTACAGATGCGAGCAAAAGTATACGGACCACGGCATCGCGTGGCTCACAGGCTCTTCGCGACACTTCCATCGCGTCAGCTGCGATCGACAGCAGCGCTACGTGCAAGAAGCATCCCTCCTTAAATCTAGGCCTGTCTGTTTTTCCAACTCTGAACAAGTATTTTCCACCTTTCTCTTTCTAACGTTAAGCGCTCTTTGGTATCCGAATCCACAGGTTCATATGACGATAGCGCTTCACGAAACTGATATCTCTTCATCGGCACACCGGTCGATGCAGGCCGTGACGGCTGTGATATTGCTATCAAGGCAGATATATGTGGCGTTCTTACCGCCGACGAGCGCTGTGCGTGGAAACAGCAAACTAACAATGCGGTACACGGCACTGAAAAATTGACATGCTAGCGGGTAGCGAGTAGTCTAATTTCCGGTGGCCGTTAGGCGGCGTTCCGCTAGGTGGAGCGGAAAGCCAGTTTGGCACGTGCTCGCATGGCCCATATACTTTTGCTCGCGCCTGTACATTTTTGACACAGGCCTTGACATTTCCGACAGGAAATATTTTCGCAGCATCTGGAACCGGAACCCCTCTCTCTGAAGCCAATGATCCAAGTGCTGTGCCACTTGCACCAAGTTGCACCAAAAGGGCAATGCTGGTACATTCTGTGCCAAACAGCTGTTTTTCGGGTGTATTGTGCCCGGGTGTTTTTGGGTGTAATGCTACAACCATTAACTCAATGTCGATGCTGTTACTTGCACCCTACACTGATAATCTTTTTTCCTTATGTTTTGTATAACACCTGTAGTGATTCTCGTGAGAGATTATGGCTGCTTAAAAGGAATGCGTCTTCAATAAAAATCTTCACTTGGGAGTACAGCACATGTCGCGTCTTGCTTGTGTCTTTCTCGTGTATCATTTGCGCTGCAAAGAATCAACACCACGGCACAGCGTTTCCATGGATACACCTTTACGGCAGCAGCTGCGCTTTTGAGGCATGCGGAGACACACAACTTGTAACAACAGTACAGCCTAGACCGCTTATGACGTAAGTCGCCGGAATCGCGAATACCCGCACTATAAGCGATACCGCACTATAACGAAAACAACATTTTTCAGTCTACGCGTGTGTAAAAAGCGTCGAGCAGGTAGCGGCGCGTGTTAGACATTCGAGGCGCTGGACCGGGCTGCTTTCACCCGCATAAAAAAGAATGGATATGTCAAACATTTAAGTCCGTGGCCGCGCTGTGCAAAAAAAAAATAATAATAATAAAGACGAGGCTGCCGTTGCGGACTTCCCGCGGAACCGGGCTGTGCAGACTGACGCATGCGCGATGTCAAAAACGTAGCGACCGCAAACCGCCATTCGAGTGGTGCACCTGCCGGCCATGCCCTCACTTCCATTGTCGAAATGATTCGTCCGTGTTTTAAACGCAGCCGCCATGAATCAGTCCCCCGCGGCACGCTTTCTGCAGCCAGCGCATCGAAAAGGTAGCGCTCGTTAGGCCTAGTTTGCAGGGTCGCGGGCGGCGCGCCGCATGGGAAGCTTGCCCTTGATAACACAAGGATCGGGTGCACAAGAAATCGCGCTCGCGGGGTGGTTCAAGGGCAGCGCGCGTGAAATGATTAAAAAACAAGAAAAAGAACTGACAAACAGCGGTAAAGCGGACATCATGCGACCGCGGGAGCGCGTTCCGTGCGGAGCATTCGGAGCTCTCCGTCGCCTTGGCAATCCTATCAATCCTGTCCTCGCAGGGTGCGCCCGCGACGCGCTGCCGTCACGACCTTTTTTTTTTTTTCCCTTCCCTCCGCTCCTTGTTCATTCGTTCCGCGGTTTTTCCTCCTCCGTGGCGATTCGTTGCGCTGTTCCGGCGGCGCACCCCCATTGTGAATAGGGAGTTTTAGTTTGTCCGCAAACTTTACGTTTGCGGATACCGGTTTTCCGTGCGTGTTTACGGTGGAAGTAGAACTGCTTGCGCCATCTATTCGCGATTTGCTTAACTACAATGCACTCGATTTTCTTTTTAGTAGCGTGAGCGTTTTCTTCAAAAGAGGTAATGAAAGTATTCAGAGTCAATTATTATCTCACGTCCAATGCTTTACATTGGGTGTCAAGCAAAACGGGCGGGCCACAATAATATTAGCTTTTTGTGTGCCTGGTTAGGCTCCGCATCATCAGGTGTCGCCACCAGCGCTGGTGGTCATGTACACTTTCCCGTTGAACCGGTATCCGTAAACGTGAAGAAGCTTACGGACAAACTAAAACTCTCTAATAAGCCTGCTCGCTACCTCGATTGTCCGCGGATTTCCTGGCAGCCGCATTATAACCGGTATTTCCCAGGTGAAAATGTGTAACTGGTAATGAACTGGGACCAACTGGTCCCAGCCTGGAACCAACTGGGACCCATCTGGGACCCGATGGGCTCAGGGGGCTGCACAATAAGCGGTATGCGTATACATTAAGTTCTATGGGAGGGTAAACGGGGGTCAGAAAAAACCGCATTATAGCCGGCCCTTCACTATATATAAGCGGTTACGTTATAAGTGGTCTCAGCTACTAGTTCAACAAGAACGCTCGAATGACTTTATTGTCGCTTTCTCAGTCATGCCTGCAATACAGTATAATTTTGGAAATAATCAAGCTTGGGACAGCTGCAATGCTATAGGAACACAAGGAAGACAAATGTTAAGTACGTCATTCCTGTATTCGTTGATTTTTTATTTCCGTAAGCCTGATCGAGTCATTTGTTCGTGCTCCAAAAGACATGATGCTTTCGGACGTCAAAACCTTCATCAGACAGGCATTCTTCGTTTCCCTTTTTCCTTGCATGTTGGTAAACGTCAGCTGTCACAGTACGTGTAAACTTTGCCTTGCATTTCGTTCGGCATGTCTGGTAGTTCCGTCTATATGTTCTGATCCTCTTTCTTTGGTTCCTTGTCCCCGCAACCCTCTCAACATCCTTGCATAGGTTTTTGATCTTGCACATGGCATGCTTCCAAGGCCACTAACAGGACGTCCTCATAGTATTTTAACATGAACAATTTACTCTAAAGGAAGACGCGGAAGGACAGACAATGGTGACGTTGTTCATCTCTCTTTTATGGTTTATCTGTTAGGCGCATCCTGTTCAGCTGTGCACTAACTGTCGTACCCGTTTATATAAACTTGGGCAGAGCGAATTAGGCTGTATGTGGAACACATATAAGGCTGTCTCAACATTTTTCATGTAAAACCTTAGTCTTTAACAACATTGCGGATATATTGAACTTGGTGCTAGCGGTTGATAAGCACCTGCATGCGCCAACGCACAGGGCCGCCAGATCTAGAGCTGCATCGCCAAGGCATTGGTTGCGAAAGTAAAAATTATGACAGACTGTTTGGCTGTGCCGACCATTAAAGGGCCCCTAAACCACCCAGAGGTCAAAATTTAGTTGTGGTGTTGCTTTTGTGCCGGTGTCTGCAACGAACACGTAGCCGCAAGAATTTTTCGAAACGGTGCCTAAATAGCGGAGTTACACGCGTTTGATGCGGCGCTTGCTTGTTTCGCTCTCCTCGCCGAGTACTCCTCCGCCGAGTACACCTCCTCGCCGAGTACTCCTCCGAATGTCACGTGGCATGCATCGCCTATGACGCACATCCGGTTGACGCTCCGCCGGGCTTGCGCATTCGCGCGTGTTGCTGTGCCAATGCTCTCTTCTAGCGCTATCCGTCGTGTTCTGACAGTTGCTGCAGTTTCTAGTCGGCTGTACCTGGGCTTGCACATGCATAGCGTAGCGCAGTTACGAATTCACAAGCGTGCACACGCGAACACCACATGAACGACACACGACGAGGAAAAACAGACAGGGAGCGCGTGCATTTGCTAGCAGACTAACCAGAAGTCGAAGTTCTCCTTCGACCAATCAGCGGAGCTCGGACTCTTCTGACGTCACCAAAAACCACAATGTCGTCGCGGCTAACTTTGGTGTGCCGGAAATGGCCGGCGAGGCGCGGGGTTTTTTTTTTTTTTTAATTTGTGGCGCCGCCGCGGCGCGTAGCGCTGCCGCATTTGACATCGTCCATCGTGGCGCCATTCTCAACTTGATGCGCGTGTTAACTTGAAATGTTCAAAAACATGTCGGGGGTGGCTTAGGGGCCCTTTAAAGGGCGCAACTCTGTCGCTTTTTCAACCATATTCTGGCATCGTTGTTTTCCAGTAGTACTGAGAACCCTGAAGCAGTTAGGGTCATTAAATCACCGAATGAATGATGTGTTAAAAGCGAAACCGAAACGGGTAGACGATTCGTGCAGCATATGCGATGACGTCACAGCCTCCCGACCATCAGAAATATGGAGCTATGACGGAAAATGAAACTGGCGATGCCATTCAACGATGTATTGAGCTCTTCTGAACTTGACAGGGATGATCTGAGCACTGAAGTATCGCCGTTTTGCATTAACAGCCCGCCTGCTCGGGCAGGTAGCGTTGCAGGTAATAACGTCAAAAACACAGGGCGGCTCGCGCGGGAATCCGCTAAAAAGTTTTAAAATTCATTTTCAGGAAAACTAAATTACTTGCAGCCGCCTGGCTTGGCATACATTATTGCAGCACCGAGGAGAACATATACTGAAAATTGAAGTGTGGAAAATGAAGGAGTGTCGGAGGAGCACTCTGCGAGGAGGTGGCACCGGCAAGCGGCCGGACGCAGGAGAGAGCGAAACAAGCCAAACGGGTTGCCGATTAAGTCTTGCATGAAGCCAGATGTCACCATATGCAGCAGAAAGCATATGATCATTTTGTAGAGGGCGCAGTTGATTTCCATGTTGTCATGAAAAGTAAGTGAAGAAAGGACACAAAGTTGATTGATTGATTGATTTGTGGGGTTTAACGTCCCAAAACCAGCTCTGATTATGAGAGACGCCGTAGTGGAGGTCTCCGGAAATTTCGGGCCTCAACATTTCGCCTCCGTCGAAATGCAGCCGCCGCGGCCGGGATTCGATCCCGCGACCCTCGGATCAGCAGCCGAGTACCGTAGCCACTATAGACCACCGTGGCGGGGTTGGACACAAACTTGACACACACAAAAACGGGCACAGGTCACCTAATTAGGCTTGCTGTGAACCTGTACAGGTGTGCTGGCTCCAGGTGGAAGACCTTTCAAAGATCTTAATTTTCGTTTTAGGTGCATCATGAGACTGGTTGACCAATGATTCCAACTTAAGCACTATATTGTCACGGGCCGTTCGGGGCTTTATTGATCGATGAGGGGGCTGACAGGCCTGGCAAAGCGCGTCCGCCGAGGCTGGCTATCGAGCGAAGAAGAAGCGTGCGATCTTCTTCCTCGTTTTGGGGCTGCAGCTTCTGTTGCCCACGATCCACTACATACAGGTGGCAATATGCAGCTATGCTCGATAAACATCGGAAAAGAATGAAGGCGAGAGGCAATGGGTGTGCGCGCATGAGGGGGTGGAGGGGGTATGTTAGGGGTAGGGGACGGCTGCTTTCCGGATTCACCTGAGGGGCCGCGCAAAACTTACCTACACTGCACTGAGCTTTTTTCTCTATGGTTGTCCTAGTGGGATTGGGAGGAGGGGCCGGCCGCTGCACTGAATCTTCGTCTCCCTCACTTTCTTTTCTTTCTCAATGTCTCTCTCTCCCTCCCCCTTCCCTCCCCTGCATAATTCGGAGAACCCTGCGAGAGTACAGCCGCGCAAACGAACGTGCACGTCAGTGTGACATATCGCCAACAACCCTACCACGGAAGCACATGAACCATCTGCTCAGTAGCGCGTGCGTACAGCGCGTTTTGTAGCGCGTTAGCTACGCCACGGCCGCTGGATAAAACGCACGTGCGTTTCTAATCGAGCGGCCGTGGCTATACACTGGCCGAGTTGGAGCAGTTTCGCGTGCGCGTTCGAGAGCCGTGCTGCGCATGCGCGAGGAGCAGTGATGTCAAGCAGCTGGCGCACCGGAGCCGGGACCGCCCGCGTCTCTACGGTCTGCCCATTTCAGAGGAGTGACGTCATAGCCGCGGCAAACCAACACCACCTAGACTATTGAGCCATCGAGAACTCAGTGTAAACACAGGCGCGCACACACACAAAAGGACGCACAGAAGAGACGTCGTCCCATCATACGGATATGCTTCATTATTCCTGCTGTCTGCAGCGGTGAGCTCTGGACTGTCAGCGCCAACGCTCGCCGTGTATAATATGCTAATCCGCATCGAGGATAATGCTTCACCGCAGGTTAGGCTTTCCATTATAGGGCAGTGGAATCCCAGTGCCAATATATAGCACTGTCATATCCATGGTCTTATCGCTCCTGAGAGACACTGGGCTTATATACCGGAGACTTATGCGTGCGGCAGCGAACATCACCTTGATCAACTCTTGTATTCCGCAAAATATATAACGTCATTCAAAGTAATATGAGCAGAAAGGCTATAGATAAGATGATGAGAATACTAGGAAAGAATTGAAGTAGATCACTTCTAGCCCTTCATCAATTCGGTTTGTACAAACACATTTCTGACTCTGTCTCAGTAGATATTTGACATGTCTTGAAGCTACAGAAAGCTATAATATACTTAAGAAAAAGCTTATCATGGTCACTCGATAATTTGCTAATGCAAACACTCCGCAGAGGAAAAAAATCTCGACCGGATTTCACTCTACTCGTTCGATCTCACGTAGAACTAACGTGAAAGCGTGGCGACAGAAGGGAGCAGCCGGTGTTCGGTAGGGCAACTAGTGTGACGTCACGCTCTCCGTGGAAAGGTCTTGTCAGTAGTCTTGGTGGTGTTGGGCAGACGCACTGGCGCCGGAGCCGCTGTGCAGTTGTGAAGTCGCCGTCTGACACCGCGCCGGAGCCGCTCGATAGCTCCTCTCAAGTTGCACGCATCCTGAGACGTATTAGGGGGAAGGGGGGGTTTGGGGTATACATACAGCGCGGAGGAGGAGGAAAAGAAAAATGAGACAGGGAGGTTAGCCAGTTGTCAGGCCGGCTGGCTGGCGTTTGCCAGTGTGGTACAGCCATGGAGAAGGAGATAGCCGTCTTTGTGGCAATAGAGAAGCAACCTGACGTTGAGCAAAAATAAATATACATGTGTCATATAATGCGTATACCGTGTGTGTGTCATTGAAGCAGCAGTAAGCATGATAAGCTAATCCTAGACAACCAGGAAAGCAAAGAATAATCAGCTGAACCTAGCTAACGCGACGTATATCCTGGCATAGTCGAGCTAGGCCACTGCAATTTTTTTGGTTCGCTGCGGCCGCCTTTTTTGGAACCTCTAGGGCGCCGCGATGGCAGCGCCGCCTCCTACGAAGGAGCGCGGATTGAGGCACCCTAGGTTCGTGCACCGCTGTGTGGAAACGGCAACTCACTACTGTTGTCGAGTTGAATCACTGAGATTTAGGCGCTTATCCGTGTGCCCAATATGGGAGACAGAAAGAAGCGTCTACTTTCCCCTTCTTTAAGGATCACTATCATCATCACCGAGAAATTTCGGTGCACTTGACCACGTAAACGCGTTGTGGAGCGCGTTAACTGCGCTTGCAGGAAGCTCGCCATCGCTGCGCCTATCACTCAGGAACAGAGCGGGTGCAATTACAGAACACTCCAGTGTGATGCAAATGAGTAGGGTAATGCTGGGCGTGTTGATTCATGGCGCAAAAAAAGTTCCAGCTGGAAACGACGCAAGCACAAAGAAGAAGGGACGCACAGGAAAGAGGCTGGACTTACAACTGAAGTTTATTGGAAAATTTTTGTAGCACCAAATGTTGTAAGATAACCGATAACACACCATACAAAATACAAAAAGTGATACAAAACCCACGGCGAACAACGTATCACTGCCTAGTTTTAAATGATTTTGACACGTGCTCTGCATAGCATCCCTTAGTGGTTTGTCAGAAATTTCATCTCTTTATCATTGAGATGTACTGAAGGTTCACTGACACATAAATCGGCAACCAACTTCCTGATATGGGGGGAGAGCTTCGCCTATCTCCCTTTCCAATTTGCCGCGCTCTCTCCCCACTATCGATACAACCTGAAAATCTGCTTCACATCATTTGCAATGCAAAGGAAATAAATTCCCCCCTGTAGCTGTTGGGAGCAGATTGCGATGCTCACTCGTGCGTTCATTAATGCACCGCCCAGGCGCCGAAAATTTTTCTCAGTCGCACAACCGGCTTTTTCTTCAAAAACTGCTTTTGGAAGGACTACAAACCCACCTTCTTGATGAAAAAGTACTCGGCGCTTCAAGAGCAGAGATCGGAGCCTAGTTCAGTCCGACAAAGAAGGTGGGTTTATAGTCCTTCCAAAAGCAATTTTTGAAGAAAAAGCCGGTTGTGCGATTGAGAAAAATTTTCGGCCCCTTGATGTGTCGTCCAAAAAGGCAAAGGCTGAAGCGTTAAACCTCCTTATGAACCTAGAGCTTGAGAACCTTGCGAAAGCCGTGAAACGAAGTAAAGATGTTCTACGCGTGTTTTTGCGGCAGAAACACAAGCCTGAGGTTCCTTTTCGCGCTATCGTCACAGGAGACTCTTGGCAGGTTTTAGTCAGTGGATTCTCATGCATTGAAGACACTGGACACGTCGGACCCGTTTGGAGTGCAGGGATCCTCAGAAGCTGTTGACTGGTTAAAGGGTGTGCTTGCCAATGCTGCGATGTCTATTGAGGACTTGTTTTACTCTATTCCTCATAAGGACGTTTTTACTGTTGTACGTGATCTTACTGAAAAACAAGGGGAAGTAACCTTAGTCTTTTATGGGTATTTGCATAGTTTCTAAGGTTGCCCCTACTTTAATATATGTCACATATTTTTATCCCATTTTGACAGGAATGTAAATTCTATCTTGCAGGACAAACGTGTTGTGCGTGTCTTCAGATATGTAGACGATTTCTTGGTGCTTTTAAAGCTCAGCCCAGATGACTGTTTAGAATCAAATGCCAAGAATTTTTTTAAAGGGCCCATGACAGCCATTTTTTTGTTGGGGACTCTTATGTTCTAATGAGTAGAACAGTGTCTTGTAATCACGGCATGGAGTGGCGAATTCTCCAGGGTGAAGTCTAATTAGTCACAGCATCGTTAATTTTGTTCAGTTTTAATGAAGTTTCGAAACGCGCGCCAAAAACTGCAAGAAACTAGCGCCGCGGGGCTAGCGCGGCGGCTGTCGGAAGTGAGCGCAGGCACTGATCGCGTGAGCTCAAGATGCGGTGACGTTGCGGAGAGCGCGAGCGCCAGACCAGTTGCTGAATTCGTCTACTCGCCGCACGTGCTTTGCATCATAGCGTGTGTACAATGTACGGTTGAGCGACCAACACGGAGAGGAAGCAAAAAAATACGGCTTTCGGCGTGGCCTCCGCGATCGGCTGCGGCAGCCTATCTCGGAGGCCACGCTCGGAGGCCATAGCGCGGCGCGCCCGTGTCTCTCTGTGACGTCACGATATCAACTTACAAAAGTGAAACGTCACAGATGGCCCACCATAGAGTTTCTTACTATAAATGTGGCCCACGAACCGCGTCATACTGGTGGCGATGTCGCGAGGTGCTGCAAGCTCGTATGAGCATTCCCGCTTACTTTGAAACCATATTAAAATTACTTAGAGGCGACGTTCGCCGCTAACACTCGGTCAAGGTTGCCTTCGTACGCAGGAAAACCAATTAACGCAAGCATCTTGCGTTTGAAATTTCGGTGTCATGGGACCTTTAAAATGGTTCGAGCATTCCTCTCGGGAGCTTAGCTTCACCTACGAACTTTGCAAGGAAAACTCGATAAGATTTCTTGACCTGGATTTCAGTGCGACACTCACGTTTAATTGTTGGAGGTACAGCCCTATAGATGGACAAATGCGCTCCTCCTGTACGACTCGTTTCATTCGAAATTAGTAAAGCGAAGTATTGTTTCCTTGTACTTCATCGGTGCGATGAACAAGAGCTGTCTACATTGTGTGCAGGAAAGTTCTGACGCTCAGGTGACCAGGTTACGCTCGGCAGGGTACCCAGCCTCAATCCTGACAGCCGTGGCCGAAACAAGGAGAATGACAAAAAAGACAACAGTGTTAACAGAATATTCGAAAAGGAAAAAGGTCGTAGTCATGCCATATTTGCATGGCTTGTCGCACAACCTTAAAGGGCCCCTAAACAACCCCGAGGTCCAAAATTTGTTTTAAAGACAACTGTGCTCTTGTGCGATGTGAACATGCTCCCGCAAGAATTTTGCGAATAGGTGCAATAACAAAGTTACACGGGTTTAAGTGGCCGCTTGCGTCGGTTTCGTTTTCTCGGTCGGCCTCCCCACCCTTCTCTGCAGAGGAGAGGGTAGGCGTGGCGCGCCGTCGCGACTCCGCCCACTTTTGACACGTGACATGACGTGAACAATTGACGTAACTGACGCTTGCGCTGCAGTACCGGTTGCTCCGGCCAGCGCTGTTCCAGCGCTCACGCGGTGGGATGGCCACAGGATCTGACATAGACCTGGTTTCGACCAATCAACGAGCTGCAACTACGCAAAGTTGTTCGCGGTAGAACGTGACGACACCTAGGATGCGAGCGCGACTGGTCAATCGCAGGAAAGAGGCGCGGGAGGCGCGGGGAGCCTGTTTAGAGGCCCTTTAAAGGGCCACTAAACAGGCTCCTACTTTTTTTTAAAAGCCGCCCAAACAAGCTAACTCAATCATAGAGAAGGTTGCGGTGATCACATTCTGCGAATATGACAGCGCTGCGCGGCGCCACACAGACGCCGTATTTCAAAAAACAATTCCCGCGCCTCTTTCCTGCGATTTACCAGTCGCACTCGCATCCTAGGTGTCGTCACGTTCTACCGCGAACAACTTTGCGCAGTTGTAGCTCGCGTTGATTGGTCAAAACCAGGTCTATGTCAGATCTGTGGCCATCCCACCGGCGTGAGCGCCGGAACAACCGGAACTGCAGCGCAAGCGTCAATGACGTCAGTTGCTCACGTTATCTCACGTGTCAAAAGTGGGCGGAGTCTCGACGGCGCGCCACGCCTGCCCTCTCCTCAGCAGAGAAGGGTGGGGAGGCCAACCGAGAAAACGAAACCGATGCAAGCGGCCACTTAAAGGGCCCATGACAGCTATTTTTTGTTGGATACTTTTATGTTCTAATGAGTAGAACAGTGTCTTGTAATCACGGCACGGAGTGGCAAATTCTCCAGCGTGAAGTCTAATTAGTCACAGCATCGTTAATTTTGTTCAGTTTTAATGAAGCTTCGAAACGCGCGCCAAAATGGATGGATGGATGGATGCTATGAGCTTCCCCTTTGTAACGGGGCGGTGACATGTGCGCCACCAGGCTCGTAAGAAGATTTAAGAACTTTTTTTTTCTCTTTTAATTTTCCTCATGCCTTTTAAATTTACTTCAATCAAATCGATCATGCCATATCAAAAACGGAATTTCATATCCCAGTTCCCTGCCCCTTATGGCAGAAATTCCATATTTTTCCCTATAATTATTTTTGTCCGTTCTCTCTAGTTTTCTGCCACCAGTATTCTAACCGTCTCTTACTTATTTCAATCGCGGCTATGTTCAGCTTCCCGTTGTTCGCCCTAAAACCCAAGGCTTCATGTAGGGTGGTGCCCAAACGTACACCTGGGTGGATATTTCCGCATTCAATCAGAACATGCTCTGTCGTTTCCCTATCTTCCTCACAGCATGTGCATTTTTCTTCTTCTTTACTGAATTTCGCTTTATAAACACGCGTTCTAAGGCAGCCCGATCTCGCTTCAAACAATAAAGCGCTTCCTCTTGAATTATCATAAAATGCCTCCCTCTTTATTTCGTTTTTGCCCTCTCGGTAGTTATTCAGAGTCGGTTTTTTTTCCATCGCTGTCCTCCAGTAAATCTTCTCCGCCTCTCTGACTTTTCCCTTTACGCTCTTTGTTGTCAGTTCTCTTAGAGCCGTATATTTACTGGTGAGCCTCCTAGTTCTCTTTCTCCACTGCGTGTCAACGCTCTTTCTATATAAATAGCGGAACACCTTCACTGCCCACCTAACCTCTTTCATATTCCTTAGCCTTTCTTCAAACCTTATTTTGCTCTGCGCTTCCCTTGCCTCAAAACTCGCCCATCCCATATCGCCCTTTACAGCCTCGTTTGTAGTTTTCCCGTGAGCACCCAACGCGAGGCGTCCCACAGTTCTTTGATTCACATCCATTCCTGTTTGTATCTCTGGCCTCAAGAAACTAGCGCCGCGGGGCTAGCGCGGCGGCTGTCGGAAGTGAGCGCATGCACTGATCACTTGAGCTCAAGATTCGGTGACGTTGCGGAGAGCGCGAGCGCCAGACCAGCTCGCCACACTCGCTTTGCATCATAGCGTGTGTACAATGTACGCTTGAGGGACCAACACGGAGAGGAAGCAGAAAAATACGGCTTTTGGCGTGGCCTCCGCGATTAGCTGCGAGAGCCGATCTTGGAGGCCACGCTCGGAGGCCATAGCGCGGCGCGCCCGTGTCTCTCTGTGACGTCACGATATCAACTTACAAAAGTGAAACGTCACAGATGGCCCACAAACTACGTCATACTAGTGACGATGTCGCGAGGTGCCGCAAACCCAGATGAGCATTTCTGGTCACTTTAAATACATATTAAAATATCTTAACGACGTTAATGCTTGCCGTTAATGCTTGGCCACAAGTGCCTTCAGATGTTCGACAACCAAACAACATAAACATATCGGGTTTGAAATTTTGGTGTCATGGGCCCTTTAAGCTCGTGTAACTTCATTGCACCTATTCACAAAATTCTTGCGGGAGCATGTTGACATCGCATAGCAGCGCAGTTATATCTTTAAAACAAATTTTGGACCTCGGGTTTGTTTAGGGGCCCTTCGTGTGGCCACAATGAACGGAGGAACCCTAGTGTTCTCAGCGCCGAGCAAATTGGCAAAACTATGTAGCAGGATCCCTGGAGAGAGAAAAAATTCCAAGGAGCGACTGTGGAAAAAAAAATCACACGAAACGGTGCACGTTTACCAATTGTGCAACATCTGTAATTTATCAGATCCTACGTGGGCCAGACGGTGCATTAATGAACGCATGAGTGAGCATCGCAATCTGCTCCCAACAGCTACAGGGGGAAATTTATTTCCTTTGCATTGCAAAAGGTGCCGATGTGAAGCAGATTTTCAGGTTGTATCGATAGTGGGGAGAGAGCGCGGCAAATTTGAAAGGGAGATATATAGGCGAAGCTCTCCCCCCATATCAGGAAGTTGGTTGCCGATTTATGTGTCAGTGAGCCTTCGGTACATCTCAATGATAAAGAGATGAAATTTCTGACAAACAACTAAGGATGCTATGCAGAGCACGTGTCAAAATCATTTAAAACTAGGCAGTGACAATTGTTCTCCGTGTGTTTTGTATCACTTTTTGTGTTTTGTATGGTGTGTTATCGGTTGTCTTACAACATCTGGTGCTTGCGCATGTGCGGTGGAGTTTCACTAGAACAAAAATTTTCCAATAAACTACAGTTGTAAGTCCAGCCTCTGTCCTGTGCATTCCTTATACTTTGTGCTTGCGTCGTTTCCAGCTGGAATTTTTTTACGTGCTGCAATGGGCGGACTACAGCAAGCGTTCTCGCAGTGACGGTGTGAACCGAGCATGAGAGTTTGAGAAACTTCATGGAACCGGCTAAGCGACGCGGAGCACGGAACTTTACAGCAACGATCGGCTCCAATAGGTTGTACCGCGTTTATTTTTTAAGCTGTCGCGGAAGACGTGCATACGAAGGTAGGAGAAAGCCTCTGAGCGGTCTGTAAGCTGCTGCAATGCCTTGCGGTACTATCTTTTACTCTGCCATCGTATTTATTTTGTTAATAGCTGCGGCTTACGACCAGACGCAACATATGTCATTGGTTAGCCCTGTTACAGTTTTGCGGGAATTCCGGGCGTAATTGGAGAAGGGTTCTCGGCAGCTGGAGAAGGCGAATTTTTATTCTCACCTTGAGGAAAATTAAATCTATCGCTCATCTTGCAAAAATTACTTGCACAGTGTAATAGAAGTCTAAACCAAAACCGAAAACTAGTTTGCATCACTTCACAGGGGTTAAGTGCAGTGTCATCGACATCGCGTACTAGCGATGGCGCACATTTTGTTGCGGGTAAATGGTTCCGAGTGTGCGTACGTTTTGTTATGAGCCGGTGTGCCTAATATTTGGGCCCAGTGAAGTGCGAATGGTAACGTACAGCTTTCGCTGTGAAATCTAGCTTCAAATAAGTGTTATTTTGTACGCTGGCTACTGCTGCGTCGCTCCGTCTCTGCGTTCTTGAGGCCTGTCACCGTGAGTAGCACAAACCAGTGCCTGGCACAGACAACAAGCAGTGCATGTTGACCAGAGAAGCTGCTTGGACGAGAAAATATCCGGACCTCCACGTTCTCGTGAGTTTGCTTACTGCATGTTGTCGCAAACGCCTAGTACGTGTGCTGCGTTTGTTCTCCGTGAATGCCCCCCATCAATACAACTGTACTCAGTCTACGCTGTCGTGTACGCTTAGCGCATCTGCTGCGCTTGCTCACTATCGTGCGTCTCGCCAACATATTTCTAGTATGCGTCCTGTTACTCGAGCAGCTACCTTTGCATTCGCATATCTGCGGCGATTTCTCACGTGTGTTGAGAGCGGTATTTCGCTTTTGTTTTACTTGCACAATCCAGTGGCTGTCATCCGTACTGTTCACACTAACGCATTCTGAAATTGTAGTACCTCGCGAGTGACCTGTGCTTGTTGCCTTTTCGAGATGCGTACCATTCCTCAGTGATCTACTCTTTCACTCTTCAATGTCTTACTCGATCAAGTACGTTTGTTCCGTGCGTTTAATCAGGACCACCAGCATGATTCAACGACTGCACTAGAACCATAGGTTACATCAACCGGGGCCTTTTCTTCTTGCTCGCTAGTTGTGAACTGTTCTCACTCTTCAGAAGACAGTACCGCTGGAAAATTTGGACATGGCACAAGCAGCACAACTTAACCCCTGGCCAGCCATACTCTGCTGCCGCTGCGCTTTAGGTCGGAAGTGTTCCTCTCCGTAGCGATCTAGCTTTTAGCTCGTGAGCTGCTCGAGCCCTCCTCAGCGCTCGTTCCCTCTCTGCCCGAACGCGTTCTCTTTCCTCCGAAAATGCCAGAGGCCCATGTCAGAGCCCGTGTACTGTGCGTTGTGAGTACACGTTAAAGAATTCCAGGTAGTCGGAATTTCCGGAGACCTCCGCTACGGCATTCCTCTTCTATCTAAAAGTACCGTTTTTTGGGCTAGTTGGTTATATGAATCTGAAGGAAGCATAGCGCTGGAACACAAGGACAAGGAAGACAACGACACGAGCGCTCACTTTCAACTCATGATTTATTGCCGGAAAGCATTTATGGACACGCACACAAATATACCCCGTCATCACACATTGAAACCAACTGCATCTAGAAAATCCAATTCACTTTGCATCAAAGCAATAGAAGGGCTACTAACGCAACTATCACCTTCTTTTGATATCAGTATAGCTTCGACAATTTCTCTGGTATCTTTATCAGCCCTTCTGTACACAACCACGCAATCATAAAGAAGAGGCTGACACCCACAATTGTTGCAATGAATAGAAGCGTGCCCATCTCGATAGCGACCTACTTTTTGCTTATGTTCTTTTAATCTCTCGTTCAAGCACCTTCCAGTTTGTCCGATATAAACCTTACCACAAGAGAACGGAAACCGATACACAACTTTCTTTGTACAAGACACAAGATGGGACTGATGATTCTTTTTACAACATGCCTGTTTCTTGGCAAACGGATCTGTAGCTTTGCATATGCTGATATCAAAAGAAGGTGATAGTTGCGTTAGTAGCCCTTCTATTGCTCCGATGCAAAGTGAATTGGATTTTCTAGATGCAGCTGGTTTCAATGTGTGATGACGGGGTATATTTGTGTGCGTGTCCATAAATGCTTTCCGGCAATAAATCATGAGTTGAAAGTGAGCGCTCGTGTCGTTGTCTTCCTTGTCCTTGTGTTCCAGCGCTATGCTTCCTTCAAACCTCTTCTATCTAATTTTCAGTCCCTTTCCCCCAACCCCCACAGATGCTTAGCCGTGCTCCCTACATGGGCTACAGAAATGAGCGTCCTTTCCTAACCGAACCACAATCATCCCCACGTAGACGCTCTCTCGCTGCCGGAGAGAGTGGACGTGTCTTTATCGAGCCCGCTCGAATGCTGTTTCTCGGCTGCGATTCTTCATGTGCCGTAGTGATCTGCAACAGTGAGCTCTTGGATTACCGCTGCCAGCGTACTCGGGGGGCACGGTGAGTCGTTCACTGCCCAGTCTTGGTTTTTAGGGGCGAAGCCCCTCTTAGTCTAACCTTGTCAGGCGTCAGTCGTCAGGCGTAACCCGCGTGCTGGGAGGCACGCGCTCGCCCTCGGCGCGTGCCTCTGCTGTCTTGTGAGAGAGAGAGAGAGAGAGCGAAAGGCACGCTTTGGCTATGGAAATGCTCTTTCTTAGAGGAACGCTCTACCAGCTCGCAAAGAAGGAGAACGCGCCCTCACCCGCGAGAGACAACGTTGGCGCAGGCAGCGTCTCCTAGCGGGTTTCTTGATTGAGAAATACCGACTGCTCGCGTTGAAGCGTTCACCGGCAACATATATATATATATATTGATACCGTACCTCGGGTGAAGAATGAAAAGAGGACAACGAAGTGAGGCTCAATCCTGGACTGAGTGCTAAGCCTTCCGCTACCATCCGTCACCCCGCTCTGTAAAATAAACATCTTTCACCGTAACAAGATATATAGGCACTGGATCTTGACTTGTAATGAAGTGCCGGTGGGAGATTTCACTTGTGCATAGTTGAACCATGAGGATTCGTAGCGTGCGCGTTAACTAAATTAATCCGGAACTCGGCACGATCTACGATGAACCTCCCGAGCTTCGCCCACTCATCATCATTCACTCCGTGGATATGCTGATTTTTTTTAAATTACCATATGCACGGGAACGCTGGCTCGCGTTTGGCCTAGCGTCCCCCGACGCGTCGGCGGCGGCGCCGTACCAACGCCATCCCGTTCAACCAAGGGTGGAGTACCTCGTAACCGCTGAAAGATCTTTCACGACAAAAGCGGCTTTGGATCAGTGACATCCTAGTGTATAAACATCACTGATCGCGTTCCCGTGTTTGTGCGTGCACGTTCTTCGGTACTGGACGCGCCAGGTGAACACTTGACGACTTCCGAGCGTCCATTCCGCCACCGCGTTCGCGTGTGGGCTTGTGCGTGCTCTTTGCGCTTTGTGCTAAGCATGTGCTAAGTGCGATCGCGCATCGTAGACCGCTGTGACACGAGTGATGTATCCGCGACGCTGGGACGACTGTCCCGCCTGGGACACCGTCGGCACGCGAGCCTCTCTTGCGTGAGCATGCATCGTGCTCACGGCAGAGGAGCTGCGCGTGAGAGAGACGGTCTCTCCGAGGGCACAGGACGTTCTTGATGAGTGGCCGCGGAGGCGAGCAGCCACGGCCTCATCCTCGGCGCGGCGCGCGACAACAGCCGCTGCTCCCGCACCCGTCGGCGCCTCGGTGCGTGCCTCGTGCTCGGTGGATGGCTCTCCAAACGCAAGGCGCTAGGAAGCAAGTCGGTCGAGTTGGTACACCTTCATCGTGAAACAGCGCGTGCACACAAGGACGGCGACACAAACGCGCCGACACTCTCGCGTGACTGTCTGGAATCGGCGGCCACTAACGTGCCCCTCCCAACCTCCTCCGACGATGAGCAGACGGACACCACGTTCATCCAGGAAGCACTCACGCGACATCGTGAGCGTGAACGAGGACAACGATGTGCCGTACCCCCGTGGAAGGCAGCCGCGCCATAGACTCCTGTACGTGAGCAAGGCAATTACCGCGGTTTAGTCTGACTCGTCCTGCGCGAAGAAAGCATGCACACGCCTCTGTCCCGATGGAGTGCCCTGCGCGGAGGGTGCATCTTGTTCAGGGGCAGCTACAAACCTCGACGAACTGCCTGACACCGAACCAGGGACCAAGGAACTGGGCCTTCGAGCGCCTCCCCAAGGGGCCCACCTCCCTGAAGCAGCGACCAACAGCATCCGATTTCCTTACAGACAAGGAAGCCACCTCACCTGAAGCCGTGCAGGTCCTGTATCCGCCCCTGCCCTGCAGCAGACCAACAATAAGGTGGCCACTCCAGTGACACCTCCTGCAGCAGAGGAAGCAGGAGACATTTCCAGGCCCTGTCCAAGGCAGCTCGACGCCGGGCTAGAGGCCTCGGCCATCTTACCGAAGGACCTAGCTGTTGCAGGCACCGATGTCTTCCGACCTTCTGCACCTGGTGACTCCTTCGAATGTGCGTCACGCTTGTCGCTTGCTGCCACCCTTCTGGTAGGCATGTCACCGACGTACGGATAAACACCAACCGAAACGTCATGGCTGCTGATGTCTCCACTGAGGCCTGCCTACTGGGAACTCCTCGTAATCATCGAGCTCATGGGGATCCTGGTGTATGCTCAAGTCCCCGCGGACAAGTCCAGGAGCATGAGATTCCTTCATGGCATCCCGGACAATATATCGTGTGTGGAGATCCTCCGTGCTGTGAAGTCTTCCATGCCATCATTGAAGCCAGGCAGGAAGCGTCTACATTCATCTTGCAGTTCGACGACCTCACCCTTCCTGGGGTGGTGACTCTTCATAACCTGAGGACTTCGGATGAGGCCTCTGTGGCCGCTGCAATTCCGGCGTTATGGGTGTTTCGTAGCTCTGCTCTGGACATCCAAGTCCAGGTCACAGCAAGGGCTCAAGAGGTTGCCTTCAGCCCTGACTGAGGGCCATATGGTGGGGCCACAGAGCCCATCACTCCCAATACCGATAAGAAAGTTGTTTTTTTTTTACTACTTTGGGCGTGTTGCAGAGGCATGCCCCCTGCCCCGGGAGCTGCGTTCACTGCGGCTGGCAATACACGGCCAACACCAGCTGCCAGCAGAAGCCCTGCTGCATCAACTATTTGGCCATCCAGCCAAAAACCCTACCTGCCCGCTGGTGGCAGGAAGAGTGGAGAGTAGCCACCATCATGGTGTTCTCGACAACAGACCTCTCGAGGCAAGCAGTGAGGGTAGCAGTGCATGAGGAGAGCCAGCAGGCTTGTCTAATGCTGCTGCTCTTAGGGGCATGCCACGAACTCCTGCCCCTTGAGCCTCCCACACGAGGCAGCCTCCGGACCCAGTTCCTGGCCACCTACTGTCCCCTGTTGTGAGTGCCACCATGCCCGCAGCAGCCCCAGCCCAGCCTGCTGCATATCCCAGTGATGCCCTGATTGCGAGCCTGCTGGCCACACTGGAATCCGTTGGAAGCTTCCTGCCAGTGGATCACCCGCTCCTTGCTGTCTGTCCGAAGGTGGCAGCTGCGCAGCCTACCATTAAACATGGCTAGCACAGGCAACAGCAGGAAAGAGTTGCTGCTGTGCGAGTGTCATCCAGTGGAACATAAACTCATTGCAGCGGCAACACATGGTCCTTGCCCTCTATCTTCTGCAGAGAAATTACGACGTGCTTGCTCTGCAGGAGTCTTTACATGGCAGCGGCTGACCTGTGGCTTCCTGGCTACGTGGGCGACCAGAGTGCCACCTCATGCACCGTGGAGTCCTGCTGCACGAGGAAAGGACCTGGTGGACCTCACACATCAGGTTGGACTTAGGTTCTCAACACCAGGTCCTTCACGTTCGTCTGCCAAGCAGGTCGAGCTGTGTGCACCACCATCAACATGAGCCTTGCCAGCCGAGGTGCATGCTGTGATTGGGCAACACAGTCGTGTCCCCAGTATGGGAAACAGAAGAAAGCCTCTTTTCCTCTACAAGAACCACTATATATATACCCCCACAGACGCTGAGGCTATGCTTCCAACATGGGCTGCAGAAAATAGTGCCCCTTCCTTAACCAAACTGCAATCCTCCTCAGTGAGCTTTAACCTTAGCTTTAACCTTGTTCAGCTCTTGCTCTTGAATAATCGCCAAGATCTTTCCCCAAACTGTCTCTCACCCACGAAAATCCGTATTGGGCAGGAAATGGAATCCTGGCATGCTCGCCAATGTTTTGTCCTAGGACCCGGTCAATAGCACAAGCAACAGGAACGATCTTGTCCATGGAAAATCCTTATGAGAAAAAAAAAAAACGCTTTAAAGATAGAGCACACCACACTACATAATACAGCCTAGTATGCAAACCAAAAGCTATAAAATTAAAGGTCCCATGACACCAAAATTTCTAACGTGAGATGCTTGCGTTAATTGGTTTTCCTGCATGCGAAGGCAATCTTGACCAAGTATTAGCGGCGAACGTCGCCTTTAAATAATTTTAATATGGTTTCAAAGTAAGCGGGAATGCTCATCCGAGCTTGCAGCACCTCGCGACATCGCCACTAGTGTGACGCAGTTAGTGGGCCATTTGTGACATTTCACTTTTGTAAGTTAATATTGTGGTGTCACAGAGAGACACGGGCGCGCCGCGCTATGGCCTCCGAGCGTGGACTCCAAGATCGTCTCTCGCAGCCGATCGCGGAGGCCACGCCAAAAGCCGTATTTTTCTGCTTCCTCTCCGTGTTGGTCGCTCAAGCGTACATTGTACACACGCTATGATGCAAAGCGAGTGTGGCGAGCTGGTCTGGAGCTCGCGCTCTCCGCAACGTCACCGAATCTTGAGCTCAAGTGATCAGTGCATGCGCTCACTTCTGACAGCCGCCGCGCTAGCCCCGCGGTGCTAGTTTCTTGCAGATTTGGCGCGCGTTTCGAAGCTTCATTAAAACTGAACAAAATTAACAATGCTGTGACTAATTAGACTTCACGCTGGAAAATTTGCCACTCCATGCCGTGATTACAAGACACTGTTCTACTCATTAGAACATAAAAGTCTCCAACAAAAAAATAGCTGTCATGGGCCCCTTAAAATGTACTCATAGTTCACGCAGTCGTGCACCCTCTACGGCTATGCGTGCATCCGACGGATAGTCGCATCCGGCACGTTGTCACATGGGACGCAGCAGTGTCGCTGTTGCAGCCGTCGACTGGAACGACAATTGGTGTGTCGGTGGCTCTGGCACGGAGTTGCCGATGCAGCTGTGCTGGTCCTGCCACACGTGTGCCGTCTGTGGAGGGTTGTTGTGGCTTGCCTGCTGCGTATTCACATTGCCGTCACTGTCGGCGTGGCGCTGGAGTCTTCGCAGGTTCTGCCCACACAGCATACAGGATGTTGGTCCGCCAGCCGGGACACATCCACCAGGTCGGCTGCTGCCAGGCTTCAGCCGGACCCCTGCTCCAGCTGGCCTGTAACTGTGAGGCACACGTACAGCATGACTGGGTAAGCAGCAAAGAAATGTGTCGCTCAGTTATGCTGTACGTGGGGGTTGGAGGTATAGGAACAAGAGTAGGGTTGGTATGCGTAAGAAGGCGAGAATGACTTGATGGACAGGAAGTTCTTGGACAGTTGGAAAAAGCACATGCAACTGGTGCTGCTGATAGGGCACAGGGCAAAGTGTCGTGCCAAGTACCAAGAGGAACGAGACGAACGGTAATGAGGCTAACCTAAGTGGTGTTTTGGTATGGGTTACACAGGGATGGGAAGTGGTTTGTGAATGATCGTTGTAGTGGACCATTAAACAGAAATAAAACCGAGAGTCCATAAAACGTTTGCTTTTGAGAAAAGAAAAAGCAGACGGTGACGGCATTGATTAAGCTTTATAGTGTTTGGAGAAAGAAATGTTGGTGCCGGTTTTGTTGTAATGGTAGGCAAAGTGACATTGTGTCTTGTAGTACGTGTTGTGATGAACTCCGAAGCGTACCGTGACTAGTGTAGTGATGATGTGATAGGTGGTGTATGTGTGATGTTGAAGACGATGGGGAGGATGGTATGATAGAAATGAAGCAAGATGATAAGAATCATCACATGAACTAAAAAGCTTTCCGGATAGAAAGGCTCTTGAAAGAAGCGCATATTGTCACACTTCTCGAAAATAGTGAAGAAAAAGGACTGAATCTATAAATGATGGTGAGGGAAAGTAAACAGAACATGGGATCGAAAGGAAGAACTAATATCAAAGTACGAACAAAGAAAAGAACACGGAGTAAACCAATTTAAGGAAGAAGCGGCAAATATACGCCAGAGACAGCACGGCAGTGTGCTATTGGTTAAGAGGCTCGTGGTGAAAGTACCACGAACAGTGAGAGAGAATGAACTTTAATGCCGCAAAGCAGTAGGTGGACGCGAAAATGCCAGTCCACCTTGGTGGTGTAGTGGTTATGGTGCTCGGCTGCCAACCAAAAAAAAAAAAAAAAAAAAGAGCAGGTTGGTCGTAGAGTAACATAGCAATCATAAAGAGTGAATATTCCCACTGAACTATGCAGCCTACTTGACTGCTAGTGCTCCTAGTGGCTGGCAGTAACTGCACATTAACTTCCTTTTCTGGTCGTGCAGTTCCAGCTTCGGTTTCAATGTCTCTTGCTCATATCGTCTCCTTTGTCAGTTTTTCTTTGTATTTTTTGAAACTGTGTTTTGGATGCGATAATGATTGCCACCAGAACTACTTCAAGTACATTTTGACAAAGTGAGCCATTTTGTAAGTGCATAGCATTTATTAAGATAGCATTAAATCTGTAAAGACTGTGTAAACAGTTTTCTTGTAAACAATACAATACTTCACTGTTCACTTGTTCTTGCATACATATCTAACAAGATGTAGGAAACCAAACTCAATGATACAAATTTTATTTGTATGATACTGCTTCTGCACACAAAGAAATTAGCATTGTGGCATTGTACATGGTGTAAGGAACGCAATATCTACAAGCAAATGCTACAATCACGTGACAAACAACAGAAGAACATGCTGCACAATTGTGTGATGTCAAAACAGGAACATTAAACTATTTGAGTAAAGGTTAATGAAAGTGCCTAGAACGTCTATCATGGCTAAAATGCATTAAACCAAGTAATCATGATAAAGAGGCAGACATGCAGGAGAAGAATCAATGACAACTACAGGAACATGGTGAGTATCATTCTCAAAACAGCACATTGTTTCGTTGTGTGGCGACAGTGCAGCATTGCACATCATTTTATCAGTATGTGCTTAATAAAAAGCCGTTATGGGAACATGTGTGAGATACTGCATCTGTAACTGTAACTAGCAAAAGATCAAGGCAGCGCGTTAATAGACATGGGTAGGATGGAATCCATTAATTCTTGTGCATCTGACATTGCTGTTTTCTCAGAAGAACGTTAGCAGTGTGTTGGGTAGGGCATTGTTTTCCTTAATGTAATGTTTCAGCCGTCCCAGGAACAAACCATGGCAGTCTTTTGTCCTCTTCTACTACTCGTTGAAGCAAGTAGCAATCGCAGAACTGAGCTTCTTGTTTATTTCTTATGTCTCTACTTTAGTAACGGATACCAAAAACACATATTCCGCACACACTTTTCCATGCAATAAACTTTTAGCTTTGTGCATCTATTTTGTAATGCCAGTCTCTCAATGCAACTTACAACTTTAGAGCCAAACTAGCGTAAAAGTAGCAGCAAGAGTTATCTCTTGCTGCTACATTTATTATATAATTCAAGTAACATCGGAATTACAGCACGAAGATTAGGAACTATATGTGCAAAAATATTAGATTTACTTGCTCTAAGGATGAGCACTTACTCGCACCTTGGAAGGACAGATGGGTGTATCGGTTTAAACTCTAGTGGTGTGAATGTGTTCCTATCTGTACATAAGCACTGTCAGCTATTTTCATTGCTTATAACAATTCTAGACACATCACTACGGTATACATAGTGTGCACGCACGCCATCAAGCGCGGCTTTGTCACTTCCGCCATCAGCCACCGGCAAGCCGGATTGGCTGCAGCACGTGAACTGCAGTCACTAAGCACCCTGGGAGGTACCCAGCAATGGCGACCATGAATGGCGAGTGAGGGCGAGAGCGGCAGTTGTGACGACACGTGTGAACACTGTGTGTAAATGCAGCTTTTTAGGAGCTTAAAGGAGTACTGACGCCAATTTTCGAAGCTGGGTTGACTCCACCATACAACTATCCTATATGCGTAGACAGCGCTGAGCAAATGCTCAGGAAATGCTGATAAGATATTTTAATTTGACGTCAGAGTCAATTTTCACATGGCATGCCTACTGACATCGACACTAGTGTGACGTCAGGCTACAGTACAAATTTCGGTGACTTCACGCAGCAGCATGGCAAGTTGTGATGACATCAGGTACAAAAACATGCAAAATGGCCGCCCGCGCGTCACTCTCGGTCGTGTGCTCTCGCCGTTCAATCGCCGTAGTTGACAGTGCCCGTGAAGCGAGCGAGTGAAGTCGAATTACCCTCTATCGCCGTGCGTGCCAGCGCATAATCGGAAGGCAAGCTCGCTGTGGTGCCGGCATTTTGCCCCTGAAATGCTGTGGTGGTCTTGGAGGCCACCTTAGCTTATAACGGCCTCCGGAGCCACGCCCACACCCACCGTGCGTGCCGTACGTTACATCTTGCACTGTGCCGAAGTATTTGCTGTCGTCGCAGAGTCGCTATATAAAATTTTGTACATCGTTGACCCCGCGCTTGCTACAGGCGCTGTGTGCGAGAGACCACTGGACGAAAATGTCCCGATTTTTTGCTGGATCACGTCACGAGGGGCTCATTACTATGCACATACTGCGTCGTGACGTCAGGCTACAGTAGGAACTGAAACCGGCTTTTAAAGGCATGCTGTAAATAAATTTTCACGGCGCGCTCACGCTTACCAGTACATTTTCTGGGCTCTGGAGGGCTTGGCCTTTCATTTCATGCAAAAAAAACGCCAACTGAAAGTTTTTCGTGGCAGTACTCCTTTAAGAGCACAAGAACAAGTGCGTTACAAGGCTGTCTCGCATGACTTAACCAGGCACTTGCTTCTTTTTATTTGCTTTTAAGAGTATCCTGCCTGGTTTTGTTCTCACCTACCGTAAATTTATGAAGTCAACGCGAGACATGCAAGCTTTGTTCACTCTCATGTGCGCAAGTGTACTCAATGGAATTGTGTAATGCATGTGACTGCAGGGTGAAGCTCTCGTCCCAGCCCCAACAGCAGTTGCATCTGAATAAGCTTCTGGTCCTGGACGAGCTGTGTTCATTGGTTGTCCAGTACAGCGCTTTCACTTCCTGCTTTCACATACATTTCGGAACGTTCCTCTTACCATGCACATCCTTCTAAATGAGCCCATTATTTGCCAAATGCAGTAACGATGTCTCGGTGATGCAGACACTGCAGTCAAAATTTATTGTGATGAATGTATTGAAAGATCTCCTGGCAGTATCTCTTTAGAGTCAACTGCCAGGCATGGGTCAATCCAAGCAGTTAGCGAGCCACCGTTATGATCACTGTGACTTTTAAAGTGTGCTCTACGGAAGTGTTATTCTCAAAACCTTTATCATGGAATGGAATTTATGATTTGAATTTTTCCACTTGTCTGCCATCTACTGAGGTATGAGTTCGAACTTTCACCGAATTTCTGTTCACGAAACGAACATGCCAATGAAGACGCACTCTGCAACATGTGTAAAAATTTGTTTGTGCATGCCTCATAACAAAGGCGGAATGAACCGACACCAGGCAAAATCAGGAACAACACAGAACACACGCGCTTCTTGTGTGTAACAGTCTCTACAGCATCAAGAAAATGAAGTTCTGACTCCTAGATATATCTGAAGCTCCCTCTGAAGGCATGGCTAAGTTGACCGAAAAAATTGCTGGGCACATGGTATGTATTCTCCATAAAAAGATACTGTTGACTTTTGGTGAGATTACTGGATTCATCTTTCAATAATGAAGAGCAGCTGCAAGCTTCTGCTGTCTTCCTCGGGAACATTTTTACGACATAACATGATTTTAACACAGCTCTGTTCATTTACAGACCGCTTTAATATCATAAGCTCTGCTAGTTTGGTTGTCGTAAGAACAGATCAACTGAATTAGCCCTGCTGACCCAAAAGTTGTTTACAAAAATTTGAGGAAAATGAAAATGGTACTTGGCATTTTCCTCAATTTTTCTAAGGCTTTCGACCTTATTAGTCATGACATTTTTCTTGAAAAGCTTGATCATTATGGCATTCGAGGTGTAGCTTTATCTCTCATTGCTTCCTACCGTGAACACAGGTCCCAATTTGTAGCTATAGCCAGGGTACATTCCGAGTTGAAACCTGCAAGAACAGGCATCCTGCAGACGTCAGCTCTTTGAATACTTCAAACAAATTCCTTCCCTTCGCAAGGTATATTTTGCCACTTCCTCCCGGACGTGACACCGTAATGTCCAGACTGCAGCACAGAATACTGCTCACGTGCTCTGGTAATGTCCTGCGTTACTAGATGCATATTTCAACAAACAAGAGCGTTGGGAGAACGCCCTTAAAAGCGATGATCTCTTTGAGCAGTTACTGGCTGTCCAGAGGGCCTGTGAAAGGGCAGAGAGACACGGTCTCCCTGTTCTTGGGTGGGTGCGGCCCACTACTACCCAGGTCCCTCGGTGATGGGGGCGGCTCTGACGTAGTTCCCCAGGACCCAGTGAAGTTCTTTGTCTGTCTGTCCTGCTGTCGACCCACAGCTCCACACTCTAGCCTCAGCCCGCTGCTGCATTAGTGATCCGGAGGGCAATACAAGAAAGACAGACAGACGAGTCTTTGTGGTGAGCCACAGAAAGTGGGTGTTGAATTGGGTTTATTCGGCTGTGAGGTTGCAAGGATGACCAGGTGTAAAAGCTGCACGGGAACCTGGCCACCTCATGCACTGGGCAGCTTCATAGCGATCAAACAGGAGCACATGGTATGCATAATGTACAAACTAAGAGTGAACAACCACGCTCACAATTAATGAACAAGGTTGTCATAGAAACATTCTGCACAGTTGAAGTGGAAAGAAAAACCCGTAGTGATGAAGACAGGGAAAGAAAAAGCACACAAACTTATGGCATCTTAAGGCAATCACATAAGCACGTGACGGTGACGTAGCATTTTTAGCAACAGAATTGCTACATCGAGACCATTTTTCTTTGTTTAATTGATTTAGAACAGTTTGCAAAACAAAACTAGCATTTGGTCACTGTATTTAGTTCTGTTCGCATCAACAATTGAAGTTTCTAATCAGCGTAATTTATAGGAAGAATTATGTTGCTGCAAGGATGCCAGTTCTGTTAAAAGCGTCATCATTCTTAATTTTTCCACTTATATGCACGTGACAAAGCCTATACCTGTACAAAGATTCAATTCTTATAGTTATAAACTTTGTAAACAGAGGAGCAGTATGGCAAAGATATGGCACGCTGAAGACAAGGCATATTGCTCTTTTTTGCAATAGTGAATATCTTCTGCTGAAGTTAATCCCCAGACTAAAATTCTGTATGGAAGTTCATGAAGAAACATTCAGTTACATAAAAGCATATTGATGGATGTTTTAAGATAGTTCCTATGTCCAACCATAATACCTATTGCTCTTGACAATTTACTGACCATGTGGTTTAGTTGGCAATCCCATTACATAGTTTCAGAAAAGTACACACCAAGCGATTTGAAAGAAGGTAGTATTCCTATTTCAGTATTGTTTAATATTTGATACATGTGTGAAACAGCCCTGCCTTTGTTTTTTGTACATTAATGATAAGACAATTAGTTGTTGCTCACATGTGTACATTTTATTATTTTATTTTTTTTTTATTTACATATACTGCCGTCTCTTTGCGAGACATTGCAGCGGTGGGTACAGAATTTGCTTGGAAATCAGGCATAACATAAAACAAATTAGCATACAAGGGAACGCTAAACTGCGTGATTTAACAAGCATATAAAAAAGCAAGTTATACTAATGCGCATATAACAAATCAACATTGCATCAAAAACACTTGTTAGATGGTAGGAAAGAGGCACAAATATACAAATAGCGCACCACGCATTAGAACTCCAGAGGCACATGCTGATGAATTCTTTCTGCAAATTGTGCGGTAGGTAACTGGCGAAGTGCGCCGTCAAGACCATTCCAGAGTTCGACTGTGGATGGGAAAAATGAGTATTTAAAACTATTTAAACGTGGGCGGAACGAGACAAGATTAAGGGGGTGATAGCTTCGAGTAGCTCGAGTAGGACGCTTCACAAATGAAACTGGGGCCGCGATTACCGATGATTCATGTACAATCTTATGTAGAGTGACAAGCCGTTCGCACGTGCGTCGGTGTGCTAGTGTTTCGAGCGATAAGTTATGTGCATGTGATGAAGGAGAAAAGTGGCGATCATATCTGCTATATATAAACCTTATGGCTTTCCTTTGCAAAGATTCCAACTTGGCTACGTCACAAGAGAGGTATGGGGACCAGACAACCGACGCGTACTCCAAGATTGGCCTGATTAGGGTTTTATATGCAGTTAATTTGCAGTCCTTAGTAGCATCCTTCAATGTACGGTTTAAGTAGAATAGTTTACGAAGAGCTTTCGAGTGAGTGCGGTCTATGTGTTTCTGCCATTTCAAATTATGTGTGAAAGTCACCCCAAGGTATTTAAACTCATCTACGTGTGTAATGTTTGTTCCACTGTAACCATAAGGAAAGCGTAACGGCTTGACCTTATTGGAGAAAGTCATAGAAACTGTCTTCGTTAGATTAGTAGATAGTTGCCAGGAATCGCTCCAGGTACAGAACCTAGAAAAAACCTCATTTAATAGGAACTGGTCAGCACTGTTGGAAATTACAGAATATAGAACGTAGTCATCTGCATAGGCACGTAGTTTAACTGGTGTGTTTTGAATGACCTTCACGACGTCATTAATATAAATGACAAATAAAAGCGGACCCAAAACAGAGCCTTGGGGGACGCCGGATTTAACTTCAACGGTATTGGATTTTGCTTTGTTAAAAGAAACATACTGATGTCTACGATGCAGGTAATCAGTGATCCAAGAAATCAGCGCGTCATTTTTTATTACCTCACGAAGCTTGAGAAGAAGTTTTCTATGACAGACCGAATCAAAAGCTTTGGCGTAATCTATAAATATAGCATCCAGCTGACTTTGATTATTGTAATTTGCATCTTATTGGCTCGATTGGATGTTTCAGAACCTGAATCACCACCAAAAACAGGCTTGTATCATCTGCATAAATTATGCACTTAACAGATGTGCCAACAGTGGCTATGTCATTGATGGAGACCGTTTTTTTTTCTTTTTTTTTTGCATGAAGGCAGTGTTAGAGGGCACGTCTATTAGAATGTTGTGCTATGTTGGTTGTATAAGAGGCAATGTTCAAATAATGTCATGGGTCTACATATTGGTTGCTAGAACAAAGGGTTTCAATTTCTACCTCTTTTGTGATGGTACAAATTTTAAGTCTGAATGAATCAACATTGTATTGGAAAGCATGCG
Organism: Hyalomma asiaticum; assembly: GCA_013339685.2. Taxonomy (NCBI): domain Eukaryota; kingdom Metazoa; phylum Arthropoda; class Arachnida; order Ixodida; family Ixodidae; genus Hyalomma; species Hyalomma asiaticum. Next base: position 70,022,136 of record CM023489.1, read on the forward strand.
CACTTTTCTGAACCTTTGTGCTCTTTTTGATGCTTAACATGAAAACTTGTGTACATGCTATTAAGGTCACACTTTGCTGTGCATCAATTGATAGACGTCTCTTTGGATGCATGCTTAACTATGCATTATTGATATTTGGCAAGCTTGATATATTCATGTTAATTCCATTGTTAAAGTTTATGCATTTGAATATTTATGCATATAGACAGCGAAGTCAGATGTGGCTTATTTGTAGTGTTTTGGCATTCTTTAAATAATCTCATCAGGCTACTGTTAATATGCAAGAGATTTTGATAAGCTGAGCAATCTGCTTTTAGCGGATTATTAGTGCTCGTTGTCATCATTCATCTCAGAGATGTTGTGTTGCATTTGAGGTTTGTTGCGTGATGTTGCCTATTTTGTTTGAATGTCCTCTTTGTGTGGTAACGTTTGATGCCTCTCATTTCATGTAGTTGGGCTGAACACGGAGATGTTTGGCTGTGTTGTGTTTCTGGGAAGCAAACACTTAGTGTACTGTGCAATACAGAAAGTTTTCTTTTCGGCATTTCTAGCAGCATGTTGTGGTAAACGTGTCATGTAAACATATTCTTGTTGGTTGTATGCTCATGTGTGGTATAATGTCAAATAAAGGCAAAGGCTAATTGCAGTTTACGTTTGGCAGGGTTTGGAAATTGAAATATTAAATAAGCAGGAAGAGTCTGGTGGTTAATGGGATGGGCAGCTTCCATATTTCAACATTTCAGACAGACACAAAGCAGAGGTGTGTACAGTAGAGAATTCTTCAAGATATATCAATCGTGGCATCATTTCTAACTTGCAATAACTGAAAGAAATTAATTCTGTGCAGCTGGTCTCACAAACTTACAAACGTCAAGCTGATAAGCTGGAAACACAATGGAGCATGTGTTTCTCTGTACAGCAGTATTTTGACAGGGGAATGTCTACATTCATGTGAAGTGAATTTATAGTGTCCTCTCATTCATCTGCTATCATTTAGATGTCTCTATAATGTTCTTGTGGTAAACGAGTTGCCTGTGACTCATAAGGCTACCTTATTGTTTAAATGCAAAAGCACCTGTGGTCAACCACATGGCTGCAACATGCTGCGTGCAGTCACGTATGCACTATGCATACACTTGTTTGGCCACACCTACGATCAGCAGTGGATGAATGATAGTGGGATTGCTTAGTGCCTTGGCGGCCTGGGTTTGATTCCTGCCCTAACTGCAAAATATTCATTCAAAAACCGGGGATCAGCTTTATTTGCAGGAAATTAGACACCAGGTGGAGGCTTTTCCTTTTACGTTAAGGCATCATCAATGACACCGTGTGAGTAAAGTGGTCCTCAATGACGTGGCAGCGTGGATGGGTGGTTAAAAGTTTCAAACATATTTATTGTCAATGAGACTCTAAAACATTGGAGAGAATAACTGGATATTTTGGTTCAAGCTTTTAGAAATCCTCAAGTTTATGAGAGAACTCAGATTATATCAGATACAGATACCTTCTACAACATTCAGTGGACATCACGTTTCAGGAGTGCTTGTCTTCCGACTAATGCTCTTCATTTTTTGTTTCAGGTGTATCACCAAGGTTTATGGCCCCATCGGCACCCCATAACTATGGCATGTCCTAAACCACATCTTGGCTTGCGCATGTAATGTCTCGGAAATTAAGTTTATTACATGGTAAACCTCATGCAGGCAGCCTGTAATAGCATTGGATTTGCACAGTGTTGGTTGATACAATTTCCTAGCACTTTTTCTAACCATGTAATGTCATGCCATGTTTTATGTTACGACGTGCATCAAATTGCATAGTTGATGTGGGAACAAGAAACGTGGAGGACAGTACATGGCAGCGTTTGAAGCATAACATTTCTTGGAAGCTGCTCTTTGGAACCGGAAATCATGAAGAAAAAAAAGATTTTTGAAAATTTTATTTTTTAATGATCCCACTAGTGAGGCATAGCTATCCAATTTCTTTCCATTCTAGTGATTATTTTAGCCATAACAACCTTTAGCATTCAATAAGTGATGGATGAGCTTTTGTGTGTTGCTTTTATCTCGTGTTGTTTTTTCATAACATTACAATCTTCCAACAAGCTTTTCACAAGTTTGGCGGACTCAATTTTGATCATTCTTTTTTGTGCTTTGAAAACTCGAATGATTACAGAGTGCAACAAAGTATGATGCGCTACTTTCAGAAGCTGTGATTATTAGGAATGGGCGAAATATTAACAAACATGCAATTTCTTAGCCATTCAAATGGGAGCTATAACGCTCTGTAACTTTGGTTGTGGGAGAGTTAGAACCATAAAATAAACTTTCTTGCACTCCAATCTAACAACACTTAATTAAGCTGGATCCATATAGGCAGTTTAATAAAAGTGTGATTGAATGCTGTTCTAATTAATCAGTAATTTTATAATTAATGCTCTAGTTCACATAAAAATGAGTTCATATGGTATGGGTACATGAAAATACGTGATCACTGAACTCTGTTATTCTGGATCAAATATAGAAACGCTATGTCTAAGTACTGGTCAGAGCTTTCAGAGCTTACGTGTTTTTAAAAGAAAATCGTACAGCTTTCTGAGAAATACGTACAAATTTCCTTCTACAGTAGGATACAACTTAGAAGAACAGCAGTTGGCAACAAGGGCCGATGGACCCCGCACGTCGGTGTTGTTCCGCCAGCCAATCGCACAAGCAAACCAAAACGTTGTTGTGCGACCTTTTCAAAATGGCACCGTGTTTATGCCTTCGGTACCTGCGGACCATCTGCTGCCCCTGAGTCCTTTCATGGGTATGTGGGGAGTCTCAGCGTTTGCTTTTGAAAAAGGCCGCGGTACAGCTGATTATGCGTCCGAGCCCATTTTGCGAGTGAAACTTCACTGAACCGAGTTGAAAAACTCTGGTGGCGGCACTTGTGGCACGCTGCGTTTTTGCATTAGCAAGTGCTTGATTTCAACTCAATAACGAATTATCCTTTCCACTGTTCAGCTCTAATAAACAAATCAAGGCATAATTTATGCATCTATCCATTATTATTGCCACCCTCAATTTATTTTGGTAACATGGAAAGTTGAAAGCAGGAACTATTTGCAGCTTCGCAGAGGTGCAGTAGCTGGTGGTTATAAGGGCATGGGAGGGGCTTCACTGCAAACTTTGCGCTACGAACATGTAGGTGCCAATTTTTCCTTACCTATTGTTACTTCACCTTGCGGATTCCTGCAGTGCTTGCTTGCTATACTCGTGTATTTTTGTGTGATAATTTCAAGCACGTAATTATTTTTCTAATATCTTGTGTAGTGTCTAAAATATCAGCTATTTCTTCTGTTGTTGGGAGTAAGGTTTCCTTTTAAACTGCGAGGATCACAAATAAAAGCAGCATAATATCATTAGGAATGAGTACTCTATGCATTAGAGAAAGGATAGATTTTCTAAACCCATTTGAACAAATGCTGTGAGAAGTTGAATATCCGTGGGTTAGCCAGTGTGAAGCTGGGACTTTCTCTCACGAAACCTCTTTTCAAATGTATCGTAACCTCTTTTCAAATGGTTCTAGAACATCCATTTTTTTCTTTTATTACATATAGTTGGCACTCCCGATTACCTTCCTGTGCCGATTGCCTTCATAATTTTGTCAGTTTAGGACAAAATCTCGCTCCTAAGAATGCGTATGATGTGTTTGGTGAATAAAGAACTACACATTAAACAAAAATCCTAATAGCAAGTTGAAATCTGCACATAAACATAGATAACTGGTGAAGGTTTAATGAAAATCTACCGGGAAATTAATAATCGGCTGTTGTTTGCTGGCAGTTTTAATACACGTTGACAAAGGCAGTGCGAGTGCTGGCTGTGCACTCATACGATCACATGGAGGGGAAAGCTTTAGTTTAGTTAGAGACTGACATCTTTTTCCGAGAGGAATCTCTCACCAATGTACTTTAGTCCTCAAGTGCAGTTACAACTTCATATGCCAACTGTTAAATATGCACGGTGAGGTGCAATGTCTTAAACTGCAAGAGAAATTTGATGTGTGTCCGCTGTTTGTCTTTGTGTATGTGTTCATTGCTGTGCTGCTGTCACATCACTTGTAAGGCTTGTGGGGCACCCCCTCTCCCTCTTGCATTGTAGCCTCATATGTTTTCTATGTGTAATTGAGTTAGCCGGTTCGAGCACGCGTCTTGTTCTATCTCGTCTGTGTCGGCTAGCGCTGTGATACCGTTTGTCACATGTCTAACACTAAGTTCCTTGCTGTCGAAGCGGTTGTTGAAAATGTTTCAGGCCACCAGAGATTATGAGAAGGCATTCGATTTAGTCAAAACTTCAGCAGTAATGCATTCATTAAGGAATCGAAGCACCTGTTGAGCTGTATGTAAAAATACTAAAATGTCTCCACAGTAACTCTACAGCCTTGATGTAGTCCTCCATAAATAAAGCAATAAAATCCCGATAAACAGAGGTATAAGACTAGGAGATATCATCTCTCTCTCAAATTTTGATCGTTATCCATTGTCTGTCTAGTGGATGACGGTTAGTGGCAGCATGGACAGCGGATCACTGTCCGTGGCTGCTATCTATAGATGCCCTTTGGGAAAACTGCGGAGTTAATGTATAATGAGCAGTTTGTCATTCAAGAACTATACCCTTAAGGGTGTTGCCAATGCTACAGAATTGGCGAGCAGGTACTGCCAATTATGGAAAGCACAACAGTCATAGCAGATGCCATGATTGGCTGACACCCACTGAATATCTGTGTGCTGGATAGCGCTGGCACATGCACATTCTTAGTGTTCCGGCACATCATCCCAACCGCAACAGCTGTCCTTGATGAAGTTTTCATCGTAATGATCGAGCATTCCTGTCTTGTCTTCATTGCTCGTCAGTCAACCGATCACGGTAGCCTACGATGTATGCTGAGATGTGTTGCAGGTGTTAGGGCCCAAGCCATGCCTAATGTCGAAATGCAATAGAAATGCAGCTGGGCACAATAACACATGCTGGTCACCAACAACGTAAAACTTACTTTGCAAAATTCTCTTATAACACAGATGCCTAAGCCTTCTGACACATACAGACATGATGCACCATCTGTCAGGCGGGGTAGCCAGTCGGCTCGGCACTGGCTAACCCCTCTGCTGCCTTTCCTCTTTTCCTTACTTACTCACACACTGGTGGATGCATAACTTAGTTTGTTCATGGGGGGTCACTACATGATGTTGCTAATATTGTCTTGCTTTGCTCAAGTATAGCTTAGGACCCTTTAAATAGGCTAACCACAGCAAACATACAAGAACAGTGAAACAAATCCAGCTATAGGATCATTTTACTAAAGAGTAGCTGATTACTCTGTTACCTTTTGTTTATTGAGAGTAAAGTCCTTCCATTTTCCCATTGAGAGGCTTGACTTCCAGAAGTGAATGAGACATGAACTTCTTTTACTTCCCTCAGAGGAAAAATTTCTTGCTTGCAAAGATAAATGCTAAAGCACATAAACAACATGTAAAACGTTCTATGTCTTTCTGCATATTACATGACATGATACTTTACTCCTTAGGACTGGAGCATTCTCCTGCTCTGTCTATTGCTAGTATTTTGACTTTGTCCTTGTGCTTGCTTGTGACAGTGTCATATGCTTTAGTGCACAGTGCTTTGTCTTAACTTTCCCCGACGTGCTAATGCTCTTAGATTATATTTTTTTATTTGCTAGTGGCCATTGAATTGTACTATGAATTTTTTTTAGGGGATGGCTAAGGGTTTGCTACTGGTTAAGCTGGCTTTCTTTTGAGTGGTGGCTCTTGCTGGCAGAAGTGCACAATTCGATTAATTAGCACAGGGGTGCTGTGACAGTACCTGTAGCGGCAGTAAACATTTATTGCACGGAGGGGTAAGCGTTTGGACACTTGAGGCTCTTTTCTGCAAATGCTGGTCACTGTCGTTTCGTAATTGTTCTTATTTCAACAGACTGCCTGCTTCTGCTTCCAGGAAACAGTGCGCCCTTGTTTGTCGGCCGCAGCCAGTGGAACGCTGCCAGGCCAACCGGATTGGCAGAGGATGCCACGAAGACAGACGTCCTCTCGGGGCACCACCGAGCGTCGTCGGCGGTGCCCGAAGAACAGCGCCGCATGTCAAGGTTTAGCCACAGCTGCCACAGGTGTGCATTCTGTGGTAAGGCATTTGAGTTTGAGTGTTGCTTGGTGCGTCACATGCGCATCTACACGGGTGAGAGGCCCTTCCAGTGCCACATCTGCCTAGTGGCCTTCAACGACAAGTCTGCGCTCAACAAGCACCTCCTCATCCACTCTGGTGAGAGGCCCTTTAAGTGCTACCTCTGTCCAATGGACTTCAAACGGAAGGCCCATCTTGTGACGCACTTGTCTACACACACGCGTGTGACAAACGCCTCCAGTGCCACAGCCGACTGATGGGCTTCAAGCGGAAGGGCAGCCTCTTAAAGCGCTTACGAACACACCGGCGACAGGTCCTTACATTGACAGTTGTGCAGTATGGTGTTTTCCTGGGGGAACCCGCCAAGATCATATCGCATGCGACTACTTGGTAGTAATGATGCAGAGTTGCAGTAGAGGTTCTCCGAGTTTGTGCGGTCAGTGCTCGTTACAACGGACCCTGATAATCCGACAGAAAGTGCCAGTTTGATCTGAACTCCGTAACATCCTGACTTTGGACTAAAATGGGGAGGGGGGTTGGTGTCAGGGCGATTGCCATGTTAACCATCATTTCGCACTTCACTCGGCAGCTGGGGCGTCATGCTAGTTCTGTAGCTACCTGCGGAATGCAGATTTGTTGGCATCGTTACAAACGACATCAATCACCAATAACAGTAACTTACAACTGCAGCGCACGGTCTATGTCAAGGAGTGCCGTTATAGCAAGGGCAGCAGGGCCAGTGCTAATTTGAATCAGCTGCAACGTATGCAGCAAGGCATTTCTCACGATACTTTGTTCTAATTAGCAAAGGGAACTCAACGATACAGACCTTGGAGCACCAAAGCGCCTAACTTCTGAAAGATTCGTAGCAGTGTCAAACAGCATTATTACAAAATTGCAGAGTACTCAAGTGACAAACGTCAAAAGTTTAAAAGAAATTTTATTCACATTTAGATGGAGTGCTTGGTGAGACTCACTTGCAGGTGATAGTGTTGTTTACTAGTGAACTCACCGTCTGCTTGGATAGTCCTATCGTTTGTGCGATGTCCACCTGCCTTTCACCCTGTGCAATGGCCTTTTCCAATCTTAATTGTGTTGCTAAATGGTTCTTTTCTTTTTTTGAGGGGAGCTATAACTCAATTTCACAGATTTAGTGGTCTTGTACAGCTGACTATCACGGAGCACTGTATGGGAACACAATGAAAAAATGGTGACAGTGCCCTTGGTTTGAAACTGGCTTGTGTAGAGGCTCAGCTGGGCCAGAGGCCACGATTGTTGCCAATTGGAATTCAAAGTGTGTTGTCAGACTGCGTTGACATTGTAAAACTTTTTTTTTATGCCCAGTTTTGGAAAAGATTGGTCTAAGTTTGTCGGCTGTAGCTGTGTGATGGGAAAAGTGCGCGACAGCTATGTTTTGTGGTGTGGCTACGCTGACAAGGGCGAAGCAGTCGTGCAGAAACGATCATGAAGAAGCGAAGAAGAAAATGACGACAAGCTGTCGCACAAGGCGAGGAAAAAAAAAAAGAAAACAAGAAAAGTGGCTCGTGGAGTGGGCTCGCTAGGCGCCATGTTGGGAGAGAGGTTGGTAGCGTTCGATCAGTGTGGATGTGCGATGGGAGCTCTCCGCGAGAATGACGGTCGGGCATAGTCTGGTGAATCTGGCGGGCACCGCGTGCCAAGGTGAATTGTTCCTCGGGGCTCCAGCTACCTGGATGATGCCCCTGGAATGCCTGACGAGCCGCCCGTGCCACCAACAGCACCGTCGGGTGTACGCCCAAGTGCTGTCCCGCCGGCCTAGGACCTCGTGGATGAGTCCGCTACTCTCTGGGGCCTCATCTTGATCGCTACCTGCAGCACGGTCGGGCGTAGGCCCGAGTGCTGCCCTGCCTCTTCGAGACACGAGTGCCTCGAGTTTCGTGCCAGTGTTGGTACATTGTCGTCTCTTCGACGGCACCACGGAGACAGCAGCACCACTCGACAACCTGCGCGACGACCTCCGGCTCACGCCGACGCTTCACCTCCATGGCCTTCCCCCTCACCAGTAGACCAGCCTCGGTGAGACTATTCCGAACTCTGACTTTACTCGCGTGTTCATTTGGGGTCTTCTTGCACTATATTAAAAACGTTGATGTACTATTTTTATTGATTAGTTTCGATGTTTCTCCATGTCGACGTTTGTTGCTGGTTTTTTATAAAGTTTTCACAGAAATCAGCCTCGCCGTATCCTTGAACACATTGCCGTTGTAAGACACAATGTGCGTTCATATAATTTCCGAGAATTCTATCACAGTGGTGCCCAATGTGGGGTGGGGCTGTTTTCTCTGTTGACGAACAGACCATAGCGACCACCATATGGATTTAGAAGAGCTAATTAGTCTCGGCAAGAAACTTGCTTTGTCAGGAGATGCACTTCGGGCACGGATTGAGGAACAGAGTGTATGCAAGAGGGAGGAGCTCGCTGAGGAACGCTGAAGCGCTGCGTGAGGAGGCTGCGCGTAAGGAACGTGCCCGGGAGGTGGAAATGAAGTGAGAATGTGAAAGGTGGGAGCGCAAGGAACGTGCCCGGGAAGCGGAGCTAGCACTAGCGCTTGAAGTGGCGGCTGTCGAGGAAAGGAACCGTCAACTTCACGTGTGGATGCTAGAAGCGCAAAATGCTGCCAGAGCGGGCGCATCCATATTTGTCAACAGTGTCGATTTTATTGACCAAGGGACTTGGCAGCGGTCAGACGAGCTCGACGAAGCAGAGTTCCGGATGGTGATGACTATGACAAGGGAGGGGACGACCTCGAGGTAGATGATGGTCCGGAGGATGATGATGAGAATTATGCGTAAAATGGTAGTAGTGGGACGACAGCAAGGCAGACGATGGTCCGGAGAGCCTGGCTGGGCCGTAATTTAAGGGGTTTTTATTTGTGGGCGGCACTTTCGCCGTCCTGATGCAGCTTCTGACACCCTCCCACTTGTTGCTCACCTTTGATGGCTGGCCGGCGACCGCAGTCGACCCCACGAGGGAGCCACTACACCACCAGCTGCCTACTGGGAGCACAACTGAGAGGTTCGTGGTGGCGACCGGTTGTGCTTCAGTGCCCGGGTTCGCGTTAGGTCCCGCATGTTCCCGCAAGACCTTGAGAGGTTGGAAGCAAGGGACTGCAGACCCTGCAAGACCTTATGCCCAGCACTTCGCTACCTGGCCTCCTTCGCCACCGCGCTCGGTGCTCCATCTTTTGAGGCTCTACCGCTGGTGGGGGCTTCAACTATTGTGCAGGCTGTTGTGGACCAGTGCCATCACAACCACGGAGGGAGGGAGTGTGGGAATCGCCGCCAGAGGGACGCAGAGAGAGGACAAAGGCGATGTGATCGTTGAGTGCGTGGCGCGCTCTGGTGCAAGCTTGGGCCTGAGCTCGTCTGGATGCCGGCGGACGGTGCTGGGCGCGATGGCCCTGAACTGGCCAGCGGGCCGAGACGTGGCCATCATCTCCCACAGCGCATAGCTCAAATAACCAGTTGCTGCTTTGGATTGTGACTATGGACAACGGACTTAACTACTAAATATGCATCGTAGTTGTGTGTTTACATTGTGTAGTGTTCAACCTTTAGCACTGGAGTATCTAGCCACCTGAATGAACTCTTTGAGTCTTCTCAATGTGAGATGATGTGTGTGAATATTCGGTGTGCGTATGGTATTTTCGTGTGCTCCAATGAATTTAGTGTGTTTTCAACACAGATGCTAGAACGTGTTGCATTTTTTTCATTTATTAGTTTGTTTCGTAAATGTTGATGTTTTGTGGGTCCTTTTTATATAAATTCTTCACAGAAAGCAGCCTCACTGTATTCTTGAACACGTTGCCGTCGTAAGACGCAACGTGCGGTCACCAAATTCCAAAGAATCCCATCACAAGCTGATAGTCTATTGTTGTAGTCTGGTCAGTGAAAAGTGAACTTTGTTACATTAATTAAAATACGTAGAACAAACTTAGATTGTTCTATATATCCAAAGGTCTGTTGTATGTGGCTTTGTTGTAACGAGCATAGACATGTCATTTATTGCATTTGCATTATTAGCATTACCTGCACTGAAGTGAAGATGGTCAGCTTGTGTGCAATGCTGCAAGTGGCCAAACTTCACTGGTTTCTGAAATAATGGACAATGAATAATTCAAAAGTGTCATTGAAAAAAAAAACCTCTTGTAGCAACAATAGACTGAAGCAACATTGCTCTTGCAACCTCTGTGAATAACTTCAAGCTTCTGTCTCCCCTTATGTATTGTTAATCATTTCTGTGTGTTGTCTACTCGTAAAGGGTACTAATACCACCTTCTGAGCAATTGAACTGTCCCCATTGAAAACTGTTTCATGTAAAGGGAATCCTTGTTAAAGCACCCTTAGTCATTGTTGGTGCACCTTGTTTGTGTTCCCGTTTCACTAATGCATTCAAATGATCCTGCTCAAATGGTTTACACACCATCCAGAACTGCTTCATATATTTCTCAGTGTTGTGCTTTGCATGCTGTAATGTCACTAACACCTCACTTTACGGGGCCATGATTGGGCCTGCACAACACCACGGGTGTCCACGCAGGTGTCGTGACCATGGCTTCAAATCTGTAGTGAGGGCGTGCGTGAGGGCATGGTCATTCCGCAGCTTCACTTAACTCGGATGGAAAGGGCACTATTACTATTAGCCGCTATAACTATGACCGTGCAACACTTCCTGAAGCAGTCAGTCCTGGATAGTCCTTCAAACATGTGAGCCGAATATTATTGCACTGTACACACCAGGCAGTTCACAATTGTTTCTAATGCACCTGCAGATAGTCTGCTCTTTGTTTAGCAAATAATGTTGCAGGGGGCAATGTCTATTTTATGCCTTCTTTTGTAAGAACTTGCGCTGCATTATGTATATAATTTAGTTGGTGGCCCCAGTGTGACGTCATTTATTGAAAGAAGGGGAGGTGATCTCTAGCTTTATATTTGAAGTTGCCTTATATATATTTGAATGCAGTCGAAACTAATTGGTGCTTTTACTGCACATGAAAGCTTTCCTGAGAGAGTGCATTACAGCAGCAAGTTTCAATTACTAGTTGACCTTTCATTTGGATTTTTTAACTGTGCTTTGTTACCTGCTGCACAGCTGTGTGAGCGTTCAGTGATAAGGGCAGCAACACTTCTGTTGAACCAGCGCAATGTGGCAACTGAAACGCATGACACTGTATCAGGCTTTTCTCAAGATATACGTGCAGTGTCAGTATACACGGACAATGTGAAATAAGTTGCCATAAATTATGTGGTCACTTTGCTTTTAAACTGCAGCTTGTATTTTGTAAAGATATGTTTCAATTTTTCATGTTGCACATTATCTGAATAGTTGGTGGTTTGGTGGCCATGGTAACAGTGCCGTTGCCATTTTGAACTGGGCAACACCCAATGTTTCGACTGGGTGTGGTTGCTTTGTTTATTACTAATTACCACGGTGTGTTCTACTTGCATAGTTACTTCGGTTCATTCTACAGTGTGTTCAAAATAGCTTTTGTTATGTGTTACTCTTTTATTATAGCATTGTTGTGGATCTCCTTGTAGAAAAGAATACCACTGCAACTGTTCTTTGCATAAAAGGCTAAACATCATTTTAACGAAGTTTGAACATAACAAAGTCATATGCCCATTTTACTGAGTTTGTTATATCGAGGTTTATCTGTATTTGATGCCCTGTCATTTTTTTTAATAAGTAAGGATAATTTACAAACATTTCCCTGTCTTTGCATAGCAGTGAAGTCTTGCTGCGATGAGCCAGAGAATGTAGAATAGTTTTCTTTCTCAACATTTGTAGAAGAACTTTGTAAGGATATGTGTCATCATATCCTTGTAAGTTGTATTTGAATGTGTGTGTCTCTTATAGAGTCAAATAAAGGAAAAAACCAAATCCAATTTATGCTTGGCAGAGCCTGCAAACTCATTCAAAATGTTAGGTCAGGTCATAAGAAACAAATACATAGTACAAGTGTGTGCCCACAGTAGATAGACTTTCAAGACGGAACAATGCGTAGCATCATTTCGAGCTTCTAGTAACTAAAGGGAATGACTTCTATGTAAATTGTCTTTCTAACTTACAAACTACAAAAGCTGATCACATACACCTACTGTTGAAATCCAGAAGGGTTACTGTTCGGACATGTTGGTGTTCCATAACTGTAGCTTGTATTAGCGTGGCACATACAAGGAAAGGACCATGACACACACACATACACAAAAAGAGGTAGGCACTAAACTTCCAACTTTTTTTCATGCCCTTTATGCTTGTGCTTATATAGGTATGAAAAACACAACTCTTTGTGCATCGTGGCATTGTGAGCTTCAAGAATGTGTTGACCGGATCCAGTTATCGTACAATGGTGTCTGGTTTCAAGACCCAAAGTAAGCATCTGACCAGTGCTGGCCACCTAATGCTGTTCAAGTATCTGCAGCTGAATGCATTCTCAGGGGCACTTATGAAGAGAACAGGTAAGAAAGTTGAAGGCACTCTGGCAAGAGACTAGGTGTGATTTCTTACATGCACATCCTCTTGCATAATCGAAAATGGGCACAGCGGGTGAGTGTTTTTGCTGCGTTTTCACCACCAAACACATTGGGGGAGCTTTGTAAGGTTGCCTGCTGAACAACATAGCTCCGTCGGTTTGCGACAAGAATCACCATGAATATTTTGTCGATTGCATGTGTTGTGTTGTGTATAACGTTTCATTATCTTGTGAAATGTACGACGTTGTTCAATCTAAAAGGCTCCTCAGTGAGAGATTGCAAGAGCATTGTTACAATGTTCGAAATAAGCTATCAGCCGGAGGCTTCTTGGCAGTGCTCTGCAAAGAGTGTAGTTTTATTGATCTGTATAGTTGCAATGGGGTAGTCTGGTGTTTTCGAAATCAGCTCACGTGAAATAAAAGAAGCTTGAGGTATCGCTGAATTACGACATAAGTGTGTCAGTTGGCCATCTATTTCTTTGTCGGGGAAGGAGATGACATATCTTGTGGGCTTTTCACGTGTACATAAGCAACTGTGTCGGGGGCATGAAATGAAAATTGGAAATTTAGAGCCTACTTTTCTTCTTATTGTGTGTATGTGTGTTATGGTGCTTTTCTTATGTGTCGTGCTAACACAACCTACCGTTATACAACTGAAAACTTGGTAGGCCGTGGATTTCTGCATGTGCTTCAACACTCAGGATAACGAAATTCCCCAAGAATGAAATTCTATCAACAACAAAACATCTCACAATCCCCAGCAAAAGCCCATTGGACCGTGCATTCCGCACCTCCTGACTAAGAAATTTGCTGGACATTTAGACATATGGTGATTTTAGCTAAGGTCAAGAAATGTGCTGAAAGGCACCTTCTGCCTACTTAAAGGGTCCCTGAAACGTTTTTTTGACATTGCATCACTGATTAGGCAACACAATTGTGAAATCACTCGCACCATAAAGCGAAGCACCATACGCTAAGGCAGCTTTGGGCTTATTCCTCTCGCTTTCCTCCTTACCACTGCTGTTCCTCCTCAACTCGATCTGCTGCGGAGTGCGCGCTAGCGACGACAGCACCTCCCATGTCAGCCGCTCTGCCGAGCCCTCCGTGGCGGCATAGTGCCCCGATATCCTTACTGAGGTCGCCCGCCTCGACACTGCTAGCCTCTGTAATAGAGCGCCGGCGACTCGTGTGTACGCCACCACATGCCGCGACGATACCGTTGGCTGAAACGAAGGAGCACGTTGTAGAAGCACATTGTTTGCAGTTAGGTTGGGAAAATTACAGTGCACGTGACTGGTTAGGGGCCAATCAGCGGCTTCCCATTCCATTGGTCGATGGTGGGGGCGTTTCAAAACGCCTTTTGGCGAGCCGCTGCGATCTTTTGCGATGCACGTTTTGAATACCTTATTGTAAATTACACACCTTACGTACAGCGCTGAAATCTGCCCCCAAATGATCGTAATGATTCGCTCTACTGGATCACCATGTTTGCACAAAATTAGTCAAAACCGGTTCAGGGTCCCCTTAAATTTGTAAATAACGCCACAGAATGCATGCACTGGCGCCATCATAATGAGAACGTCGTGGCTGCCATTTGACTGCTCTTGCTGCCTCCATTGTTGATTGTTGTCATTGTTTAATGTCGTTATGTGCATACTGAACAAAACTTATCTGTGGGCTCACATTGCTTGCGCATAGTATGAACCATTGTGGTGCGCAGCTTTGTAGCATGCATCGAAGCGTGCGTGGCTGTCCGTGCCCTGTGGCAGTGCATCACGAAATGCAAGCTTTTGCCATTTTTATGCCATTCGTGCTATTGCAAAGTGAACAGTGCCGTGGTGCTTTTATATTATCGCCACTGTGCACAACAACAGTGCTATATAACGCACACTGCTGCTGAAGAGATTGTTGCAATAAGGCTACTGCCGATAAGTTGCACCAGCATGTTCATCACTGTGTTCTTGCAGCAATTGGAATCTTGGATTGTTCGGTCTCTCTCGCTGTTGCGTCACAGGTGTGCCGCCGGCCACACTGCGGGTTGTGGAGCGCAGTTGGCGTATTTACTTAAATCTATGGCTCGTACCTTTGCTCCAAACAAATGAGCCATGAAGGAAAGCTCATGCACACCACTGAGTTCCCAAATGTAAGCCCCAGTACCATTACCCCTTTCCACAGACCCCTAAGCACCTCGTACCTATTGTATCCCCATAATGCTCTGTGCTTCATTATTGCAGCGTTCCTCTTTCCCTTTGCTGCCAAGGCTTTTTCGTGTACCTCCATGTCTCTATCATCCTCATTCATCCATACCCCAAGGAACTTAATTGTATTCGCTTACTCTCAGTATTTCTTGGCCCTGTACTAGGGAACATACATGACTGCCAGCCAGGCAGTCATGTAGGCTCCCTACCCTGTACGTATACCGCCTGATCGTTGGGACCATTGAATACCATCAATCCACATTTTCTTACACTAAATCCTAGTCCCAGAGCCTCGCCTTCCTTTCCGCATATATTCACAGGGTGCGCCCGCAGCAGCGCGTCGCGGGCGCATTCTGTGAGGACAGGAATGATAGGATTGCCAAGGCAATGCTTCGCCAAGGCGACCGCGGAATGCTGCTAAGTCCGTTTGTCAGCTCCGAATGCTCCGCACGGAACGCGCTCCCGCGGTCGCATGATGTCCGCTTTACCGCTGTTCGTCTCCACCACTTCTTTTTCTTTTTTTATTTAATCATTTCACGCGCGCTGCCCTTGAATAACCCCGCGCGCGCGATTTCTTATGCACCCGATCCTTGTGTTGTCACGGGCAAGCTTCCCATGCGGCGCGCCGCCCGCGACCCCGCAAACTAGGCCTAACGAGCGCTACCTTTTCGATGCTGGCTGCATTTAAAACGCGGACGAATCATTTCGACAATGGAAGCGAATGGATGGCAGGTGCACCACTCGAATGGCGGTTTGCGGTCGCTACGTTTTTGACATCGCGCACGCGTCAGAGAAAACGAAGGATAGCGTGCACAACAATGCCTGGAATGTCGCTATTTTTCCCATAGTTAGCTCCGCGTGTTCCGACCAGGCTACACCGGGCTTGAGTAAGCGCGCCTAGTGAAGTGTCTTTTGAAGCCACTCGCATGGAAGTGGAGACTGCATACGACGCAGTGTTCCTTGATTGTTGCGCGGGGAAAGGCGCATAATATTGCGTGCAGCCACTTCTCACGCAAGGAGATAGCTGCTGGTATTTCATGAAAAGACACTCCCGGTTGCTTCCGTCGGCAACTCGATGAGCAGCCCGGCACACAAAAGCAACGCAGTGCCACTCAAAGGAAACGGAGAGCTGGCTCCGCAAAGACAGACGGCGAAAAACATCACGCAAACCAATGTAAATCTGCTGCGTTTATGAGCAGACGGAATTACCATCATTCGTGTGAACCTTTATTTACTGTTAAAGAATGACCTTCAAGAAAGTGGACTTTATTTCATATGGCAATTTGTTACCTCGCAATAGCGATAAAAATATGTCTGCGTATAGCAGCGGTGACAACGCGCGGTCGGCAAGGTGTCTGCTCGCGACAAGCCAGCCGCTCGGGTCCCGGCGGCCGCGCGTCGGCGTGTTTACAAGCAGCGACCGCCAGAGGCGCTCGCCTCCATACCGGTGGGGGAGGGTAAAATCAGGGGGTAGGGCAGCGCTGCAGCGCGTTTGCGGCTCGCGTTCCAGGCATTGTTTTTCTAGGAGGCGTTGGCGTGCAGTAATCGATCGGTTCCCGTTTCTGCACAGTCCGGTTCTTTTCTTTTTCTTTTTTTCACAGCGCGGACCTAAATCTCGACGCTTTTTACACACGTGTAGACTTTGCAAACTGTTGTTTTGGTTATAGTGCGGTATCGCTTATATACTGCGGGTATTCGCGATCCAGCGACTTATTAACGGTCTATGCTGCACCATCGGGGAGAGGAGATCGTATCTCCAGGTCTGACACTTCTCCCGATCGGAATTTCTCTGCTCCGATGCATGTAGAAGCTGTGGGAATGTTGACGTCGTCTGATGACTTTTTATCGCGTGGCACTCGCGTTTTCTCAAAGCTCCTCTAAGCTGGCTTTTCCGCAAGGCACGAGCCGTGACGTCATCGTCATGGTCCACGTGTTCCTCCGGTAGAGCTGACCTGGCTGCGAGGATATATATACGTGACGGACGGGGGAAAGATCCTCGCTTTCTCGGGCTTGGGACACTTGGGACGCAGCCACTCGCGCGCGCGCGACGCCTTTCCCGTTCTCCAGTTGCACCTCTGTACGCGAGACTTACCTCGCGAGCAACGTAGGCTTAGCTTTCCGGCTTGGGCGAACTCGGTGAACTGTTACGGTGAGTCGATCATCAGTTCCGCGCAGCGTGTTGCATTATAGCGTGCTTGCTATGTGTAGAAGGTGCAAATAAATGCCCTTTTTGTTGGTTTGTACTGCGCGTACTGTGTCCTGATTGTTCCTCGAGCGTGGGCGACCCTCGTGGCCACCCCACAGCTGGCTGCCCAACGTGGAGCTCTTGGAACATCGGACGACAGTTTTTTTCGGTTCAAATGGATGCGGTAGCGTGTTCGAACTTGTCTGCATGCTACTTGCACGTTTTGAAAGACCGTCGTTACGAGAGCCATGTGGTCTGCATGCTGGGAGAACGAGGGTTAGTGCCCGTGGATAGTACGCGAGCCAAAGTGGGTGAGTAAGGAAGCCTCGTGGGTGGTCCGCGTTTCATTGTAAATAACTTCTTCCATCGCCGATCGTTCAGCTGCTCGCACGTAGCGAGCGAAGAGGGCCCCCAGCAGAGCTGGTCTCCTCACGGCTGCCTAAATTCTGTGCCTTTTGTGGGTATTGTTTGGATAGCGGTTTTTGTCGAGCGCGGCGACACGTTAGGCCTAAGGCTCCCTGGAGCTGCCTGTCTCACGCGAGACACAACCAGTCGGACCGTGGCGTTGAGGTGTCGCACTTTGCATCCGTCATTCTAGCTTGCCTCGCACGAAGCGAATTCAAGAAAGAGCCTTGTTCACGTCAACTTATAGCGTCTCGGTAGCCGCCGAAATCCTTGCTAGCCGAACTAAACGTACCACGTGGTCGATATGTACAGTTGCCCTCCTTTGCCCTACTTCAGTGTTCTGTTGAGAGCGTTATTTTCAGTGTACGCAGCGGGAGTGACGTCACCGGCAACTTGCCGCCCTCTGAGCATCAACCACGGTGCTGCCCGGGACTCCGGAGCCATGGAAATACCTACTACCGCCATGGCACACGTGGAATCAACGCCCGCCTGCATCCTGCTCGCAACCCTCTGCGGCTGAGAGGCGTGTCAGTGCGAGTGACGCTTGCTCGTACTGACAACCATGTCGCTTTTTCAAAGTACTGGCCTGGAGCCCCGTCGTGAAGCCTTGGTCAAGCCTGCAGACGGGCTGCCTGTGTGGCAGCGCGCACGCAGCTTTGTGAGAAGCGACGCCGGCGGAGTCGGCCAGTGGTCCACGCGCGCGGTGTGGCGATGGGCATCGCGGGACGATACCGCTTACGCCTTTCTCGTATAGGCTTAGCTTCCCGGCATCGGCGAACGCTACTCGCACGGTATCCTGCTGAGGTGAGTCGAACATCATCGATTCCGCGTGGTAAGTTGCATTAGCATGCCTCTTTTGTATAATTCGGGTGGCGTGCTTACTATGGTGCAAATAAATGCACTTTTTGTTAGTATGCATTGCGGTGAACTGTGTCCTTTGTTCCTCGAGCGTGGGAGACCCCACGTCCACCCCACAAGGCACAGCATGCAACATTACTCGGAACAAGAATTCATACAATGATTTAATTGCTGCTTTCTTGGCCATGCCTGTGGCACTTCATAAATTTGGAAATATTAAAACTTTCAGTTGGTTTAATGCTGCCATATGGAAGAGAAGTGCCCAGCCATTCTGTATTCATTTCGGGAAGCCTTGCAGCATTTCTTGTGCACCAATGGACAAAGCGAGCGCCACCTGTCGTGTAAACTGGAAAACATTGCTGGCGCTTTTGGCTGGAAAACAGATTCTCGAACTGGCGTTTTCAAGGCAGCACTCGGCAGTGGACGTGCACCTGTTTTGTTGTTTTAATTTTTTTCTTTTGCCGGAGAAGTGTGTAGATCTGCATTGAACAAACATGACAGAGGAAGGCAACACCCCATTTCGTGCCCACCACGATGCTCTGGTAGATGTGGTACTCGGCTGCTGATCAGAGGGTCGCGGCATCGAATCCTGGCCACGGCGACTGCATATTGATGGAAGCGAAGTGTTGAGTCCCGTGTACTGTGGGGTGAGAGCACGTTACAAGAACCCCAGGCCCCAGGTGGCTAAAGAGCCCCTCCACTACGGCTTCTGTGATAATCATATCGTGGTTTTGGGACGTAAAGTCCCAGAAAGCAGTCAAACCCCGTTTCTGTTTCTACAAAAGGGGTGGAGTGAGGATTTTTGACGTTTTAGCGTGAACGACTGAATGTGGCGATACCTGCACTCTGCTGCTTCAACCCTTCGACAGGCTCATTGGGGCTGGTAATTCAGGGAAGGTTATCTGAGACACTAAGTTTAATCTTGAAACCGCCGACCGTGAATGAGGTTTGGCGGGAGCAGTGTGAGCACGGTCTATCAAACCTGGTGTTTACGTGAAAGTGTGAGCAGGCATGTTTGTATAGATACGCATGTTGTAATAGGTAATGCATGATGATACGGACGAGGCTTCATATGTGTCTAGGGAGCCTACATGTCGCGTGCTCCAGATGTAGGCTTCCTATCCACGTCCTGAAACCGTGCGCTACCCGTTACGACAGGCGGTGTTTACGTTACGACGCCATCGTTCGCGTCGTTAGAGCGTACTAACAGCGATCACATTGCTGGGTGACATATCTTGGTTATATACTCGTCTTTAGTGCAACACAGCGAATGACCAAATGAAATGTGAATGACTGTGACCTTATGCGCTGCGAGTGTATACGTAACGACCCACGGCGAGCTGCCAGCAGCTCTTTTGTCACACAGATGCTATTCTAGCATTTTTTCCGCACGTAGCCTCGTGGATGGGAACCTGTAGGACTTTGCGTTTCCCTTCTCAGTAATATTCGTGCATCCGTAGGCTACGCAGTCAGCTGCATTTTCGTACAGACTGCAGCAGTGAGGCGCCGTCAGGTTATTCACCCGCTGCACACGACGGGCAGCCGGCCGCGTCGGCTGCTCGTGTTTTCCAACCAAACCCAAAGCACCTTGTAGACGGCGCTAGCTGCGCCGTTGCCATGCATGCACAGTAGCTTTTCCGCAAATGGTCCATTACCAGTTGGTTGCAGGAAGTTGGTTGCACACATGATAGCTTGGACTGTGATTTGAACATGTGGTAAAACATAATTTCGTTATGAGGAAACTCAAATAATTCCATCATTCTGTAGAGAAGGCACTAATTTTGAGGAATACTTGGCGCTATAGCATTCCATTGTTAAAGGTGAAGCTCAAGCATCCTCCAACTTTTTCCTTCCCTTCGTTTTGTTAACTGCATATGTCATCATATGTGTGCAAAGTTTTACGTATTTGTGTTTAGACTAATGAGTTCTACGGAAACCTTTGTGTTCTTTCTTATTCAGCACACAGCAGATAATGCTGCCTTGCCTTTCAGTCTCACTGTGCAATTCTCTGAAACACTTTTGCCTGTCTTCTTGAACTTGATGTGCCTCCATGGCTATTGCGTGCTTCTGAGTACGCAGTGGCCATTTTAATGTGGCCATTGCAGAGAAACAAGCGAGGACAGTGCTGCCATCATCCATATTTCTTTTTGGTGCTTTCTTTAGGGCATCTGCCGAATGGCCGAATCTCTTGTGCTTTTGTCTTCAAGTTTCCTTTCCCAGTTCCTGCATGCATGTGTTGTGGAAATTCCAGAATGCAAGAATATTCCACCCGGCTAGAAGTACTAGTCGACCCAGCTGCTGAGAATGCTCAACTGGCTTGTTGTGGCTCCCCTACAGGGGCTGAACAGCCCCATGTTCTTGTCCTAGACGCTGGCATTGTCAACATCAGCATCCTCGCTTACGTGTGCTTCTGCAGTGGCAAGTGCTTTGCGGAACAGTGTTAGGTCCACATCGATGCAGGTGCCATGGTTTACGTTCTGCCCCATGGCCTTCAATGAACACCCTCATGGAGCATATGTAGTGCCATGCAGGTTACAGGGCCTTCCATTGCCGTTTGTACTATTGGATTGACTTTTCTTGGGGGAGCACTCCTCTCAAGCGCATGCAGCAACGTAGATCCAAGTTCCTTCTGCTGTCACTGAACTGGCAGCTCGTGACAAGCTTAACCTGAGCATATGCAGCGGTACCAGTACTCCACTCCCAGTGAAGGCTTTGTGAGTTACTTAAACAGATTCCTTTGAATGTGTCTGATGAACCTTCCTGTCATGATCCACCTGCTTGCGACAGTGATTACGTTAACCCCGAGATGTGTAGTTTGGAGCATGTCATCCTTCATGCTCACGCCGGTTGCCCATGCAGGTCTTTTATTCTATCTGTTGCTTTAACAAATTCTTTGTGCAGATGTCAACACTGTCCGTGTGTTGAATTGAGCCGACTGTGGATATACTTGTCGCGAGAAGAAAGTAAACTTGTGTGCCCTTGACATGATTTGCTGCACACTATTTTATATGCACTGCATTTATTTTGCGTGACACATTCATGTGCTAATGTGTCTGGATTTATCTTGCTTTAGAATGTGGAGAAAACTGCTGCACGTAGGATAGTTCAGGTCTGTCAGCCTGTTGTATGGAATTCGTCGTGGTAACACACACTCGGACCATGATGCAGTTCCCCTTTCTGTAGCCAAATGCTGCCTGGCTGCCAGAACTCAGAAAAGTAAAGAGCCTCTTTGTCTGCCCCGTAACGAGAAACGTTCACTTTAACCATAAAGCAGATAAAGTATCATGCAGGTTTCTTTTACGTTGACTGTATTGAAAACCAACCAGTAACAGGAGATTACAATAAGTGGTTGTCATACTGCGAGGCCAGCTCATTTTGCCTGCGCCATGATCTGTGTTGGAATGGTCAGTAGGCTGGGGCTCCTGTGTGTGTATCTGTGACATGAACTTAGTTATAGCCTGCTTGTATGAAATACTATTGCGATATGCGCAGCATGGCTTCAGTGAAGATGGAACAAGTTTCAAAAGGTAGCATCCATGCAGGGCATGTAAGGAGATGGCAAGGCATTAAAGGGCAACTCCGGTGATTTTGGATGTCCACGGATCGCAATGAAATTTTCAATGTATGTTCTCATCGTCACTGTAACAATATATGCCAAGCGAGGCAGTTGCAAGTCATTTAGTTTTTCTGAAAACAAATTTTAAAACTCTCTAGTGGATTCTCATGGGCCACCTTGTGTTTTTGACGTGATTAGTCTCTACGCTGCCTACACGAGCAGGCGGGCTGTCAAGAGCAATACTGGGATACTTAAGGGCTGAAATCGGCACTGTCAAGTTCAAAGCTGCCATATAACTCATTGTATCATTGGATGATACGCCGCCTTCATTTTCCTGGCACCAGTTCCATATTTCTGATGGTGGGGACACTTTTGACGTTACCACATATGCTGCAAGATGCATCTACTGTTTTGGTTTCGGTTTAAACGCATTGTTCATTCGGTTATTTAATATTGGTGTGTTTCTGAGCAAAATAACCCACCCTGCCTGTTACAGGACTATCAACACCATTGGAAAACAGCCCTGCCACAGTGGTCTAGTGGTTATGGCACTCGGCTGCTGACCCGAAGGTCGTGGGATCGAAACCCGGCTGCGGCAGCTGCATTTCAATGGAGGCAAAATGTTGAGGCCCGTGTGCTGTGTGATGCCAGTGCACGTTAAAGAACCCCAGGTGGTCGAAATTCCCGGAGACGTCCACTATGGCATCTCTCATAATCGGAGCCAGTTTTGGGACATTAAACCCCACAAATCAATCAACCATTGGAAAGCATTGAAATTGGAACATGGTGAAAAAAATCGCTGGAGTTGCCCTTTAAGGGTTTCTGGAGAAGGCAGGTGGGGCGGTAGGCAGTTAAGGGGGCAGATGAGATCGCGATGTTTGACGGGGCAACGTGGTCGCAGTTAGCACACAACTGTTAAAATTGGAAGTCTGTGTGAGAGGCCTTGCCCTGCAGTGTTCGTAGACAGGCTGATGATGACGATACACGCAAACTGCTTCTGGTGTTCTGTGGGACACATTATGATGGACAGCTTCTGTTTTGTGCCTTCTTTGTGCAAGAACTTGCGCTGTGTTATGTACATAAATGTAGATAGCCCTGTGTTAGAGGTTGTTATGTGTGATATTTGTTGCTAGCAAATGGTGAGCGAAATAAAAAGGGGTTCACGTTTTGATGTGGATGTTCACTTCAAGTCTAAATGATTTAACTGTTATGGGAATGTTGACATCCCCTGATGAGTTTTTTTATCCTGTAAGGTGGCTTTCCTGCTGTGCACGAGCCGCGACAACATGCGCACCGCTGTGGAGATGGTGCAGGTGTTCTCCCGGTGGCGCTACCTGCTGGCAAGGATTCAGAGGACCACAGATGGGGAACGATCCTCGCTCCCTTAAGCTTGGGACGTCATTGCGGGGGTGGTGGTGACGGGCTTTGCTGGGACAATCCCGCGGACGCCCTTCCTGTTCTCCGATTGCACGAGTGTTTTGACATGGGTCAACGCCTCCTAGAAATACATGCCTGGAATGTCGCTCATTTTCCCATATGGAGCTCCCTGCCGCTTGTTTCGACCAGGCGCCGTGCGAGAGCGCTCGCCTCCGGACTGCCTGGTCACCTGACATCACAGGCGTAGCCAATCGCGTAGCCAGGAGCAGCCGGCCAGCGTGCTGTTGGGGCCGTCGGCGAGAGCATGCGGCGGTAGTTTGATAGCAGCAACGCCTCCTTGAAACGTGTTGAAACCTACCTGCTCTCTGCAGCAAAATGTTCTACTAAAAGAAACCGACCAGCGACAAAATACCCAGTAAGGTTACTCGCATGATGTAATTATTCAGGCACATGATCACAGCAGCATTTTTCTTTTTTTGCACGCGTAACAACACGCGTATGACCAGTCGTGCAAAATTCGTCATCTCTTGGCAAACCTAAGGCACTAAGAACGCACTTGTTTCGACGTCGCCCCTACGTATCGATGCTGTCGCAGACGTTTGGTTTACCTAACTTTACACACACCTAAGGTGGCGTGGAATATATGACACACGTATGTTTTCTAACAGTTAAATAAGCGTCCCAGTAGGTTTATTGCTAACGTTGAATTGTGCTGGCGAAGTCCCTCCCGAAACGGACTTTGTCCACCCCCCAAAATCCGCCTCTTAAAGCCTGAACTGGAAGAATGCGGCATATGGAGCTTCCCGCACAATGGGATAAGTCAGGAACTTTTGAAAAACGTGCCGGAGTAGCCTAGCTAAGGAAGGTGAGCTCACAGTACTCGTCTAGTGACAGTATAAATAGCCTGGATAAATTATGAGCTTCATTTGCTTCTGGTAGAAAGGGACTCGCCTATTTGTGTGTAAGCGTGCGTGTGTTTTGTGCCGCTCCGCTACTAACGTGCCAGGATTTATGTGAACTGGCACACCTCAGCGTGGCTTTGGATTCCCCTTTTCGGCGTCGGACGTCACCTCCATGAATGCGCTGACCTGCACGGCTTCTTTCAGCTTCAGTAGTTCCTGTTTGTAGGAATCTACTGTCCTGCTCTGTCTCTCGTTCTTCGCTTTCAGTGCCCGCTCTTTTTCACGCCATCGCTTGCGGTTGACGAAATAGTCGACTGGTAGAGCCTGAACGGTGTCTGTGTCTTCATCGAACGTTTGGCGTACACCATTCCCGTTCGTATCGCACTGAAGGTGCCTGCACTCTCGGCTGTCGGGTCCGTCTTCATTTGTGCGAGATCGTCAGTCACCTCACTTCCTTTGTCGTTGCGACCGTCACTGTCTCGAGAGTTAGGTGGCCTTTCCTTTGCGTGTTCAGGTTGTTCGTGTGATAACGAAGCGCTTGAGGAGGTACGCTCGTGCTTTTGAGGTGAGCCTTTAGTGCTTTGACCTCGTTGTGGGAATGACGACACCAGTTCACCGATTGCCACTGACGTGCTTGCAGATACATCTGTTCGTGTCGTGCTGTCCGGTTTAGCAAGCCACGGAAACAGTTCGCCATGTATTGTTGGCCCTGCGGTGCTCGGGGACACACTGGCACTCGCGTATCGCGCAAGGCCCGGCGTCGGTTCGCCGAACACGCTTGGCACTACACCGGGCTCGAGTAAGCGCCTGGTGAAGTCTCTTTTGAAGTCACTCGCATGGAAGTGGAGACTGCATACGACGAAATGTTCCTTGATTGTTGCGCTGGGAAAGGCACCTAATATTGCGTGCAGCTACTTCTCACGCAAAGAGATGGCTGCAGGCATTTCATGAAAAGACACTCCTGGTTTCTTCCGTCGGCAACTCGATGAGCAGCC
This sequence comes from Hyalomma asiaticum, assembly GCA_013339685.2. Lineage (NCBI taxonomy): Eukaryota > Metazoa > Arthropoda > Arachnida > Ixodida > Ixodidae > Hyalomma > Hyalomma asiaticum. The sequence continues at coordinate 70,047,303 of CM023489.1, forward strand.
CGGCACACAACAGCAACACCAATATTGCCGCTCAAATGAAATGGAGAACTGGCTCTGCAAAGACAGACGGCGAAAAACATCACGCAAACCAACGTAAACCTGCTGCGTTAAGCAGACGGAATTACCGTCATTGGGGTGAACCTTTATTTACTGTTAAAGAATGACCTTCAAGTGGACTTTATTTCATATGGCAATTTGTTACCTCGCAACAGCGATGAAAAGAAAACGTCTGCACATAGCAGCGGCGACAACGCGCGGTTGGCGCGGTCGGCAAGGTGTCTGCTCGCGAGAAGCCAGCCGCTCGGCAGCCGGCGGCCGCGCGTCGGCGTGTTTACAAGGAGCGACCGCCAGTGGCGCTCGCCTCCGTACCGGTGGGGGAGGGTAAAATCGGAGGGTAGGGCAGCGCGTTTGCGGCTCATGTTGCAGGCATTGTTTTTCTAGGAGGCGTTGCATGGGTGAACAGCACTCGCTCGGTATCCTGTTGCAGTGAGTCGAACATCATCGATTCTGCTTGGTGTTCTACATTAGTGTGCCTCTTTGTATAAGTCTGCTAGCATGCATACTACATGTTGGAGGTGCAAGTGAATGCCCTTTTTATTGGTTTGCACTGCAGTGTACTGCTTCCTGTGTTCCTCGAGCATGGGAGACTCCACGTCCAACCCACACTGCGTGCAGAAAGCTTACACAGCAGACATTTGCACAGGAAATCTACGTTTTCTTTCTTGCCTTTTTGTCCATGTGAATGATGGGCAGAATGTTTTATTAGTATGATAACTACTTTTGGCTTTTAAGTCATGCCAAAGCACAGTGAATTGTGCATTCACGCAGGGGCGTCTGTTTTACCAGACGTTTGGTGAGTAGCGCCACCACGGACCTGAGCTAAAATGGGAGGGGGCCATCATTCTACCCCCTCCCACAAGCAACCACTAGTGGCCGAGTGGTGTCCAAGGAAAGCAGAATATGTCGGGAGACAAGCTTAAAAGATGTCGTGGCAAGACATCTCCTGTACTAATTAGTTCAATTAGTACTTGAATAAGAACATTGTGGCAAGTCGAGAAGTTAATTGTAGACTACTCGGCTGAAACATTTGCACCTACTGTCATGCCTGGGCATACAATTAGCGCTCTGAAAAAGAGCAAGGAGATAAACTCTAAGAGCATTTTTCAGTTTCCACTATTTAATCACTAACAGGCCTAAGAGAAGCCTCTCTCCTTTTTGTTTGTTTGTTCGACAGGATCGCCTGTAATTTGACAAATGGACAGGGCACAATCTTCTGGCAAAAAAAAAAACAGGCATTTGGCGAGAGATTTGTTCACTACTCGGTGGTTGGTGACTTGTTGCATCACCAGAGGCTCTGTTAGAATTTCATGACGAGATGTCGATGAACAGACAGCTAAAAACGATGTAGAATGGGGAATGAAGCTCGAGCCAATGTTTCGACAAGTGGACTTGTCTTCGTCAGGATGGCGACTGCCTTCCTGAGTGTTCGTTTCCGTAAGCCATTGCACGCTCTCCCCCATCCACAGACCAGATGTGAAATTCGGCAATAGGGCCTAAATTATGGAAATAATCAAAAGTACATTTCTTGAGCCCTGGCAGTATATGTACAAAGATGTGCCCTGCACATCTTTGTACATACACTGCCTTGCAGGTTCTTCCAAGAAATCTTAAAAAGCATTACAAATGGAAGGTCAGCATTTATTCTTGAGACAAAGTTTGAGATGTTCATAGGTGTTGTGTTGTCGATCTCCTTGACCTGACAGCACAAGAAACGGACAGACTGTTTAATGGCCTAAAGGCTTGGAATGTGAAACTTGAGGAAAAACGGCTCATAGGCTACATTTTGAACACACTGTCATGCGTACGCTGAGCCCACTGTTCACCTTGGCCTTTACAAAGCCATGTTTGTTACCAGGGAAGTGAGAAGATTAAATGTCGTTCAGCTAATGCAAAACATGAACATAACGATACCATTGTGGCACGACTCACTAACATGCATGTGGCAGTGTGGATTGAACATGAAGCAGAATAACAAAGTGCACATTATTAAACCTACACTTAGTGAATGGCAGGCACATTATCATTTAGAGCATTTTATGGGGGTAATATGTATCAGCTAGACTTGAATGGGCACAGAGGTGTCATGCACAACTGCCTACTCACTATCTCTGAAGAGTGTTTGGAGTGCATATTTTAATTATGTGCATACATACACACATGCATGTAAATATTTCCACAAGCTTTTAGAACATCCAATTAGCTCCATAACAAACATCCGTTTTTGGAGATAGCTTCTGCCTGTTTCAGAAGTTACAAAGTCTTTATGTGATGCTGTCTTTCTTAATGGACTTTCAGAAATGCTGCCTCTGCTGTTTCTACCATTGGCTTTCTGACGACGTGTTGCTGGTGTAGCACGGCCCAAGTCACCTTTGCACCATCCAAACCTATTTAGCTAACTCGCGTTGCTTCGCAAGTTCTGTAAATGTTTTGCGTATTTACACAAATGGGGACGGCACAAGTTCAGAGAGGTGTACCATTTACAGTTCCACTGCTGTAGGAAAGTGCACATGCTGGGTATGTCCTAGCAAAGTGCTTTTGTTTTGGAGCCCCTAGAGGTTCCTCAGTTTCAAAGCGTGTTTAAGCAGTCACTACTCTCGTAAATTTCAATACAGTAGAACCCGGCTGATACGTTTCTCACAGGACCGTAGAAAATAAACATAAGAGCCGAGAAACGGGAAAAATGGAAAAATGAGAGAAGTGGTGCTCGGCACACAATTTTATTTCAGTGCTAGCGCTATGAGCGCACGCATTGGCACACTCTGCTATAATTTCGTCGACAGAGAAAACCTCGGAGGTGACAACGGCATCATCGATGGAAACGGAATCAGCTGTATGTGATTCCGTCACAAACAGTTTGAACAGCTGTGCCATAATTTTGCTGGCGGAAGCCGGAAACATAATGGGCATCGCCCATAGTGCGGCTAATACAGTCAAGCCAAGTCAAGCTACGTGAAAAGTCAACATTGCCATCGGCAGTGGCCGCTTGGAGTGTCGATTCGCAACGTAACATACGGGAATGCTCCCGCACTGCGACATAACAGCAGGGTTCCTAATGCATTGAATCCTATGGGAGCTATGCCGGGACTGGCCCAAAACAACGTAACAGCCAGGAAAACGCAGCAGCCGGGAACGTAACAGCGGGGTTCTACTGTATAAATATTGTATAATGAATGCATATAAGATCAGGGTACTCTATGTTCAATTTCATTAACAGCTGGCAAGATGATCAAGAGTAACCTTGGTGATGTGCAGGTTTTGTAGTTCTTTTCTTCTGTTCCCTTTTGATGTACCATCGTGTATCTCGTACTGTTATTCACTGTGCCTGCACTGGAGCCACAGCAATACAGTAAAACCTCTTTATAATGAAGTTGATGGAGGAATGGTAATTACTTCGTTATAACTATTAGTTCGTTATAACAAATATCAATTTCATCTATAGGAGTTTCAAGGGGAATTGTGATTGCTTCGTTATATCCGATAGTTCGTTATATCCGGTTTCGTTATAACGAGGTTCTATTTTATTCAGCTTGCAAGGCGGACACAGGTTGGATTGCCAGCCATGGCCTCTGCAATCAGTTCAATGCTGAACCAGTCACATACTCAGATTTAGATTCATGTTACGGAAGGCCTAGTAATCAGTTAATCCTGCAGAATGCCTCATGGTCACATTGTTGTTCTGGCAAGTAACGCCTAAGGAACCGGCTTTTTCAAGTGGTAAAATGGAAGTTATGCAGCTAGTGGGAGCATTTGATTTGGGCACTGTTACCTAATGAAATTTCTGAAAATTGTAACAGTGCTGTCACCATTGAATGTTCAGCAGGCCTGAATGATGTGGCAAACTGGCTGTGCCCAAAGCACAGATCAACTCAAGGTGACAACCCAAAATCGATGATGAAGAAACCTATGTGATGGTGATTATGTACAGATGATGAAGAATTAAGTGCGCTAAACTATATTATGTATTGGAAAAAGATATATCTTATGTTATAATGTGCGAGGTGGTCTCAGATTGGGATGAGAGTTAGAAAACATGCAGCAAGATACGTGTGGCAGTAGAAATAACTTGGCACATGGTAGCGTCTGGAACATCACACTCGAACTCGTGTGGCTTGCGGAAGTCTGCTGTTGTTTACTTTTCTGTCCAGGATTTCAAGACTGAGCAGGCGTTTCAGTTCACATGGACGAAGACAAAGAACCAAGAGGAGCACAGGTGTTCACTGTATCCTTATGCAACCACCCAGAGAAGACATTTTTGGATTATTGCCATCTAAGGCTGTAAATGCCTTGCAATGCATTTACAGCCTTAGATGCATCTTGTTTAGAGTGCACTCTGAAGTGATGTGATGGAGGGCAGGGGGAAAATGCTTGCATGCATGGTAGATGTTTTTGGTTTCTATTGCATATTTAGTCTAAGTGGTTGTTGAGATCTATACTTCTTTCATCATTACATCATGAGTTTTGCTTCTATGGTTTGTTTTGTACCGAGGCCTATAGTGCATGAAAAAGACAAATAAAAGTGGGACACACACAGGTGGTAATTTGCAACAACATTTATTATGAGCAAAAGACTGCGGATATATACAGCTTTTATACAGCTTTTTCATATACATCATCACACATGTGGTAGTTAGCACCTGTGTTTGTCATGCTTTTCTTCGTCTTTGTCTTTTCGTGAGCTATAAGCTTAACGATGTCATACCAGCAAGCCCAAATCACTGCATACCTGGACTTGTTTTTTATTTGCTGAATATTTTATGGAGAGTGCTTGTTTTCTTCTATTGTATGGCATGAATTTTTACTGTGCCTGGTTCAGCTCTTGATTGGCAAAGGCTTTGGCATGGCATATTCGCAGAAAAGTACTTTTGTGATAGTTACTTCTTGTACGAATGCTTACGAGTGGATGCACCATAATTGTCTGTTTCTAGAAAGTCTACATGTGCAGGTATAGGATTAGGTTTCTGCAATAAATTGTTATCCAGTGTGACGAATCTCAAAGCAGTTTACCTTATTTTCTTACTTTAATATTGTTTCGATTTGGGAAACCCCTTAGGGGGGCCCCGTCACCAGGACTGGTCATTTGGAACCAACAAGCACAGTGTGTACATTGCTGCACTCTGTGGAAAGAGCTAATATTTAAAGCTGAGCGTTGTTTTCTCTTCTGCAGTGTGCTTGGGTGACGTTGGTCCTTGTGGTGTAAATTGGTCCTTGTGGTGAAGTGATGTTGGTCCTTGTGGTGTAAATTAACTGGATGTTGTGTTGCTATGTTGGAATGACCATGCAGTATCTGTAATGACATCCGAAGCATATCTGCGCTTGTAGCTCTAGTTGGATACAACTCAAGTTTGCAGTGAAGCCCCTCCCACGCCCTTATAACCGCCAGGCACTGTACAACCGCGAAGCTTCAAATAGTTGCTTCTTTGAGGTTTCCATGCTATCAAAATAAAGGTAGCATGGGTGGCAACTGTAATAGAGAGGTGCATTAATTTTTGTCTTCATTCTTTTATTAGAGTAGAACATGGAAAAGATAATTCCTTATTGAGTTGAAATCAAGCACTTGGGATGCAAAAATCCAGCGCACCACAAGCGCCGCCACCAGAGTTTTTCAACTCGGTTCAGTGAAGTTTCACTCGAAAAACAGACTTGAAAGGGAAATGAACTGTACTGCTGCCTTTTGCAGATGGAAACTGAAGCTCCACACGTTTTTGTCCATGCTTCTCGAGCACTTCATGGCTTATACCAATGAAAGGACTCGGGAACAGCAGACGCTCCGTGGGTGCCCAAGGCATAAACGCAGCGGCATTTTGAAAGGTCGTATGACGACCGTTTTGTTGGCTTCTGTAATTGGTTGGTGGAACAACAGTAACGCACGCGGTCTGTTGGACGTTGTTGCCAACAGCTGATTTTTTAAGTTGCATTCTACTATACAAAAATTACTTTCTCTTAAGCTGTATCGGTGGCCTCTGCTGCTCTGTTCATAAAAGTTCTGTGTGCTACATTCTGTGCAACATTTACACAATTACTCTATGGTATGGTGAAAGTTTAAGGTATGGTGAAAGTTTTAGTATAGGAGTTTATGAAAGTTCGCTAGTCCTCTATAGAAAGTCACTTTTGCATGATTTGCTGTGTTAATGTCATGCGACCCATAAAACATGGTGCATAGTTTTTCTAGCTGATTGCTTGGTACAGATGATGACCTGAGGCAGTGAAAGATTTTTTTCTTTTGTATCTATCTTTTCGCATTGTTGACCTGTGTGTGTGATGGACTGTAATTTACTAAAGCAGCTAGATTAGCAGGTGTAAAGTTATTTGTAGCTAACTAACAGCGTTTCATTTAAGCTCTATGACTGCTCTGACTTTGAAGCTTAAAGAGTTACTCGATATGAATTGTTTGCAATCGAAACTTTCCGTGAACTTTTATGAATTCTTTGCATAGCCACGGCGCCTTACGTGGGATTTTCTTCACAAAGAATTGCCCTGCCTGCGTCCTCTCTTAACCTTTGAGGCCCTTTGCTTTTACGTGAACACTAACAGCTTTTTGTAGCCCTGTTTCATTGGTGGTCTTGATGTTAGCCATTGCTGCTTTATTTACATCCCTTGTGAGAAGACAGCAATGATGTGTTCTCCTAGCTGGGGTTGAAACTTATGACCTACAGTTTTTTATTCGAGGGCTGTACCTTCTGGCCACTCCACAAGTGCTACTGCAGCGGAGAATGCTCCCGGCTGTGAAAAGTATGGTTGTGCCGGCAGCTGCCATGATTGACTGGTGCCCACTGGGCATTTATGTACTGTAAAATTCTAAGCAAGTGCCCGCTCCCCATTTTTCTAGCCCAGTTTAGCACAGTGAATGCCACGTCGCTTGGCAAGTTTATTTTTCAATTTTTGTCAAGAGCTTGTGCACTAAATGATAAGAAACGATGTAATTAGGAAAGGTGTACTTTAGCTGTGTTTTGCTGGGGCCTCATAATAGCTGCTCCGCAGGCATAGCTAACCATGAGTGTAGATGGGAGGCAGTAGGCTTTGTGAGTGGCCATTTTCGTCCAACTAGAGTGGAAGTAGAATAGCTCCAGATCACTCCCATCGGACAGACAGACATGGGCCACATCATTTGCTAGCTTCTCAGGCTTGTGCATCCCGCACCGAGGAGTCTCGTTTGCGAATTTTGAGAGCAATGTCGAACAAAAAAGCAGTGAGTGCACTTATTCTACAGGTATAATAGAAAAGAACCTCTTTGAATTCATTTTTCTCTCCACCGGTACCACCACCATTTTGAATTTTGGTTCGCGACCAAGCAAGGCCCCCCTCCCCCCCTTTAAATTTTTAAAATTCTCTCTCGCTCGAGGGGGGGAGTCGGTGCTTGCTCGGGATTCTAAGGTAGTATGTAGCGCAGGCACCTTAGCGTCCTAGCTCACCATCCCAGCTGCAAAAGTGGCCACTAATGAAGCTTTAATGACAATGATTGAACATGCTTTCGTCTTGGGCTTCGTATGTTTGGCCTCTCGTGTACTGCAGTGGACATAGGGTAGGCTGATGATAATGGTTATAAAGTCTGGGTAAATTAGAGTTGGAAGAAAATCAGTCGTTCCAACTATGAGGCTTTACTTCCTCAAGTAAATTCATTTCAAACTTCTTTTACTTCTCTCAAGAGGAAATTTCTAGCTCGCTGAGCTAAACTGCCATGCAAATAAATATGTGAAAAATTGTGGGGCATGCTTGCATTATGCAAGCTATCAATGTCACTGCTGCTTATTAAGAACCGAGCCCTTTCTTTTTTTTTGATGACACAGGAGTGCCGCACTGCGTGCTGCTGCAGCTTAACATAAATGTGATGCTTGTTTCTGAGAGACTATTTCATTGTAGCGCACACTGCTTGTTTAATTTTATTTGCATGTTACTGTTCTGTGTTCATAAATTTTGTTGACCTTTTGACACTAAAGGGCATTTGAGTGTAGCATGACATTTTCAGAGGAGCCAGCTAAAAGTGTGCTAGTGGCTAAGCTGCTTCCCTTTCCTTGTGATATGACCATTGCCCACAGAATTGTGCACTATGTCAACAGATACAGCAGCAATACAGATTTGTCCTTCTCTATGCTAGTGCAGAAATAAAGCCACGTTGATGACGGTGTCTTTGAACTGAGCACTGCATCGTGTAGTGCTTGGCCCTTTCATGTTTACCCTTGCATTTGCACCGATGCTTGTGCTGCAAATGGAATAAGAAAAAGTGACTGTGGATATATTTAAACAGGCTGTGTGTTTCTTACAGGAAGCGATGCAGCCCTTTTGGTTAGCTGTGAGCAACGGAATGGTGACATGCCGACAGAGTCGCTGACAATAGACGCTACCAGATCGGATGTCTGCTCTGTGCAACATCAAGTGCAGGTGGTGGCATATGGACAAGAGTGGAATATCTCGGCTGCTTGGACCAGGCTGAGGCCCAATGGCGGCCGCTACGTGTGCCCAGACTGTAAAAAGGCCTTTATTAACCGGTGTGACCTTGAGTGTCACGTGCAGACCCACACGTGTGACAGGCTCTTCCATTGCCACCTCTGCCCGAAGGTCTTCAACCTCAAAGGCATTACGATGGCACACTTACAATGTCACACGGGTGACAAGCCGTACAAGCGCCTCCTGTGCAACATGGTGTCCTCCTGGAGGAGCTCACTAGTAAACCACCGCAAATTGCATGGCCTGTCAATGATTGTGTGTGCAGTTGCAGTGGAACCCTCGTAGTTTTGGTTGGCTTGTGTACTTCGTTGGAATAGCTCGATTGGCAGAATAACCATCATCAAAATGCAAATGGTAGTGCTGAGGGGATGCTTATTGCAGCAAAATTTTTACTGGCTACTAATATATCCAAAAGTAGCTGAATATCAAACAATAGTTAAATGACTAAGGGGTCGTGCTCAAACAAGTGTTTTGATGAGGAAGCCTCTTTTCTCATGGCAGTCTTTGTGCGGAAACTATAGGCTGTAGGTATGTCCCATGTGTGACTACTCTGAATCGCTTCGTGCTTCCATTTCTGCTTGTGTTTTTTGGCTTAATAAGCTAATTGAGCTTGTCCAATGAGGGAGAGGTTTTACAGTGACACAATCTTCCAAGTGATTTAACTGTGGTCGTTAAGATCAGTTGAAGTTCAAAAGCATTCTTGTTAAAATACTGCAACTCATTATCGATGAAGCTTTATCATTTTCCCATTCCTGCTAAAACTTTCACGTATCTGCTAGCATTGTCCTGTATGTTTCCAGTTGTCAGTTGTAATGCCAGTTTCCAGTTGCCAGTTGTAATGTCACTGTTGTAATGTCACTTTGCCAGTTGTAATCTCACTGATGCATCACTTTGTGATGCCACGATTTGGCTTGCGTAACAGCGCATGTGCGCACATTGATATTGTATGACACTGGTCCCGAGTCTGACATAGGGCGTGCAGCTGTAACTTGATGCGTTTTGATAGTTAAACTATGGTGCATTAAAAAGAAAAGTAGCACTGCACCTCTTACGATGCATGGGAAGAATGAGTGCTTTTTACAGCGAGAGCTCTCACTGTAGAAAGCACTCGTTGGCAGTTCTACTGCATCTACAGTAAAGCTTTGTTAGTACTATACTGTTCAGCATGTCTTTGAATATTGCATTTTCTTTCCCCATCCAAAGCTACATAGGTGAACTGTGTTTTCAAATGGTTGATGCAATTTTTGAATGATGCGTTTCATTGTCAGGTTCTTGTGAAGAGTGTTTGGACGAGGCTGTGCTGTCCTTAGGCCCATCTTAGTCACAGACATAACAAATATTTTTCCACTGTTTCTACTAAATGCTTTTGAGGCTTTTTCCACTGCTGATTTATTTCCATTCCCTGCAAACTTATGCCTTCTCTATACAGGTTCTGTCAGGAAGCATTTCTAGAAATATAGAATTTCTGCTGTGTGCCATCTGCCTGTGTTAAGGTAGTGTTTGTTTTGGATGCTAGTTCCTGAGCAACACTACACCTAGCTGAGTGAGACATCTTTTTCTTTGTGTGTGTGTGTTTGAGCGAATGCAATTCTACGACAGCCCTGTGTGAACTTCAATGAGAGGTGGCTATTTGAATGCTCGAATAATGTTCTCCCTATGCAGTGGTAATTAGTGCACAGGCTCTTTTTTTCTTGTAATTGTACCTTTTAGAAATATTCGGTGTCAGTCCAATTGAACAGACATTGCTGAGGAAAGAACGTGCTTGGGACATTTTTCGCCTACTGTTTTTTTCTTGAATGTCTGATTACCAAATGTTGTTGACCCATTTCTCTTTTTGTTATATTGCTAGTGTGTTTCGTTTTAAAGTGAAAGACATCAATGTAAGCTCAGATGGTGTACATACATGCTTTCACTGTGTTTGAGATGCCTCTCTTTCCGATCACGTTTATGTTCCTTTTGCTATGCAGACTTGTGCATTGCATAGAAACAGTGAGCTGAACCGTAACTATGTTTTATCCTTTTCGCATGTCTTAAAAATTGACTGCCGTGCTTAACTGTCAAGCTGCATGATGTATTTTGTATGTTGTTTTATACTGATTTACCGAGTTAGGAAGTTATTACTAGGTTTTTGCAAATATTTGAAATTTCGAGTGATTTCCTACGAGCATTTGTTATTCGATTTGATTCATCCTGGTTTTTACTATTCGATCTATTTGAAAGTTAGTTACTAAGGGGGAAGATAAGCTGTGTCTTGTGACATGTCTGCCATTCCCACGTGTAGTACACTTTGCCGCGTAATGCTTCAGTGCTCCAGTTCTGTACAAATAAGTGTGTTGTGTTTGGCATAAAGATTTATGTAAGACATGGGTGGCACAGAAATTCAGACATATGAAAATGCGCACACGAAGATTATGACACATGCACAGTGTCTGTTCTTGCATCTTGATGTCAGCAAATTTGCGTGCACTTGGATGGAAGTGCCAAGCACCGTGCACAGGGTTTACGGTGCGTTTTAACTGTAGCTTTCCTAGCCTTGATTGCAGTACACTGTAATTTTTGAAGACCACAACGTAGGGTACTTGGAATGCTGTTAGGAACGTACAGAAGACAAAGGTCACGTCATTCTCCACGGTGTGAGTTATATTTATGGAAGGCTTGAGGCATGTCGGGTGCACCAGAAGGTTACTTAGATGTAGTGAAGGTCACAACAAAAGCAGGAGGTGTAGCATTTTTCACAATTTAAAATTGCCTTCACTGAACAGAAATATTTCTTTGTATGCGCTCGCTTGTCCCCGTGTGTCACTCTGTCCGCAGTTAAGGTGACTGCCCCTGGTGTGCGATTCATTTTTGCTTGCTGGTGTTCTTTTCTTTTTGTTTTTGCTAGAGCTGACCATATCCGTGCACTTTACACAGTCTTTTTGTTTACTGTTTAGTGCAAAATAGATCATGCTGTCTGTGCCTATTATTCCTGTTGCTGTCATTCCTATTAGATCCTGTTATCTGCTCCCTTAGTCCTGCAGCCCTCCAGAATGTTTCTTCATCTGCCTTAGCCTTTGTATGGGACGTGCTTTCATGGCTATTGTGTGCTTGTCCTTGTGCTTTAATGAGAACAGTGCAGAGGAAGGAGGGAAGATTGGAAGCAGTGCCTTGGCCCATCTTTCTATCATCTTTTGTGTTTTAGGCGTTTTTTCCACTTCAGACATGTAGCCACCTGCCGAAGCCTGTGCGCGTGCGAAATTTGACGAGGTTGTCTTCATATTTTTTTTTTGAATTGCTCAGAAGGATGGCACCACAAAACTTGGGAAGACACTCCTCTGTCTTGTGGTGCCATCGATTTGCACTATTGTAAAAAAAGACGAAGCTCGTATGCAGTTGCGATCAAACTTTCTTGTCTCGACATCTGCAGACCCAAGCTCAGGAAATGGCCGGACGAAGAAACATCCTGGTACCTGGCCAGCAGTACCACCTGACCCGCCGGCTCCGAACGTGCCGCTGGCTGCCCGTGTGCACCATGGTGGTACCACAGACAGGCCACACGCTCCGACCGTGGGCCCTGGGATCGTCAAGCCGTACATCTGCCAGTACTGCGACAAGGGCTTCTCAAAAATGTGGTGCCTGCGCAGGCACATGATCATGCACATGTCCATGCTGCACGCGTCCACACACGCGTCCACGCACACGTCCACGCTGCACGCGTCCACACACGCGTCCACGCGCACGTCCACGCACGCGTCCATGCGCTTCACGTGTTCCACCTGTTTTAAGGAATTCAACAAGCAGGAGAAACTGAATTTGCACACGAGTCGTCACACGGGCGTGAAACCATACGAGTGCGAGGTTTGCTCCAAGAGCTACATGGGAAAAGCTAGCTTCCAGAAACACCTCAAGAAACATGCCCAGCCAGCACCACTGAAGGGTGACAGCACGTGAAGAGCCCCAGCGGAGCCCCTTTGCAGCTCTTCCTGTGTTTTGTCCTCTATGAGTGCAGCCACTCGTGGAGGATGAAGCACAGCAAGAGCTGGAACTGACAATAAATATGGCATAGCACCTGGCTGCCTCAAAGATGCCAAACGTGAAATATTCTAATTTTGACGTGTGTTTGTGTGTTTATTATAGAGTGAAACAAAGATTAAAACTATATACCATTTGTGCTTGGCAGTCTCTGCAAGCTTGTATTGCATAAGACCTGAAGAATAAGCAGTTTATCTTTCAAAGAAAGAAAAGAGCAGTCACGAAAAAAGCTGCTGCAGTGAGTGTGCAGCTTCCATATTTTAGCAATTTGAGACAGATAACAGAGTACCATATTTACATGATGGTAAGTCAACCCATTTGCTGAAATCTGAAATAAAAATTTCGGTGATCGACTTGCTATTGAAACTAAAACACGTACCACTAGTCAGTTTTGTTTGGTTGTGTCTGGCTGAAAATTTTGAGAAGGGTTGGCTTACACTTAAGCAGACTTACAATCGTGTAAATACAGTACAAGTGCAGACACAGTAGACAAACCCCTCTAATAAAGCTTGCATGCTGAACACCTTGATGCCCAGCTGCCTCTGTTCATGTCAACTGTGCCATTTTCTTAGGAGAAGAGCATCAATAACTTTGGTGCTTTGAGGGCCTGTTTATGGCACCTTAGCAAACATTAGTGACAGGTAAGCTTAGATACATTAAAGTGGCAGCTTGCTTCGTTATGTCGAAAATTTGTTAGTGACCTTTTACCTTTAATGCAGAGCACTGTAGAAGCTCACTAATGAGCTTCTACAGTGCTCATTCATCTCCATCATTGCTAAAGAGCACAATGTCGTCTGCATATCTTAAATTGCAGAGATATTCTCCGTCTATCCGAATTCCCTTTTTTTCACAGTCTTAAGACGTTTCAGCACTGCCTCTAAACCTGCAATGAATAGCATGGGGGAGATCGTATCTCCTTGTCTGACACCTCTCCCAATCGGGATTTCTCTGCTTCACTCATGGGGAAGAGTAGTGTGGCTGTGCAATGTGTGTTTTCCTTATGGTTGTGAATGAGATAGGGGGTAGATGTAGGCCTCCTCAATGACTTCGACAGCAGAGATGGCAGTTTGCAAAAGAAATTTTGAAATTTCGAGAACGACAGATCTATGCTTTGTATGGAGCTCTGTGAAGAAGGCTCAAGTTACAACACCATCATCAATGTTCGCTGAAATCCACTTGTCTTGATGGCTCGTCTTCCCACTTATGCCTTCTCATTTTTGTTTGTTTCATGAACGTTTGTGTGCTTTCGGAAGCCATGTGCTGTCATTTCTTAGTGAGCCTTAAGCTAAGGTTCCTGTACTTATGTGCCACGAAGCCCAAGAGGGCATTTTCGGAGAGTACACACCATCGCTGAACCTGCTGTTCTTCGTTTAGCATGTTGGCTTCAAGTGCATGGCGTGTGCTGGTAGGAAAAGTGAACACTTGCAAACATTTGTATAACGGAAAGCATTGAGCACAGTGCACTAGTTTGTGTGTACATGTGCTTTTTTGATTGTTCTTTTTTCTGCAATGAAGCATTTTTTTCAAAGAAGAGAATCTCTTTTGGCAAAGCATTTTTCTGTGTGTTGTATGTTTTTATGTCTCTTAGTACATTCAGCGCGGCAAGTGTGGTATTTGTGAAGTTTTGAAGGTAGTGCAGTACGAAAAAATATTGTTACTGCACCCTAGTTACGTGCACTGCTGATTGTGTAATGTGCGCAGTTAAGGAACCCCCGTGGTGGGAATGTTTGCACAACTTAATGAACCTTACAGAGCCTACCACGTCGAAATTAGAATATTTCGCATTTGGGCATCTTTGAGGCAGCCAGGTGTTGTGCCATATTTATTGATTCACAGGGAATCTTCTGAGGTTGGATGTGCCTTGTTTATGTCATGTGCAAAAGTTCTTGCTGCCAAGAAACTGACATGTAGAGTTACCACGTGCATGTGTAGTGCTGCATGCTGGGACTAGTCAAGGGGGGCTGCTGCATATGAAATTTCATCAGTGTAGCCTTTCAGAGGAGTTGGCACAAAAGAGGATTTTTTTTTGTGGTGAAAAGTGTTCTGCATGAATTTTTTTCTTTCAGGGCAATATAAAACTGCTAATGATTGCCATGTCCCAATAAATTGTGAAGAGTCTGTGGAGATTTGTAAATTTGTCAGTGCGGCCGAGATCTCTTTGTTCTGTGAACCTGGCAGCATGGTGTATTGAATACATAAGTCAGCTGATACTTTTTGTCGAGATTCATCATGACAGGTTGTCATAATGACTCTTTTCTTTGACTGATCGGCAATTTGTCTTACACTGTGAAGCTGTCATTATGCCCAGTCTGGTTGTTTAGTGGTGAGGAAATTTGTTCTGCTGGGGCAGAAGAGTGTTGGTTCAACTTCTGGCCACAGTGTCTGCATTCGGCAGTGGGAAATTGCAGTAGTAACTGCTATTTGCTTTGATTGAACTGCATATTAAAAAACCTGCTATACCCACTGCTGCATGCGTCTCAGCCATACCCTGATTCTGACATGCAAAGGCTGCACAATTCAGGCGACTTTGTGAAAGGTCCATTTATTTCTTTTTTAATTTTAATGGTAAGCCTTTTGCGTGAGGTCACTTTGTTTGAAAATTCGTTATGTAAGTTTACAGAGTAATGGAATCCTCCTAGAGCAGAATGCTACAGCTCTCTCATCTAATCAATCAGCATGGGTGTTGTCTACTCATGCATTAGATGTGGATACAAAAATATCGGGTGTCCCTTTGTTAATGCCTGCACCTGATCATGTATGGTGAATACCTGCATGTTCCAGGACTGGGGTATCCAAGTATGAGCTGCATGTGGATTTACGTCGAGCGAAAGCCTGCCACTATTTTGGAGTTTGACCTAACGTGTGGCCTAAGCTACCACTCAATTCATTACTAAGCTTGCACCAGGGTTTCAAGTGTCACAAAAGTGTAACATTGAGTTGAATCATGTATCTTCTGTTTGTATAGCAGTGTTTGACAACTGCAGTCATTTTATATGGTTAGGCCTAATACATTAAGTGTCTGTATCTGCTGCTGCGCAGTGAAGTTATTTTGTAATGAACAACCGAATAATGTAGAGTGCCATTTCTTTCTCAACACTTCTAGCAGAGTGTTGTAAGGAACATGCACAGTAATAGTGCTGTAAACTGTGTTTGTGTGTCTAGTATAGAGTGAAATGAAGATTAAAACTATAGACAATTTGCGTTTGGCAATCTCTGCAAGCTTGTATTGCATAAGACCTGAAGAATAAGCAGTTTGTTTGTTTGTTTGTTTATCTTTCAAAGGAAGAACGGAGCAGTCACAAAAAAGCTGCTGCAATGAGTGTGCAGCTTCCATATTTTGGCAGTTTGAGACAGATAACGTAGTACCATACTTACATGATGGTAAGTCAACCCATTTGCTGAAATCTGAAATAAAAATTTCGGTGGTCGACTTGCTATTGAAACCAAAACATGTACTACTAGTCAGTTTTGTTTGCTTGTTTCTGGCTGAAAGTTTTGAGAAGCGTCGGCTTACACTTAAGTTGGCTTACAATCGTGTAAACACAGTACAAGTGCAGACACAGTAGACAGCCTCTTAAGACAGCCTCTTTTGTAGCAACATCTCTAGCCTCCAGTAACAAATCTAAATGAGTTGTCTTCGAACTGCCTTGCGCAGTTCGAAGATCGAGCTGATATACCTCCAACTGAAAACTTGGAAGAGTACGTAACATTTCTTTACAGAGCCAAGTTTGTACATGACGATGCCTATGTCCACGTAAAGTGAGCATTACTGTGGTCTCTTATTCAGATACAATTATTTTGGATCTTTACACGTAATTTCCTTCTAATAAAAATAAATAGTAGAATTGAGTTCTTAAATATTGAGTTGCATTCATTTTTATCAATGTACTTCTTACATGGCTGTGTTTGTACAATGAAATGAGGTCTTCCCAATTAACGATGTAGATGTAAAGGCAGCAACCCATTTTTTTAAAAATCATTGCATTCAGTAGCTCCCATTGTGTGCATGTGTGAGATATCCGTATGCCTGGCACGTAATTATGTGCCTATCGTATTCAGGATCTGAAAGTTGTAATCAGTAGCCCAGTGTTAATGGCATTGTGTAAGCCTCCATTTTCACATTGTGAGCGTTATGTATGTGCTTGTTGATCTCTGTGCGTTCAATTTTCATACATAAGAACTTTGTAAACAGAAAACATGCACACACTCCATCTTTGTCTGGATAGGTGCATGTTGCATTGTGTACAGATTTACGCTAAGAGTTTTTCTCCAGAAGAGTAGGAGGCTTGTGTTTTCACTCTAAATGAAAGTGCCGGTGTCAAGAACCTTGACACAGCGTAGTGGTGCACTGGCATGGATTAAATAGATTTTTAAGATCGTTACATTGAGAACCTACTTTCTATATCAAGGGGCCAGTTCACAGCAAAGCGCCAACTTAATCTGACATAGATCAGAGTCAACATGGGGACAGCTACTCATGATGTATCAGCAGCAGCTCTGTCGGCTGCTCTCACTTGGTGCATGTGCACATTGATTGTCCAGTGACTCCAACAATGACTTCAGCAGTTTAGGCTACCGTATTTGCTTGTCATGGTATTGTCCATTGCAGTGGGGCTGGCTTGTAGACACTGGGCAACAAAATTTTTTTTTAATATCAAACTAGAAAATTGTGTATTCCCCAGCTCTGGTGTGTAGGGAGCATTAACACTGTGTGCCAAAGAAATAAAAAAATTCTCTTTTGTGCCTCATGAAAAACATTTCAGTACTTCTTTAAAAATACAGTGCTGTACAGGAAGAAAGCCATATTACAGTTATACACTGCCTCTGTTTCTGTACTCTCACAACAGCTACTGTGGTTTCAGTGTATGCAGATGAGGTGTTGGCTTCTGTGCTGCGGCTTGTTTTTGCTTCTCTTTTCTTCTGAACTGTTGTCTTACACACACATATATATATATATATATATATATATATATATATATATATATATATATATATGCACTTGCATTGTGTTTTGTTCAATGTGCAGCATATAGTGCTGTCTGTGCCTCTAGACGTACTTGACCCGTTTCCTTGTTCCTGCAATCCTCTAAACACTTCTGCCTTTCTTCTAAACCTATAGACTTGATGCGATTCCATGGCCACTGTGTGCTTGTTCTCATGTCTGAATAGGAACAGTCTTTTGTGTGTTTGCTCATGAGACATTTACTAAATAGCCCACCCAAGCTTGTATGCTCCTGTCTTCATGTGTGCATTCGTAGCATTCCTAGCCCCTGCAGTTATTCCAGAAATGCAGGACCTGAAGAATGTTCCACCTGGCCTGAAGTACCAGCTGACACACCTGACCAGAATGTTCCGCTTGTGTGTTGCAGACATTCTGCAGGTGTCAGGAGTGAGGGGCCCTTTCTTGTCTCAGCTGGTGGCATTATCAACATCTGCCACTACAACTGCCTGCTCTTTCACAAAAGGGTTTGCAGGTTAACACCAGTTGCACCTACTGAGGCACATCTGCATCAACACAGGGGACAGGCCTTTCCATGGCTTTCAACCAGAAGAACCCCTTCATTGACCACATGCCACACTAGACACAAGCCCCAGCAATGCCAGATGTGGCCATATGGCCTCCTACAGAAAGGGTACCCTTGATCAAGCAGCGCATCTGGCAATATGGCTTGGAATACCTTCTGCTCTCACTTAGAGGGACCAACAACTGGCCAGAAGGCATGAACAGATGTTTGCATGTTTGGAAAGAACCTGAATTATAGTGATAGAATTGAGCACCCTTTTGCTATTTGAATAGGATTTGTATTTTTGAATTTAGATTGAGAACCACGGCAGCTGAAACGTGGTGTAGACTGCTGGTGAAGCCTTGGTACTGCACTCTGTAGTCTTTAAATTGCTATACGTCACCTGCATTTCATATGACCAGGCTTAAAATTGTAGTCAATACATAAAAACTCACCCCCATCATATTATTTGCTTTCTACACAGTAAAAGGAGTGATCTCTGAGAATTGCCTCTACCTTCAAGGCAACTGAAAACCTCCCAGGCATTGCGCGCAGGTGCTACTGTCATGGCAGAACCTCGTGCAAAAACATTTGATGGCTGTCAGCCACTGTTTGCAGGATGCGTTGGGTATAAGACTCCATAGGCAAAAATATTAACCTGGATATAATCTGGATATAACGAAGTAATCGCAATTCCCCTTGAAATTC
The DNA here is from genome assembly GCA_013339685.2 of Hyalomma asiaticum. Lineage (NCBI taxonomy): Eukaryota > Metazoa > Arthropoda > Arachnida > Ixodida > Ixodidae > Hyalomma > Hyalomma asiaticum. Next base: position 70,066,028 of record CM023489.1, read on the forward strand.
CTATAGATTGATATTGGTATTGGTTATAACGAACTAATGGTTATAACGAAGTAATTACTGCTCCCGTTCAACTTTGTTATAACGAGGTTTTACTGTATATTTAAAAAATGTTACAGGGCCCCCTTGGAGCTGCTGTTCAGTGTGAATTGTTGGCAGTGGAACCATGTCTTCTTCCAGAAATGTTTTTACTTAGTTGTGATGCCTTACCTTGAATTTCTTGTCCTAGAAACTCAGGCTTGAGTTATATCTGAAGAGCCCGTGACGCATTTGCTTTTTTTCTAGCAATAGCTTTTTAAGGCTCGCTCCATTGGTCATTTTGTTGTTCGCCACTCCATAACCACTGTCCATCGCTGCCATCATTACATCCCTTCAGAGAAAACTACAAAGTTCTCACAGTTCTGTAAGTGTCCTAACTTACCACCAATGGTTCTTTTTTTCAGGAACCTAGCTTCTGGCCCCTCTGCGAAGGTTAAAGCTGCGGAGAGGTTATGAAAAAGTATGACTGTCAGCAGCTGCCACGATTGGCCAGTGCCCGAAGAACACCTGTGTACTGGATAGTGCTGGAACACGTCTAGTTCATCCTCATCTCGGCTGCAGATGTGGTCCGAGATGAAGTTTTTGTGACAATGACTGAAAATGCTTGGTTTGTGTCAGTTGTCTAACGCTTGTCTTCTCGTGTTGAAATGAAAAGAGGAGCCCTAAAGAAAAAAGAACAAAAGACTCGCAGAACCGACAGTCTAGTTTCACCTGACATTTATTGAGGCCACATGAAATATTGAGGTAGTTTCACCTGACATTTATTGAAGCCACATGAAATATTGAGGTACAACCAGCATGAGTAATCATGTCCGTGACACAGCCACCCAATATCAAAAGCACCACGACCTTCCCAGAAACACCACATCACAACCACGCGACAGTACAGACTCGGTAGACCAGAAAGCAATGCTGTTAGAAACGGCAAAATCATCACATCACGCAACTCTTGCTTCATGTTGGCAAAATAATGATGGACCCATGCATAAACCCTTCTGAAGTGAGTCAAAACAGTCCTAGAGAAGGCAGAGCCTTACAGAAGCAACAAACACTAAAATTTACAGGTAACAGAGAAAACAGAACTACCAGTTCAGAATAAGTGGCAAGAGCATCTTTCGTCTAGCGAAAATGAAGCACGAATCACATAGTGTGAGAATCTTGTTGTTTCTGTCGCCTTTGATTGCTGCGCTGCTGATTCGGCACGGCGTGCACGATTCTGATTGTGCGTTTGTGTGATTGTGTTGCCAGCTTGCTCCTTCCTTCTTCCCTTTGTGTCCTTGTGTGTTCTGTGTTACCTTATCTAACAATAATAATGATCCTAATGCGATGTTTCTGGAGAGGTCTTGATGCTTTTGTTGTCGAGTGGCTGTATCTTGAATGTGACTATACCCACTCTGATAGTACTTAAGATTTCATGTTGCTTCAGTAAACATGTGATAAAAGTTGCTTGCCTGTCGTGTGTGTCTGTCATTGTTTTCTCAATTTTTTTAGCACTCCATTATTTTTTGTTTCAGCTATGAGTCAGCATACTAAAAAATGTATTCTACTTTTCATGTGTACTGCGACTGAGCTATCGTCTTGTTTTCTTCGACTATAGCTTAGACTTGTTGAACAACAATCATTGCATCATCAACCTGTCTACACACACTACCGCATCATCCTATTAACCTGCTCCTGCGCTAACGGCAGCAACATTATCAGCATGAACTTTTAATCTTGCCTCAGTGCCCTACTGCAATCGCCATCCCTTGGTATTCAGTGTTGTCCTTATAGGCCCCCAGCAACACTTCTTGTACCTTATCAGAATGTGGATGCTAGTTGGTTGTGGAGGCTCCTATGAACATGATATCTTGCACTGACTTTCTTGAATCGTTGCTTTCTTTGTTCTTACTTGTTTCCTTGGCCTGTAAAATAGAGTTGCCAAGTATAAATTTGCAAAAGGCCTAGCCGTTAACTCATGCACCACCTCTTGCAGTTAATGGCTAAACATTTTGTTGTGGCTAAGCTTCCCTTTTTTCTTCAGGTGTTGAGAATTGCCAGCAGGATTGCAATGTTTGATTTGCACTGACATTGCGATTCTAACCAGTGACTATAACTATGGTGGCTGTAAAGATATGTTTCCCCAGGAGATGCAAGTGCAGAGTATTGATGATGGCATTGTCTGTATTACAGACGCATTGTTGTGGTGTGTTTCGTACGTATATATTATAGTATTGGTGCTGATGCTTCCATGATGATGAGAGAAGACAAGTATATTGGTCACGTGCTGCACTTTCCTGCTTTCGTAGTTTACTGCTTTTGAATGACTGCAGGAAACAAAAATCTTGCTGCAACTGTTATTCAACAGACTGTATCTGCTTCTTCTTTCTGCAGAGAATGTGGCCTTTTCGGATCGCTGCTACCCACTGAATGCAACAGGTGCGGCTGAAGTAACCAAGGATGCTACAGACCTCTACTCGGTGCACGATCGACTGACGGCGGTGGAGGTTAAAGAAGAGCCGCATGATTCCTCTGCTTCGACAAGGTCAGAGCTGAACAAGGGATGCTACAAGTGCACAACCTGCGGAAAGGAGTTTGCACACCGGTATCGTGTGCTGCGTCACGTGCGCATACACACGGGTGACAGACCCTTCTTGTGCCATCTCTGTCCGAAAGCTTTCAACCGGAAGGACCATCTCGTGGACCACATACGCGCGCATAGGGGTGAGAGGCCGTTCCAGTGCCACATCTGCCAGAAAGCCTTCACGCAGCAGACGGTACTCAGTGACCACTTGCGCGTACACACAGGTGACAAGCCGTACAGGTGTCACTTGTGCAACATGGCATTCACCTGGAGGAAAGTACTCGCAATGCACCTCAAATCATCCCATGGCGGGGCAACTCGAACTTCCCATCCATAATAGCACACCCACCGTTGAGACACCGTTCAGACAAGTGGTATAGGTGATAGTAACTTTGATGATACAAGCGGGAAAAACCCTATGGCTTCCAATATAACTAAAGGTGTTCAGTAATTGAAGAGTAGTACCGAAGCACGTGTCTTCACAAGGGGGACCTCTTGTCAGGGCAAGTTGAGATGGCAGAGTCTAGTAACATTCCTTGTGTGACCGCTGCGAATAACTTGAAGCTTCCATTTGTTGTTTTGCTCGGTCAGCTCTATGTTTTATTTGCTTATGTAAATGTTCGTGCTTTGATACAATATCCCAAATGCCGTGCCTGTCCCTGGGCAAAAGCATTACACAATAAGAAAGTTCTTGCTACAGAAATCCACGCATCTCCACAAAGTGAACCATGACGAGTGGGCGAAGCACTGGGGATCGTTCGGTGTTACCGTAAATCACCCGTGACATTGCCCACTCATGCATGTAAATGAGCGACGTGTGTGTGTATTTACACACGCGTTGCAATTTATGTTCCCGGTGTTTATGAGGTACCTGCGCTCCCACATCGTAGATTGTGCCGAGTTCCGGATTGCATTTAGTTAACGCTCACACTGCGAATCCTTATGGTTCAACTATGCACAAGAGAAATCTCCCACCGGCACTGCATTGCAGGTCAAGATCCAGGGTGGCCGGTGGAGGGTTGTACAGCACGAGCAGTTGGTTTTTTCAATCAAGAAACTCACTGGCAGATGCTGCCTGTGTCAGCGTTGTCTGTCGCGGGCGAGGGCGCGTTCTCGTTCCTTGCGAACTGGTAAAGCGTTCGTCGCAGAAAGAGCGTTTCCATAGTCGTGTGCCGTTCACTCTCTCTCACAAGACGCTGCACCCCATAACGGGCGCAACTGTAATTAGATGGCTAGGCCGGGTGTACGCCGAAAGCTTGGCCCTAAGGTGCTTCGCCCTTAAAACGGTGGAAGTTACCAGCTTTGTAATGTTCCCGTTCCAGTACTGCATATGAACGCTCCTGCTGAATTGTTTCACCTGCCATCTAAATGACTTGATGTTTCTTAGTGGGATGCTTTGCGAGTTCTAATGTCATTAACGCCTGACTTTGTGGTGCCGTGAATTGGCTTGCATGGCACCATGGGTGTGAATGTGGGTGTTGTATGGCTCTAGTTTGGAGTCTGCTATGGGAAGTGCAGCTGTGCATTGTTGTTTACTCATTGCTGCACATACAAACAATCACGCCATGACTCTTGTGATGCCTGCAATCTTTCTTTCTCGTGTTATGAGTGGGAACTGGCAAGAGCACTAAGTAAATGCAAAAGCACACATTCGTATTTCTACCGCGCTTACCTGGCAACATCTGGGTACGAAATGATCGTGCTTATTGGGTCTCTTGGCGAAGTTTCTCCCTTTTTCTTTTTTTTAGATGTATCTATGTATGCCAGTAGTTCTCAGATGTGAATATGTCAAGGATCCCTTGAGGACTGGGGAAAGTGATAAGGGACAGCCTGCAGTGATGGAAGGGAAGGGTGGACATTGTCCAGCAATTGGGAATTTTGAAGGGGTGCATGAATATCAAATTTTCAACTTCAAAGCAAACTTGAATAATGAAAACCAAGTGCAAATTGAATTGAATATTGTGACAAACATGACAGTCTTGTGTGTTGTAGGCATGTGCACCAAGTTGTAATGGGGCAAAGGGGCGCATGATGCTACGGGCGCTGAGCAATGCAGGGAATACGTTGCTATCTGTTGCATGGCGTTCAACATGGACTCATCTTGTCAGCGCAGTTCTTCATATACGATTTGCCGGATGGTCCAGGAAAGACCGGTGACGCCGGCGACCGTTGTCACATTTGGGAGTCGACTGAATTTTGGCATGATGCGACGCGTCTTCAGATTCTCAAATGTGCGACAGTGGCATAAAACATCGGAGACGGAAGTGAGCTCTTCTCTTCCTACGAGGAAACTGTACACATCCTCGGCAATACCCTTCACGTGATGTCCAACTTGGTCTTCTTCAGGCACCCTCAGGTTGATAATCCTGCACAGCTTAAGGACTTCCTCTGTTTAGGTGGTGCATGTTTATTCCGGAGTTTGAACCCTTTGGGCCACTGTTCTCTTGGCCCATTTCTTCTTGGCATCAGATCTGCTGAAATATTTTCCAATTTCTTCAACATAGAGATCCTACAATGTTAATGCACCTTTGTGATTTTTGAACCACATCAGTGCAGTTTTCATTAGAAACAACACAGCATAACCAAGCTAGGTTACATAGTTCCAGCGGTTATATCAGCTCACCCTGTTGTAGTGCATAAGCCTCCACATTTTCACCTGCTCTTCCTGCAAGAGTGTGTTTCCATGTAGTGTTGAGTGGGTCCAGCCTGTGTTGATCTTCGTATGGCACCAAATCGCACCAGGCCTTGTCTTTCGTTTCGACACATGTTGGCCGGTCTAAGACCTGCACGATAGAAGCTCTGACAAGATTCAAGTGGTTACGACTCCATGGTAGATGGACAGCAGTATCCCTCACCTCCACTGATATGTTATGGTTGCAAGAGGATTTATTTGGATGCAACGTAATGAATGGTCTTCAGTGCTTACTGAGGTGTTAACTGTCGCTATATATGTGCCCCACTACAACTTGGCGTGCATAGCCACAGTGTGCTAGATTGCCATGTTTCTCACAATATTTCTAAAGGATATCAAATACTAATGTTACTTATTGCTTTTGCTAAACTCTTCATGCTCCAGAGGCCAAAAGCATGCATCTTGTGTCTCACTGCAACATGTGATACAGTGAGACACAAGATGCGAGCTATCAGGCTTCTTCAGTGACGGGTGCATTAATGTGCGGTTAAAGGAGCACAATCAGTCACTGAAGAAGCCTGATAGCATGCATCTTGTGTCTCACTGCAACACGTGTGGGTGTTCACCTATTTTTAAGGACGCTAAGGCCCTGTCAGCACCCAGATGCAATGCAAAGTAACACGTGAAGTGATAGACGCATTTCATATTAAAAGAATGGGAGATGCATGCATCAGTCAGCCATCGCTGTCACTCACTGACAGTTTGCATATTTGCTCAGTGCGTGTACTGTTAAGTGATAATTTGTTTTACTAGATAGTTCAACAATTTCCGGTTATCATTCCATTGTTTCGTCTGCTTCTTTTCCTACGCGTTCTCTCAAACAAAAATTTTTCAGTTGCGAGACAGCGCTCGTCCTGTGTGTTTCACGTTTCCTTGTTCTCCGTCTTTTGCGCTGCCACAATGCATATGCTTGTCATGGAAAGGTGTCTATCCTTGTTCATTTGTCAATCACACCATGACCGTAAGCTGCAAGGCAACACTCATTTGATGAAACTGACGTTCGAGCACTGGCACGCACACAGAAGTAGGCTGTTATTGCAAGGATCACACGAGCTGATGATCAGATAGCGACGGGCTGAACAAGTCGACCGCTTGTTGCGTAATAACTTCTTAATAATAGGACTTTTTGAGGGCCTAGTTGGTGCATATTGACTAAAATTGTTTAGCGCAGGCAAAGAACGGAGTACACAAGAACCCTTGTGTACCTCTCTTGAGTGCTCCGTTCTTTGCCTGTGCTAAACAATTTTAGTCAACTTCTTAATAAAATGACAGCAAAGTGAACGATTGCCTTTTGTCCTCAAGCCGTCTGCTATGCATCCGTGCTTGTGCAGTTTTACAACCGGAGACGTGCCGAAGCTTGCTCTCACTCCCGCAAATTTTGTGAATGCACATCTCACGTGCTGTCCACCAGTGATGGTCACGTGACACAGTACGCGTTTGCAGAGGAGTGAGCACCCTGCTCCTTTGCTGCTCACCTTACTTTTTATGACTACTGGCCCAGCAGAGACTGGGCCAGTGGAAGAAAGGTCAGGCTGCAGCAGCCGCTCTGGCCCTCTTGCTTGCGGCAATGGTTCCCGCGTTCGTATGAAATGTGACACTTTCAGAAACGGTTCATATGGGCCTGAACCTTGGCACATCCTATATAGCATAGGATGTGCGGGACTTTTCTTTGAAATTTGGATCATTGCGAAATTTGTGTCAACTGTGATAGTACTATCACCGAAATTCTATTTGGATTCTGTAAGTTCAAAGGAACACTAAAATGGAAAGTTGAAATGGTTTAGACTGATAACTTGTCTCTCAAGAGCTCGATTGCCATTAATTTTGCCATTTTGTGTACAATATTAGAAGGGAAAGTAAATGTCAAAGTTTAGTTTTGAAATTCAAGCCGGAACATGGGACTCGTGACCTCAGAGGGCCAACTTTTCTTTTTTTGGACGTTCTTGCAAATTCGCTTCATGAAATGTCCTGAAACTCTCTGTGCTGAATCTCTGGCCGCCTCAGAACACGGAGTGTATCTCCCTTACTGATAAATAGCTATGTAGGCCTTCGCAGACGCCGTCAAAGTGGTGTCACCGCCTGCATTTTTCATGTTGCTTGTTTGCTAGCATACGGAGTCTCGTTACAGTGTCATTCTGGGTACTGCAAAGGGGTAACCTGGTAATACGGGAAAAATAGTTTTTCATTTTATTGTACCTTTAATGAAACATTGTTTGTGCATTCTTTTCCTTTTTGTCATGACACTTGAGTGTTTACTGTTAAAGTAAAGAATATGCAATAATTGAAGATCGCATTGTACTGCAAATCATTCTGTAAATTTGTCTTTGCAGATGCCCTTCATTGTGTTTTAAAATATTTCTGATGTTTATCACATTTATGTTAATTCCATGGTGCAGTTTTCTACATTGAAGAGAAACGGTGAACCATGACATTCTTGTGCTGCTTCAATGCCTGTTGGAGGGACTGTTGTGCATACTATCAGGCTGATGTTGATGAACCTTGTAAGCGTTTCTAATTAATTTTATCGATTGAAGCACAGCACTTATTACAAATTCTTAACGCTTGTTTTAACGCACAAATGTTGTCAGTCACGTGTTGGCAGTGGGTGTTTTTTGCTTTGTTTCACATATGTTTGAGTATCCTGTTTGTACAGTCACATTTGATGCCTGTGATTTTATATAATCAGGTTTAAAGCAGAAACATGTAATTCTGTTGGCATGCTGTGAAGCTCTCCTATGATGAACTGGAGATTGTATGCATCTTTGTTTGTGTTTCAGCATTTCCATCATTAAGTTGTAATGGGCAAGTTTTATAATAGTCTTGTCAGTAGTATATATGTTTATTTGTCTGTATGGTGTAGTTGGAAATAAAGACAAAAATACATTCAACTTGTGGTAAGGAAATCGTCCAAATTCACTGAAAATATTAAGAACTTTCACATTTTATAATTTTAAAGAGCACTAAAGAAACACAGGAAGTCGATGTGGAAAGAAAGGCGCCTTCCTAAATGCATGCAGTGCTTGTTCAGCAAAAATTATCACTTAACTAAGGAGATACTTTTAATGAAAGACCAAATATCTGTTCCTGAACCGCTCTTGTTCCAGACTCGACAGTGAAGCAGTGTTGTCAAGAATTTTATTGCTTTCAGCAAAATTTACGAAGCGCCATGATCCATCAGCAGGTGCATAAACAGCTGCTACTTTGACACTTCCTTGCAACACAGATCTCATCACAGAAGCAGTATTGCAGTTCAGTGGCTTCAATACCGCATCAAAACGATCCCCCGTATTTTTTCAGCACATGCTACCGCATGTGTATGTAAGACAGTGGTCTGCCAGCCACACTGACAGAACCGCGCAGCGCGGTTCAGAGACTTTGACCATGTCGGAGCTCAGTAGTGGCTGCTACGAGTGCATATCATGCGCTCGTAGCGGCCACTACTAATTTCTCAAATGCCTTATCTCTCTCAAATCAGAAACACCACATGATAAGAAAGTTCTTGCTAAAACACTGGAACTTGCCATTGATATAGTCTGATCATGTTCCTATTTCAGTATTGCACTAAGACACTCCTGCTGAATTATTCAGATACCATTTAAATGTCATTACTATATATGTTACTCAGCGAGAATTCTTTGCCAACTCTAATGTCTCTGACACCTAACTTTGTGGTGCCATGAATTGGCTTGCGTGGCACCATGCATGTGCACGTAGGTGTCATATGACACCAGTTTGGAGTCTTCCACAGGAAGTGCAGCTGTTCATTGTTGTGTATTCATGGTTGAGGTGCAGTTCCCGCAAAATAAAAAAAAAAACAAAAACAAGACACCATGACATGAGATGCCTGCTATCTCTCTAGCTTGTATTGCGTTGTGAATGTGAACTCTGTAAGAACACCGAGTGCAAGCTTGAGAAGCACACGTTGGCATTCCCACTGCGGTTACATGGCAACATCTGAGAAGGCAATGGTTGTGCTAATCGGGTCTTTTACCAAATTTTTTTTGTAGTGCATTGTTTTCTACATTAGTGCCCCTTTGGCATGTTTATCCTAATGGGAGATTACTGCCAAGCCAAATCTTTCCTTTGCCAAGACCTGTGTTGAATGAGCAATGGGCTGATCCTCCTTTGTGTATGGCTATGCCTAGTGCTTGGTAGCGGGTCAGAAATACTGTTGCTATGCGCAGAGCTGATGCTTGAGTGCACCTAAGTGAAGATTAAGTGTGCTTTAGAAGGCAATTTTCCTGTAAGCTGCCTCTGGTGGTCCTGCAGGATACATTTTAGTACAGATAGTTGCTGTGTTACGTCAGCTTTGTGAGCACTTGTGTTGTTGTATAAGGTTTAAAGCAGCAACACAATATGCCAGTTTCAGCAGAGCGTTCCCCTGGTGGTCCGTTTCGCAAAGACGTCGTTGACTGTTCCCTTTTTTTGTTGATCACACTATTTTCGAAAACTATGATGCAGAACTTGCTTCAGCTAGGAAAACAGTGTTCATATGGTGACATGCGCAGAGAGCACGGTGCAGACATCTTCCGCCTACACCTTTAAATGTCAGATTGCTGTTGCAAGGAGTAGATGTGCTAGTGATCAGATCATGGCAGACCGAACAAGTTTATAGCCCATCATGTAAACCACCCCTTGGTGCATCAGTTAATATAGTGACAATGAAGCAGTTAAACCATTGCCCCGTGTTCCTAACTATGCATCCGTTTTTCCAGTTTTCCTTTGCAGACGTTCCAATGCTTGCTGTTGCGCTCGCAAGCTTCGTGAATCTACATTGCAGTGGCGCGTGTGCTGGCTAGTGCATCCCGTCAGTGATAGTCACCTATAATAGTCATGTGACCCTGTGCATGCGAAGAGTTTGGCAATCGCCTGGCTCCTTTCCTCCTTGCCTTACCTCTTGCGACTGCTGGGCTGCCAGTGAAAGGAGATTGAAGGGATACTGGGGCAGAGATGGTGCAATCAGGCCAGCAGCCACTGATGGTATGCTACTTGAGAGAAGCCACACTGGGCCCCCTTGCTTGCAGCGGTGATTTCCACTTTCTTGTTATCTGCAACTGATTCAGAAGCTGCTAGAATGAATCCGAGTCGTGGCATATTTTTAGACCTCTATGAATAGAAAAATGTTGGATGCCAAGGGAATTAAAAAATTTAAGGGCTAATCGCATAGAATATTTTTTCAAATATTGTCAGAATACCTTTCAGGCAATTCCATGTTACATTACACCTGAAATGTGCTGCTACAAATGGACAAAAAGCAAAGTTACTGCATGACTGATGTACTCCCATAATGTTGTTCCTCGAAAACAGTCGAGTGTTAACAGTCGCACAGTTAACAGTCCAACAGAGAACTGTGCACGTGCATCAGTTACATTCGCAGCAGTTCACAAATGCTAGTTTCGCCGCAGTACACAAGTGGTAGCTTTCCACCCGTATATTAGTGCTAGCTTTGCCGCACTACACAAATGCTAGTTTTTCTGCGATATCTAGCGTAATCTTCTAGACAGTACACAGGTATTACACTGGTAAGCACGCTGGATGCGAGGATGCACCACATTTCTCGGGACATGACATATTTTGCCTCTTAATTACATGCAGCGTTAAGATTATTGAGGTTGGGGTCATTATTGAGGTCCAGCCAAAGGAAATACGTTGGGGTAGGAGCCTAGAAAATGCCATGGCAAGAAATATGTCTGCTACGATAATAGTTAAATCATTTCATAAAGTGTGTGACAGCAACTGTGAAGAAGTTTAAAGAGGCACCAAAGGGAATTTTAGAAACCGTGACGTCCTGGATGTCGCGACCAGCAAAACTAGACAACCCCGGACATTTTGAGACCAAATACTGTACAAAATAGTAACGCCGGTAGAAATTATCGCGCGTGAAAGGCTTTAAAAGAATGTACGTTTAACGATGCGGAGCCGCTGCAACTGGGACCGCCAAGGGTCTCAGGTTCAACGCTCGACACCCCCCCCCTTTTTTTTTAAGCTTCTCCTCTAACTGTTTGTTATACTGCTCGAGATTACGTCGATAGAGGGGCCCCGCGACAGTTGGGTACCTGAAGGGCTTTCAGTCATTCAACTGCCGTTTACGACTCACTCCTACACCAGTAGTTGGCCTCCCTGGTGAAGTACTTGGCCACCATCTCCCACACGATGTCTACAACTAAACCCTCGCCCTCAGTGTCCAGCAGCTGCAGAATATCTGTCCACGGTGGCGGTCAGCTGTGTGAAGCAGCAGAGGGCGGTAATAATCACTGGACCAGGACAGCTAGGTCGCCACTGGAAACTAAACATTGGAACGTTGAACGCAAGATCTCTAGCGAAGCTAGATTAGTGGAACTACTTGAGGAACTAGAAGGCGTTAGTTGGGACGTCATTGGCCTTAGCAAAGTTAGGAGAGCAGGTGAAGCTTACATGGTCTTAAACAATGGACATGTCCTCTGCTATAGAGGGTTACCCGAAAAGAGAGAATATGGCGTTGGGTTCCTAATTCACAAAGATATAGCGGGCGACGTAGATGAATTCTACAGCAGTAACGAAAGGGCAGCATGCGTCGTAATAAAACTAAATAAGCGGTATGAACCAACAATGAACTATGACGACAAACAAGTACAGAGCAGTTCTACGAGGATACCGAATCGGCGATAAAAAGAGTACGGGCACAATACACAATAGTCATGGGAGATTTCAACGCAAAAGTAGGAACAAAACAAAGTGAAGAACAGGCGATTGCCAACTACGGTGTTCGCCGTAGGAGTAACCATGGGGAAATGCTAGTGCAATTTGCCGAAAGAAACCGACTCCGTATAATAAATATGTTTTAGGGGCGAAGCTCCTCTTAGTCTAACCTTGTCCCGCGTCAGGCGTAACCGGCAGTATCTCCCGGGAGGCCCGCGCCCGCCCTCGGCGCGTGCCTCGATCCTGCCCTCAGTGCGCGCCCTCGCCCTCGGCGTGTGCCCTCGGTGCATGCTGTCTTGTGAGAGAGAGAGAGAGCGAAAGGCGCGCGCTGACTTTGGAAACGCTCTTTCTTAGATGATTGATTGTGGTTCGGTTAGGAAAGGACGCTAATTTCTGCAGCCCATGTAGGGAGCACGGCTAAGCGTCCGTGGGGGTGGGGGGAAAGGGAGTGAAAGAGACAGAGAGATAGGCCGTAGTGGAGGGCTCCGGAAATTTTGACCACCTGGGGTTCTTTAACATGCACTGACATCGCACAGCACACGGGCCTCTGGCATTTTCGCCTCCATCGAAAATGCGACTGCCGCGGCCGGGATCGAACCCGCGTATTTTGGGTGGCAGCCGAGTACCATAACCACTACACCACCGCGGCGGACATGAACGCTCTACCAGCTCACAAAGAAGGAGAACGTGCCCTCACCCGCGAGAGACAACGTTGGCGCAAGCAGCGTCTCCTAGCGAGTTTCTTGATTGAGAAATACCGACTGCTCACGTTGGAGAACCATTCACCGCGGCCACCCATATATATATATATATATATATATATATATATATATATATATATGCACTGGATCTTTACTTGTAATGAAGTGCCGGTGGGAGATTTCACTTGTGCATAGTTGAACCATAAGGATTCGTAGCGTGCACGTTAACTAAATTAATCCGGAACTCGGCACCATCTACGATGAACCTCCCGAGCTTCGCCCACTCATCATCATTCACTCCGTGGATATGCTGTAATTTTTTTTAAAGGGACTGACAACCGATTTTTAAGGACCCTTATTTTTATGGCGCAATGGAAAGCTCGCGCTCGGTGCTGTTCTCACCTGCAGCGGTTACTTCCAAAAGCGCGTGGATATTTCGCACACGGAATTTTTCTATCTGAGAAGCCTCTAAAAAAGGCAGAGTGCGCACTCTAGCAACATTGAAAAGTGATCGCGATGCCGATAATCCGCCTTGCTTCCGGACATCGTTCCGCTTTCGCAGGAGTGAGCGCAGCTGTGATTAACCACCCACACTTTGAGCTGTTCTACTACTTTTCAAATAAAAAGAGCGTGCGACGAGCTGGCATTGTTTGCCAGGCCGATCTTGTATTTGTAAGGCATGCTTTCGCATGTCCGCGCCTACTTCATGAATGGCCGGGCTCCGGCGCTGCCACTCTGGTCATAGCCGAGCCAAGCCAGGCCAGCTAGATCTGAAACCACGTTTTCGCACGTGACGGCAGAAGCATGCAGTAGCAACGCGCGCTACAAACGAAGGGTTATCTGCACATTGTAAGTGATAAAAAGCTTATAATATCAAAAGTTTCATGCGATCCGATACTAATAAACAGATAAAATATTGCGTAATTTTGTAGAAGGTCACGTGACCGCACTCTAACTCTAGTTCCTATGTTTGCCGCTTGAGTTACCAGGCGTCGGTTTTCGCGACTGCATGAAGAAATAAAAACACAAACCCGTGTTTATTGATGAAAAGTGGCGTCGTTTGAGCCAATGCAACACACAATCTTTCCGCCAGTGGGGTCATCTCAATTCAAGTTTTGGGTGGTTGTCTCTCCCTTTAAGAGACGCAAGAATAGGAATTCCTATTCTTCCACGTCCATTTAAATGGATGTGGAAGAGCCCTAACGGGGAATCAAAGAATGAAATTGACTTTATAATGTGCGAACAAACAGGTATAATTCAAGACACAGAAGTAGTGGGGAAGATAAAATGCAGCAATCACAGACTAGTAAGGGTGAAAATTGTGCTTAACATAAAAGAAACAAGAACTAAATTATTTACTAGAAAAAATGCAAATCTAGAGGTAATAAGAGGGAAGAACAAAAAATTGACAGTCGCCCTAAACAACAAGTTATAGGCCAGGCCAAAACGATGAAGATTTAGAAGAAATAAACAAAACCAGAATGAAAAGAATCCTTCAAACAGCGATAGAAGTCGGGGTAAAGCAACAAAGCGAGTAACAAGTAAGATTTCCTAATCTACCAAAGACTTAATAAAAAAGTGCCAACAAATTAAAGGAACTTCGTCAAAAGATGAAATAGAATTCGTAGAACTATCAAAACTGATCAGTAAAGGCAGGCAAATTTGCCTGGCTTTATTGTAGATGTAAGAAAGATAAGAAATGTAGTGAAAGAAATGCAAGATGTAAGAAATATAAGAAACTTTAACATGAGAGAAATAGAGAAAGCAGTAGAGAAAGGCACCAGCATTAAATTGGTCAAAAAGAAACTGCACTTAGGACAAAACAAAATGCACGCTCTAAAATATAAACAAGGTAATGTTATTAACAATTTCAATGAAATAGTAAAGGTAGCAGAAGATTTCTACTCTGAACTGTACAGCTCTCAGACAGACTATACAACCATAATAGAAATAGAATCAGAGGAGGACACTGAAATTCCATGTATAACCGCTGACGAAGTAAAAAAAGCTGTCAAAGGGATGTCCCGCGGTGCAGCAGCAGGTGAAGACGGCATAACGGTCGACTTGATCAAAGACAGAGGAGACATTATACTTGAGAAACTTGCATCGCTCTTCATGAAATGTATGAAGACATATCGTGTACCGCGCAGTTGGAAAAGTGCTAATATAATCCTAATCCACAAGAAAGGTGACATAAAGGTGTTAAAGAATTACAACCAATTAGCCTACTACCAGTAATATACAAGCTATTTGTGAAAGTAATTTCTGCTAGAATAAAGAAATACTCCACTTTAACCAACCAAGAGAACAAGCTAGTTTTAGGAAGGGTTACTCAACAATGGACCACAGCCATGCCTAATAATTGAAAAGTACACTGAATATAACACACCTCGATCTTTATATATGGCGTTTACAGACTACGAGAAAGCATTTTACTCCATAGAAATACAAGCAGTTCTAGAGGCTTTACGTTGACAAGGAGTACCTGACGTATATGTAGAAACCATTAAACAACATACATAAAGATTGCACATCCACACTACTCCTACATGAGAAGCAGAGAAATCCCGATCAGGAGAGGTGTCAGACAAGGAGATACGATGTCGCCGATGCTATTCATTTTATGTTTAGAGGCAGTGTTTAAATGTCTAGACGGGGAAGAAAAGGGAATTCGAATAGATGGAGAATATCTCAGCAATTTAAGATTCGCAGACGACATTGTGCTCTTTAGCAATGATAGAGACAAACTACAAAAAATGATTGAAGACCTAAACCAGGAAAGTATTAAAATTGGACTAAAAATGAATAGGCAAAAGACCAAAGCTATGCTTAATAGCTCGCGGGATCGAATCCCGGCCGCGGCGGCTGCATTTCGATGGAGGCGAAATGTTGAGGCCCGTGTGCTGTGCGATGTCAGTGCACGTTAAAAGAACCCCAGGTGGTCGAAATTTCCGGAGCCCTCCACTACGGCGTCTCTCATAATCAGAACTGGTTTTGGGACGTTAAACCCCACAAATCAATCAATTATGCTTAATAGCCTAGCTAAAAAACAGGAATTTAGAATTAACATTGAACCCTTAGAATGTGTGAACGAATACGTATACCAGGGACAGTTACTAACAGGAACCCCTCCCCATGAAAATAAAAAATTCTCCATATAATAAGGATGGGCTGGAGCACATTCGGAGGGCATTACGAAATCATGACTGGAAACTTGCCGCTTTCACTAAAGCGAAAAGTATTCAGTAGCCACATTCTCCCAGTACTAACATACTGTGTAGAAATGTGGAGGATAACGAAAAAACTAGAGTTGAAACTAAAGAGCATGCAACGTGCAATGGAAAGAAAAATGATAGGTGTAACGCTAATGGATAAAAAAAAAAACGAGGGGAATATGGATCAGGGAACAGATAGGAGTAGCTGATACAGTTAAACCTGGATATAACGAAATTGACAAATTCCCGAAAAGCTTCATTATAAAAGGATTTCGTTATATGCAGGTTCGGCATGAAAATTTGTAATATAAACGGTTAAGTGAGCAAAAAGGTAACAGACGGCAGAGCGCACCCAAAACATTTATTTTGGGTGAGAAAACATTTACAGCTCAGACCACTAGTAACGTAACCACTTAAAGCAAAGGACCGGCTCTAATGCGGTTTTTCCTGACCTCCGTTTACCCTCCCATAGAACTAATGTATACGCATACCGCTTATTGTGCTGCCGCCCCCCTTCCCCCGAGATGAAGGTCCAGTTATAATGCGGCTGCCGGGAAATCTCGCGGACAATCGAAGTAGCGAGCGGGCTTCACAAAGGAAGCGCGCCGCCTGAACAGAGCGCAGCGAATCGCCATGGAGGAGGAGGGGGTGCGCGGAACGAATGAACAATGAGCAGAGGGAAGAAAAAAAAAAGGCCACGGCAGCAGCGCATCGCGTGCGCGCCCTCTGAGGATAGGAATTCCAAGGGCCAAATATCAAGGAAAAAAGAAAAGAAAGAAAGAATTCCAAGGCGACGGAGAATCATTCTGGGAAAGTTTTACTGCGCTAGAAACACGTACGAACCGGAGAAGAGAGCGGAACAAAAAAAAAAAAAAAAAAAAAAAAAAACGCCACATGCGCATGTGGCGTCCTTTTTTGCTCACTTCTTCATGTTTCTAGCGCAGTAAAACTTTCCCAAGGTGAAAACTAACCAACTAGCCCAACTTGGTGCACTGTGACGGAGAATGCTGCTACGGCCGTTTGTCAGCTGCAAACGCTCCGCACGGAACGCGCGCCCGTGTCCACTTTACCGCGGTTTGTCTCCAGTTATTTTTTTTTAATCATTACACGCGCGCTGCCCTTGAATTACCCCGTGAGCGCGATTTCCTATGCACCCGATTCCTGTGTCAAGGGCAAGCTTCCCGTGAGGCGCGCCACCCGCGACCCCGCGAGCTAGGCCTAAAAAGCGCTGTCACCTAGTCTCAGGTTAGCGAAGTGAAGCGCAGAGACTTGCGCAGTAACCAAAAAGTGGCTAGCACGATGGAAAAAAAATTAGACCATCTCCCACTAAAGGGGACCACGAGGCGATGCGAAGCAGCACGGGGGTGCACACCGCGTTTGCATCGGTTTGACGCTAGCGGACGCTTCCTGCGTCAGCGCTCTCTCTCGCGGGCGAGGGCGCGTTCTCGTTCCTTGCTAGCTGGTAAAGCGTTCATCGAAGAAAGAGCGTTGCCATAGTCAACGCGCGCCGTTTGGAGAGGAGATGTTGACGCCGCGCGGCAGATATAGGGGGGGAGTGGCATAGCCCCGACCATCGCATCTAAAAAAACTATTTTTTTTCTCTTTCTCTCTTAAGCCGGCGCGGCTCGGCTGCCACCCAAAATACGCGGGTTCGATCCCGGCCGCGGCGGTCGCATTTTCGATGGAGGCGAAAATGCCAGAGGCCCGTGTACTGTGCGTTGTCAGTGCACGTTAAAGAACCCCAGGTGGTCTAAATTTCCGGAGCCCTCCACTACGGCCTTTCTCTCCTCTCTATCTCTTTCACTCCCTTTCCCCCACCCCCACGGACGCTTAGCCGTGCTCCCTACATGGGCTGCAGAAATTAGCGTCCTTTCCTAACCGAACCACAATCAATCAATCAATCAATCAATCAATCAATCAATCAATCAATCAGGGGGAAAGGCCACGCCCGCGGCAACAACATCGCCGGGTCGAGGGATGCAGGCCCGCCTCGCGCTCGCTCTTGCCTCACGTACAGTCACCGCGCCTTCGAGCGCGCCAAGCGCGACGCCGCCGCTTCGCGTTCCGTCGCGGCGGAGAAGGTGCTTCCGGTTGCTGCTCGCGAAAGTGACAAAATTTGCGGCAATAATTGTCGGCGGAGAAAATCCGTTATGTTGAGGGGGTCTCCCGCTGCCACTTCGTTACATAAAGGTGTCAATACATGTGCTTCTATGGAGTAACGGTGGGGAATAGAAAAACTTTGTTATATCCAGGAATTCGTTATGTGGAGTTTCGTTATAAGCAGGTTTAACTGTATTGTTGTATCAATTGAAAGAAGTAGACCTGGGCAGGACATGTCATGAGGAGGAAAGATAACAGATAGGCAGTAGGAGCGACGGAATGGATACCAAGAGGGGGAAAACGCAACAGAGGCAGGCAAAAGGTTGGATGGAATGATGAAATATTAACAAGTATGCGGGCATAAAGTGGAACCAACTCGCTTAGGATAGGGTGGATTGGAGATTGTTGGGAGAGGCCTTCATCCTGCAGGGGGCCTAAATAGACTGATGATGGTGATGATGAACAAAAGATTACATCACTGGCCATAGAGATTTCCCAACACGGGTGTGCCCGATACAAACCCGGACCAGCCAAGAGCCCATCAGCTTCGGGGGCGCTGTTGCGTGTCGTCGGCGAGCAGACGTGCAGCGCATCGGTTCCGGCAACTTTTGGCTGGAGCCACGGAATTTCGACTGGAGCCCCACCAAAGCAGCTGCGACTGTTTCTGTGAAACTGAGAGCTACCTGTGGACACCACTCGCACCCAGGTGGGACTATTTTTCGGCTTTTTGGGGCTCATTTTCACTCGCGTCTCGTGGCGGCGGCACTAGGCCTAACGGCTGCGTCGGCGCTCGGCCGTGAGTGAAACGCCCTACCGCAACAACATGGCTTCTCAAGAGCTACAACGCGGCTCCGACGCGGACTCCATGGCCTGGTCCGAAAGCCCTGGAACCTCAACGCTTGACAGCTCGAATTCTACGCCCATAGAAGACGAGCGCCTTTTCAAGCTGGTGGAACGCCGCTCTCGCAAGCGGCGCGCGAAGATGGCAGACGCTGCGTCGCCAGGCCAGTCAACACAGCAAAACGCTGCTGCAAACGCTACAGCGCTTCACGGCGGGTCCGCGCGTAAGCCTGGACCAGTGTGGAAACCAAAGCCGCTTCCGCGGCTTCACCCCGAAGACTTTGTCATCATCCTGAAGCCCCGGGTGACCGTCGCTCTCAAGGATGTCTACCAACATGGCGAGCTGGGAGCAGCGTTCGCGGCCTACCTGGGCACTCAGGCCGCCGCATTGCTCAGCTTGCTCCCCACATGGGAGCAAAACCTCATTGTTGCAGGCACCCGAGACCCTCACGTCGCGGACAAGCTTCTGCGTGACTTTCAACTTGACTCATCAAAGGGCCGGCTCCCTATGCACGGTCACTTAAAACTTACTGGTGATGTGTGCCGGGGCGTTATCAACGTGGCCAACCACGAGACCAGTGAGTCTCTCCAAAACAAGATCCAGTGGCGTGCTGGACAGCTTGCCGATATCCGCAAGCTTGGCAATTCAAATGTCGCGGCGCTCACCTTTGTGGGTAAAGTGGTGCCGCGATTTGTGCATTACAACTCGGAGGTGACCCTTGTGCGTGCGTACAAGAGAACCATCCCGGCCTGCGTGCGGTGTGGCACTGTGGGCCACCGGACGGACATATGCCCCAGCCCGGACAACGACAAATGTGGCCTTTGTGGCTTAACGGTGCCGACAACCGACGGAGTGAAGGCGCCGCACGAATGCATTCCGTCCTGTGCAGTCTGTGGCCAAGCCCACGCAACCAACTCACGCGACTGCAAGGGAAAATTTCGCCAGCTCAAGGTGTCTGGCCCCAAAGCCAAACGCCCTAAGCCCCCACCGGCCCGGCAACCTAACCAGTCCCCAAGTCGTCCCACTTCGGGAGCCAATGGAGGAGCGCCGCGTGGTGCCCACAACGCCGATCCCAAACCAACGTCACCTCCTGCCCCATCGGTAACATCACCGCACGGGAAGAAGACGGCGTCTCCACCGCCACCGCCCAGCGGCAAGGACACCCGCCACTTCCCGGTCCCCAAGACAGATGGCGCTGGCGGCCCCCGGGCATCAGTGCCCCAACATGGCAAACAGGTGAGCAGCTGGGCTGGGGTCGCCTCCTCTCCCCTCCCCCACTCCTCCCCTTCCAATGTCTCCACGCTCGACGCGGAATACAAAAAACAAATCGAAGTGCTCCGGGCACAAAATGAGCTTCTGCTCAACAAAATTCAAAATTTAGAATCAAAATTGGCGTCCACTCCGAGCCCACAGAACTCGGATGCGATGGAGAGCGACGCGGAGCCCTCGCCTGCCCTCGTGGCAACCCTCTCCGCGATTGAGGAGCGCTTAACTCTAAAATGAAGTCTATGATCGAGACCGCCATGGACCAGATCCTGACCAAGGTCATGACTACCGTCCCTGCGCTGGTTTCTAAACATATATCGGACAACCCCCGCCTCCTCCGTCGGTTGGGGCCCGTTAAGGATGTATCCCGTCCTTCAAAATTCAACTGTTCTATCATTGAATCGGAGAATGAGGACAGCTACCCCGCTCATTCTGCCACCAATCCCTTGGTGGTACAGAGAGCTGGCTCTGGGGCAGCCACTCCCTTGTCCTCCCCGTTACCAAATTTTAATCATGGCGAGACACCTTAATCAAAGGCGATCCTCCCCCTCCAATCCGGCCAATTCGACATTAATAACGCAATGGAATTGTAGAGGCTTTAAGAACCGCAATAAGCGGGCCAATTTCCGCCTCTACCTTGAAACCTTCGAGTCTCTACCAGCCGTGGTTGCCCTCCAGGAGCCAGGCATGGGCGCCACACTTACAAACTACTCGACGTTCCAACAGGATCCCTTGTCTTGTATTCTCGTACACAAAGCGTACACAGCCAACTTAGTAGATCTAGACCTACAGCTCGAGTATTCCTATACAATGGTGACTATCCTACCATTCCGCCGCAGAGACCCTCCACTGCATGTCCTCAACGTATACTGCGCTCCGAAACTCAAGCGAGTCACTTTCGCAGACCTCTTTAGCCGCGCGCTAAGAGTAGCGGGTCGCGATCCCCTCCTGATTGTGGGCGACTTTAACGCTCCCAGTCAGCTGTGGGGGTATCACAAAGAGGAGGTACGCGGACGTAAGCTGGCGGAACTTGCGTCCACGTTGGGCCTCACCCTCCACACAGACCCCGTCCACCCAACCCGGCTAGGAAACTCCGTGACAAGGGATACGTGCCCGGACTTAACCTTCACTCGCAACTTAAGACACGCAGACTGGCTCAACACCGAGGAGACGCTCGGTAGCGACCACTGCATCCTAAATATTACACTACGCACACGCCCCCTCAAACGTGCCACAAGACAAGCCCATATCCCAGATTGGACCAAATTCAGGAAAACTTTCACATTTGATAACACACCCATTTCGGAGCAGGGTTACTCAGCATGGTCTCAACTCCTGCTGACACACCTTCGCAAGCATGAAGATCACATCAAACTGTCAGAGGCCGTCACGGACGTGGATAACCACCTCCTACACCTCTGGGCAGCACGTCGCAGCCTTGTTCGCCGCTGGCGCTGCCATAAACACAACAAAAAGCTTAAAGCACGAATTGCCGAGCTCACTCACAGAGCGGCCGAGTACGCGGCCCAACTCGCCGACTCCAACTGGGTGGATACGTGCAACGCGGCCGCGCGACAAATGTCCAGCCGCAATACATGGCGCCTCTTTCGAGCACTGATCGATCCAACGCAAACACGAACCGAAACACAGAAACATTTACAGAGAGCCATGCACGCTTTCCCTGGCAACACGACACAACTGGCACAGAAACTTCGAGACCAGTATCTCTGTACAGCTCAAGACCCTCGTGGATCTGCATACTCTTATGCAGGCAGAGAGAACACGGAGCTGGATCAACCGTTCCAGCTCCATGATCTGCGGGCGGCTCTTGCAAAAATGAAACGAGGCACTGCCCCGGGTAGGGATAAGGTCACAGTCAAGCTTTTGGCGAACCTGCCCGACCCAGCATACCAGTCTCTCGTCGACTACATCAATGCGATTTGGCGGGGGGACAGCCCGCTACCAATCGAATGGAAAACGGCTCTAGTAACGTTTATTCCTAAAGCAGGCAAACCAATTAACACAGATAACCTCCGCCCCATCTCTCTCACCTCCTGTGTGGGCAAACTAATGGAGACGATGGTGCGGGACCGGCTATCTGCATATCTTGAACACAAACATGTCTTTGCGGACACCATGTTCGGATTTCGCCCACACAGATCCGCACAGGATGTCCTCCTGCAACTCCATCGGGACGTCCTTGACCCCCTCGAATGCCCCCATAATGACCGGGCAGTACTCGCTCTGGATCTTAAGGGGGCATTTGACAACGTAACACACGACATCATACTCACTAACCTAAATCAGACCGATTGTGGTCTCAACACATTCCGATACATACGCCAATTTCTCACCGATCGACGTTCCTACATCCGCATCCAAGACAAAGAGCACGGCCCTTACATACTCGGCACCCGGGGAACCCCCCAAGGCGCGGTACTTTCCCCATTGCTCTTCAATCTGGCCATGATGCACCTGCCGGCCCAGCTGGATGGTGTCGCCGGCGTGCAGCACGCCCTGTACGCCGATGACATCACCCTGTGGGCCACGCAGGGCAGCATAGGGGACATTGAAACCAGCCTGCAAACAGCAGCGACGATAGTAGACCGCTACGCCCGCCGCTGTGGTCTTCAATGCTCCCCTCAGAAATCGGAATTTGTGCACATCCGCCCCTCGCCAAAGTGCACAACTCAAATCTGTCTATCTCTTGACAGCGGTCCCATACACGAAGCTGACGAGATACGGGTACTCGGGCTCCACATCCACAAACACAGGCGGCCAGATACCACATTGGCTAAACTCCGTAAGGTGGGGGACCAGGTGGGCCGCATGGTCCGCCGGGTTTCCAACAAACGCGGGGGGTTACGAAGTGCTGATGCCTTGCGGCTGGCAAACGCCTTCGTGACCAGTCGAATTCTCTATTCGACTCCTTACCTCCACCTACGGAAACAAGAGGAGGAAGCCGTTGAGGTGATCCTTCGCAAAATTATTAAGCGTGCCCTGGACCTCCCCGTCACCACTTCCAACGGCCGTCTTATGGCCCTTGGGGTGGTGAACACTTTCCGGGAGCTTCGGGAAGCGCACCTTACAAACCAGTACACGCGCTTGTCGCAAACGGAGTCGGGTCGCCGTCTTCTTGCTCGACTCCATATCCAACACACCATTCCCATGGAAGACAGGTTTCGTATCCCAGAACTGTGGAGACGCGCCCTCCACGTGCGACCTCTTCCAGCCAACATGTCACACGAAGACCATAATGGCCGGCGCCTGGCGCGGGCGGAAGCTCTGGCCCGACATTATGGCAACAAAACAGGCGTATACTACGTGGACGCCTCCGGCCCTCACCACGGGGAATGGTACACGGCCGCAGTAGTCCACAACAACATCACTGTTAACGGCCTCACCTTTAGAGCTCCCAATGCAACACACGCGGAAGAAGTCGCAATTGCTCTAGCGGCCTCACATTCCGACTCAAAATACATCATTACCGACTCGCGAGGGGCCTGTCGGAACGTCGTACAAGGCTGGGCCCCCTTTCTAGCTTATAAAATCTACCAAAATTGCATACGGGATACGGACCCCGCACACCGTTACCTTATATGGGCCCCTGCTCATCAGGGGTTGGTAGGAAACGAGGCAGCAGACGCAGCCGCCCGCGCGCTCTCTTTCCGGGCTGTTTTCTCCTCCCCAACCGATCAGGAAACCCATTTTAATCCGGCTTATACCTTCAAGGATATTACAAAATTCTACCAAGATTGCCATCGCCTTTACCCCCGCCCATGTAAAGGCCTTAAGAAGGCGGATGAGCGGCTCTTACTCCGCCTTCTCACCAATACATTGCTGTGCCCGGCAGCCCTAAAACATTTTGACCCCTCGTTTAGCGGCAGCTGCCCGCACTGTAGTGCGGTGTCTTCAGACACCTACCACATGGTGTGGGCTTGCCCTTCCAATCCGGCCATCCCCCCCAACCCCAACCCAACACGGGAGGACTGGGAGGCGACCCTGCTCGGCTGCCACGACTTACAGGCGCAACAAGCCTTAGTCAGGCGCGCACGGGCGGCGGCTACCGCCACTGGAGTCCCGAACTAGGGAGCTCCACCTAGTGTTTGTGAGGACCAGCCTTTTACGGCCTGGTCCCAGCATACCTCCTGTCCAATCCTTTATTCAATAAACGTTTTTACCACCACCACCACCCGCGTCAGCGTTGTCTCTCGCGGACCCTCCAATACGGCTTTCTCTCCTTTCTACCTCTTTCAGTCCCTTTCCCCTACGGACGCTCCGTAGGGGAAGGGGAAAGTCCATGTAGCTAATTAGCCGTGCTCTCTATAGGCATGGGATGCAGAAATTAGCGTCATTTTATTAACCAAACCACAATCGTCATCATCATGAACGCTTTAACCAGCTCGCGACGAACACGAACGCGCCCTCGACGTCGAGAGAGAGCGTGCAGGCAGCGTCTGCTAGCGAGTTTCTTCATTGAAAAAAAAAAAAAAAAAAAAACCCGGCTGGTGGCGCTGCACAAGCGTTCACCGGCCACCCCATATCTGGATCTTGACCTGCAATGTAGTGCCGGTGGAGATTTCTCTTTTGCGTAGTTGAACCATAAGGATTCGCAGCGTGCGCGTTAATTAATCCGGAACTCGGCACGATCTGCGACGTGGGAGCGCAGGAATCTCATAAAGACTAGGACAGTAGCGCACCCAGGATTTCTGTCATGGGGGGTTCAAATTTTCATGAAAGGGCATGCGATTACATAGTCATTGCGTGTGTCTTGAAGGGGGGGGGGGGTAGCGGGCACATTGCG
Organism: Hyalomma asiaticum; assembly: GCA_013339685.2. Taxonomy (NCBI): domain Eukaryota; kingdom Metazoa; phylum Arthropoda; class Arachnida; order Ixodida; family Ixodidae; genus Hyalomma; species Hyalomma asiaticum. Next base: position 70,090,924 of record CM023489.1, read on the forward strand.
CAATACGTCATTTCCTTGATTCAGCTGGATGAATCGCAAAGCAAATAATGGTAACATAAATGATTATGATGATTTTTATTTTTTCGGCGTTTTGCGAGCCATTAGCGCCACATTCTTCTAGGACATAGGAGCATGCAGTTACGGAGAGCGGGGGTTAGGTCAGCCTCAGGGGGGGGGGGGGGTTACAACATCCGACCCCCCCTCCCCCCTCCGTCTGTGCGCCACTGGACCAGGAGCATAATGACAACGTGTGCGCAGATATACACACGCGCGTTGTCACAGTTACATGCATGAGTGGGCTGTCACGGCGCCCGGTGATTTACGGTAACACAGAACGATCCCCAGCTTAATTCGTCCACTCCTCATGGTTCACTTCGTGGAGATGCGTGGATTTTTTTTTTTTTTTTGAGTATATATAATACGGAATACGCAAACCATAGAGTTTCTTACCGATTGTAAGAAACTCTATGACGCAAACTGCCCTACTTCATTTAAACGCCGTCTTTGTTTCACTTGCATGTTTAAAGGAGTACTGACACGAATTTTTGACATATTCTCGTATTGCTGCTGTGAATGAAAGCACTGGCGTGGAGAACCCCAAGGAGAGTATCATATATGTAGTGCCTCGCAACGCAATGATTGTATTCTTAATAGGGCGAGTCCGTTTAAAGCCCACTTTCGGTTTCGATTTCGAGGGAGTCACCTGGGGACAACAATTCGTGATAACGTCGCTGGAACTCTGTCGTCTGTGGTCAGTTACACGTGGGGCACGCGAACGACAGTTTCACTGACGTACAGCGACTCTGACAGCGATTTCGGCGATTTTTAAGTTTTTAAGAAACTGTGTTCAAACGTCATCGTAGTGTCCATTGCGCTGGGGCTGACGTGCAGCGCTGGGCGATGAAAACTTTAAAACCAAACTAAAATATTTTTTACGTGTTTCCTGGGGCGATATCTTATAACGGTTCCCGAAGTGGACCGGTTCACTTGGCCTCGCCCGATTGGTCGCAATCGCTCTTTTGCTGACGCAACCGCGGTTTCACCCAATCACGCGCGGGCAAGTGGACCAGTCCACTTTTGGAACCCTTATAAGATACCGCCCCTGGCTTCTGTGTGCGGAGGACGTTAACAATACATGGCTAGAAAATGAAAAATATATATTTTGCGCTGCCCCTACTTTCTACTCTCTGTAAAACCGCCGAGGATTTCAAAGGCTTTTCTGTTCAAAACAATACTGTCCCATTTGAAGCCAATGGCCGTGCAAAGATGGACTGCTGTTGTTAATTAAAGCACGTTAACTTTCCGCTCCCGCATCACAACGTAACGTCAGTGGCCATGGAAGTCAAAATTTGTAATAACCGCAGTTTCCTCGTCTCTAGTCAAGCCAAGCCAAGCCTTCTGCTTTCACTTACCACGAAAACATGGCGCCAAACGGAGTGACAGCCGTGCGCTTTGACTTTTGAAGTTCTGCGTTTTATGTGTGACTCTTGCTATGCCCTGTTGCTGCGCGTTTCAGTGCACTAGTCGGAGTGAACATGGCTTTACGCTGTTCACCGTCCCTCGAAGAAAAGATGACATCGCGCGTAGGAACAAGTGGATTCTTAACATCGGCCGTAAGGACTTCGTTCCGACCAAGCGTACTGTGGTCTGTGAGGTAGTGTGTATTCCTCTGTACTTAAGCTACCGTGCTCACTTCAAGTTCACGAGAATGCCGACAATCTTGCCTAATTCGCTTATCGTATTGCGTCGTCTTGGAAGTTATTCTTTTCATATGATGGCACTGGCCCATGTGTTGTAACAACGACAGTGATGGAGATGCTGCAACAGCTTTTCCAACCTGCTACATTTCATGAATTCTGCTACATCCATGCTATAAATGAATGAAACTGCGCCAATGCTGCTCCAGAACATGGTCCCCGAGATTGCAAACAGGCTTTTGCTGTCACTAGCGAGCTCAGAGGCTACGAACTGGATTTTTACTTGGCCATTACACACTGCGCGCAGATTAAGTCTAAAGAATCGTGCAGTTGTCGCGTGTTGATTACAAGGAAGTCTTGTGCGAGGTTTTGTGACGGAGCACCCACAAAACTGCTAGAAGCGGTTGGTGGCGCTGCAGGTAAGTGTGAAGGGCTCCGAAAAATTATTCGGCCGTTCATATGCAAAACCTGTTGCAGTGCACACAGCGCTTCTATTTGGGATTAAAAAAAAAAAAAAAAACCACCTGTTTAGTCATTTTCTTGAGCACATCGAAAATAGCATATTTCGACGTGAATTGGCGCCTACTCCGAATTGTTAAGCTTTTCCATAGTTTTGGCTGGCTACATGTGGAATTGTTGCTGCCCTGTGAAGCTTCACAACCTTACATGAGCGCTGCAGAGAAGCCCACAGTAGAAGCAAGCGTGGATGAAACAAACGCAGGGAGTGTGCAGTGTGTGCTGTAGTGCTCAATGTGAATGAAAATGTGCTGCTACTTTGCACAGAAGTGCACAGACGCATGAAATTTCGGCAGACCATGCGACGTCACAACTTCAATGTTCACTGGCCCACATGGAGCTGTGGAGAAGCTAGACGTAATGATTTTGTCTTACATTTGTCAAATAGAGTGCACGATAGGCAGTACTTTGCTGCTTTTTTGTCACAAAATATTCCAACTCCTTTGCTCACAAGTATGCATGTGCTTTTTCTTAAGGTAACATTGCACGGTGGTTTCAGTTACACAAGCTTCATTCTCTCAATGTCAGTGACAAATAACTAATGAAAGAACACAATTAATTGAATTGGTGTCATTCCAGCACGGGGTTTTCTTCTATCATCAGCCTGACAGGGGATCGCTCATTGAAAAAGTACTTTTTTCTGGACCAATCATGGCAGCCTGCATTCAACTTTCAGAAGTTGCAGAATTTTCACAGACCTTTTCCAGGTAGCAGAGTGCTGAACATTTTTGTCAAGATATGCATGGGAACACTGTGGAAGAGGGTTCAACATGCCTCCCAAACATTGCTTACTCACTAAAGCTGCAGCACAACAAGACGTAGCTGCAACAATCCTTCAGTTGTGAAATGCTGGGCGTACGATATCCTGCACGTACGGCACTGATGCTCTCACATGTCTTACCCAGGCTGATTTTCCTGAAGCAGAAACTTAAAAGATCGGAATTTACAGCGTACAATTATTCATGATTTTTCACTTGATGACAGGCATGTTGAACCATGGAATAGGCATCAAGGTGCTTGCCCACACACTGCTGACACATTGCACCTGCGACACAGCCGAATGTAACTGCAATGATCTCTCAACCATGAAGCGCTGCACAGAAAAGGAAGTTCCTGCATTTTACAGAGCATTGATCCACCTATCCTATATTATGCCACCTAATTTTTTGAAACTTATTTGATTAAAGGTCATTAATGATCACACACACACATGGGGCAACTTGAAATAGTGCTGACAGGAATAAAGGTAGACACATGGGTGGTAACGTGCTACTTCCAAAGGAAATTAAATTTGTGAGGGCAGCACATTTTTTAGCTTGAGGCTCTGTCATTAGGCATTAACAGAAAACTGCTCAGCTGTGCCTCTTTCCACGTCACCTAGCAACCACTTGGGACAACTGCACCTTGCTTTGTTATGCAGACACGTAAATAGCCAGGCCATCTCAAACACCCTTCTCGCACTACTTGCATAAGGTGTAGCCATAGCAGTTGTGTGCTTTGCCGTCCCCGTCCCACAAGTGATGAGAAACGGGTGTCGAGGCGACGCTTGGCCATGAGATCGCGACTTGGTCAAAGGCTTACCCCGGCCGCAGTGCCACCAGTTTTCTCGCTTCCTGCGTTCCGTGATGGTGTCTGCTCTCACCATGGGAGACCAAAGCTGGTCAGCACTCCTGATGAAGAAGAGGCTCACAGAGAAATGTATTGCACTGCTGCGTGAGCAAGCGTGTACAATTCATGCTGGGCTTGTTACAAAATGTTGCCTATGTTTCAACACACTAAGCATCTTTGAGGTACCGTCTGGTAAACTGTGGAATTTGATTGTGCAACATTGGAAGTCGTCTACCACCTCCCGCAGGCAAGCTTCCTTTATTTTTATGAGACTGGGAACGTAATGACACTTCTTAAACTGCTTAAATCGGCACTGAACACTTGATAATTACGAACGAATAAAGAGTGAGTGCCTTGACTCAAGCCCTTTTATGCGAAAAGAAATTGTTCCTACTAATTGACCAGCCAGCGTCAGTGTTGAATGTTGAGTGAGTAGCCACATGTAAACCATGTCAAACTGTAGTGCTAGAACGTGTAGCTCAAGAGAACAGAAAGCACACACGATCGCTACGCTCACAACTAAATTCTCCTCTGCTGTCGTGAGTCTTTCTTTTTGAGAGTAGTTTTCTCCGGCTGCATTTCTTAATCACCAGGCTGCGAATTTGCAGTGAAGTGGCAGCATAGCTTTTGTCATGCGGTTTCACTTGTTTATGGCAGGCTAGCATTTCTGGTCATTACATGTGACAAAGGCTGTAACAGTTCAGTTCAGTTTATTATTCTTCGAAAATACAAAGTTCATTGTAGTAGTATTCAGACGAGGGTCCCAAAGTCTAGCGACTGCAGTGGGACCTTTGATTAACAATAACATAAAAAATTATTATAACAGCAAGTAAAATTACACAACGCAAGTGGAATTGAACAGTGAAAGTACAGAAAACAGCTAATAAACAAAAAGAATCATCAATGCGACACAACAAGTACATAGTAATCAATTATATAAGCAGACATAAGCACGTCATAGAACACAAACCCAAATTTACAAAAATTTTCTAATTACGTACACACATTTGCATCAGAATTAGTTTTTGTTCACAATAAAGTTTTTAAGTTCTTGTTTGAATGCATGCAAAGATGATGATGATTTTATTGTATAAAGCAAGCTCTGCCATAGTTTAATCACCGTGAAGGAGGATGTCATTTTGCCGTAGTTGGTGTTACATTTAGGTAAAAGGAAGTTGTGATTGTGGGCGAACCTAGTGCTATTGGTGTTAGTGAGTAATCTAGCGTCGAATAAAAAGGACAAAGCTCCAAGTAAGAGAACATTATGTGTTATGGCAAGTTAGCATGTTGCACCATTTTCGGCGTCTATATGTACACGAAGGCTGTCGTGGGACAGTTGCTACGGGGAAGCACCTCACATGCTTCTGCAGCCGAAATGCTGATGAAGTTGAATGGCACGGCATCGCCGTCTCAGGCAAGTCTGAAACAGAAGCGGCTGACACAGGCCGATATTTGTCATCGTGCGAGAGGCATGCACGGCACTGCACACAGTGCGTGGCATGTACCCAAGAGAAATTTTAGCATGCTGAAGTGCTGCCATTAAATGGCGGCGCCACTGTTGGGAAATCCCTGGACGGTCTGTCCCTGGGGTGCCTAGAAGTTGGTAACAATTGGTGGGATGTACAACATTTAGATGATCAGTGTGAAGCCTCAAAGTCTGGCAGATGTCTAAGGTGTCTAGAAGAGGATACAGCAATAACGGTGACTACAGCATGACTGACTGTGTAATAATTACTGTGAGTAACAGTGACACATAATAGTGTGAGTAGGAATGAATATAAGTAATATTGAGAATAATTAATAATGTCTCAGCTGTAATGACTTAGCATCACTGGCTTAAAAAAGCAGCAATGGAAGAGACTGCAAAATTGAGACTAACTAAAAATTACCTCAGAAATAGAGAATGAATAAGACTGACAATGACAGTAAAACTGAGAATGACCATGCAAAATTAGGAATGAATATGAATGACCCAACAAAATTTAAAATGATCAAGCAGAACTGATAAAGACCAAGTAAAATTAGATATGACACATCAGAATTACAAATAATTAAGAATGACTCAACCAAGTTTAAATGGTTAGGAAAAATTCATTAACATAGGAAATAACCAGGCCAAACTGGCATGACCGAAGGCGACTGCAAAGTTGAAAATGGTGAAGCATAATTGGGAATGACTCGGGAAAACTTCAGTGAGTGAATTTAAGTATAAGTAAAAATGACTCACCAAAGTTAAAAATTACTAAGAAGGCCTAAGCAAAATTGGAAATTGCTAAGAATGAATAAGAATGATTCTTTAAAATTGAAATTTTCTGACAATACTTAAGTAAAATTAAGAATGGCTAAGAAGGACTAAACATAATTAGCAGAGTAATAAATGACTTGGCTGACAGAAACTTACTGCTCTCACTAAAGCGAAAAGTATTCAATCACTGCATTCTCCCAGTATTAACGTATGGTGCAGAAACGTGGAGGATAACGAAAAAGCTAGAGATGAAACTAAGGAGCACGCAACGTGCAATGGAAAGAATAATGATAGGGGTAACACTAAGAGGTGAAAAAAGAGCGGAATGGATCAGAGAACAGACTGGAGTAGCCGATATTATTATATCAATTAAAAAAAAGAAGTGGACCTGGGCAGGACATGTCATGAGGAGGAAAGATAACAGATGGGCAGTAAGAGCGACGGAATGGATACCAAGAGAGGGGAAAACGCAACAGAGGTAGGCAAAAGGTTAGGTGGTGCGATGAAATTAAAATGTTTGCGGGTATAAAGTGGAACCAACTCGCTCAGGATAGGGTGGATTGGAAATCGTTGGGAGAGGCCTTCGTCCTGCAGTGGACCTAAACAGGCTGATGATGATGATGAAATGACTTGGGAAAATTATCACCATAACCAAGAATTATTCAGTAAAATTTGAGAATAAAAGAGAATGACAGAGGTCAATGGTTGCCGAGGGAAAAAAAGAAAAGAGTTTCCTAGAACAACATATGAAGTTAGGATTTCTCCGCCTCAAAGTATTGTGAAATATAAATACCCTAACAGCTGTTGCCTAATATCAGCAGAGATCGTCTGGTGACTGTTTTCTTTTTTCCAGACAATGTATTGCTAGCCATATGTGCACCTAATATAATACTCCTTGATATTGCAGCTGCATTTTGCTGCTGATCAGTTCGAGCCACTGATACTGGAGCGGTACGGGAAGAAGAAATTGAAACCTAATGCGGTTCCAACCATTTTCTCTCACTTGAGCCCACCGGAGCATATGAGTCCTGCTGAAGAGAGGCTGCCACTCCCAAACAAAAGTGGTGAGTGACATGTCTTTTATTTTCCATGTAATGAAGAAAATGTATTTAAAAATCTTTTTTTCCTCTGGGTAAAGATGCCCAATAAAAAGCTAGCAATGTATGATGACCTGTCACCATTTTTAGAAATTAACATTTTTTTGCACATTAGGAATTGCATTTTATTATGCTGTATATCAGTTATCTTGTTTTGTTACAGCAGATCTACCTGCGAGCAATGTCACGGCTGCAGTGCCTGCAGAGTCATCTAGTGACCATGCTAATTTAAGGCATTGCATTTCTGCATGTACGTAAACCAGTGCTTCAGACTTTCAGTACTCCTTGGGTTTTGTATTTCAGTGCCAATGAGGGAATACATCTCAATTCATGATACTAGTGCCGAGCAGGGTGTCTCTGGCAGTAAGTAGAACTCTAGCGTACCACACACATTTGCGGGGGCTTCAGGCTTTCAGGACTTCTTGGCTTTTGTATTTCAGTGCCAATCGAAGAATACACCTCGATTCGCGACGTCAGTGGCGAGCCGTGTGTCTCCGATGGTGGGTAGAACTGTGGTACACCACACGCATTTGCTGTGCTAGGTGCTTCTGAGTTTCAGGACTCCTTGGGTTTTGTATTTCAGTGCGAATCAAAAAGGACATCACGATTTGTGATACTAGTGGTGAGCAGTGCATCTCTGATGGTGAGTAGAGCGCTGGAGTGCCACATGCATTTGCACTGCATGATATTTTTCATGCAGGTATCTCGATAGTCACATTTTTTACAGGGGGGCACCATCATGCATGATGATGATGACAGTTGCATGGTCATAGTGTTCGTGGCGGTCTACGCGTTGATTGTAAGCCACTGAAAATTCTTGCTGTGGTACAAATACAGCAGATTACAAGCTCAGCATTTAAGCAGTGCACACCTTCCTCTTTACAGTCCCCACCATTGAAGAGCCCGAGGTTCATGACTCAAGAGAGCAGCCGTCTTTTCATGAAGGTGAATGTTACGTTTGCTAAGACGTATTTGTTGTCGTTGTATGAGACTTTCTTGCAGTTCCTCTAACAGCATGGCGACAAGAAAGCCTCCTACATATGGCCTTGACCATGCTTGTAGGTTTTTACAAGTTTGTCAAATTTAAATGTGTGTATGTGTGTATATACGTACTTACTCGCGTAATGAACGCACATTTTCTTCCCGAAAAACGGAAGCAAAGTTGGAGGGTGTGTTTATTATGCGGGGTAAATTTTACAAAAATTTTTTCAGGGCAAGCAAAACATTTAACGCGCAAGATATGTGGCATTGCAACCCCCGGTAATACTTAGATCCATGTGTGCGATGAAATTTTATTTAAAGAACAGTAAAAAGAAAGCTATATGCCGTCAGTAACATACGACTCGGCACCCGCGGTAACAGCTTTTATGGTGGCTGCGTTTTGTTCCACTGTGATGGCCTTTCGCTTTTTTGTAACGCGTGGTTCGCCCACAGCGCTCTGAAACCAGAGAAATGGCAACGCTGCATGTCGAACAGCCAACAGCAAAAAAACTAACTAGCGGCATGCCGTGGTCTTCTCCACGGAGTATGGAGTTTCTATAGTTTCTGTGTCGCTGCGGCACTTGCGCATATCAACGCGCACGATTGGTAGGCCAATGATCCTCACCGTGCCGGCTTGGGCTGCTTATCACTACAAACATCGCTGATGCAATCTTGGAGATGCCTAGCCCATCAGCGTTCGGTAGCATTCGCAGGTGGCTGTAACAGGAGAATAAATTTTTCCCAACACTGCATGAAATACTGCTCCTCGCATTTCACCCGCATGTCTGTGCTGAGCCTCTCAGTCGTGCACGTTATCCATGACACCCGAGATTGCATTGTGGCAATCTCAAAGACCACGCCTCGACCGTGCTTAGGCTCAGCTGTGCCAGCCTGTGCAGCATGCATGGCAACACGCCTCAGCGAGCCTGAAGGAACTGTGATAGTGCAGAGGAATGCGGCTCTGAATGATGTTACCGCCACTTGCATGCGGCTCTTCTTATAGGTTTCACCGTAGTGGAACTGGCTTAGGCGTTCCTTTAACATCACACCGAGCCCTCTTGGATTGCACATCACACTTTCAGTCCACTGCCAACAAAGGGTGGCGCTACTGTCTGACAGCATCACATCGACATCGGTTGCAGCCTAACGGCAGTTTTATTGGGTGTTTTGATGGTCCCGGCTGTCAGTGTGTAACGGGTCGTGCCATCGTCACACTCAGAAAATAGCATTGAAAACAACAGGGTTACAACATGCTTTTAACTGACTGTGACTGCTTCAAATGGATCCAGATGACGAATGGTTAAAATGAACCTGATTAGTGTAATGAAATTAAAGGTACACATTAAGGTACACATTTCATCACTGCACAATGAGATGAAATTAAACAGAAATAATTGGAAAAAGCTGACGATAAAAGCAAAAGAAATGTAAGGGAAACGCAGCTGAATCACTGCTCTGCAGCACCGATGCATTCCCATAAACCAGATCAGTAATGGTTAGAAATAAACTAAATAGATCCAAGTTGAGAGTGGTTAAGATAAACTGGATTAGTATAGTAAAACATATACATTGAGTGTAATAAATTACGTAATGAAATCAAGTAAAGCAAAAATCTTTTGAAAATGTTGGCAATAAACACAACAGAAACAGGTGAATCACTGCTACGCACTTCGTATAGGTTTCACCGTAGTGGAACTGGCTTAGGCGTTTCTTTAACAGCACACCGAGCCCTCTTGGATCGCACATCAGACTTTCAGGCTACTGCCAACAAAGGGTGGCGCTACTGTCTGACAGCATCACATCGACATCTGTCGCAGCCTAACGACAGCAGAGCCTTACAGAAGCTGTAACAAACCCTTAAAAATTTACAAATAACAAAAGAAACAAACTTGCCACTCAAAAATAAATGGCAAGAACATTGTTTTTTTAGGGAAAATGAAGAAGGAATCGCTTGGTGGTGAGAATTAGGCTGTTTATATCACCTTTGGTTGCTGCGCTGCTGATTCTGTAGCGTTGTGTGATCTCAGTGTGGTGTTCCTCGGGAGGTTTTGATTGATCTTGGTGTCGGTTGGCGGCATCACAAATGTGGGCATACTCACTCTGGCACAGATATTGTGTTGCTTTATATGAAAGTAAGTAACTTACCTGTCCTGTATGTCTGTCACTGTTGCCTCAGTATCTTTAGTACTCCTTCTTTTTTTTTTAGCAGTGGAGCTGTTCTAGCTCGAGGTAAAATGTTTGTCATGACCTCAAAACTTGCCACATTGGATATTCACCACAGGGCACTAAAACGAAGCCTTCTTTCTGCTTAAACTGAATTCGCACCAGAACACCTTAGCTGCTACATACTTTAAGATTCCTTTGAATCCTTCATTCTAACACCGCAAGAACGCTGCTCGGAAAAAGACCCTATACATGGTGAACAGCAAGGAATAAACATATATACTAAGGGGTGAGCAGGAGGAGGGCAAGGCCACCAGCACCGCAGAACAGTATAACAAGGGGGTGGGAGCTAAATGATGTGGCTTAACGTTACACAAGAAAATAGTAAGAGAGGGAAAGAAACAGACAGAAACTAGCCCAACACAGTGCTCTGTTAAGGAGGTGGGAAACAGGCAAGGGTGAAGATGAGTGATGTGAGAGTGAGGAAGAGGGAAATAAGGAGGGGATGGGGTACAGCTTAACATGCTCATGTATAGCGACAAGGTGGGAAATGGAAGTGAAGATGAGGACGGGGACAAGAGGAGGGGAAGGCCACCAGCTTCACTGTGACATGGCCCTGCACAGCTAGTGCAAGCTGCCAAGAATTTTTTTTTTTTATTTCATTTCACTTGTGAACCAGCATGTCCAGGAAGCATGTTCCACTTTTCATGTGTACTGTGATTGAGCTAACATTATCTTGTTTTCTTTGAGCATAGCCTGAGGCCTGTTGAACAATAATTAGGGCCCCTAGCTTTATCTAATTGCGAATTTTTTCGCTGTGATCAAAGAATTTGCGGAATTTCGCAGCGACACTGTGCGGGCATGAGGTTTGTGACTGTTTATTTAATGAAGAGTTTTGGGCTCCAAACATACCTGCATTATTTAAAACTGAAGGGAACTGTTGTGACAGAGCACCATTGATGCTTATGACACTCTTGGGACACATGACCGCAACAACTGAATGATCACTCTGTGTCATCAGTTCATGTGTATTGATAGGTATTTAAGGGTAGTTGAAAGTGTTGTGGTAGGAGACATTGTAATGCTCACGGGTAGTCCAGTTTATTTCCAAACATTACGTTTTCCTAAGTATTATCATTGCTGTCGAGGTAAGCTGAGTCGATGTGACGGCGGTGAACAGACATCAGGACAGTTTTGGATACGTTCAATGACATGAGCCAAGTATTACACCAGTTATGGATATGCATGAGGTCGCCTTGTAGTGCGAAACGGTCAGAGGGGATAGCAATTGCATGATAAATAACAGTCTGCAAATAATCAGATATGAGAAGAAATGTTTGAAGGGGGTAGGTCATTTATGTATATTAAGAACAGGAGGGGGAAAAGAATGGTACCTTGCGGTACACCTGAGAGCACGGGTGTCAGGGATGAAGAATACGAGTTGTCATGCACAAACTGCAAATGATTTGTTTAAAATCTCCTAATCCAGCTCAGAACATACGGATGGATGTTAGGACTTGATAATTTTAGTAAGAGGCGACAATGGGGACCTTATCAAAGGCTTTTTCAAAATCTAAAAATAGTTTGTCGTTCGGTATATTATTATCTAGATTAACATGTAAGTCATGTAAAAAGAGAGCAGGTTGGGTGTCACAGGAATGATTTTTGCAGAAGCCATGCTGATTGGGATAGAAAAAATTTACGGATGTTAAAAACTTAACAATATACAAGCATAGAACATGCTCCATTAATTTATAAGCAACACTAGTTATGGAAATAGGACGGTAGTTACTCAGCAATGATCGGTTTCCTTTCTTGAAGACTGGGATGACCTTTCCCACCCGCCAGTCACGTGGAACAGAACCGCACGCAAGTGATCCCTGGAAGTGATCAAAACCGACTACACACGTGTTTAGTATTTTTTAGCACTTTCGTGTTAATGCCATCTACACCCATGGATGGTGAGATTCACACGAACGAGGTGATGGCTCTGCCACCTACAGGTCAATCTCGAGGCCAATACAAGCAAAAAGGCGCGACACACAGTAGCTGCTTTACATTCAGTAACATTTGCTCCCTCCAAGAGCTAATAACTCGTGAAAAGGGAATCTGAAGACTAGGCATTTTTGGCTCAAGGCAAAGTTAGCAAATTGTAATTACTATAATCGAATTAGAATGTAGTAGGATTTTTGTAAGTTGTGGTAAAATACAGTATTCTTTAAAATTTACTCTATTTAATCAATGTAAATGTATGGAATTCACTCCTAGGCACGAAGAAAGTTTAATGGACATGCAGGTAATATGCTCATTTCCCAATGAAGTGTGTCTTCACAGCAGTGCAGATTTTCGTTGGAAAGGCTGTTTCACGGCATAAATATCCATACTGCGGTGAAACCACCTTTACAGGCGAGTTACATGCGCATAGATACGTCTTGTTTGTCAATTTTCGCAATTAAAACTTTGCCTTGAAGAGAATTGGAATACTGCAATATTTGTCCAATAGTTCACACAAGCCTACTAATAATCATGTACCACTGAGAAAAAAATAAATACTTAGCACAAACCACCTGAATATTCAATGCTCTTGCCAGGAACATCAATGTTTGAATGTTTGGGAACACCTGAATATGCATTTTTTGTTAGATTTGGCTTTAAATGAGAAAGATATTCTATTCATATTCGAAATTTCAAATATTCACGCTTTTCTTGTTATTTTACTCATAAAGATAGCTGTATGGGCTCTTCTTTGCATGTTTCAAACCTCTTCCAGTGAGTGGGGGAAATGGCATTCTACCATTGCTTCCAGAAGTGAGGCTTTTAACATATTTTTCGCGTTTTCGCGAAGAAACGTGAATTCCACGATTTTTCGCGGAAAGCGGGGCCGGGCCTTAACAATGATAGCTTTCGTAATCATTGTCATCATCAGCCTGTTCAAACCCTATCCCCCTAGATGAAAGGGTGTTCTTGCATTCTATTATTACCCAAATTCTGTTTTTATGGCAGCCACATTGTTAACGTAAATTTCTTGATCTCATTTGCTCTCCTAATTCTCTTCCGCTTCCTGCCACAATCGCCTTCCCTCGGAACTCGCTCTGCTGTTCTTACAGGGGTCCTGAAACACTCCTTGGACCTAGTTAGAAAACATCGCCAACCAGTTATGGAGGTCTCTCTGGACAATGTATCTTACTCTGTTACTTGCTTGTATGCTTTCTGCTGTCAAGCAGGGTGGCCCAAATATATATTTGCGAAACACCATGAAGATCCATTTGTAGAACTGTTTTACTGAGGGATTATGCATGAATCTGGATCCATATGAGGTGCTAAAAAAGCAGTGTCTGTCCACTTCACTAGCAAAAGGCTTAACAAGTAAATACAAATCACCCTTTTACTTGTCCTGAAAGGAATATTGTTTGCTAGAAGTAGTGATTCTCCACACAAATATGCATCATACGAAACATTCTAAGCCTAAGCCTTGCTCCATACCATTTTGAGCCAGTTCTTAGGGCACCAGTCATTATGTCACTTCGTTTCAAGGGCACAGCGCTTTCCTTTCTTTGTTAGATTGTGTCCTCTCCTGCTCTGTGCTGCTAGATCACTGACTTTGAATTTGATGCTTGCTTGTGACAATTGCCTTCCCTGTTCGTGTTCATTGCTTAAATTTTCTTTATGGCACGCATTGCTTCTAGTTATGCATTTTGTTCATTGAGAGTAAAGTGCGGTTGATTGGTTCGTCGCTTTTTCCAGTTAATGGCTATACATCTGCTAGTGGCTAAGCTGCGTTCTGTGTTGGCTGTTGTCTGCAAATTGCACAACTCAATTAGCACACAGCTGCCATTAAATGCCATTAAAACTGTTATGTTGGCAATAAAATCTGTGCTTTTAGCACAAAATTCAAGGACAAAGCATTGATAAAATAAGACTGATTTGAAGGTTGACTTTTATAGAATGTGTATCTCTGGTTGCAGGCCACGGTGCAGTCCTTGTGGATAGACATATTCTACCGGATGACAGTAGGGTGGCTGCAGTGGAGGAACATGCTACAAGGGTGCACCTCAACTCGATGCCTCATCAAGAGTCAGCAGTGGGGCTCGAAAGACAGCAACACATTGTGGCTGGTTCGGCCACGGCGGATATGAGCGATGGCCGCCGCAAGTGCAGATTCTGCGGCAAGGCTTTCCCGAGCCAGTATGGCCTGGAGTGCCATGCGCTTATCCACACGCGTGAGAGACCCTTCCCGTGCCACCTGTGTCCAGTGGCCTTCCACCGGAAGGCCACTCTCACGGCGCACTTGCACAAGCACAAGGGTGACAAACCCTTTCAGTGCCGCTTCTGTCCGATGGACTTCAACGAGAAGCGCCATCTTACTGACCACTTGCGCACCCACACGGGTGAGAGGCCCCTCCGGTGTCCACATCTGCCAGAAAGGTTTCAGGCAGAAGTTCACACTCAAAAAGCACTTGCGCATACACTCAGATGGCATACCCTTCCAGTGCCACTTTTGCATGGCGTGCTTCAGGCAGGAGGGCACACTTAATCGTCACTTGCAAGTACACGGGAGCGGGAAGCCCTTCCAGTGTCACCTCTGCCCGGTGAATTTCAGCCGCAAGTGTTCACTTACTTACCACCTACGCAGCCACGCGTGTGACAAGCCGTTCAAGTGTCATGTGTAACGTGGGGTAATCCTGGAGGAATCCTCTTGGGAAGCACCTGCCGTCACATAAAGCGACAGATGGCACTTGCCAGTGACAGCACATAGTTCAAGTAGGGATGCCCTCCTAATATGAAAAATTTTACTGCTGTGTGTGCTTGGTTGAATATGCTGTGATAGTTGCTGTGGGAGGTGGCAACGTCTCAGCTCGCAGTCATTCCTGGACAGCCAGTGCAAGAGTGCCGCTTCCGGTACCAGCAGCGCGCCTAGTCCAGTGCCGGCATAGGCTAACTGCTGTGCACCGCACACAGCATGATCACATCCTCGTCGGCTCCACCTCTCAGCGTCCCTCTGGCAGCGATCCCCACTGAAACGCAAACACTATTGCTGTCAGTAACTTTGGGTGATGCTCAGTTCTTTTTCTGGAAGAGAACAGTGCGATAGAAAATGGACAGCCAACCAGCCCAACAAACCATCTTGTTAATGCTCAATGCAACCTAACTCAAATGCTTTCTGGCACTACTAACAGTGTCTTGATAACTGAAGAGTGCCACTTTTGACAAAGGGGAGCTCTCTTTGTCAGGGCAAGCCCCGTGTTGGGACAGCAGGCTTGTAACGTTGCCTGTGTGATAACTGTGAACAACTTCAATGTTCTTTGTGTTTGCTTGATCAGTCCTGTGCATAAGATACTCACTGCAAATTTTTTTTTGCTGTGATAAAATTTTCCGAATGTCTTATACCCCTCAATAGACCGATCTCGCCACTTCTTGTGCGCATGCGCAATTTTCCAGGAGCATGTCTGTCGCCATCTCAGTTGCAGTACTCAGAGTGAAGCTGGTCCTGCAGCTTAGGGCACGTGCTGTAGGTTTACTGGCATCATTTTGTGTGGCTGAACACTTCAGAAAACCTCCTCTGCATCTCCTATATATATACAGCAGAGACTATTTATAACGTAACCGCTTATAGTGCAGGACTGGCTATAATGCGGTTTTTTCTGACCCCCGTTTACCCTCCCATTGAACTTAATGTATAGGCATACCGCTTATTGTGCAGCTTCGTGAGATGAAAGACCGGTTATAGTGCGGCTGCCGCGAAATCAACGGACAATTGAGGTAGTGAGCAGGCTTCACAACGGAAGTGCGCTGCCTCAGAAGAGCGCAATGAATCGCCATGGAGGTGGAAAAAGCGCAGAACGAATGAATAAGGAGCGGTAGGAAGAAAAAAAAGAAGGCCGCGGCAGCAGCCTGCCGCGGGCATGGCTTGTGAGGATAGGATTGCCAAGGCGACGGAGAACGCTACTACGGCCGTTTGTCAGCTCCTAACGCGCGCCCGCGATCGCATGATGTCCGCGTTGCCGGTGCTTGTCCCCAGTTTTTTTTTTTTTTTAATCATTTCGTGCGCACTGCCCTTGAATCACTCCGCTAGCGCGATTTCTTGTGCACCCGATTCCTGTGTTGTCAAGGGCAACCTTCCCGCGCGCCGCGCCGCCCATGACCCCACAAACTAGGCCTAACGAGTGCTACCTTTTCGGTGCTGGCTGCAGATAGGGTGCCACGGGCGACATTGGTTCATGGCGGCCGCGTTTAAAGCGCGGACGAATCACTTCGACAACGGAAGCGAAGGCGTGGATGGCAGGTGCACCACTCGAATGGCGGTTTGCGATCGCTACGTTTTTTCGATTACGCACGCGTCAGAGAAAAATAAGGATAGCGCGTGCAGTAATCGGTTCCCGTTTCTGCGCAGTCCGGTACCACGGGAAGTCCGCACTTTTTCTTTTTTGCACAGCGCAGCCGCGGACTTAAATCATTGAAATATCAGATTTTCTCTTTTCTTTTTTTTAAGCGGGTGAAAGCAGCCCGGTCACGCGCTTCATGTCTAACACGCGCCGCTACCTGTTCGACAGTTTTTACACACGTGTAGACATTGAAAAATGTTGTTTTGGTTATAGTGCGGTACCGCTTATAGTGCGGGTATTCGCGACTCCGGCGACTTACGTTATAAGCGGTCTATGCTGTATATATATGTGTGTTTTATTGCATTTTACTGCATGGTGTAGTGCTGCTCAAGAAAGAAGAGGTCGATATCGGAAACACGCAACCATGCCATCTTGTTTGTGTCACTTTGTATTGCTGTTACCCATATTTGCAGAATTAATTCAATGAAAAAAAATGAGAAATGAAATTTGTGAGTATGTCTTGTGCAAAGGTGGGAACAAAAAGAGATGACAAATGGTGACAAATGGTGAAACACAAATGGTGAAAACAAAAAAGATGAGTATTCAGTGAAAAAAATATAGTTTTTGCACATCTTTTCTCGAAGCAAAGGGGAAATGAAATAGTTTTTGCACTTCTTTTCTCAAAGCAAACATTACATGCAGATTGTGCTGTCATTGCAGGACTTCGATCATAGGGAGCATTGGGCGTGAATGGATGTGAAACGATCGGCATGAAGCAGCTTAAAAGGCTGCATCCACCTTAGTGTAACAGTAACGTGCCACACACACCATTAGGGAGAACTTTGGGCGTCTGCAAACATTAACATCGAGGAGATATTGTTAATGACAGGATATTTCCTTCTGCATAATGGAAGGGTGAGTCCGTGAGTAATTTTGGCAACAGACACAAAACATGGATAAGCAGCAGTACACGCACAGTCCTCCGTACACACACTGGAAGGCTCGGCACCAATATTGCCGCTAGGCCTGTATCACTTGGAAACTTAAGTCACTTCAACCCTTTACAAGCCGCTTGTGCTCATAAGGTTATATATTTTGTAACTGTTATAGCCACCCAACTCTCTGCTCGTAATGAGATCACACATTGAAAAGAATGAAAGTACCAGCAGTGCAGTTGTCCGTGATGGTGGCGTGCCTAAGCTATTGCCACGCACTGGCCTGATCTATGCATTGCAGTCAAGCTTGGTTTGTACAATGTCTCGTTCATGCTTGACATTTGACAGTGTCATCGCTTTTCATAAGAGGTCAATCCAAACGTCTAGCGATATCTACATATTTTGTCCAGAACACATACTGTATCCGGTATGACACCACTGTCAGTGATCACCCTGGCAACGGGGTTCGTGCATGTGCTTTGAATCATTGCTGTTGCTAATTGACCCCTCTGTCGTGTGCCAAGCCTGTTGTGATGCTGCAGTGCACTGCTGAAGTGCCGTACATTAAAAACACAACACAGCTGAACAAGTAAGCGTGCCGTACGAGCTACTCTGTCGGACACGCCCGTTCTTGCTGGAACTTGACGTCCTTCAGGAGCACAAGAAATTCCAAATGTCTTTGTTTCATCAAAGCCGCTAAATGGTGTGAACAAAGTTCACCAATGCAGCAGTCACGCAGCTGAACCTACCGCTAGTGCCGCGAGAACTAAAAGTGTCGGCATGCACTGTCGCATCGGTGGCATGGTGAAACACAATGCTGAGATCGGTCCATGGAGAATCACTGCACAGTACGAGAGTTTTTGCTAAAACAATGGAAGTCACCGCCATGTCAGCTTGATAAGGTTCCCTTTCAGACACCATGCTGAAACCACTCTGGTAAAGTATTTCATGTACCGACTCTTTGATATATTTCTCAGTAAAACGCTTTGCCAGTTCTACTGCGACTAGTGCCTCACTTTGTGATGCCACGATTAAGCTTGGATAACAGCACGGGCA
Organism: Hyalomma asiaticum; assembly: GCA_013339685.2. Taxonomy (NCBI): domain Eukaryota; kingdom Metazoa; phylum Arthropoda; class Arachnida; order Ixodida; family Ixodidae; genus Hyalomma; species Hyalomma asiaticum. The sequence continues at coordinate 70,109,545 of CM023489.1, forward strand.
CGTACATCAGTGTCATATTATTTAGCACCATCACATGTTCAACAATATCACGTCTTGAACATCTTTCCTTGCAGTTGTTGTTCAGACATGTTGTTGTGCAGTTCTGTCCATTGTACAATACAGTGCTGGAATGTGTTGCCTATGAATGTACACGAATGCCCTTTATTTGAATCTCTTACTGCTATTAAACAAGTGTGATGGTTGTATAAAATTTATTACTCTTCTCCCACTCCTGTTATAGCCAAATGCTTGGCTGCAGTAGGCACAATTAAGTCATAAATTAATAGCAAATAACTTGCTGGCTCTGACTCGTCCACAGGAAGATCAGCTGTGTACTGTAGAATACGTATTCGTTGTTGAGGTGCATTGCACTTGGGATAAAAAAAATTCGGTTGCCATGCTTCATTGCGGGGAACTGAATTGACCATTGGAACAGTGAATATGTTCTATTGCATTAGTCAGGACGTAACTGACAACTGTGTCAAGTTAACGATGTCATGATGCATTAGTTTAGCCATGCGTTCATACTGCACCTTCAATCACTATTTGCTGACTACCTGATCCATCACCATACACTCATGCACCTTTCTTTCTCTCTGCTTCTTTCTTTTCTTCTTTGTATTTCATGGTATAGAAGTGCAGCTGTAGACAGAGATTGAATGTGTAACTTCATGCTAAACCCAGGGTGTTGAACCGAACCCGAACAGTAAACTGCACCTGTACTGGAATTTTGGCTGGAGCTGAACCTGAACCTGGGCTGACATTCTCAGAACACGCTTGAACCCAAACCGAGCCCAAATACCCCCCAAAAAATAGCGGTTGTCAGTTTGGAACAAACAGGTACATTATTGCAACGTCGCAGCACAATCTGCTGGCGTCGCATCATCGGTACCATGCTTTCTTTCAGTTGTCTTTAATTTATTTAATGGAACCATTTTAATTTAAGTTTTTCTTGTGTTTATTTTGAATCACCTGTGAAAGTTAAAGCAATTCAGCCTGCCGTAGGTCAGTTAAACAATACAAACTTTTTTTCATCGCAAATTGAAATTCTTACGTGCAGTCAAGAAAACCATTCCTTAATAACCTTGAAAATGCTGTCTAGTTAAAACTGCACACTCAATACCGGTAAGCGCTGAACCTGTGTCTACTTAATTAGCAACGCTAACTGACAATTTGAAACGTGGCCTAGCGTTGCTGTGTAAACCCCGGATGTTAGAGTGTGGGTTTTATGAAACTTAAGGCAAGCATGCTATTGAACTAGGTATGTTGAGTCAGAAGCAAACTTTCTTTGCAGATGGAAATATGATAGAAGACATCTGTTTGCTTTAAGTGCACCAAGAAGCGCACAAGCAGACTGGCTTTGTATTCTTGTGGAAAAAAAGAAACAAAGGAACGGGAAGATAAAGCTGGAAAGGAGGAAGTAAGGATGTATCCATGAAAACCAAGGTGTAATGTCCCTTTGTACACTTCACGTACAAACGCACACCACACGTGCAACCCAAAGAAGGTGTCAAGCGCTGCTGTGGATGGTCACGGGGCTGTATGCCCATGGACTGAGTCTAGCCACTATGCATGGGCTCTCCATGGCTCCACTCCTGACAGCCTCGGTCATTAAGGAGACCACGCCCTGTTCATTGCGCTCTATAATGTTCACTGGAAACAACAGAAGTACGCGTTATTGCACCATTTGGATTTGAATGCCACTTAGGGAGCCGTTTCAGGTTAATGGATCCCCTTTTCGCCATGATTAAATACCATAGCATGCGAAGAAGCAAGGAGATGTGTCTTGCCTTGATGCAGCTTGTGAATTTGCTGTTTTGGTTGCTGTGGTGATAAAGTGACTACGGCGCTTGGCTAGTGACCCAAACGACATGGGTTCGATCACGGCTGCGGTGCTCGAATTTCGACACCGACGAAAATGCTAGAGGCCTGTGTGTTTTGCGTTGTCAGTGCACGTGAAAGAATCCCAAGTGGTCAGAATTTCCAGAGACCACCTCTACGGCATGCCTTATATTCACATGTTGGGTTCGTACATGGCTCAGGCATATGCAGGCCCAAGAATTATTCATTCATCATTTCGATTCGGACGAAGCAATTAAAACATCCCTTTTAAAAAAATCCACGCATATCCACGGAGTGAATGATGATGAGTGGGCGAAGCTCCGGAAGTTCATCGGTAAAAACCGTGAATCTTCCGTGAATCTTGCCCAGTACATCATCAAAGACGTGACAAACACTGTGTGTCGTCTAGCGCTCTCCTATCACACTATAGCACGCAGCGAGCGCCTCCGCGCTAGCTAAGCAGCACCGCAGCGCTCAGACGGACAGACAGAGAGATGGACGGACAGACAGACAGACTCCCATACTACGCGTTCCCATCCATCTGAATGAAGCAAGCACCACAGCGCCATCACGCCATCTAGTGAGCACTTCACGAACTAGAGGTGGCTACTACAAACGGAGGATGGACAGACCCACGTCATATGGAGCTTCGCGCCTAAAACAATGCACACTACTGTTTCTCTGTTCATAATGCACTTCACAATAGGTGAAGTGATTTTTTTTTTATCGCCAATTACAACGCGATACTTCGTGACATGAAATCCCTGCCGTGTTGCACTTGGTGCACATGCATCAAATTACACAAGCAGTTTTATTGCCAACCGACTTTACAAAACTTTTGAAGACAGACAGACAAGGAACCTTGAGGTCCTGAAATGCATTGTCGAGCACTGTGGTCCACTCCCACATGGGGGCAGGGAGGCCCACCACCACACCTTGGGCTCTCTGGTCACCCCGGAATTGTTGATGAAGCTCAGAACCCTTGATTGCAGTGCTTCACTCCTCCTCGGTGACTTGACTGGGCCCTTGTAACAAGGGGCACTGCCAGAGCATGAGAATTCAGCTTCTAACCGACCTGAAGTCGGGACATGTAGACTCGAAGGTGTCCGTAGCAATAATGCTGAGCGGAGCTAAACTTGGATATGACCTAGTTCGCAATTAATACTCCGAGTGTGATCGCTTCTCCATGCCATGCCATAGCCTTATTTTAAATATTTGAATGGTCGTGACAATACTATTATGCGTATATTTATTTTAGACCCGCCAAAGTTGGGTGCATGTTAAAAAGTGCATCTCATGACCTTGCCTATCAGTATCCACCTGCTTGTGATAGTGATTACGTTAACACCCAGCCGTGTCTTTTAGAGCATGTCGCCCTACGTTTCATCTGGAGGCTTGTGCCATTTGCTGAGGTTTGTTGCTTTAGCAAATTCTTCGTGGCAAACTTACATGATAGCACCTGCAAACAAACCTCTACGCTTCCCAAAACATCGCGTTTGTCATGCCCTTAAGAATGCAATGTTTAGAAGACCCTTACCGTTCTAAATTAGAATATGCATGCGCAAGCTGTGGCCCGTACAGAATATCTAGTCAACTTGAGGCAGCTCGAAGCTGTGCCGTTTGGTTCATTCTTCTTCCTATACATATAATATTGCAATATAATCCCTGAAAAATGAATCTGCTCTTTTTAAACCTTGACGTCCCCCACCACATTTTCAACCTCTGCATTTTTCACAAATTGTTTCACAACCCACTCTGTCATCCTTGCATTATTCCACACGTCCGCATATCTCGCCACACTAGTCATCCATTTCAAGTTGCCCGGCCATGTATTAAAATGACCACTTTATTCGATGTCCTTATTTGAACGGACTGCACAGGATGAAAATGACCTTCCTCGTGACGTCACCTTTTTTCTCGACAGTCTGCATATTTTTCGGAACGAAAACTAGTGACAAAAAAAAAAAGGAATTTTATTTTTGCCCATGCCTATTGTGGTAGCCACCTTGAGGGGTAAATAAAATGATGTGGTGTGATTAATATACAATTGTGTTCCCAGAGATTGAGAAGCAGATACATTTCAGTTTATTGAACTGAAAACAAGCATGTGAAATATTACCTAGGATGTTCTTGTGATCATGAAATCAGCCATTGCTAGCTTCAAAAGTTTACGAGTGCAATAAACCACGAAGCCAGGCAAAGACACCAGCACACTTGAAAAGTATAAAGGGACATGACACAGCGCTCATGGGTGTCACTTTCACGTGTGTTGATGTGTGTGTGCTTATGCCTGGCTTTGCGGTTTACTGTGCTTGTATATTTCCAAAGCATGGTCTCACCAAGTAGCCCAGCTGCAAGTTCTACGGAGCTAATACTATTTCAGCTGCATACTACATTGTCTGCTGCCTCTGTAGCAGGGTTTGTCAGATGAGCAGGGGAATGATATTACAAATTCGCTGCTGTGTGGAGTGCAGTGAGATTTAATTTGCATGTTCGTGACTCGATACCACTTCGTTACTATGTTCAACAAGTGTTTTGGGCCCTTGAACGCAGCTTTCAAGTGGGAATTTTTGGCCACAAATGCTTGTCTTCTTCAATAAATAATTATATCTTTACTTGAGCATAATGCGTTACATTCAATTTTTTTGCCTAAGAAACTGCCATGCTTTAGTTCCATCTGAAAAGCCCTTGAGACTTCTGCTTATTTCCACCAATGGCTCTTGTTGGCTCACTCTAAAGGTCATTTTCGTTCTTGGCCACCGTTTTTCAGCACTGTGACAAGATAAATAGGGAAACTAGCGACCTTTTACATCAATGAAAATGCTTCACATATTAGACAGCGTTCTTTTTAAACCAGTGGCATATCTTGAAAATCGCCTGTACTATGATGTTAATTAGCTACTAAAAACGTGCATGCCGGGCATGATATTTTGGTTACCCATGCTTTGCAACACTCGTGGACCACAGGTTGTTCAGTTTGGCAATCTTTTCATTTACGTTTTTTGGTTTTAGCTCAGACATGTGAGCAGACATGTATTGTGGTGTTTGTTGCCATGGTGGTGAATGGTTAAAGCTGGCAGTAGTCGTAGAATAAACAATTAGTTTCAAGTGAGCTTTCATCCCTTGTCAATAATTTTTTCTTGTGTCTCGGTCTTCTTGTGCTTTTAGGTACGTTCTTGGTACTGTTGTTGATTTCTATTATCTTTAACCTCTTTATACAAAGCTATAAAGGTGAGGTCTCATAGTGTTGTAAGTGTACTAACCTGCCATTGCCTGTCTTTTGTTCACTGTGTGAAGGATTCAGCTGTGGAGAACACTACTGGTTGTGAAAGGCATGGCTGTACCAGCGGCCGCCGTTATTGGTTAATGCTCATATGAACAGCTTTGTACTGTGTTTCAGCTCATTATGATCCCAGCTGGGAAGTGGTCCTCCATGACTCATGACAGTGATTGAACATGCTTCTTTTGTATTCCTTAGGCTTCTCGTGTGTATTGTCATTGAGTTAGAATCGGCTTGCTTCCTCCCTCTCTCTTTTTTTTGGTTTGCTTTTCATAGATAGCCTACATACTCTTTACGAGAGACACTCTTCGAAAAACATGTTTCTTTACTGCTTTGCCTATGCCTGGTTGTGTCCTGTGTTCTGTGCCTCTAGTTTACTTATTTTGTCTTTGCATTTATTTGGTGCTTGTTTGTGATGATTTCCCGCATTGTTCCAAGTTCGCACATATTGCTCATTTGTTGACAGTACAGTGTCGTAGCTTGATGCATCACATTTTGCATGTGACGGGTAAAGGTTTCCTAGCGCTTAAGCTGCCTCCTTTTCTAAACTATGTGCTGGCTATTGCCATAAAAAGGTATTGAGGGACTATGCTATTGCCTACAGAATTGTATAACTTGATTAGCATACAACTGCCATGACAAACATTCAATGTTGAACAGTAGTATTGATGACAGTGGTGTGTTGAACAGGCCGGGTGTAGTGTAATGACATGTTGGAAGTTCTTGCCTTTGACATACATTGATTGCAGACTGCAATGGCAAATTAAAGCTGATTCAGATTTTTGGGGGCGTTGGTTTCAGGCTTAAAGTATTAAAAGTTCACGTTAAGCCTACACAGCAGATAGTCACGGAGGTGACCTGTGTCTTCATTTTTGCTTTCCTGCATTTCTCTGTACTGTATGTTGGTAGGAACGGTAGTGTTTTGTACTGTCTTGATAATTCAGTGGTGTGTAAGGTAGTGTGATGGAACATTGCCTTGTGAATTCCCGCAGGAGCAGCAGTGTCAACAGCCGTTTGCTGAGCGACATCGCCACGGACCAGAACTGGGTGGAGGGATGTGATGTTTTCCCTCCGTCCTACATATACTGTGCATTGTCAGTGTGCATTAAGAAACTCCGACAGTCAAATTTTGATGAGCCCTCCACCATGGCGTGCCTCGTAATGGAACATTAAACTTTAGCAGTTAATTAATAGTACTTTACTTTGTTTTAACGCCTTACTTGGAACTGTCTGCCAAAGAATCTGACCTGCTTAAGTTTCACGTGAACAACCCTTGAGGCTTTTGCTTTTTTCCACTGACAGCTTTTGTAATTCATAGTGAAAACAGCATGTACAAATGAAGACAAAGAAGGAGCAGAATGAAAGAGGAAGGAGCAGCGCTCGTATAATTCTGCTCCTTCTTTGTCTTTGTGTGTGCATGCTGCTTTCACTATGTGTACCAGCTCACCCAAGTTGCTGCCTTGCTTCAGCTTTTGTAAGCTCATTGCCGTGTTCATCTTGTTAGGCAGTGTGTACCACTGTCCATAGCTGATATCTTTGCAGTCCTTGAAAGACAACCACAAAGATAGGTTCTCGTAGTGTTGTAAGTGTACTAACTTGCCACCAACAATTTGTCTTTTCAGGACTGTTCCTTTCATCCACTCCGAATCGCTACAGCAGTGGAGAATAGCCCTGGTTCTGACATGATGTGACCGTGCCAGCAGCTGCCACAATTGGCTAATGTCCAATTAACACCTTTTTACTGGATAGTGCCACTATCTTAGTTTTTATCTCATCATCACATCTGCAGAAGTGGTCCTCGGTCAAGTTGTGTGGCGATAATTGAATGTTCTTGTTTTTGTCTTAATTACTCTTCTAAATATTGACTTCTCAGGTGTGCTGTGAATGGACTAGTATGATATTGCTTTCTTTTGGACAGCATAGGACCTGTTATGCAATAGTGATGGTAATCATCATCCTCATCAGCCTGTCTACAGTCACTGCAGGGCAAAGGGTGCCCCCACACTTCACCACTTGTTTTGGGAAACAACAGACATATCATAAACGTAAACATCCCACTCTAATCTGCTCAGTTTCTCTCACCTCCTGCCATGCCTGCCTTCAATTGGAATTCAGTTTGTTGTTATCCTTAATGAGCATCAGTTGGCTTGCTCTGTTACTTGCTTGTTTTGTCAGCCTGTTAAACTGGGTAGCCCAAATGTATGTTTGTGAAAATCCAAGCATATCTAGTTTTAAGGACTTGTTTACTGAATCCGGGTGGGTAAATGCTTGAAGGAGAGCGGTGTGCGTCCACTTTACCAATGAGAAGCTTAGCTTGCACAAGTGAATTTTACTTACGCTCTCACTTGTCTCGAAACAAAATTTCTTGCTTGCAATGGCAATTGCTCACACAAGTAAGCACCATACAATATGTTCCAAGGCTTGTCTTATACCGCATTGAGCCAGTCGTCATTGCAACAGTGATATGGTCACTGCTTCATGTAATGAGCTAAGCACATTCTGTTCTTTTTTATTGGTAGATTGTTTCTTATGTTCTGTGTTAGTTTACTTACATTGTGTTAGCATTTGGCGCTTGTTTGTGACAATCTCCTGCACGGTTGCATTTTTTTTTCTTTGTTTAGTTTTCATGTTGTGTGTTGTTCTTAGCTCATACATTTTGTTGGTTTGTTGAGAGCATGGTGCCATTGATTGATGTATGACTTTTGCAGGTAAATGGCTAGACATCTGATGGTGGTGGAGCTGCCTTCTTTCTTCTTTTGGTGTCAGCTATTGCATGCATAATCACACAACTTGATTAGCATACATCTGCCACGACAATACGTATGCTGAGGAAATGTGTTGTTGATGGCAGTGCGTTTAACAAGCACAGTGTCGTGTAATTTTTGCTTGATGCATATGGTTGAACCCCTTTATAGGTGAGACACACCACGCTGCATCCTATGTCCGTTTTACGAGGGTTCTCTTATAAGAAGGGTGCCATTTGCTCATTTTCTGTTCAACATATGCTTCAGTGTAGGCACAATCACACTGACCACAAAATAAGGCTATAGCCTTATTTGCAAAGGGCTATTATACACCATTTACCTCTTAATACCAGGTGACTTGACAGGTCAACTGTATGGCTTGGAGCAAAGTTCATGTTCTTTCCACCACAACTTTCTCACAGCCAAAATATCTGTTATAAGCAAGACAGTTGATATAAATGTAAGGATATTTTGTCCTTTATGCCAGATCTGTCCCGAGCAGCACGAAATTGCTACTAAAGAGCTCCAGCTAACAGGAGAGATGGGGTAGCCAGCCATCTGGCTGAATGATGTCTCTCTGATAACTCATTGTGTCTTGTATCAGTGTCCCTTTCTGAAGGAGTTCAGGTGCATCTATTATTGTATTTGTGCTCATGTTTCTGTTACGATGACAGGGGACAGGCATGTTGGATGCACGATGCTTGTTTAGGTTGCTGCTGTTCTGTGATAGTACAAGTAAGTGAGTGACTGTCGCTGTAATTTTATGGAATGCATCTATCTCGTTCCAGGGCACAGTGCAGCTTTCTTGCATATCGACAACCAACTGAATGACATGGGGGCAGCTGGAGTGAAAGAGCATGCCACAAGGACAGGCTCCAACTCGTCGGCCAATCAAGAGGCGACCACCAAACTTGACGGAGAGAGGCACATTCTGGATGCTCCGGCCATGGCGGAGCTGAGTGGTGGCCATCACATGTGCACATTATGTGGCAAGGCGTTACGAGGCAGTATAACCTGAAGCAGCACATGCTCATACACACGGGTGAGCGACCTTTCCACTGCCACCTGTGTCCGATGGCCTTCAACCAGCGGAGCAACCTCACTGTGCATTTCCGCACCCACACGGACGAGAAAGCCCTTCAAGTGCCACATATGCCAGAAGGGCTTCACACAGAAGCACATACTCAGTGAACACTTGCACAGCCACTCAAGTGCCACATCTGCCAGGTTCGCTTTCACCGCAAGAACTTGCTCACCGACCACTTGTGTATCCACTCGGGAGAGAGGCCCTTCCAGTGCAGTGTCTGCCACCAGGGCTTCAAGAGAAAGGGCGCACTCGTTGAGCACTTGCACTTGCACACAGATGACAGGCCGTACAAGTGCCACTTGTGTAACTTGACGTTCACTTGGAGGACGGCACTTGTGAGACACCTTAAGTCACATGGTGGGGCAACTGCACCACCTTAATAGCGCATAGTGACTGTAGAACCAGGGTCCCTGTGAGACCTTGGTAGAACTCTCCAAGAGAGTTTTAGTTAGCATTTATTGTCCATTGGAATTGTGTATTGCCTGAATAATCAGAAATGGAATGAATTGTGGTATTTAAAAAAACATAATGGAAACAAAGATTCAATTCGAAGAATGTAAAAAAAATTTCGAGAATATCGATTTCGTCAGCTGCGATGCCTAATCTATTCAAAATCAGTATGCTTTTGCTAAAAAGATAGCTTTTTGTTTTGTTTTTTTTTTTTTGCGGCCGGCAAAAGGACAACTCAAGAGCGCCGAAAAACGCCGTTCATGGAGCCATGTTTTCTTTCCTGCTGCCAAGCGCCTTCATCTTGTGATCGCTTGGGAGATCGAAGTTTCCGGTTGCCACTCTCGTCATGTACGATGGCCGCATGTAAGAAAACACAAAGAATAATTCAGCAGCCATTCTGATGAAGTTAGTAATGCATACGCACTAGCTAGATGCAAGGTGCCTGTGTCTACTGTGCCGAGCCGGTTGGAGTTTTCCCCTGCTGGGCCTTTTCACACAGACTGTCAGTGGGCTGCTTCTTCGTTGTTCACAATGTCTTTGAAAGCTATGATGCAGTGCATGTTTAAAGGGACTGTACCGTCCTTCATCGATTTCCTGTTTTTTATCTTATCGTAATAGAAGGCACACCATTGGAAGTGTGCAAGTGTGCAATGATTTTGCTGGGATGTGAGCAGAAATTTTTAAAACAAAATTTTTCTATCCTCATGGTTGCCCCTTCTGTATGTGTAGAGATGCTGGTAACACTGTTACTGAGGTTTTGCTGTGTTTATTTAAGTGCAAAAGTTACTCTGGTCGTAAAAGAACACTACCAGATGTGCGTCAAATACACGTGTAAGCAATAAATGTTTGATTTTGAGCAGCAGGTTAGGTGAACCTGCATAGTTATTTCTTGCTTTTTCATTACACCTGGAGACTTCACCTAGGATGCTGCCACCACTCATTTTTTTCGTGGCTTTGAGCCCCAAGGTGGAGAGGCACTGACACCAAAATTTCGCTGCTGAGGTAACCTGCTGGATCGATCTTCGTGGACATGCGCACGTCGTCTACCAAATCTTAACAGCAAACACAGATCGGGAGGGGATTTAAATATAAATATTGAAGTTCGTGTGCGCAATCGAGCACTAGGCACCGCACCTCCTGACATCAACAATACCAAAGGTGACCTAAAGTCCCTAGATTTCTCGCTAGGTTGTATCAATACAACCACCACCAGAGGCCTAGGTCTTCTTGGGTGACATTTAAAGGCTGCCAACATAAAAAAGTTGACGTACCAGCTCTTGAGTTTTGCTAAATTGCTTAAACCTGCTCATAAATAAATTAAGCAAGAGTGAAACTGTTGCAAGTGGCCTTTAAGTTGTAGTTTAAAGTAGCGATTTAAAAAAATATTTATAATTGAAATTCTAGTTAGTGACTGTAAACATCACATTGTATGCCACCATTGGTGTCATATTTATTTATTTATTTATTTGTTTACAGATACTGCCAGCCCATACACAGGGCCAGAGCAGGAGTGGGGGAAAAAAAGTAACGGAACAAAAAAGTTCGTACATTGCAAAGTAACAGAGAACAATGCTCTGAGGAATTAAAACAAATGACACAAAAAGACATTTAAACAGCGGATAACAACATTGACCGTTGGAATTTGCAAAGAGGCAAAGATATTTATATGTATACATACACATGTGGTTAGGTGTAATGAAAGACATGTACAATATTTTCAGCAAACACAGCATTTGAAGAAGATGAAACAACTTTCTCTGACAGAGAACTCCATTTACTGATAGCTCTTGGGAAAAAAACTATACTTGAAGCAATCCGTATGAATAGCAGGAGGACAAATGAACATTAAATGACGGTTCCTGGAGGTTTCACTGGAAATAATCTGAAAGATGTCTCTGTGCCTGATGTCAACATGATTATGGATTATTAGATAAAAGATATTTATGCCTTTCGTATTTTGTCCTTGCCTGTAAGGTCGATAGTTCTGCCAATACGCACAGTTGAAAAGGGGAATCCTTCCTGTGTTATTTACTGAATATAAACCTGAGTGCCAGATGTACTTTTTCGATTTTTGATATATTTGTAGCAGTGAAAGGATCCGAAACAACCTTTGCATATTTATTTATAGGCCTAATTAGTGTCTTATATGCTATATATTTTGTTTCCTGCGTTGCAAGTGGTAAATTCCACCTCAAACACCAGAGCGACTTGTTAGACTTGGCGCACACAAAATCTACATGGTGATTCCAGCGAAGATCACTCGTGGGGATCATACCAAGGTATTTATGCTGTGCAACTCTTGTAAGTTCGTGACTATTGATAAAATAAGAGTACTTTAAATAATTTAACTTTCTAGAGACTGTCATAACTACTGTTTTTAGCGGGTTTAGCACCATTTTCCACTCGTCACACCACTTTTGTATCTTCTGTAACTTGTCCTGTATTTTATCCTGGTGACCTACAGATTCTGTTTTTGCTGTATATAATGCAATCACCTACAAGGAGCCTGATGGAAACATCTATTTTATTCGGGAAATCATTGATAAATAATAGGAATAAAAGGGGGTCCAAAACACTGCCTTGGGGTACTCCCGACTTAAAGGTCCCATGACACCAAAATTTCAAACGCGAGATGCTTGCGTTAATTGGTTTTCCTGCATACGAAGGCAATCTTGACCAAGTATTAGCGGCGAACGTCGCCTCTAAGTAATTTTAATAAGGTTTCAAAGTAAGCGGGAATGCTCATCCGAGCTTGCAGCACCTCGCGACATCGCCACTAGTGTGACGTAGTTTGTGGGCCATCTGTGACGTTTCACTTTTGTAAGTTGATATCGTGACGTCACAGAGAGACACAGGCGCGCCGCGCTATGGCCTCCGAGCGTAGCCTCCAAGATCGGCTCTCGCAGCTGATCGCGGAGGCCACGCCAAAAGCCGTATTTTTCTGCTTCCTCTCCGTGTTGGTCGCTCAAGCGTACATTGTACACACGCTATGATGCAAAGCGAGTGTGACGAGCTGGTCTGGCGCTCGCGCTCTCCGCAATGTCACCGAATCTTGAGCTCAAGTGATCAGTGCATGCGCTCACTTCTGACAGCCGCCGCGCTAGCCCCGTGGCGCTAGTTTCTTGCAGTTCTTGGCGCGCGTTTCGAAGCTTCATTAAAACTGAATAAAATTAACGATGCTGTGACTAATTAGACTTGGCACTGGAGAATTTGCCACTCCATGCCGTGATTACAAGACACTGTTCTACTCATTAGAACATAAAAGTCTCCAACAAAAAAATAGCTGTCATGGGCCCTTTAACAGATGAAATCTGAGAACTAGTGTGACCAATTTCGATGTACTGCTTGTGAGGAAGAAGATGAGAACCACTCTGAAACAGTAGCATTTTCGAAAAGTAACATCAGTTTTACTTAGCAGTTTATGGTGGGACACTTTACCGAAAGCCTTCATAAAATCTATAAAGATCATATCCGCTTGTCCCCGAGAGTTTACAGCTTCCGAAAGATCGTGGACTAATTCTGTCAGCTGAGACGTGGATAGGCCTTGACGAAAACCATGTTGGTGGCGAGATAATAGGTCGTATTCATTTATATATAGTTTGAGAGATGTTTTGAGATAATATGTTCGAGCAGCTTTAAACATGTACAGGTAATTGATACAGGGCGATAATTTGTTACCTTATCAGCAGTGCCACTTTTCGAGATAAGAACCACTTTAGCTTGCTTCCATACTTTTGGTAAAGAACCATTATGGGCAATAATGCGAGATATTTCGAGATCCATTACGCATATCGATTAAGAAATTCGATAGGGATGCCATGAGGTCCAGGGCTTTTCTTAGTGTTCAAATGTAGCAGGAGGTCGAGAATACCTTGTTCAGAAATTTTTACATCAGCAATAGGCGGTCTGTCAGATGAAGATTCAATGCTCGGCAGAATACCATCATTTTCCGTGAACACAGATGCAGGATATTCATTGAAACTCTCAGCGGTAAATTGCTCCGTAAGCCGTGTCGTTAACCGAGTATTCGATGATGGATTTACTTATCTCCAAAATTTGTCTGGCGCTTCTTTGAGAAATTTCAGGATCGTGATACCACAGAACCTTTCTTTGGATTTTTTCACAAGTAACTTGAGGTCCTTTCCAAGACGTCTAATGGTGGATTGAAGCTGAGTGCTAGGATTCCTGTTATAATTCGGACGCTTTCTTTTTAGTTGCCTTTTTAAGTGAATTACTTCTCGTGTCATGCAAGGGCTCTTATTTCTAGTGTTTCTTATACACTCAGGCACACGAAGCTTTATACAGCACATGACCAGATTATAAAAGTACTCCCAGAGACAATCGGGGCTTGGATTCTCGATATAAAGTTCAGCAAAGCTCTCATAAGAGTTTTCCAAGAATTCTAGTACACTAAAATCATCATCTCTAGCAAAGTTTAAAACGACATTTTTACGTGGATGGTTGACAGTGTTTGGGGAAAGGCACAAAGAGAGCGCTACAAGTTTATGGTCACAGATACCATCGCTGGTCTGACAGTCGATTAGGAAAGGCAACACGTGATTCGACACAAAAGCAAGGTCAAGGATGGACGAAGTACGAGCACTGATTCTAGTATAGTCGGTCACCACCTGGTTTAGACCAAAACAAAAAGCAAGTTCCAGAACCTCATTGCAATTTTGAAATTTCCGTTCCTCCTGGAGAGTAGGCCTTCCCGTCTATACCAGGTGGATTAAAATCCCCCAAGAGTATTATATTATCACTGCGTTGCACATTAGACTCCATAAATCGAAAGAACCAGGACTGGTGAATTAGGAGGTCTATACATGCCGCCAATGTGGATAGCACGGTTCTTAAAGGCCGCCTTAATCCATACTGCCTCAATATCAACAGGAAGGGAAGTGTAACGAAGTCTATTATCACGAACCATTAACGCAACTCCCCCACCTCTGCTGTCTCTGTCCCTTGTAAACAATACACAAGATTTGGAAGTTATTTCGCTATCTGGTATATTTTTATGAAGCCATGTCTCAGTAATGAGTATGATGTCTGGTTCGTGCTCTAAGGCCATTGCTTCGATATCCTCGACCTTATTTAGTATGCTCCTTGCATTCACATTCATTATCTTGAAGCAATCGTTTTCCGAAATTCACGCGGTATTATTCTAGTGGCGTGCTTGACATTCATATCGCTCTTTCGTGATTTCATTCGACGCATAGAGGACACTATTGACCTTCATTCTGTCGTGTACTAGTTTAACTTTTGCACCATTTGACCTTTCTTCCCGTGAAGAAGCCCATAGATTTTTCCATATCTCGACCAACCTTTTTGAAATATCCTCACTGACGCTGATATCCGTCCCCTTAAGCACGGAACAATTACGCAAAATTTTAGATTAGTCTCGGAAGTCAGCTAACCTTAGCATGATGGGACGATTTCTACCTTCAATCTTTTTACCTAGGCGATGTATTCCTTCAATTGAATTTATTTTAAGCTTCAAAATGCTGCTAAACACGTCATCGTTCACTTTTTTTAACAAAATATCACCAGTTTCTCTTGCGTCTTCTCTGATTCCTCTTATAAAGTTATTTCGCCTAGACCTATTTTCCATTTCATCAACCTTCCGGCTCTGAGCATTTAAATTTCGATCACGTTCATGCAGGCCGACTTCAACTTTGGCTACTCTCCCATTAATAGCATCAAATTCCTTCAAACTATCCTCTATGGTACAAAGCCCTGTATCCATTTGATGCAACCTTGCCTCAGAGGAGGCCCGTTTTTCCTGTATTTCTGAAAGTTTACTCAAGATTGCTTTCTGCGTTTCAAGAAGTTCCTTGATCATTTCTAGATGTTAGTAGGCCCAAGATTTTGTTCAACATCCCCTGATAACGATAACAGCATGCCTGCCAAGAAGAAACATTCACCGACACATTTCACAATAGTATGTGGACTCAGCAGCACAACCAGACAAACATAATCGCTTCGAAAAACATATTTCTTTTCAGCAACCTGCATGTACAATACAAAGCTATGTGCGCGAACATTGTCACCGCTGTACCACCGAAGCCACTGAAGATTGTTGCCCACAGCAACTTCTTTTAAGCCCAAGAATTCGGCGTGCTGATATCCTCCTGATGACGTCACTAGTGCTCGAGGTGGGTGTGCGGTAGTCACCATCCACGTGCAGATACGGCCATGGCTTGCCAGAAGCGGCGCCAGCATTGTGCAGACAGCTATGTTCGATGGTGTACGTAGGTGAGAACAGCGGCTATTTTGCAGGACGTTGCGCCATCCGCCAGCCCAGCAGGTCCGCCTCGGTTGAAGTAGCACCAAAGCCCAATCTGCATGTACAAGGTACATGAGCGAACATTGTCTTGTCGCCACAGCATATTGTTCATTGTTGTGAAACACCACCAGTCCACTTTCCTTAGTCTGAAGCAGTTCTAGACAGGAACAAAAAGAATTTGTAAAAGCAACTGCATACACAAGGAAATTTCATTAGGACTAGACATGCGCGTACTCTTTAGCAATGACGGCGACGAACTGCAAAAGATGATTGAAGACCTAAGCAGAGAGAGTGCTAAGGTAGGATTAAGGATGAACATGCAGAAAATGAAGATAATGCTAAGTGGCACAGCGAAAAGACATGTCTTCACGATCGAAAACCGGACATCAGAACATAGAAGAATACCTATATATCTAGGACAGCTACTGACAGGAGAACCCACCCATCTAAAAGAAATCCACCGTAGAATAAACATGGGATGGTGCGCATACGGGAGACATTCGCAACTCGTGAACGGAAACCTACCACTATCACTCAAGCGGAAACTACATACTACTGCATCTTGCCAGTACTTAAGGGGCAGAATCTTGGAGAATTACAAAGAAGCTAGAGAGGAATTTAAGAACCACACAGCAGGCGATGGAACGAAAAATGATAGGTGTTACTCTAAGAGATAGGAAGACAGCCGAGTGGGTCAAAGAACGGACGGTGGGGTCACTGACATCATGAACGATAATAAGACGAAAAAATGGACATGGGCAGGGCATGTGATGAGAAGGCTAGATAATCGATGGACAGTTAGAACGACGGAACGGATACCAAGAGAGGGTAAGCAGAGCCGTGGGCGGCAGAGAGTAAGATGGGGGGACGAAATTAAGAAATTCGCAGGCATCAAATGAAATCAGCTCGTGCAGGACAAGCAAGGATGGCGAGTGTTGGGAGAGGCCTTCATCCTGCAGTGGACATAAGATAGGCTGATGATGATGATGAAATGAAGGGAATTGCCTGAGGTGGACGAAGAAACGTACATGCAGAGACTGAACCTCTGACCTGTACATAATGTGTGCAATGCTCGACCAAATGAGCTACAATGGTGGGAATTCCCTCGTCCCCTATATTGGGTATTTCTGTACGTTTCTGTACACATTCATTTCCCAATTTTTCTCGTGCTGATGACGCATCTATTATTGATATGCTTGCTTTCTACTTCGATGATTTCAAAAGCAGTACTTGTACTGCCAATGAATTATGGCTTTCCTTTAAGGATATTGTCGCTGACTGTGTACAGCGTTTTGTGCACAAAATTGTGAAAAAAAACCTGTGCACTGTAGCCCATGGATTTCTAGGGAGGCTTGCAGCGAAGGCTCAAAGGGTTAAAAATGAAATTAAGAACAAATATAGCCTTAAAATCTCTCGCTGATGAAACTTCCAAACAACTAAAGGAGAGGATAATTTTTGACAAAGATAAATATTATGGAACCCTCTTGCCTTCGTTCATTCAAACGTCTCCAGAAAAATTCTGGTGCCAAATCACACCTACATCTTCTGCCACTACTGAGTTCATGATAGGTGGCAAATCTGTAAAAGATAAGGGTGTTGTATGTTATGCTTTTAATAAATTCTTTCAATCGGTATTCACAAAGGACAATGGTTGCATTCCCAATTTTTCTGTATAGCTCCCTGCTATATCTGACGTTGTCTTTTGTGACAGTGGCGTGTGTAATTTGCTCATAAGCCTTGATATTAAAAAGTCACCGGGACCCGACGGTACACCAAACACGTTTTTGAAGCGTTATGCAGAATGGAGTGCTAAGGTAGGATTAAGGATGAACATGCAGAAAATGAAGATAATGCTAAGTGGCACAGCGAAAAGACATGTCTTCACGATCGAAAACCGGACATCAGAACATAGAAGAATACCTATATATCTAGGACAGCTACTGACAGGAGAACCCACCCATCTAAAAGAAATCCACCGTAGAATAAACATGGGATGGTGCGCATACGGGAGACATTCGCAACTCGTGAACGGAAACCTACCACTATCACTCAAGCGGAAACTACATACTACTGCATCTTGCCAGTACTTAAGGGGCAGAATCTTGGAGAATTACAAAGAAGCTAGAGAGGAATTTAAGAACCACACAGCAGGCGATGGAACGAAAAATGATAGGTGTTACTCTAAGAGATAGGAAGACAGCCGAGTGGGTCAAAGAACGGACGGTGGGGTCACTGACATCATGAACGATAATAAGACGAAAAAATGGACATGGGCAGGGCATGTGATGAGAAGGCTAGATAATCGATGGACAGTTAGAACGACGGAACGGATACCAAGAGAGGGTAAGCAGAGCCGTGGGCGGCAGAGAGTAAGATGGGGGGACGAAATTAAGAAATTCGCAGGCATCAAATGAAATCAGCTCGTGCAGGACAAGCAAGGATGGCGAGTGTTGGGAGAGGCCTTCATCCTGCAGTGGACATAAGATAGGCTGATGATGATGATGAAATGAAGGGAATTGCCTGAGGTGGACGAAGAAACGTACATGCAGAGACTGAACCTCTGACCTGTACATAATGTGTGCAATGCTCGACCAAATGAGCTACAATGGTGGGAATTCCCTCGTCCCCTATATTGGGTATTTCTGTACGTTCTGTACACATTCATTTCCCAATTTTTCTCGTGCTGATGACGCATCTATTATTGATATGCTTGCTTTCTACTTCGATGATTTCAAAAGCAGTACTTGTACTGCCAATGAATTATGGCTTTCCTTTAAGGATATTGTCGCTGACTGTGTACAGCGTTTTGTGCACAAAATTGTGAAAAAAACCTGTGCACTGTAGCCCATGGATTTCTAGGGAGGCTTGCAGCGAAGGCTCAAAGGGTTAAAAATGAAATTAAGAACAAATATAGCCTTAAAATCTCTCGCTGATGAAACTTCCAAACAACTAAAGGAGAGGATAATTTTTGACAAAGATAAATATTATGGAACCCTCTTGCCTTCGTTCATTCAAACGTCTCCAGAAAGATTCTGGCGCCAAATCACACCTACATCTTCTGCCACTACTGAGTTCATGATAGGTGGCAAATCTGTAAAAGATAAGGGTGTTGTATGTTATGCTTTTAATAAATTCTTTCAATCGGTATTCACAAAGGACAATGGTTGCATTCCCAATTTTTCTGTATAGCTCCCTGCTATATCTGACGTTGTCTTTTGTGACAGTGGCGTGTGTAATTTGCTCATAAGCCTTGATATTAAAAAGTCACCGGGACCCGACGGTACACCAAACACGTTTTTGAAGCGTTATGCAGAATGGTGTGCTAAGTATTTGTAACTTGTGTTCACCAGATCTGTAAGTGACGGTTCCTTACCGGATAACTGGAGGATGGCCGAAATCAAACCGTTGCATAAATCATGGAAAAAAGCATGCATTGAGAATTACCAACCCGTATCGCTTACATCTACATCATGTAAAAGTTTAGAACACATAATTCATAAACATACAGTAGGTTTCTTATCAGAGTGCAAGGTACTCGTGGATGTCCAACAAGGTTTCAGGCGTGGACGCAGTGGACTACTCCAGGTGACAGTGCGTAACCGTGTCTGCCGATTAAAATGTCTCTTTCAGCTCGTAAATGGTCATTATAACGTTAACACTTCCAAATTTTTTGCTTACTCGTCAGGTTATCAAAAAAGACAAAGGCATGCTCTAACCATGGTTCCCTTCCAACAGAAGAAACAACTGTTTTAAATATTCTTTTTTTTCCCAGAACAATAACAGATTGGAACAAGCTGAACACCGAAATTGTTACTCAAAAGTCCTTAGCAATGTTTGAAAAATGTCTGAATATGTTATAAAATTATGTTTGTGTATCTTTATGTGTTCGTTAGCAGTGCTTATTGAATTCTTTACAAATGTTTGAAGGATACCTGCAATCGCTATGAACTTGTGTGTGCTAAAATGCCTGTACACTTTCATGTATGCCCACCTGCCAAGATCTGGTACCAGATCGCAGTACCTATAAATAAATAAATAAATTTATTCATGGGTTCCACACGTATAGCCATGGTGGCAAGTGTGTAACACTTTTTTGCCAAAAGGTATCATGTAGCACATGACCTCAACATGGGTTGGCTACTGATGAATTTCGTCCACTTTAATTCCTTTATATTCATGTCTTAATTTCTACAGTACAGGCAAAAACTACAAATAGTTTCCCCTATGCCTTCCTTCGCCTCACTGTCTGTTGGACTCACGAGTTTGTACATGTACAGGCATGCTCTTTTGCAAGGCCAAAAAGATAAGTTACCAACTATCCCAGCTACAAGTTCATCACATTAATTTCTAAAATTACCCTTTTGTGGTAAAGGGGATGAGACTGTATAAGATATGCGAGGATTTTCCAGTACTCATTTAAAATATGAAGGGAGGAATAATAAAGTTCTGAACTGCAGTGTCAAACCTGCAGGTGCAGCTTTCATGTAGGTGAGATGCCTGTAATAATTGTGTAGGGCAACGAAGTGTAACTGAGCTGTGAATGCATCACATGGTCTACCAGAATTTCTGAAATTTCCACGTAATTGAAAAGAACAGACTCTTTTCCACATGTAAGCAACCTGTAAAAGTGGTTTTGTAGCAGCATAGGGTCACTACGCCGTCAAACAGCCCTTACGTGGGGAATGCACACTGCCGTGAAGGTACACTCACTGTCAAAGTATGCAAGTTATCTGTACCCCAAGTGAACATTTCTTGAGTCTTAGAGTGGGTTATATGAGCTTACATTGGCTACGCTATACCGTGAAACACCTCTTGCAGGGGATATGCACATTATTGTGAAGCCACACTTGATGGTGATGTATGTATATTAGCTATACCCTGATTTAACAGACTTGTTTGTTTTAAGGTGGGTTATATGAGCTTATACTGGCTCAGTAGGGTTAATCTGAAATGTAACATGCTTTTATAATTTACGCTCACTACTACACATCTTAGCAGAATATACCCCGATTAACTTAGAACAAAAAAAATCCTGCAGATCCCACACATTGTGGGAATCGGTGTTGTGCGAAGCACTAAGCGAGGAAATTGCCTATGACGAATCCTTTGGCATTCAGTCAAGTGTTAAGAGTATGATCAAGGCCTCTGTGCAAAGCACATGGGTATTATGCTTAACCAGGAACGTCGACAACACCGTGGCAACTGAATGGTAGCTCATGGTACGAAGTAATATTCGCACTCACGTTAGTCCAAGGCACAGACGGATGTTCTGACGAATGTACAGCGTGGTGCTAGAGGCCTAGTCAGGTGACTCATAATGTTGCCTTTCATCTCCTGCACCATGACAATCATGTATTGTCAAACAATAAATAAAAAATGCACTATGTGGTGTGTTGACGTGCTATCATAAGCATCAATCGTTGAAGTATTCCTTAGCAGTGTTGCAGAAAAGCATACCAAATGGTGGTTGCAGAACACATGTATTGCTACGATAGTGCTTATCAAACATCAAAGAACAATTCACATTACAGAAGCACCATCTTTACAACTGCTGGTGCAATAGGTTTCATTTCATTTCATTTTATTACCTTAAAGACCCCCGTGGGGCATTACATAAAGGGTGGGTTCATATACAATGACGATATTGTCACAATGATGACTATGAAGTTAATTCTGATAGCTTATGCACAAAGCTTGATGGGCAGGTGATTGTGGCGATGTTGTGGGAAAGGCCGTTCCAGTATCTTGCTGCTCTGGGAAAAAACGAAGCAGAAAATGTTTTAGTACAGGCGTGGGGGCGAAAAACTTGTAGTGCATGACCAGTGCGATGAGATATGTGAGCTGCAGGGATAAGGTAAGGAGAGCGATTAAGTGGCGAGTGAAAGAACTTGTGAAATAACGAGAGGGTTGCAATGCGTCGGCGACAAGACAAAGATGATAAGCTACACTCGGTTTTGAGGGATGAAACACTGACATCATATGAATACGAAGCACGTATGAATCTAGCTGCACGGTTTTGAATGATTTTTTGAATGAGTTTATTTACCCTATATGATGTGTGGGAGGAGCCGCTGTAGCCTAGTGGTAGCGTGCTTGCTTGGCACCTTGAGGACCAGTGTTCAATACCCCCTTACTACTTCGTAAGTTGCATGTGAGTCTGTGCACTTGCTGTGTCTACATTTCAATCGCAAGAGAGGAAAAACAGTGTTCGTTTCTTGTAAGAGCACAGCTCTCTAAGCCGTCTGCTTGGTGGCCAACTATGGACAGAAAAATATGGGCTGATCCTAGAGGCAGCAGAACACTTCACATGTCACTTGAAGTAGCCGGTTTGATCTGCGCAGCCACAGTATTTCATATGAAAATTCAGTTGGTCCTTGATTAAGATTGGCTCTATAATAAATTCAAACCCCTCTGGTGCATACCCACATACCGCAGGCTAAGGACTACTGCTATGAGCTACATGTGATTGCAGTATTGTTAATTGTGACATACATGACGACTATATCACGTTAGTGATGCAAAGGTAAGTCATTCATGTTTGTCATACATTTATACCCCACCTCTCAACTATTGGGGTACACCAGGTGAACGAGACGGCCAGGAGAGCACTGAGACATAGGTGCTTGCGCAAACCTAGTCTCACATTTCTAGTTTTGTGCATTGCTATGCTAGCTATTAAAAGCAGCACATTCCACTGGACGTAGAGCAGCCAGTGTGTGTTGCTGCTTGTCACCTGTGTAGAATGAAGCAGTTTTCGTTACTGCACACAAAGCTGCTAGTCAATGTACAAAAGATTATTAATATATAAGAACCCAAAATGTGTTATAAGTTATTCTCTGGGATTACTTTTAATGTTTTAAGTACACCAATAAACAGTTATTTTCTATAAATTGAAACTATTAAGTAGGGGTGTGCAAATATTCCAAATTTTTTATAGCGTTTGCTATTCGATTTTCACTTAACTTTTACTATAACTTTACTTTTAACTTTTGCTATTCTACTTCACTTAACTTTTACTAATAGTTCAAATAGTGCGTTGGCAAAGAAGTTGGTAATTAATCTTGTAACAAGTGGCCTATTCCCGCATGTGGTGCGCTTCGCCTCATAACACCCGTGTACTGCGGCGAAGCTAACATTCGCGTATTGCGGCGAAGTTACCTCAGCTTTCTGTCGCACAGTTCACTGTTCGACTGTTCTTCAGGACTTTGGAATGACACTGTAGGAATACACTAGTCATGCAACAATTTTTTTGCCCATGTTTAACAGTACATTTCTCCATAATTAGATGCGGTATTACTCCAAAATATTCAAAAGTTTTTCGGTTCGCACTTGAAGATAAATATTTGAATTCGCTAGGCACTCAAAATTTTGCTACTTCCACAGCTCTACAATTATGCTTGATTCTACAGACACCTGATAACTATTTGAATTATTTACTTCAAAATTATTGAATCCACTGACTATTAGCTTTAAACCCTAGATAACACATGCCCATTTTAAGTCCACTACAGTTACAATGTAATTGCCAGGAGACATATGGGCTGTTATATGGGCCCGTCCTAAACCTGCCGGTTACTGCTTACTGCATAACATATTGCGGTATGCAGCAACATCATATTGTCTCATAACGGTCAACTGTGCCCCATCATAGTCTTATCTAAACAATATTAACAGCAGAGCTGTTTAGGAACTTGCCATGTCCATCCCCTACGTCTGTTGTCACACAAACGGGAAAAGCCAACCAATTCCTGCCCCCGACCTACGCTTGTTAGACTCAGCTGGTCAGCCTAATGCTACATTACTGTGACTATGATAAAGACAATATAGACACAAATAAAAGCCCATTACTTGCATGATAGTGATGACTCAAAGGGCAACACAGAGAGAAAGAAAGTAAGGAAGAAAGAACCAAAGAAAGAAAGAGCCTCCATCTGTCTCTTGTCTCAAGATGCAGAGAAAAGCAGACATGCTCTTGTCCTTAGCCCACTGCCACGTGTAAGTGATAGTGAGAGTGAACTTGATACCCATTACCAGTTATTCCACGATCAACGATAGCAGCACAGCTTCGCTTTTGCCACAGTTTTCACAGCATGCCTATGTGAAAGCATTACACTACATCCTACCACCCCAACTATTTCCGATTTAGAGTATCTTGGTGATTCTACCAAGCAATCTGATTTGGAGAAATTTTTGAAGCAGCAGACATTTCATTTTGGAGCACTTTGGACCTGGTTATTTGGAATTTGGAAGCACCTTGTAACAGCGTTTGTAACACCTTGTAACAGCGAATAAAAGTTCACTTCACTTCACCTTGTAACAGCTAAATTGACATTCTGTTTTGGAGAAGAAAAAGATGCATTTTGCATTCCAACACCTATATAATTAATATGGAGCTATTATGAAGAGCTAGCTAAGCATTTCCGGGCACTGTATATCTTGTGGAGAAGAAAGCTCTAAGGAGGACTCAACAGCATTTCACTAGGTTATCGTAAAATGAACACAGTCATATGGTTGAAGGTTGTGCAAAAACCTCCTCAGCCTGTTCTTTATAAAACACAAGCAAACATAGAATACAGGATCAAGAAGCTTATTTATTTAATGGAAAGCACCATAAATAATTTTCTTTTCGTGCAGTACTGGGCGATGTCAACATCTCGTAGGTCAAAGGAACACAGGAGACCCGAGCAATTTGCAAGTCCATCTCACCAGCTGTGTCCTTGAAAGTGATTGACGGGCTCTCCTATTCGCTCATTCATCTGGCTTTCAGCTTGAGTTTGCACTTCAGTTAGGCCCCTATTTCCCTGCCTTAAAGCAGTGCAGTCCTCCCTTGTCCTCTAGACCTGGGCAGTCAAAGTTTGCAGTTATGCTAGAGCATTTTTAAAATCATCATCAATGTCACAGGAGTATGCTCTGATGAACTGTCTGTATTTAGGTGTGTGTTTTGCACATGGAATCTTTAACGGCTTGTAAAATGTTGGTAGAATTAAGCATGGTGTAAAAAAAATGATAATACATGCAAACACCCAGTCGGCGGTGGCAAATAACACGCATAGATGTAAACCCCTAGACATGGATGCTTTCACCTGTGCAGCACAAATCAACAGCATGGGGAATGGTTAGTTGCTTGTACAGCGTGACACTTCCAATTGGATGACAGGTCGGCTGAGGTGATCCTCATGTAGCCTCTGGAGCAGGTGATGCCACAGCACTTGTGGTCAGCTGCTGTTGTAGGTGCAGATGGCACAATGCGTTTGTGCACACGTCTTTGGCAGTAGATTCCTGTTGTAGTATCAGCAGCCCTATGAAGTACAAATTGATATCACAACAAAAAATTAGTTGGTACCCTAACTCTCCCATTAACTGCACTTGTTTAGTAACAGTTCTCAAAAATGATCAATTGTAAACTACAAATTATTCTTGAATTTTGGTCAACAGTCATGCTTGTAACAAATATTTTAGCTCTAAATGCGGTGCTGTTGGCTGCTATCTGCATTTAGTTTGCCGTGGAAACAAGTGAAAGTGACACATGTATATATTCATGATTTACACTAACTTCCACAAATGCAGAGTGAAAATAACATATACACAATGAAAATGGAAGTGGTATGTTATAGTCATTGGCCATTCAAATCAAAGTAACACTGACGTCATAATCTTATGCTTAGAGATTGCATCTGACAAGCAGCAAGTACGATCGACGAATCGCTAACACATACGTGTTTTCTTGCCTCGAGTAGCTCACATGTACTCCATCCTTACGTAGTTTTTCCCAGAAGTGGAAGGCATGCCTTCTTTATCTGCCTTTCAATTTCTCTGCAATACCTTGCTATGCGGTCGCATTCATCTACTGAGATCCCGGCAAGTGGAAATTCGTGAAGAGCGACTGTTGCCGCTATAGTTCACGATCAGAATCGATCTTCGTAGTACAACGGCAGCATGGATATCCACACGCTATCCGATATGCGTGGAAGCATCTCTGACTGTTACATGCGTCATAAATTGAACAGGTCAAAGCTACAAGTAACAGAGATCATACTTGCATGTTTTGGAAGGTGGCATGCCCGCAAGAACCTCACTCTCGAAGCCTGCGAAGTCTTTACGGGTGACAGATTCACGCACTACGTCGCCGAACGTCGTGCGACTGGAATCGCCGTGAAGACGTAGACAGACAGATGCGCCGGCGACTCACCGCGTTCAACATCACGCGCCAAAACGCTGATCACACCGGTCGGCGTGCGAACGGTGGCCATCGGTGCCGGCGACGATCGACATCGGAGAACTCCAGAGCCGCAGAGGCACGGAACACTTTTACTGCTTTTACGGAAGATTCTCCGTGGCCCTCGTCGTGAAAAAATCCCTATGCAACCCTGTCCCTAGGTTTTGGGTTACATGACCTGGTGACGTCACGGATCAACGGCCTTCATTTAGACGCTTCGCTGGCTTCGCCCCCTCCGCGGCCCAGCTTTGGCTCTAGAGTCAATATTATCTCTGTGGCCACCCTAATCTACTCAACTCCTGAATGCATAGTAAGAAACTCTATGCCTGAATGTCACCGCCGGATCTCGGAGGGCAAATGCCGAGCGTGGGAGGAAGAGAGACGTTTGGCAACGATAGCGTTTTTAGCACGGTAAACCAACCTTTATCAACACGTACAGCACACGGCAAACCAAATATGAACAAAATATATATACAAACAAAAAATAAGACTACGACAGAAATTCCCACTAATCGGAATGAACTGATCGTGTTAACGGTATACTCTTTGAAGTCTCAATTTGGTGCAGCGCTTAGTCCTGGGTCTGGCCACAATGACTCTGCCGACGCAGTCATGATGAACTGGGTCGGCGCTGCTCTTTCGTCGCTGCAAAGTCCGCTGCCGTTCTGGAACTACGTGATGACTCCAAGTTGTTGCCGGCCTCCCTTACGTCGTCCAGAGGGTACCGCCTGCTGCCGTACCTGATATCCGGTCTCAAGTGGTTACGTGGCAAGTCTCCCCGAGTTAGGCCTAGCTGAGGCTTAAGTGCAAGTACGGCCCTCCCCTCGACGTACCGACGTGACGGCCCGGTGAATTGTTGCTGGCTGACCCTTGAAGGGGGATTGTTGGCGGTACGTCAGGAACCGTCCGCTGCAGAACCTCCAAAGAGCCTCGCCCGAACGTAATCGAGGTCCACTGCCACACGACGGGGTACCAGCGTCCCGGCTTCCGAACCGA
The DNA here is from genome assembly GCA_013339685.2 of Hyalomma asiaticum. Taxonomy (NCBI): domain Eukaryota; kingdom Metazoa; phylum Arthropoda; class Arachnida; order Ixodida; family Ixodidae; genus Hyalomma; species Hyalomma asiaticum. Next base: position 70,136,443 of record CM023489.1, read on the forward strand.
ACACCTCGTCCCGTCGACAGCGCGTAGCTGCCGATGCGTCCTTCCTCGGCGGTCGCCACTCAGACAATTGCCAGCCCAGGTGAAAATATCCAAACTGGTCCCAGTTGGTCCCAACTGGTCCCCGTTGAACTGGTTTATGGTGAAATTCCCAGTTGGTCCCAGCCCCAAATGGGACCAGCTGGTCCCAGTTGGTCCCAGTTCGAATTGGTTCCAGCTGGGACCAGTTGGTCCCAGTCCCATCTGGGACCAGTTGGTCCCAGTCCCATCTGGGGCCAGTTGGTATCAATTTCGGCTGGAAAAAAGTAGCAGCGCTTGGGCACCAGCACAAACGGTGCCAATGAGCAACCACGCATACACAGCTATGCTAAACAACGACAGTTCGGCCAGTCAACAAGTTTATTTTTTATATGCGCTATCAGGCTATGTCTTCGTTGCCTCAGTGGGTGCAGCAAACCGTTTGTTGGGCCATCATACGTCGCGATTTTTTTTCAGAAAGGAGCTTCATGACGTTGGTGATGGTGGATGACACGTTGTTCCCCTTCATTACCGGTAGACTGTCGCTGTAAAGTTTAACAGAACAACACGGTCGAATGAAATATATATAGATATAGCTTTGTGCAGAAAACATACAAGCACTTTGAGCCATCTTGTCAGCACAACACGAGAAGCCTTGTTTACAATAAAATGTTCCATCGTGCCAACAATCTAGCCTATGATACAACGTCGCGGTACTTCTACCTCCGGGATATACAGAATAGCTTGCACTCAAAATACAAATGAAATAATTACCTTCAAATTGCTCCATCGTCGCCAACAAATCCATCGCAGATCGACACCCGCGCAACACAATGGATCTACGTATCCGTGCTTGCCATGGGCGAAAACATTCGTCACGTGCGTTGCCTGCAGTCATCAGGTCTTCCGGAGATGAAAATAGCAGCACACAAGTCCCAAAATTATATTACGCAGCACACAAGTCCCAAACTGCTTCGAAAACATCACAACTGCGCGGCGCACGCGCACGCTTAGCCTCCGCACGCACACCTCACTTGACCGGCTTGGCTTGGCTGGCTTGGCCTATCCTGCCGCGCCGCCCACGTGTGCCGTACGAAACTAACGTTGCGTTTCAGCATTTTTAGGGAGATGTCAAAAATGCTTCTGTACGGAACTTTCGCTGCACATTTGCGTAAGCGAATTTTTTTTTGCAGTCAATAATACATCAAGACATAAATGTGTACACGACCGCATCACCATACATTAATTTAATTTCCAATGCATATGCTGTGCAAACCTGATATATATTCCGTCTCCATGAAAACATTGCAGAACGTTAATCCGAACACACATACAATGTATACATGTGCAGCCTCTTTCAGTCCATTTTCATACCCCAGGTAGACAAAATTTCCAGGGCCCTCCACTATCATAATCATGTCGTAGTTTTGATATGTAAAACCAATTATAAAATTAGTCTATTTTCAACTACCCATGCACGCACGGATCTTGAATTGCTTTGACCCAAGTGTCCATACATGGCGCCCAGTTTGGCTGCCAGCAGATCCATGCACATGTGGTCCCAGCACGACCTCCTCTATAAAGTTTATAAAGGAGGTCGTGGGTCCCAGATGTCCTAAAATTGGAACCAGATGCAAGCCATATGGTCCCAGTTTCCTCCCACATGGGGTACCAAATGGGCCCTGTCGGGTCTCAGATGGGCCCCATCGGGTCCCAGACGCGCCCCATCGGGTCCCAGATGGTCGCCTTCGGGTCCCAGATGGTCGCCATCGGGTCCCAACTGGTCGCCATCGGGTCCCAACTGGTCGCTATCGGGTCCCAGATGGTCCCCATCGGGTCCCAGTTGGCCGCCAACGGGGACCAGTTGGTTCCAGACTGGGACCAGTTAGGAACCAACTGGGACCATTTGGTTCCAGGCTGGGACCAGTTGGTCCCAGTTGGTACCAGTTCATTACCAGTTACACATTTTCACCTGGGAGCTCAGCGCTTTTCCACTTCCGATCGCGGCGCGGGTCGTGTGCCACGAAGCCCGCCGTCAACCAACCACGAACACCAACGTGTCACCGGCGCGTGCATTCTGGTACAGTGTACTAGAAGAGGGCAGTGGGCTTACTCTCTGGCGTTGGCTATGGTACAGTGTACTAGAAGAGGGCAGTGGGCTTGCTCCGCCGCTTGTCTGACGCAGTTGGCGTCGCATTGGAAAGGTGGCGCCACAGGCATCTTTGATGGAAGCTTCGCCTGCAGAAGTTGCTGCCTGCTGGCGGCTCGTAAGAGTTGCGACGCTCGTTTCTTCGATATTTGTAATAAACTTTCATGTATTGACTGCCCTCTGACTACATTGAGAGCGTATGTTGCTCACGCTTCGCCGTTTTTTCCTTGTTTATTGCGATAGTGTTTGCCGAAAGTGAGTCGATGGCAGCCTACGCAGCGTATGCTTGCTCCGTTCTAGTTCGACGCGCAGTTAACGCTTCTTTCATTTGAGGGGGGGGGCTTGAGTTCTTTGCATATTTTGACAAACACCAGATTTGTTCAGGCCACATGGTATTTTCCCGAATATGACACCTCGGCGAAAAGGACGATGTACCCCTCAAAATATCAAAATATACAGTTTCATACAGCAACCAAATATACGGTTACATGCCGTGTAGACCTAACCTAAAATGATTTTGTAACAAGATTATGCTCTGCCTTCCACCAGATAATTATAGAACAGCGCACGCTCGCTTCCTAGCCAAGCTATAACGTGCAGGCGTGCTGGCTGAGTTTGTGCCATTGCTGTGCTGAAATTGTAGCTGAAATATTTTTTGTTCTACTTCGGTTGTCGCACGTGGCACAGTAGTTTTCTGGGGTTATTAATAACCATAATTATGCAGCTACAGGTCTGTTAGGCATATGTACATGTAGTGACATAATGGAAAACGAAATTAAGATACACAGTAAGCTCATGTTCCTGACACGAAGCTCTTATTTGGCAGAAATGAGGTATAACATCCAGCCCTTGATTCACACACTTTGTTCACTTCATGTGCAACGGCTCAGCTTCAGCTGCTTGGCCTTCTGCCGCTTTTCTGCTTTGTCACTGTTTAGTCCTTTCACATAAAAATGAAGACGTAAAAACTAACTACTTTTGCTGCGCTGTGGCCAAGGTCCCGGCACAGTGTACTGTTGCGTCGGCTTCTTACTAAGTTAAAGGGCCCATGACACCAAAATTTCAAAACCGATATGTTTGTGTTGTTTGGTTGTCGAACATCTGAAGGCACTTGTGGCCAAGTATTAACGGCGAACGTTGTCGTTAAGATATTTTAATATGTATTTAAAGTGACCAGAAATGCTCATCTGGGTTTGCGGCACCTCGCGACATCGTCACTAGTATGACGTAGTTTGTGGGCCATCTGTGACGTTTCACTTTTGTAAGTTGATATCGTGACGTCACAGAGAGACACGGGCGCGCCGCGCTATGGCCTCCGAGCGTGGCCTCCAAGATCGGCTCTCGCAGCCGATCGCGGAGGCAACGCCAAAAGCCGCATTTTTCTGCTTCCTCTCCGTGTTGGTCCCTCAAGCGTACATTGTGCACACGCTATGATGCAAAGCGAGTGTGGCGAGCTGGTCTGGCGCTCGCGATCTCCGCAACGTCACTGAATCTTGAGCTCAAGTGATCAGTGCATACGCTCACTTCCGACAGCCGCCGCGCTAGCCCCGCGGCGCTAGTTTCTTGCAGTTTTTGGCGCGCGTTTCGAAGCTTCATTAAAACTGAACAAAATTAACGATGCTGTGACTAATTAGACTTCACGCTGGAGAATTTGCCACTCCATGCCGTGATTACAAGACACTGTTCTACTCATTAGAACATAAAAGTATCCAACAAAAAAATAGCTGTCATGGGCCCTTTAAGCTGGCAGATTGGGAAAAAGCGTCGGCACAGCACCGGCGCGGAGAACCGGTCTCCCACGAGTTACCCGCACTTCTTTTCCCTCGATAATGTGCACATAGTCTCTAAGCACATAACGCGGCTCGAAGTGGAGCTCGCACACTTGTCCGCTCTGTGAAGGTTCTTATCCTTCGGGACGCGAAACAACGATAGCTTCTGACCACCCTTCACGAACACGTAGCTTGTTTGGCACCCAGGCGCGTAGCAGTGGGTTTGCCGATATCGCGGCATGGCTCAGGCACTAAAAGGTATACTGATTTTTTGCGTGGTATGTACGTACAGCTCAACGCTGACGGCAAAAACTCGGCACTATAACGTCCACAGCAATAAAACGTGGCTCGACAAATGCAGCTCTGCAAGAGCTGGCCGGCACTTTAAGCCGCAACGCTCCTCCCACGTTCCATCAAAGCACGGCGTGGTCTTGGTGCTCTCCCATAGCCTCCGCCGGAGAGTAAGCCCACTGCCCTCTTCTAGTACACTGTAGCTATGGTGTGGGGTGACCCCACGAACGTCACCTGTGTGTGCTTCTCTCTTCGCCCGAGCGGTGGTGCTGGCATTGCCTTTGATGGAACGCGGGAGGAGCGTTGCGGTTGGAAGTGCCGACCAGCTCTTGCAGAGCAGCAGTAGTCGAGCCACGTTTTATTGCTGTGGACGTTGTAGCGCCGAGTTTTTTGCCGTCAGCGTTGAGCCGTACGCACCACGCAAGAAATTAGCATGCTTTTTAGTGCCTGAGCCATGCCGCGATATCGGCAAACCCACTGCTACGCGCCTGGGTGCCAAACAGGCTACGTGTTCGTGAAGGGTGGGCGGAAGCTATCGTTGTTTGGCGTCCCGAAGGATGACAAAAGGTGTAAAGAATGGGAAAAAAATCTACACAGAGCGGACAAAATCCTGGAAGACAGCGCAGTGTGCGAGCTCCACTTCGAGCCGCGTCATGTGCTCAGAGACTATGTGCACATTATCGAGCGAAAAGAAGTGCGGATACCTTGTGGGAGACCCGTTCTCCGTGTCGGTGCTGTGCCGACGCTTCTTCCCGATCTGCCAGCTTACCTTAGTAAAAAGCCGACGCAACAGAGGACCTCTCGTAAGAGGAAGCGATCGGAAGCTTCAGACGAACGATTAAAGTGGGGTGGGCAGTGGACTTACTCTCCGGTGGAGGCTATGGGGTGGGTCGGCTGGCAGTTGTTCAGCACAGAGTTTCCATCGAAATTGGTTGCAGTGTACAGTGCATGCAGCTACCCTCACAGCAAAAGTAATTAGTTTTTACATCATTTTTATGTGAAAGGACAAAACAGTGACAAAGAAGGAAAGCGGCAGAGGGCCAAGCAGCTGAAGCTGAGCCGTCGCGCATGAAGTGAATAAAGTGTGTGAATTAATGGTTGGATGTTATACCTCCTTCTGCCAAATAAGAGCTTTGTGTCAGGAACATGAGCCTTGTGTGTATCTTAATTTCGTTGTCCATTATGTCACTGTACATATGCCTAACAGACCTGTAGCTGCACAATTGTGGTTATGAATAACCCCAGAGAACTATTGTGCCATGTGCAACAACCGAAGTAGAAAAAAAGATATTTGAGCTATAATTTCAGCACAACAATGGCACAGACACTGCCAGCACGCCTACACGTTATAGCTTGGCTAGGAAGCGAGCTTGCACTGTTTTTTAATTATCTGGTGGAACGCAGAGCATAATCTTGTTACAAAATCATTTTAGGTCAGGTCCACACGGCATGTAACAGCATATTTGGTCGCTGTATGAAACCGTATATTTTTAGGGGTACATCGTCCTTTTCGCCGAGGTGTCATATTCGGGGAAACACGATGTGGCCTGAACAAATCTGGTGTTTGTCAAAATATGCAAAGAACTCAAGCTCCTTCCCCCCCCCTCCAAAAAAAAGCGTTAACTGCGCGTGGAACTAGAACGGAGCAATACGCTGCGTAGGTTGCCATCGGCTCACTTTCGGCAAACGCTATCGCAATAAAAACGAAAAAAACGGCGAAGCGTGAGCAACATATGCTCTCAATGTAGTCAGAGGGTAGTCAATACATGAAAGTCTATTACAAATATTGAAGAACCGAGCCTCACAACTCTTACGAGCCGCCAGCAGGCAGCAACTTCTGCAGGCGAAGCTTCCATCAAAGATGCCTGTGGCGCCACCTCTCCAATGCGACGCCAACTGCGTCAGACGAGTGGTGGAGTAAGCCCACTGCCCTCTTCTAGTACACTGTAATTCTGGCGACTCTCCGTTACTTCGCACGCCATGTCTCGTTCTTCATCCTGTGGCGCGTGCTGTGGGCCCCTTTACTCATGGCACTGAATTAACCTGTTTTGTGACATTTTTTAAACTATTGTTTGTGAGTTTTCACTTCCTGAGAGGCTCGACTATGCTTTGGCCTTATTGGATGTGCTTTGATTGATACTGTGATATTAGGAAAGCTTTTGTTAGTTGCACAATGTTGGGACACGAAAATGTGTCGTGATAACATGCTGATGAAGGTGGATGTGTGTTACCAAGGGATTGACTCACTATGCAAAGAACATAACAGTCTGCTTGCCCAATATGGTTACATCTTTGCCTGATGCATCTCCATTTGTCAGTGAGTGCACTGCAGAAGCACATATTCTCTGAAGGTGATCAGCTTTACGCAGTCGAGAATTGTTGCAGACTTCACAGAGTTATTCACTTTCTGCAAACCACCACACCCCTGCTCCACTAGTACCAGACAGTGCATAATAACCATGTTCTTTTTAGCATAGGCCAAACGAATACGTGCTACTGTGGCATCAAACATTGCATATTAGGGCTGGCACAAGGAACAGGAGTGCAGACGACTGACAATGCTGGCGTGACGGTATGTTCAAAGGAAAGTACGTTTGCACCAGCGTTTGTTTTTTTTTTTGGTGGGGGTGGGGGGTTCAGAAGGGAGGTATCCATGGGCTGATAATTCCCCAGCTTGAAAGTCAACTGTGGCATCGTAGTGCTTGAAGAAATCGATACCCATAACCGTGTAATTGGTGCATCAAAAGGTAACCAGGGTTTTTTGTTGACTGTGTCGACCACCCTAGATTATGTGCACAGCACACATATCAATAGGACACACTTATTTACCCTCCTCTTCACACAACATTCGTGTATGATCCCTTCAGAGCATAACTTTGCAGCCTAGTGTGCATTTAAGCGTTGTGCTTCACCTTTTGATTGGATGCATTTGGGTCCACCAAAGCAGATGTAAGCACCCTATCAGTCAGTTACCCTGCCAACAGTAAATGCTGTGGTTCCTGTAGGAATGAAACCCAGTCCCCGATGTACCAAGCAAGCTTGCCAAGGCTGCTCTCACATTTGGGTTGCCAAACCTATGCTTACCGCATGTGTGATTGCACATGGCACATTGCAGCCAGGTCCCACATTCCACACTGCTGCATCATGCGGACAGATGGGGGATGCTACCCTTGAGGGGCTCGTGCTGTTGCAACCACGCAGAAACGTGATGAATGGCTTCCATATGTCTTGCAGTGTTCTAAACTTGCGTGTGTTGCAGATGTGCAGCCCTACTTTTGCCTTATTGTGTTAAAGGAGTGTGACACCTGTCAGTTTATTGTAATGTTGAGCCCATGAAAACGAACCCAAGTGCTCACTAAAAGTCCAGCGTAAGAGAGTTCACCCTTATGGTAGATTAATGTAAGCTTTTTTTTAAATGCGAAGCATTTCTTAGCGAACTTCGGTGACTTTCAGTCTATCTTATCTACCTATCGATGCGTCTATCTAATCTGGTCTGGCTAGGACTTTGTGCTCTCTTGGCCGTTTCGTTAACGGGATGTATTCGAAAGTTTCTATGCCACATTCATGACGAACATGAATGATGGGTCATAACATGAAAATCATGACATGCTTGTCATGCGAACGGCACGATTTACATGCCACGGTTTTGGTGCTCTCCTGGCCTTTTCATTAATGGGATGTATACTAAAATTGGTATGGCTCAACATGACTGCACGACGAACATAAATGACACGTCATAACACAAAAGTCATGACATGCATTTCATGAACGGCAAGACGAACATAAATGACACGTCATAACAAAAATCATGACATGCATTTCATGAACGGCAAGATTTACGTGGCGTGGTCTTGGTGCTCTCCTGACCTTTTCGTTAATGGTTAATGGGACGAAAATTGGCGTGCTACAACGTAACTGCATGACGAACATAAATGACAGGTCATCACATTGACATGCGTGTTGTGAGCGTCATGATTTACGTGCGAAGGTCTTGGTGCTTTTCTGGCCTTTTTGTTAATGAGATATATGCTAAAATTGGTATGGCTCAACATGACTGCATGACGAAAATAAATGACACATCATAACACAAAAATCGTGACATGCATGTCATGAATGGCAAGATTTACGTGGCGTGGTCTCGGTGCTCTCCTGTCCTTTTCGTTAATGGGACGAAAATTGGCATGCTACAATATGACCACATGACAGACATAAATGACAGGTCATCACGTGAAAATCATGACATGCATGTCATGAGCGGCATGGTTTACATGCCACAGTGTTTGTGCTCTTGCGGCCGTTTCGTTACCGTCATATGTACCAAAATTGGTATGGCGAGACAACAATGCAGATCCATTTTATGTTCCTGATGCGTGCTTCACATTTCCTTGATTCCCACTGTATGTGGTATCTGCCATTTCTCTTGCACTGCCAAATCTGCTCTTTGCCTGTGCCACAATATTTGTTGAATAGTCATTACGCTGGTGCTCAAAATGTGTGTGTCTTTGTAAGCGGCTTAGTGCTGTATAGACTGTTAAAGATGCTTTTGTGATTTACAAAGCATGTGTGTGTGTGTGTGTGTGTGCATCCCTGAGTGTAAGTGAAGCACACTTTAGTTTCTATGCAACCTGCCGCTGGTTGTTCTGCTGAACACATGATAGAAGCTGCTTCATGTCAGCTTTGTGAGAGCTTGTTCTGTGGTTTCTACCTCAATATTTTCAGCTGCATGATGGAATTTTTGCAGTTGATGTGCGTTGCTTGCGGATGGTGACTGACATTAGGGGCGGTTCAAGCGTTTTATGGACATTGGTATCGGGCCTAAATGGTTAGAAGTGGATAAGCGGCCTACACAGCAGACGCTGGTGACCTGTATCCTCACTATTGCTTTTATTTTGTTTCTGAATACAGAGCATCTTGTACAGTGAAATTGGCTTTGTTGTTGTAATTGATAGGAACAGTACTGTTTTTACTGTCTTGAGAGTTTAATATTGTGCGAGGTTACGAAGGCATATTGCCTTGTGAATTCTCGTAGGGGCGGCACCTTCGGCAGTTGTTTGGTAAGTGGCGTCACCACAGACCAGAGCTTGGGGGAACTGATGTAATGTATTCACCTGTATCATGTCTACTGCACATTATCAGTGCACTTAAACTCAGACAGTCGAAATTTCATACGTCCTCCAACACAGTGTGCCTCATAGGTATATTGTGGTTGTGGAATGTAAAACCCTACCAACTATTACTGTTTCTATGAGTGCTCTACTTAGTTATAATGCCTTACCTGGAACATTTCGTTAGGCAATGTGTACCACTGTTCGCTGCTATCTTTGCAGTCCTTGAAAGTGAAGGGTTTGTAACGCACTATGCACGGCTGATTCTGAAGATTAACTCCGGCTCCAGCCGTACGCAGTCATTCCGTGCACGTGTACGTCCCCTTCCCGTAGCGTGATGCTCACAGCTACGACGGGTTCGGGTGAATAAGGCAACTGGCCAAGCAAAGTAAATAATGACACTTTATTGCTGTACGAGCAATACCGCGTACACTTCGCTACGTAGAGGGATAGTCCGCTCTATACGTAAAAAGTTAACGAAAAGGTAGGCTTACTGCTTGGTCGGTCTCGCGGGGTCAGGTCGGTTCACAGGTCACCGCTGGCACAAGAGAGAGTGGGCTCACTGACCAGTGCTCCTTTTATACCGTCCGTCTGTTCTGCGAGGGGCGGTAGTTCCCCTCGCAGAGAGACAGTCACCTGACACTGCAAGATCTCGGGCTGTTGCACGGCATTCAAAAGGCAGAACGGGATGGAAAGGGCGGCCGGGTCACCTACCAGCGCGGCCCTTTCGCTTCCGTCGCCGGTGGGCGCTCGTGCCAACGTTAAGGGAAGGAAATGGGTGCGCATGCTTCCCTACAAAAGACAACCACAAAGATAAGTTCTCATTGTATTGTAAGTGCACTAACTTGCCACCAACAATTTGTCTTTTCAGGACTGTTCCTTCCATCCACTCCGAATGCTACAGCTGTGGAGAATAGCCCTGGTTATGATATAGTGTGACCGTGCCAGCAGCTGCCATGATTGGCTAATGTCCAGATAGCACCGCTATCATAGTTTTTAGCTCATCCTCATCGCAGATGCAGAAGTGGTCCTCAGTAAAGTTCTTATGGTGATAATTGAATGTTCTTGTTTTTGTCTTAATTACTCTTCTAAATATTGGTGTTCTAAATATTGGTTCTAAATATTCTCAGGTGTGCTGTAATTCGACTAGTATGATATTGCTTTCCTTTAGGACAGCCTAGGACCTGTTGCGCAATAATGATGGTAGTCATCGTTCTCATCAGCCTATCTACAATCATTGTATGGCAAGGGCCTCATTCACACTTTCCCAGTTAACCTGCTATCTTTTGGGGGGAACAGCAGACATGTCATCAATGTAAACATCCCAGTCTAATCTGCCCGATTTCTGTCACCTCCTCCCGTGCCTACCTTCTCTTGGAACTCAGTCTGTTGTCTTTAATGAGCATCAGCTGTCTTGCTCTGTTGCTTGTTTGGTCGGTCTCTTGAACAAGATAGTCCAAATGTATTAGGTATTTGTGGAAAAATCCAAGCGTATCCCTTTATGGTACTGGTTTACTGAATGTGGGTGGGTAAATGCTGGAAGCGAGTGTCTGTCCGCTTCACCAGTGAGATGCTTAGCTTGCACTGGTGAATTTTACTCACACTCTTGTCTCGAAAGAATTCTTTGCTTGCAATGGCAATTGTTCACACAAGTAAGCATCATAGAAAACATTCCAAGGCTTGTCTTATACTACATGTGCCAGTTGTCGTTGCACCAGTGATATGGTCACTACTTATTGATATATACGGCTAAGCACATTCTGTTATTTTTTATTGGTAGATTTTGTCTTGCACTCTGTGCTGCTAGTTTACTCTGTGTTTGCGTTTGACGCTTGTTTGTGACAATCTCCTGCACTGTTGCATTTTTTCCGTTGTTTAGTTTTCGTGTTGTGTGTTTTTCCTAGTTATATTTTGTTGGTTTGTTGACAGCAAAGTGCTATTGATTGATTGATTGATTGATGCATGACTTTTTTGCAATTAATGGCTAGACATCTGCTAGTGGTGAAAAATGTAGCACATGGCACACGGACGTAGAAAGACACGCACACAGTGCTCCTTCTTCTACGTCCGTTTTCCAATGTACACTACAACATCTTTCCGAATATCATGTACCAACAAGCCCAAATTTCCACTCTGATTGCTATTGGTGAACCTGCCTTCTTTTTTCGGGTGTCAGCTATTGCATGCAAAATCACACAACTTGATTAGCATACATTTGTCATGGCAATACGCGTGCTGCGGAAAAGTGTTGATGATGACAGTGTGTCGAACAGGCACAGTGTTGTGTAATTTTTGTTTTATACGTACATTTGAACCCCTTTATAAGTGAGATGCATTAGGATGTAGCGTTGGTCCATTTTAAGATGAGGAGGAAGAGGAAGCAGGAAAGACAGGGAGGTTAACTTAAGAGGGTTCTGTTATAAGCAGGGGCCCATTTGTTCGTTTCCTGATGAACACATACTTCAGTGTGGGTGCAACTAAACTGACTACAAAATAACGCTAAACCCAGTTGCAAGGGGGCTACTACCAATCACCTTTTAATGTGATGTCATTTGATAGCTGGACGGTGTCACGTGGAACAAGGTTCATCCTCCACAACTTTCTCGTGTTACTTGGCTGCAATTTCCCTTTGTTTCCACAATGAATTGACTGCAGTCAGTAGTGAACAGCACTGCATTTAGATTTGAAATATCTTTTACGAACAAGACTGCTGATCAGTGTGTAAGGATATTTTGGCCTCAATACCAGCCTTGTCCCGAGCATCGCGACTGTTACTAAAGAGATCGAGTTAACAGGAGAGATGGGGTAGCCAACCATGTGGCTGAATGATATCTCTAACAACCCATTGTCTCATATATCAGTGTCTCTTTATAAAGGGGTTCAGGGGCATCTATTATTGTATTTGTGCTCATGTTTCTGTTATTTTGAGTGGGGACAAGCATGTTTAGGTTGCTGCCATTCTTTGATTGTACAAATAAGTGAGAGTGACTGTAGCTGTAATTCTATGGAATCCACCTCTCTGGTTCCAGGGCACAGTGCAGCTTTCTTGGATATTGACGACCAACCGAATGACATGGGGGCAGCTGGAGTGGAAGAGCATGCCACGAGGAAGTGCTCCGACTCTGTGCACAATCAAGAGGCAACCATCAAACTTGAAGGAGAGAGGCACATTCTGGCTGCTCCGGCCATGGCGGAGCTGAGTGGTGGCCGTCACATGTGCACATTCTGTGGCAAGGCGTTTACAAGGCTGAAGCAGCACATGCTCATACACACGGGTGAGAGACCCTTCCACTGCCACCTGTGTCCGATGGCCTTCAACCAACAGAGCAACCTCACTGTGCATTTGCGCACCCACACGGGCGAGAAGCCCTTCAAGTGCCACATATGCCAGAAGGGCTTCACACAGAAGCGCACACTCAGTGAACACTTGTGCACCCACACGGGCGAAAGGCCCTTCCAGTGCCACATCTGCCAGGTTCGCCTCCACCGCAAGAACTTGCTCACCGACCACTTGCGTATCCACACGGGTGAGAGACCCTTCCACTGCCACCTGTGTCCGATGGCCTTCAACCACCGGCGCAACCTCACTGTGCATTTGCACACCCACGCGGCCAAGAGGCCCTTCCAGTGCCACATCTGCCAGAAGGGCTTCACACAGAAGCAAGCACTCATTGACCACTTGCGCAGCCACTCGGGTGAGAGGCCCTTCCAGTGCCGTGTCTGCCACAAGGGCTTCACGCAAAAGGGCACGCTCATTAGCCACTTGCGCATCCACACAGATGACAAGCCATACAAGTGCCACTTGTGCAGCATGGCGTTCACCTGGAGGATGGCACTTGCGAGACACCTTAAGTCACATGGTGGAGCAACTACAACTGCACCACATTAATAGCACACAGTGACAGTAGAACCCTCTAAGATAAGAGAGTTTTAGTTGGCATTTGTTGTCCACTGGAATTGCATATTGCTTGAATAACCGGGACTGGAATGAATTTTGGTATCTGTAAAATAGTGATGAAAATAAAGGTTTTGATTAGCATTGTAACAGTGCGAAAGATGGAGAGCAAGGTACACCACACACACAGGACTACCGCTGACTCACAATTGAAAATATTTATTTGAAAGAACATGCAGGAAAACGAGACAACCAAGTGTAAAGCGAAAATGAGTAAACTATGGTACAGTAGAATCTCGATGATACGATTACGGTTGATGCGAATTTCGCGATGATACGAATTTAGTGTTGTTTTGGACGGACTACATTGTATGAGATGCGCCGTCATTCGGTGTTATACGAGCAGCTTCCCCAGCCATTGCGGATGATATGAACGCACGAAATGACCGCTTCATGTGCGCGAGCGAATGACTCAGATTTTTGACTGCAGATCTTTTTCCACGAGTTCCTTAAGACTTTGGACTGGAAAATGGCAGGGAAAAACACAAAAATTTTGCTTTTCGTCGACCCGTGTTCCGCCCATCCCAAAGACTTGCAAAGACTGTAAGGTTCCTGCCCGCAAACACCACGAGCTGTCTATAGCCGCTGGATGTGGGAATAATCCGAAATGTGAAACACCATTTCAAGGGATTGCTTGTGCGGAGGTTCCTGGCGAAAATTGAGCGCAAGGATGAAAACTTGTGAATTAGCCTGCTTGACATGTTACATTTCTTGGCCATGTCCTGGGATAATGTGACCCAGGACACGATCGCGAACTACTTTCGCAAGTGTGGATGTTTCGCAGAATTGGATGCGGCTCCGATGGAAGAAAACCAAGAGCCTGATGACGATTTGCACATCGAGGGTTGGGAGAAACTTGAAACTCGAGCTTCGGCGCGAGACTTCGTCACCGTGGACGACAATGTAGCCACCTGTGGGCTGTGATCCATCGAAGAATTGGTCGACGAGGCAAAGGATACCGAGTCTGAGAGTGATGGTGAAGATGCCGGTGAGTGTGATCTCCTACCGTCAACATCGGAAAACCTTGACGCCCTCTGTGTACTGCGTCGCACCGTAAGCACCGGCAGCTCGAGTGAAGAAACCGCAGCATGGTTTTATTACTTTCAGGCGGCTTTCTTGAGGAACAGCGAAGTTCAGAAAGTTCAAAAGAACATCATGGACTTTTTCAGCCAGAAGTGGTTGACCCCAATAAAGTTCTTATTCATCTTCATGATCAGCTTTAACTTGTTTTGGCTTGTACGAATTCGGGATGGTACGAATATTTTACGTGCTCCCTACGAATTCGTATCATCGAGATTCTACTGTAGTCTGTAATCTAAGAATCGCTGCACACGTGCTGGGCAGATATGCAGACTCTTTGTCAATTAGTGACAGCGATGCCTGGCTGATGCATGTGTCTCCCGTTCTTTTCATATGAAAAGCCTCTGTCACTTCATATGTTCCTTTGCACATATGTCTTGAGAGGACCTTAGCATCTGCAAAAGCAGTTTTACACACACACGTGTCGCATTGCAATACAAGATGCGTGGTATCAGACTCTTTAGTAACTGATTATGCTCCTTTAAAAGTATGTTAATGCATCTGCTAGTTTGCCCCACATACAAGTTCCAGCACGTAAGTGGGATCTGATTTACAACAGCTCATTAGCAAGCTGTATACATGGGTTCCACATGGTTTTTTTTTCCATAGCCTTCACTTTTTTTACTATTGTAGTCTAATTAACGAGTGGGCAGATTCTCGAAAGTTTGTTAGAGGCAGAAAAGCACCATTTTTACCCTGTACCTATTGCCTATGTGATAGCTTGTGGTAACACTGTTACTCTATCATACTTTTCGCTTACTGTCACAATCTTTCTAGTCAACCTTGCCCTTAACCCACTTCGACAGCCTCTTGCTGCAACTAGCTAGCACAAAGTTCAGGTAACCTGCATCTTGTAGCCTCTGGATTTGTGTCAAGAAACTGTGCTCCACACCATGTCCACAAGACCTCGTTAGAGCTATTTCACGGTGGAGTAGGCTATCCCGATCTTAACTACCTTTGAGTGTCTCGAAGAAAATGGGAGGAGTGGTTTCTGGGATCTTGGAAGGTAACGCCAGCACACATGATCACCTTCAAATGACAGGCACAAACCTAGTAACCGCAGTTGTCATTAATCAGCTCAAGCATAACGTCTAGTCCATTCCCACATTCACAGAAAACCTTCAAGATATCTGTCCTTGTTATATTATTGTTATTACATGAAAAGAACACCAAGTAATTGTCCACATAGCGAAAAGCAGAACCAGCCAAATCTTTAAGATTTTCTTGGAGTTTTGAGTTCTCATGGCTTAAGTACAGATCACTTAACATGGGAGGAACTCGTGAGCACATGCCTGTTTTTTGCACAAACAACCCATGCACAAACAACCCATCGCTCCATTTTACGATAGTGTTAAGGTAAAACCGCTGCAACTCAAGGAAAGACTCCAGAGCCATCCGTCTGTGCTGCGTAATTCAAACTCACCATTGTACTCTTTATTAGCTTCTTTTACACTGCACTTAAGTTTTCCTTGTTCGAGTGAACAAAACATCCTCGTGATCATTACTGATGGCTCTAGAATTTCTTGGGTTGTGGTTAGTTAAAAAAATCGACCAATTCTTGATAATTCCTCACAAGATAGGGATTATTGAGGCTCAGCATTGAGAGGACTACATGCTGCAGAAAAGACACCTTGTACCGCCAAGTCCTTTTTCTGAGGTAATGGCTGTGAAAGGATTTTGCAGATGCTAACTTCCCTTCAAGATATACATGAAATAATATGTGAAGTGATAGAAGCTTTTCATATCAAAGGAAAGGGAGATTCATGCATCAGTCAGGCATCGCTTTCACTAACCGACAAAGAGTTTGCATATCTGCTCAGCATGTGTACTGGAAAGTGATCCTTAGATTACTTAATAGTTAGCCCATTTCCGCTTTACACTCGGTTGTTTCATTTGCTTTGTTTTCCTCTGTGTTCTCTCAAATAAATTTTTTCAGCTGCGAGTCAGCGCACGTCCTGTGTGTCTTGTGTACATTGGCCTCCGTCTTTTGTGCTGCTATGCCGCTACAATGCATGTGTACCAACTAGCCCAACTTTGTGTGCTGTTGCAGTATTATTTTGATTACATTTGAAAGAATATGGATCTTGGCCAGCTGCAATGCCTAGTTCATCAAAAATTGATTTGCTTTTGCACTTTTTCTTAGTGGGTATGGTAAAAGCAGAGCTCACGTTTGTGGAAAAATGTCATTTGCGGAGCCATCTTATCATTTCTGCTGCCTAGCGCCTTCCTATTGTGATGGCTGGGGAAGTCGAAGTTTTCGAGTTTCCAGTTGCTACCCTCATCATGTATGATGGCCACGTGTAAGGAGACACAAACAAGGATTCAGCGGCCATTCTCACGAGGTTAGCCTTTCTTCATGGTCACCCCTTCTGTATGTGTAGGTACATCCACAACACTGTTTACTGAGGTTTTTGCAATATTTATTTAAAAAGGAAAGTTTTTCTCTGTAGTGAAAAGCATTACCAGATGTGTGTCAACTACATATGTAAGCAATAAATTTTTCCTTTTGAGCAGGTTAACTGAACCTGCATGGTTATTTCTTGCGTTTTTTTTACACGTGGAGACTGACACCTAGGATGGTGCCACCAGTCATTTTTTTTTTTTCACGACTTTCAGCCCCAAGTAAAGATCATTATTATTTTTTTGTGGGTACAAGTGTACTCATTTCAATCAACGTAAGGGACGATCCTTTTCATCTTCACCACAACGGAAAAAAGCTTTACGAGCAGTAGGCAGTCTCTTTTAGCAAACGATGTTCACACGGCGGAACTGTGCGCAAAAAGCACAGTGCCAAGCTCTTCCGCCTACTGTGACAAATAGCAGATTGTTATCGCAACAAATAGAGAAGCCAGTGATAAGACCGCAGCGGACCGAAAAACGTTGACAGCCCATCATGCAACCTACCCCTTGCCGAGTCATGTAATAGAGTGACATTGAAGGCGATTCCTCCGTTGCCCTGTGTCCTCACTGCACATCAGCGCTGGTGACAGTTTCACTTTCAAACACGTCAAGACATCATCATCCTGCAAGCTTCGTGCATGCGCATCACTTCATGTACGCTGGCTAGCACAGCCTGCCTACTAGAGTCGCATGACCCTGTGCGCAGGAAGGTAGTGCGGTCGTCTTCATTCCCCCTCACCCTGCTTCTTGCAACTGCTTGACCTGAAGAGCCTGGAGGATGGAAGGGGTCAAAAATGGAGGGGAGGGCCAGCTGCAGCTGGCTGAACCCATGAATTGCAAGAAACCATAGAAAACTTGTAATAAACGTCTATACGATAAAGTCGGAGAGAGAGAGAGAATATTTTATTGATGGATCCGGAGATGTTAGCCTGGTCAATGGCCTGGCTTGCTACTCCAGGTATTAACGTGTAACACTACACGTACATACAGTCACACACACACTCATATATACATATGTACACTATAACGCAGTTTACAACGTTTCATTGAGGCAGGTTGCCCGTAGAAACGCTATCAATGCCTTAGTGCTGCGTTGTGCGCAGGCGCTGTCGGAAAGCATACTAGAAGTTTACCTGGAGATGTTATTTAGATCTTAGCAGCTTAGAAGCCTCCTTCAGCTGTGCTAACGCCACACTATTAGAAGTCTGTAGAACTTGTTGCAGTAAATGTGATAAACTTCTTGGTAGAACTTGCTGAAGAATTTAGACATTAGCTTTTTTTCATGCAAACCAGCTTGTTGATGTTTGCCTTAGTCAGTTATTGGCATGATGCAAGGTTTCTGTAATCATGTATTTGCAGCTGTATGCTCTCAAAAGCGACAACGAAATAATACCTGCATTAATGTGGCATTCTATTAATATTTCAGGCTTCTCTAAAACAGCGAAATTGGTGCCTTAATTGCCCAAAGAATTAGCGAATCCTGCTGATCATTCCAGCATGACATTGCCTTATTCCATTACGCCCCGAGACAAGTAAGCCTAACAGTGTAGACTTATTTTCATTACCGATGTACTGGAAATGCAATACCTTGCAGTTCCAAATGCACAAACTTCAGCAAATGTTGCTGTTCATAACCTTTGTTGTAGCAATTCCAACTGATGTGTGCACCACTTGGCAAGGGCTGAAACCTCGGAATCGATGATTCTGCGCTGGAACCTGCACTCAAGCACCGTGGAAAAGCTTTAGTGAACAGTATGAGATTTGTAACAGCCAAAAGAGGAACCCTAAAGTAGTTGATTCTCCCTCCCATCCTAATGTGTTGCCAACAAGCCCTGGGGAGTTGAAGTAAATGAGTTTCTCCGCAAAGGCGTGTCCCACAATCATTAAAACTTCATTCGGGCCTAGTTGGTACATGATCTCAGAGGGAAAATTTCCAGCGCAAACACAAAGACACACCACAGGAAGGAAATGACACTCACAAGCGCTGTAGCGCTTGTGAGTGTCATTTCCTTCCTGTGGCGTGTCTTTGTGTTTGCGCTGGAAATTTTCCCTCTGAGCCCACAATCATGTTTTGGTTTTGGCAATATCCTAAATTCCTTTCGGAACCAGCACATAAAAGGCGCAATGAAACGAAACAGTCGGGCAAGAACACGCACCAGCTTAAAGAAATTATGAGGCCATTTTGGCTAAGAGAGAATGAAAGTTGCAGCTCAGGGTGATAGTGAGTTTAGGACACGAGTATTGGGTGGAAATCCAAAGGAAACAAAGTGTTGAGGGGGCATGTCAATACCACAAATACCGTGTCAGTTCAAAGATAATCTGGCAATGCACAGCAAAGAAACAAAGTGGAGACCCAGCTCACATGCCGAAATAGGTTATATGAAGCTAGGTGTTTATGGGCAATATGTATTGGCTCTTTCAGTACAGCTTCCATTAATATCATTTACTGTGCATTGTCACTGCAACATGACTGAAGTATTATCTTGATAGAATAACGCCAACATGCTAAAATGGCTTCTCGACATAAGTTCAAAGTTTAATTGATGTCTGTGGTTGCATGCAATGTGGTGAACTGTTTGAGAGGTGGTGGAGCAAGCCACACATCAATGCAGCCACCACCACACAGGCATGGGTCTGCTTGAGCAACCTTCAAGGGCTGCTAAGATGAAAAAAAGAATGTACCAGCTGTTCAGTTTAGCTAAAATTGCTAAACTTAGTCATTAGAAAATTAAGTAAAAGTGAAAGTTTGTTAGTTTGTAGCAGATGGGCTTTCAGTTGTAGTTCAGGGTAGCCATTTCAAACAAAAATCATTGAAATTTTATTTAGTGACTCTGTAAACAACACTTTGTCTGCCATATAGGTGTCATATATGCTGCTTATTAGAATGTTAACTGTTGTAAAACACTAGTCTGACTTCCCTTAGGCTGAAGCAGTTCTTGTCGAAAAGAAGAATTTGTAACAGCTACATACACAAGGGAATCTCATTAACACGAGATATGCTTGACACATATTAGGCAGCCAAGCCTTTTGAAACTTCACAAATTCAACACCTGACCATGTACCCTAATTGAATGTTCTACTTAGCTGTTAATAAGGGAATGGCGTCAGTCACTTGTTTCGGCTAGGTAGTGGAGACATCATTATACAGGTTGGACAAATTAATTTATTTACTTACGGGCAATTACTCACGTGAGCTTTCCCTTTTGACCATAAAAACTGCATTGAACACAGACCTTGGAATAGATACTTCATCATGTTGGCCACCATAAGATGCATTCACAAAGGAGCTTGCCGTATAGAAGAAAGCGGAACGTTTGGCATAGTAATAACACAGACACCTTACCGACTGCTTGCAAGCTGACCCGGAACATGCAATGTTTTGTTGTAGTTTCTGTACGTCATGCACATAAGCCAAAGGACAAGTTCGTTCTGCAGGCTTCATAACTTGCAGTGGCCCAACATTGCCAGAACCACCTCTTCCAGGAAAGGTTCGTATAGCCACTGGGGGAAACAAGAAGCCTGGTTGTTATGCACTTAAATCATCGCTGTCAAGTCCAGAAAAAAAAAGAAAACAGTACCCAAGCACATCGTTGGACATCTCTGTTTTCATTTTTCGAGCACCAACTTCGTATTCCTGATTGCGGGGAGGATGTGACGTTATCAGATACCCTGCATGAAGCATCCGCCCGTTTCAGTTTCAACACATATCGTTTGTTGGTTATTGAAGTTTTTGGTGAGTTGATGAGCTAACTGAGCCACCCCACCTTCTACGGTATGTCAGTGCCATTGGAAAACCGCCGGAGTTCCCCTTTAACCAGCAGCTTTTGATGATGGGGTTGTGCGACAACATTCAGGCAGCAAGACTGGCTTTTATTGTCTCGAGCCAGAGGGCCCCCCTACCCTAACCCAAGCGGTGATGAGCATGTACAGGTAAAAATCTGGAGCGGACGAATGATGCTCACAGGGTGAAAGTGAGAACGCTACAAAATATGCTGCCTAACATTAATATACTGTAGTGAAATGTGCTGCAGCCCCTTCTTGATGTGATAGTTTTTTAATTCTTATTCATTTCTCCCAGCCGCTGTCCTGTTTGCTGAGTCATTACGATATTACACTACTGCCACAATCACCGCTATAACATTTTTCACTTACTCGCAGCTGTCGTGCTTGTCAAGTGTTGCGGCAGATTTGCATGCGTACGCAGTTTGGGAAAAGCCGCTGAAAAAGAAAACGTGTAGATCCCATGCACTGTGGGAACTGGAGTCATGCGAAGCAGTCAACGAGGAATTTGCCATGCAGTGCAATGCTATGATTGCACTTTCTGCGGATTATAGAGTCTATTAACGAAATACAAACACTTTCGGATCAGGCAATTCTGGTAACGCTAGATGTCACCTCCCTATACGCGAATATA
This sequence comes from Hyalomma asiaticum, assembly GCA_013339685.2. Classification (NCBI taxonomy): domain Eukaryota; kingdom Metazoa; phylum Arthropoda; class Arachnida; order Ixodida; family Ixodidae; genus Hyalomma; species Hyalomma asiaticum. The sequence goes on from CM023489.1 coordinate 70,157,621, forward strand.
CCTATCACAGAAGGAATCGAAGCGCTCTCGAAGGCAATACAGAATAGCAAATGTGCACACGCCGCTGAAGTTTACGTTGCATTATTAAAATTAGTACTTACACTTAATCACTTTGAATTTGACTCGACCAACTACCTACAAATTTTTGGCACCAGCATGGGAACTCATTTTGCGCCGACCTACGCCAATATCTTCATGGGGCAACTAGAAGCACAGCTTTTGGAATCGTCGCCGCTAAAACCTCGCACCTACCTCCGTTACATAGAGAATATCTTATTATTTGGGAACATGGTGTAAGGGCACTAAGCACATTTTTTAGCATTTTAACAACTTTCATCCCAGCATTGTTTCTTGCATGCACCACTTTTCTAGTAAAATTGATTTTCTTAACAAGACAGTATCCATCGAAAAAGGAGAACTGAAGACGACACTTTATAGAAAGCCAATGGACAGCCAGCAATATCTAGATTATCATAGTCATCACCCGCGACACTGCAAACAGGGGATATTTAAAGGACAGGCAAGGCGCATAAGAAGGATTTGTAGCAACGACGCGGATTACGTTCACCACTTAATCAATTTAAAGGCAACCTTAGCTGGACGGAATCACCCACACGGCGCTCTCAAAAAGGCATACAATGACGCTTGTAAACTAGATAGGACACCAGCACTAGAAAAGAGAGCCCTTGAAGCGCAGGCCAACCAGCCGCTAGCATTCATAACAAAATACTCCAATGCTCTTCCAAACATGAATAATATTCTTCGGAAATACTATACAACACTAACAAGCAACGATCGCCTTAGAAAAACGTTTCTGGAAATACCAAGAGTCACCTACCGCCATAATAGAAACTTTAAGGACCTGTTAGTTCATGCCAAAGTAAACCCTCAGCACAGCGCCTGTGTAATAACTTGCTCCCGTCCCAGATGTAAGACTTGCAAGCATATATTCAAAATGATCTTAAAGTTACAAGCACGGGAAGTGATCATGTCCATCATGTAAAATCAAGTTTCACTTGCACTAGTTCAAACGTTATTTACATGTTGGAATGTTCACTCTGTCACAAGCAATACATCGGCAAAACTGGTCAACCAAGTAACGTTAGATTAAACGGGCGCTGCTAATAACCTGCCGAAGGCAGTGGCACAGCATTTTAATATGACAGGTCATAATTTCGACAAACTGAAACTCTACATACTTCAGGGAAACTTCCGCTCACCCTGGGACAGAAAATACATCGAATCTTATCTCATATACAGGTTCAGTACTCTCCAGCCTACAGGCATGAACCTTTCAAAGGGAACCCTTGAGTCCATTAGGTACGGTGGGGGGTTAACAAAGACGAGAAAAGGTTGAGGTATGCACAAGCTAACAATGTTTCTCCCAGAAAGTCTACTTTCAGGTGTGGAGCCCCCATCCAGTTCCACGGCGTTAAACAGTGTAGTTACATCTTTAGCCACAAGCTTTTGGTGAAATGCATTGTTGGTGCGGCGCAGGTGGTGAGGGGTGGAGGGGGGTACACATGCCATAGGAGCAACCTCTGTTCCGAGCGTGTGTTCCTTTTTTCATCCTGCTTTCTAGCTCTGCGCACATAATGCATTTACAAGATATGTACCTAGAAGGAGCAGATTCATTGGAAGCTTTCGCTCTTGCCATTTAGATTAGTCACGCTAACAGCTGTCACCCAACTACCCCTGCACCAACCCCCGCCCCCCCTTTTTTTTTGTTTATTGTTCGCACGTGCTGCTCTTCTCCTCTCTTTCTGAGGACGGGGGAGAGTGTGCAGAACGCTGGAGAAGGCAGTTGCCGCCCTGACGAAGACAAGTCCGCTTGTCGAAACGTTGGCTCCTGCAACATTCCGTGTTCTAAATCGTATTTTGCGATTTGTTCATCGATGTTAGGACCTGTCACTCATGTTAGTCATGCATTGTTGTCTCGCTATACCGATTTTATGGTACATATGAAGTTACGAAACGGCTGCAAGAGCACCAAGACTAGCATGTAAACCACGCTGCTCATGACGTGCATGTCATGATTCTAAGGCTGCGACCTGCCATTTACGTTCGTCATGCGGCCGTGTCGTGCCATAGCAGTTTCGGTATACATCTCACTAATGAAACACTTGGCATGTAAATCATGGCGCTCATGACATGCTTGTCACGATTTTCATGTTTTTAGGACGTGTCACCCATGGTCGCCATACATCGCCATACTGATTTTGGTATATAACAAGTTAACGAAACGGCCGCAAGAGCACCAAGACCATGACATGTAGATCATGTCGCTCATGACATATGCATGCCATGTTTTATTGTGTTAAGATCGTGTCATTTATGTTCGCCATGCAATCATGTTGTGCCATACCGTACATCCCATTAACGAAACGGTTGGGAGAGCACAAAAGTCGTAGGCGGCTAGATAGATAGATTGATACGCTCAAAGTCGCTGAAGTCCGCTATGAAATGCTTCGTTAAAAAAAAAAAAAATCTGCGGGAAAGGCTTCTCCGTTAGCCGTTGCCTTGCAGTATAGTGACTGTAGGCTACGTTTGCTCTGTTTGCGTTTATTTTGGTTTTAGTAGCGGCGTACGGTCAGGTGCAAACTTGCACTTGTTTGTTAGAGCGTACTACCCTTAGAGTGCAGTTTTGCGGAATTCCCGGTAGGTACGCTTATACGAGAATGTAGGAGGCGTTAGAGAATCTTTACACAACACCTCTAGGAAAAGTGCATGGAAGGCGCATGTAATTTACAATAAACTGGGCCCGGAAATTTCTTGCACAATTGAAACGATCACGAAACCGAAACGAAGTTGCGGCATTTTGTGAAAGGGGTCAGGTGCAGTGTCATCGACAAGACCGCACAAACTAGCGATGGCGGACCTTTTGTTGCGTGTGTATGGTTCCGAGTTCGCGCGCGTTTGTTTTGATTCGATGTGCGTAATATATCTGCGCCAAATGAAGCGGGAATGGTGACGTCCAGCTTTTGTTGTTAAGTATCGCTTCAAAGGAAAGTCTTCTTGCGCGTTGACAATGCCTGCGTCGCGTGTTGGCGGTCTCGAGGCCTATCGCCGTGAGTATAGCCCAGACAATGCCGCTGCATGTTGACCTGAGCACGGCCGCTCAATAAAAAAAGAGGTGCGGCCTACCGAATGAAGCTCTTTTCAATAGGAACGCGTGTGACAAGCGGAATCGACAGACGCGGCCGCAGTGGCGCTGCACATCGGGAGCTCTCGTGTGAACGCTACGGCGAACGCTGACAAACGCTGCCATTGGGAACGGCGCTAATAGCCGTAGGCGGGCTGACGAAAGTACAGCGTTGCGAGTTAGCGCGCTTACTGTTTCACGTACGTTTTAATTATCGTCGAGTGTTTCGTTACGCGGTTTCTAACGTAGTACGTTATCAGATGCGTCACAGTATACGCAATGCCAAAGAGCTGTTGTGTGCCGCGATGCAAATCCAATGCTGCGAGGAACTCTGACCTTTGTTATCACGAGCTACTGGCGATAGCAACAACTCCGGGATGCCTGGCTGCGACACATTTCGCGACAAGGCAACGTCAAAGGCAGCCACTGGGTGCCGAACTCCAGGGCTGTCGTTTGTTCGATTCACTTCAAAGAAGAAGACTACAAGGTAGGATTAGAACGCAAGGTGCTGCGGCCGACATCCGTGCCGACCCAGTTTCCAGCCGTACCTTGCATATATGCTGCCCGCGGTCTCGAAGAAACGCCGACCCGTAGTACGTGTGGCACCTGCCACTGCCAGAACTAAAGTAGTCGACTCATTGCAGGAGCTATGTGCAGGATCAGAAAACGAATCATTACACCTACCTGTCTTTCTTTTTCACACTGTCTTTATTTCTGCTTCTTTTTCCCTTGCCGAATGTCGCACATGTCTCTCTCGCACGCGACGGGCATTTCCGCGCAATCGACGCACACCTCGGCGCTGCCTCGCACGCCAGCGCGCGCTGCCTCACCTCAAACAAACAACCGCATTTTGAAATGTAAGTCCTGGAACCATTGCACTTTTCCACAGTTTTGTTGCATCCTTTCCAAACATAGTTCGCAATCACTGGCGGCTCTTCCGAGTCTCTAAGGTGCGATTGCTGTAACCGCGTGCAGATGTGTTGTCTATTGAACTGCTGCACCTCAGTGTCTAAATGATTTTTATTCTTCCACCGCTGTGTATATGTTCCCCAGTGCACGACGAGCTCTCCGTTGAATCCCTTTTCTGTTATTGACGGTGATGCTAGTCTGAGGTTCCCCCAGGGACTTCTTCATTACTACCTCCCCGGCCTCCTAAGCCCCCGCGGCCTCCCTTCTTCACTAAAGCCCCTACTTTATTCTTCACCGATGTGCAGCGCCAGCGCCGGCGCGGCAGAGGGAGCAACAACTATATCCATCACCGGCGGAGAGGAACGTTCGGCGGGCCGCACCTTGTTTCCATTAAGTGGCCGTGACCTGAGAAAGGGGCCACAATGGGAGAATATTCGAACCTCGAAAACCATCCCTCATACACTATAGACGCGAGCTTGTCAGCAAAACTGAGTGACGGAACGAATTTCATGGCGATTGGGGTTCGGTTGAGCAAAGGACGTAATTTCTGTAGCGAGCACGGCTCAACGTCCTTGGGGGGGGGGGGTGGGGTGGGGGGTTGTGGAGAGGAACTGGAAGAGATAGAAAAGCTGTAGTGGAGGGCTTCGGAAATTTTGACCACTTTGGCTGTCCGCCGCGGTGGTGTAGTGGTTATAGTATTCGGCTGCCACCCAAAAAGTGCGGGACCCGGCCGCGCGGTCGCATTTTCGATGAGCCGGAAATGCTAGAGGCCCGTTTTCCCCGATTACTGTGCGTTGTCAATGCGCGTTAAAGAACCCCCAGGTGGTCAAAATTTCCGGAGCCATCCACTACGGCTTTTGTCTATTCTTTCTATCTCTTTCACTCCCGTTCCCCGAATTCCCTCACGGACGCTTAGCCGTGCCCTCGACATGGGCTGCAGAAATTAGCGTCCTTTCTTTAACCGAACCACAATCATCACTTGGGGTTCTTTAACGTGCACTGACAACGCACAGTACACGGGCCTCTGGCATTTTCGCCTCTACCGAAATGCGACCACCGCGGCCGGGATCGAACCCGCGTTTTTGGGTGGCAGCCGAGCGCCATAACCACTACGCCACCGCGCCGGACGGTTGTGGAAAGGCAGCTTGGGCTTCTCTGGTTCTCCTTTTTTTTTTGTTAATTTTCAACCTATATATGGGAGGAAGGAAGGAAGGAAATAATAGAGAGGGAAAGGCAGGGAGGTTAACCAGTGTAGGACAATCGGTATGCTACCCTGCACGAGGGGAAGGGGACATCCTGTAGCATGATATCGAATATGTTTCAAAGATTGTGAATGTTAAAGATCGCACAATCGAGTGCACTATTAAGTAGGTGCATCTTGAACTCGCTGAAGCTGGGTGCGTGTTAAAATATGGTAAGTCGTTCAGAAGGACAGAAAGTTGAGCGAGTTGGTAAGGGTCCATAGTCAGAAGAAGGGGCACCCCTTCTTCTGACTATGGACCCTTACGCCCCTTCTTCTGCCTATGGAGCCTTATCAACTCGCTCAACTTTTTGTCCATTTGAGCTTCATTTCTAGTACTCTGCGTTCAGTGTTGTTAACTTGTTCCCCTTGTGTCCATGTCTTGCACACCCCTTCTGACTATGGACCCTTTTGAGCCTCATTTCTAGTACTCAGCGTTCGTGTTGTTCACTTCTTCCCCTTCTGCCCATGTCTTGCGCGCCCCTTCTTCTGACTATAGGTAAGTTGTGACTTTTTTCTTCGAACGGCACCGCAGGGACGTTGTAAGAGCCATGGATGTGCTTAAGCAGCGCCTGTATAATCAAGGTTTTTTATATGTTAATTATATGAAGGTTTGGCCAGGACCAGAATCCCCTGCCGCAGTGGTCCAGTGGCTATGGCACTCGACTGCTGATACGAGTATCACGGGATCGAATCCGGGCCACGGCAGCTGCATTTCGATGGACGCGAAATGTTGGGGACGATGTATTGTGCAATGTGTAGTGCTCATCTAGTGCGTCTAGTGTCTAGTGCTCGTCCAGAATAACTCATCGTAAAATGTGGGTCGTGTGAGCGGCAGACATATAATCGATGTTCCACTGAAATTTAACGTGCCAAGGTCTTTGACTGTGTTGTCATTGGAGTGAAGTTTTCCTGCTGTGAACCGGATAATGTAGCATGGTTTTCCTTGTGTAATGTTGTAACAAGGTATTTATGGACAGTTCAGTATACACAGCTGCACACATGGGAGTGACGCGGAGGCTGACATACACAGAGGGGAAAGCTGGGAAAAAGCATGCAGTCCTCACACTTGGGGCTTGTGGCTTGTACGATGATTGTGGCTTATACGCTCATTGTGGCTTGTACGATGTTTTACGAATGTGTCATATGCCATTGTGTTGCACAAACACTTGAAATTCAGCTCTGGTGAGTGACGTTTCATTGTCTATCACCATGCATAACATAACATTACTTAAATATCACACATGTCTATCACCATGTGTGACTTTGATGTTGCTTTTATGTTCGTAAATGTCTTTCTGCTGCTGCTGCTGTACGGGTGGCATGGCCCAGTCAGGCAATGTTTGCCTTTAGCTGTGTCTCCTTGGACAGTTGCCGTGATTGTTCTTAATAAACTAATAAAGAAAGAAAGAAAATTGAAGCTGGGTTTCATCACGGCCGTGGCCGTCGTATTTTCGATGGAGGCGAAAATGCCAGAGGATCGTGTACTGCCCCTCACTATGGCTGAAAGCCATAGTGAGGGGCAGAAATCTCAGAAAAGCTGGGTGTTCTCGTTGTTGGGGCTCGGTTTGGGAGTATTCCTTCCTACTTAAGCCAGGCAGCGAAAAAAGCCCATCTACGGCTATTTGGCCCAAATGGGAGATCATGGAGAACATGCCGAACTAGCACAAACCGACCACTGCTGGCTGCAGTGAGCGGATTCTTTGGAAGCTTTCGCTCTTGCCATTTATATTAGTCACGCTAACACCTGTCACCCAACTTCCCCTACACCCCCCCCCCCCTTTTTATTTATTTATTTTTTTGTTATTTGAACGCGCCGCTCTTCTCCTCTCTTTCTGAGGACGGGGGAGAGTGTGCAATGGCGTACATAAACGAACGCTGGAGAAGGCAGTCGCCACCCTGACGAAGACAAGTCCACTTGTCGAAACATTGGCTCCTGCGACATTCCCTGTTGTAAATCGCATTTTGTGATCTTTTCATCGATGCCGTGCTACGTGTGATTTTCAGCCAGTGTAAGGCAGTGCAACACTAGATGGAGCCCGTGTAGCTGTGAACAGTCGCCTACAGCGACTGGCCATGTGTACCTGTGGTGTGGACCGTTGCGACGCCAGCATGTACCTGTACAATGTGAGCTGCACATGTGTGTTTGTTGTTGGTGACCAGTGCAAAACCAAGAGGGATGCACTGGTTACTTCAGGGAGCACTGTTGCTGCAGTCCTTGCGTGATCTCTGCAGGTGGCATTTGAGCTGCTACGACCAGCCACGCCAGGATGCATGGCTGGGCGAGAGACGCAGGAGTCGTTGATAATGTCTGAGTGCGCCGCCAGGAACACGCATTGGTGATCCTGCTGAATGCCAGCCACATCCATCAGGAACGCCTAGGAAATTAGTAGGGCATGGGCCCATGTTGACTTAACGGCCTCCTGTCGTACGGAGGGCATAAGCAGTGCGTGGCCTGAGCCTCTGTGTTCTGAAGGTGCATATCTCTGTGCCTTCAATGTAAATTAAATGTGCTTTGTCCTTAAAAGAACCTTGAAGGGACCATCTACCGCCCTGAAAACTTTTTTGGTTGTGGTGAAAATAAGAAGACCATTCCTTACATTGACAGAAACTAGCATGCTTGTACTAAAAGAAGATACAATACTTTTAACTTTGCCCTGAAAGTCGTGAAAGGATGACCAGTAGCGCCATCCTTTGTCATGAGTGTCAAACTCCAAGTGCAACGAAAAAGCAGTGCAGGTTCGATCATCCTGCTTAAAAGCAATAATTTATTACTTGCAAATGTATTTGACACACAGCTATAGTAGCATTCTTTGACAACGGAGGGTAATGATTGATGAAAAAAATCACAGCATATCCACGGGGTGAATGATGATGAGTGGGCGAAGCTCCAGAGGGAATCATCGGTAAACCGTGAATCTTCCGTGTAATTCGCCCAGTCGATCATCATCTAAAGACATGAGAAACACTGTATTCGAACGCTGGGATCTCGCGTTTAAGGGGACGCTAGCACAAATGCGTTAGAAACGTGCAGTACACTCTAGTAAGGGGGAGAGGCCACAGCGTCTTACGCAGCCCCTTACACAGGCTGGAATGTGCACCGTGTTTGCCGACGCCATCACATGACTGCTGACAGAGTATAAGGCGGAGAGGCCACAGCGTCTCACACCAGCTTCTTACACGGGCCGTAACGCGCTAGCACAAACGCGTTAGAAACAGGCAGTCTTTTGTTAATGTTGGGTATTTAGTGTCATCGTGGTGCATGTGTCCATGTGCGCTTCGTGGCGTAGTGGCTAGCGCCGCGCGTTCAGAAGGGGGATCCCTGGTTCGATTCCCCGCTTCGGACACAACTTTCGGAATTTTTTTTTCATAAATGTAGACGTGGCTACCTACTACTACTACGACGACGACTACTTCTACTACATACTACAGAGGAGGGACAGACCCACACCCTAAGGAGCTTCGCCCCTAATATCATCACTCAACTGCAGTTTGTACGTACTGCTATGAGACAGCGCCATCTATTATACTGTTCGGGAGATACTGCCGGTTATGCCACGCCTGACGCAGGACAAGGTTAGACTAAGAGGAGCTTCGCCCCTAAAACAGGAAATTGATGACGGGTGGTAGACAGTCCCTTTAAGAAAAGTTCTTTGTCGGAGCCTGGTTGCAAGCCCTCACCATGCTTGGAGTCGCATCGACCAGTTTATTTATATTGCTTATGTCCACATTAATTTTGATGCTCTAATTGAATTACAGCCAAGCATACCAAAAAAAAAAAAAACTGAAAATTCGGGTGGTGGTGCACTATAGATGCAATGACTGTGGATACAGCATTGCTTGTGGTGTTCCCCTCTGCCGTTTCCTCCTACTCTTCCCTCACACTGCTTTCTCTTTCCTTGCTGCACTATACTGTACACTGCTATGCTATATGCCTTAATCTTAATTCCCACCCTCCTCACCTTTCCCACCCCTTGCTGTATTATACAAGTCTATACTGTGCTATGAAATGCCTCCATTTTTATGTAGTAATGGGCTGATGGCACGAACAAGAGAAAAGAAAGAATTGTATGTGCAAAAGGTGTGCATTTCATGGAAGTGCGCGCACAACTATTTCTTATGGTGGTAGTTTTCTGCTCGCTCTATACGACGGAATGACAAGCTTAAGCAGCTACGCTGTTAGAAGGAAAGTATGCAGTGAGGGTATGTTACCACCTGCTCAATTCATTTACAACAGCTATCTTTTTTTCTTTGATGGTTTTACTTGGTCATGAAATGGAAACCACAGTAAATGTTAAAGCTGTTTGATTTCTGATGTATCAGTACACTTTCCAGTTATTTCTCTAAGCAGTCACCACTCTGAGAAAACTGTCATAGCTTAGTGCCAAGTTTTTTACACTCTCATCACAGAATGCAGTCGGCTGTGTTTTCAGCCACTACTGTACGCTGGTCTTCAGCTCATTATCCAAGTCAAAATCCTGTCTTCCTAGCCAGGGTTTCATGTGAACAAAAGGAAATTCTTTACTGTGCCTTTGTCTTGTGCCTTTGTATTATTGTGCATTCATAGTAACATTGCCCATCGCTATTATCTTCACATATCTTGATAGCAAGCTATAAAGATGAAGTTTCATATCATTACAAGTGTACTAACTTGCCACCAACAATTTGTCGTTTCAGGACTCCATGCATTGTTCACTGGGTGAATGTTACAGCTGTGAAGAAAACTGTTGGTTGTGAAAAGCATGAACGCCAGTGGCTGCCAGGCCATGATTGGCTAATGACCATAAGAATACCTTTGTACTGTATAGCGCAGGTGTTCCAGCTCATCATCATCCCAGCTGCAAAGTGGTGCTAGTGAAGTGTTCTTGACAATCACTGAACATCCTTGCTTTGCCTTATTGTTCCAATGCTTTGCTTCTCATGTGTACCATGATAGAGTCAAAGTCATCACACTTTTTTTTTCATGGATAGTTTCACATACTGTTAAGAAGAGATGCCCCTCGAAAAAGATGTTTCTTTACTTCTTTGCCTGTGTGCGGTTTTGTGCTGTGTGCTGTGCTGCTAGTTTGCTCATTTTGCCTTTCCGTTTGGTGCTTGTTTGATGAAAACCTTCTGTGTTGTTCCTAGTTCACACATATTGCTGATTTGTTGACAGTACAGTGCCGTAGATTGATGCATCACTTTTTGCATGTGTTGGTGAAAAGTCCTGTTGACTAAGGTGCCTCCTTTTCTCTTGTAGCTGGCTATTGTTTAGAGAATTGCATAACTTGATTAGCATACAACTGCCATGACAATACTTACGCTGAAGAAAAGTATTGATGACGATGGTGTGCTAAACTTACACAGCGTAGTGTAATTTTTGTTCGTTGCACATTTATTGTTGTATTTGTGCGGATGATTCTACCGTGAAAGCTTGTTAATTTAACCCTTGCTAATTCAAAAACATTAATTCGACCTGGGCACGTGATCCGTACAATTATATACAGGAGTCTATAGAGCGGAACTCCCGTTAATTTGGCAAAATATTAGTGCACATCGATCAATTTGACCCAGCGTTGCAGCCTGCGAGCTTGCCCACTCAAAGCAAGAAAGAAAAAAAAAAGAACTGCTAAAAGCAACACTGCCGCACAGCCGAAAACAAAGAAATGCCGCATTGGTATCACCGCCAGTGACGATTTGTCAGTGGGTGACGATTGGGACCAACTGCCCCTACCACCAAAACGCATGGTAAAAGTAGCCACAGAAGCGTTGTCTGTGCTGGAGGACTTTTGTGAGCATATTTCGCACGGTGCATGTGCCACGGAGTGCCTGACAGCTCTTAGAGCTATTGTCGCTGCTCAAGTTCACCCCCCCCCCCCACCCCTCCAAAAAAAAAAAAAAAGAGAGATTACACACCACTTTGACAAATAAAGGTATGTCATGCTGAGGAAAAGTTCATGTTTTGTTGTTCATTTGATAATGTGACAATTTTTCGCGATCCCACCAGTGTCGAATTAAATCGCAGGCTTTTACTGCACAGTAAAACCTCATTATAACGAAGTTGAAGGGTCAGTGGTAATTACTTCGTTATAACCATTAGTTCGTTATAACCAATATCAATTTCATCTATAGGAATTTCAAGGGGAATTGCGATTGCTTTGTTGTATCCAATAGTTCGTTATATCTGGGTTCGTTATACGGGGTTCTGCTGTATTACAATGAGAGAGGACAAGCGTGTTGGATGCATGATGCACGTTCCTCCTTTCGTAGGTTGCTCCCCTTCTGTGATTGTACAAAGAAGTGTGAGTGACTATATCTGTATTTTTATAGAAGGCTTGCCTCTGGTTCCAGGTAATACTGCAGGTTTTTTAGACATCCACGGTCAACTGAATGACATTGCGGCAGCTGGAGCGAAAGAACGTGCTGCGGAGACACACCCCAGCTCGGTGCCCCATCAAGAGGCGACCGTGGGGCTTGAACGAGGCCGGCACGTTTTGGCCGCTGCGGCGATGGTGGAGTTGAGCAGTGGAAGTCACAAGTGCAGGTTCTGCGGCAAGTCGTTTGCGAGCTCTTACATGCTGCAGCGGCACGCGCTCGTCCACACGGGTGAGAGACCCTTCCAGTGTCACCTGTGTCCCATGGCCTTCAACCGGAAGGACGTTCTCACAGGGCACTTACGCGTACACAGTGATGAGAGACCTTTCGTGTGCCATGTCTGCCATAAGAGCTTCAAGCTGAAGTCGCATCTCACGGGACATTTGCGCACACACTCAAATGAGAGGCCCTTCCAGTGCCATCTCTGTCCAATGAATTTCAATTGGAGAAGCTCACTCACTGACCACTTGCGTACCCACTCTAAACTCTTCCAGTGCCACATCTGCCAGATGACCTTCCGCAACAGCAACTCACTCACTGACCACTTGCACACACACACACTGTGACGAATGAGTGACAAGTGACTGGTGACAAGCTCTTGAAGCGTCACTTGGAGGAGGTCACTTACGGAGCATTTAAGGGCACACGGGGGGACAACTCACAGAGGTCCACCATAAAAGCGTGTAGTGACAGAGGAACCTGCCAGCTAAAGAGAGTTTGTTTGGCACGTGCCCCAATTGGAATTGTATTGCTTGCATAACCAGCATAAAAGAAATGGTATTGATGGTTCTAAGTTTGAGCAGTGATGCATAGAGAGAGATAGCTCTGGCTTCCTATATAATAAAACATGTTCAGTAACTAACGGGTAATACTCAAGCTCCAGTTTTTGCAAGGTTACCTCTTCTTGTCTGGGAAAATCCCTTGTAAAGACAGTGTATTAGCCACCTTTCTTGTGTGAAGGCTGTGAGCTTCCATGCGTTGTTTTTAATCTGGTTTGTGTGGTATCTGCTGACGTGTATGTTTAGCAGTTAAACAACCTCCCAAACATTTTTCCTGTCCCAAACCAAACCCCTTATATGAGAAGCAAATTCTTGCCACAACAATTCAAGTTGTCAATAGAAACAGTGCACTCGGAAAAAGATATTCCGGCCACTTGCATTCCATGAAGACCATCCGAAGAGAGAAGCTGTTCTTTTATTGTTAACCGTATGATGTGACTTGCAAAGGTGTCTAGTTAATAATGTCATAGCATATCAGTTCTGGTAGTCACACAGTCATGCTCTGCCAAAAATGTACTTTGTGAACTGGCATTGTCTTGATACTCCACCCTTCACCATTATCTATGGACCGTACAGTCAATCACAAAAGCTTATGAACCATGTGCGCGTGTGGCCAACAGCTGCTTTGCGACACTTCCGCCACGTCACCTGCAATTGACAGCAGCAATGTAAAGAAATATGTCCTCTTAAATCTACAGCCTTTCTGTTTTCCATTTTTGCACAGGTATTTTTCACCCTTCTGTGTTTAACACCACGCACTCTTTGGTAGACGAAGCGACGGGTTTTCATTGTGAAAGCCGAAACGGATATCTTTTCCATGGGACACCGGTCAGTGCAGGCCGTGATGACTGTGGTACCCCTATCAAGGCAGATGTGCGAGTTCCTTACCGCTGACAAGAGGTGTGCGTGGAATCAACAAACCAACGATGTGGTGTGCGGGCACTGGGAAATAGACATGCTAGCGAGTAGCAAGAAGACCCATTTCCATCGGAGCTCTCTCCAGCTGCCGTCAGGCGGCATACCGTTAGGTGCCGTGCAAAGCCAGTCTGGTGCGTGCTTGCGTGGTCTGCAATCTTTTGTGGTTGACTGTACTGGATCCTTCACGGTACACTCATACATTTCTTTCTTTCTCTCTCTCCTTCTTTCTTTTCATTTGGCACTATGGATATGCACTTGTAGCTGTGAAGATTGAACCTGTAATTTCTAGCTAAGCCTTTGGCATACTTCATTCGAAAATTGATCCTCACATAATTACTTGCTTGTAGTAGTTGGCAAAGGGCGATAGTGAGGTGGCTTTTTCCCTCTCGCTCGACACTAAGCAGCTCGAGATGGGCACAGGATCGGCTAAGAACAGCTCTGCTGTTAAAAGACGTCGACTCTTAAAATGCCCCCAAGCCTTCTAGCTGCTGAGTGAGTATCGGACAGGAACCGTTGAGGGTACCGAGCTAAAGAAATGAAAGTGCGCATTGGCATTTATACTGTATTCACCTGACCACGTCAAATAGGAAGTAGTTGTGCTTGTCAGGTCTCTCGCTAAGTTCTTTTCTTCTTTTTTTCCAATGCATCCAAGCAAGTCTTGGAAGTTTTTTTTGAAGTGGTAATTTTCTTTTCTTTTCACTGCTTGTTCTGTTCTCAAGTTATTTTGTATGTGCAATATTTCAAGTCGCATGTCCTCCCTCCACGTAGTGGCTGACTCATTTCTAACAGCCTAGCTGTTTTGTTTCGAACCTTCGCTCTCTGATATGCGATGCCATGAAGTTCTTTGTGATAGTGGGCAGCTCCCGAAGGTGTGTGACATGCATAAAACTTTGGGCGTTGTGGAGGGTGAGTGTGCATGCTTGTGTTTGTGTGTATAGCTCAATCTTGCTGGTTCAGTCCCTGCAGCCGCAGTTTCATTTCCATAGTGCGAAATTCAGAGAGAGAATTGCGTGATTGATTACATTGAGGCATGCATTACTAGACCACAATTAATCCATTATTAGGGTACTAGTAGGTTGGTCATGCAAAGACAAGGGAATGAATGAAAGAAAGACAGAATGGACGGCCTGTTTGGGCAGTCCATTCTGATATTGACGGAGTGGAAGGGACACGGATTTGTTGCCCTTGATTTACTGTGCAACATTCCTCTAGTTGAGTAAGACTTTTCTTTTTTTCTTTCTTTTTTAATGAATGCATTTTTCTTGGAGGGCTGTGGGGACCTTCTGGTGTGATGTTTATATAAATTGCAATGTTCAAGTAATGTTGTATTTCTCTACATTGGTTAAGGCACAGTTTTTTTTTTTTTATGAATGTGGTTTTCTTAGTCGCGAGAACCTTCTGCTGGGATGTGTGCTCAAGTACTGTTACGTTTCTATGTATTAGTTAATTCACAGGGTTTCTTTTGTCTTTTTTTATGCCTGATATTCAGGTTACATGTGAGTATGTATTAAACATTGTTTAAATTTTTTTAAATATTTGAATATTATATGTTGGTAGCTAATCTTTTTCTTTTGTCTTATTACAGGAGTGTTTAACTGTACAGAAAAAGGCACGCAGCAGTGTAAGGTCACACTTTCCTGCAGATCACCCTGTGTGTGTGTGCTTACAAGCGCACTTTACAGTGTTTTAAGATGTTTCACATGCTTATCACATTTATGTCAGTTCCATCATGCGCATTCGTGCCTTCAATGGAAACTGTGAACTCTGACTTTTCTTTAATGCTGCTTCCACGCCCACTGAACAGAGTGCTCTGCGGTACTGTCAGGCTAACATAAATGTATCTTGCGAGTGTTTTTCATAAAGTTCATCAATTTAAGTGCACCAGTCATCCCAAATTGTTGATGCATGTTATTGTGGTTTGTCCACACATGTCTGCTCACGTGCCGGGAGGGGACGCTTGTTTCACAGTGTTCTCTTTGTACAGTAGCGTATGATGGCCTGTCATTTTGTACAATTCAGTCTAAACCAGAAAGTTTTGATGGTGTTGGCATGCAGTAAGCTGTCCTACAATGGGCCAGGGATTGTATGCAGTGATGGGAATGCTGCTACAATTGCTCTGGTGTGCTACACTTCGTTAAACTTGCTGCAGCTGTTATACAAATGACGTAAACTGCTCCAGTGCTGCTCTTCCAGCTTGTGTGGAACGGGAAAAGCAGGCCCACACAACCTTGGAGGTTACAACCTGGAGAAGTAGTGGACAGTGCTAGTTAGCTGTTGTCACCGCCGTCACATCTCCTGGCTTGTTCAGTGCTCCTTGAGATTATTGAATTCCACGTGTAGTTGGGCATAATTAAACATGGATATCTACCTATGCTTTCATGCCTAATTTCGTGCGCTTAGGCCATTTTTGCTAAGGCAACTCTATGCACTCGTGCCACTGGTGTGGCCTTTGTGAAAGTAAAGCAGCAGCCTTTATCAAGGCAGCTTACTTTCTAATTGCTGCCACATTTCCTGCGCACGCGTTGTGTCCAAATAATTTAGCAACATTGTGCGGCAGCCACTGTTATGGGGTGGTTGAACAGAAATGAGTTGGTTCTGTCACAGAGCAGCCACGTGATCTTGTGGAGCAGGCACGTGATGGTGCAGGTGTGTGTAGAGGAGCTCAGAAAAATCAGTCGGCTGTACAGTTTCCGCAGAGATGAACAGTGAACTTGTCAAAGATGTTTATATTTCTGGCAAAGAAAATCTGACTAGGTTATTTCCCTCAGCATGCTGGCAAATAGCTTCCTTCGGTTCTGTGGTAACCTAAAAGAAGCAGCAACAGTATTTCTCATCTTTGATGATCAGTTGCAAGGCGCATGCTGGCCTTGTTTGCAAGGCGGCATCCTCAAGATGGCTTGCAAGATAGCCAAGAAGGTCTTACATTTCTTACCACTAGGACTCTTTGGCGGCCTACAGGTTTCCGCTCTCTGCTTCACACTGTGTGGCTTGGAAAAGTGTGCTTGCACAGGAGCGCATGTATGACAGCCTAATCATTTGATCATTAGTGCCTGCATTGGTCCACCTGCGTAATAACTTGCTCCCGTCCCAGATGTAAGACTTGCAAGCATACTCAAAATGATCTTAAAGTTAAAAGCACGGGCAGTGACTATGTCCATCATATTAAATCCAGTTTCACTTGCACTAGTTCAAACGTTATTTACATGTTGGAATGTTCACTCTGTCACAAGCAATACATCGACGAAACTGGGCAACCAATTAATGTTAGATTAAACGGGCACCGCATAGGACACTGCGGATAACCTGCCGAAGGCAGTGGCGCAGCATTTTAATATGACAGGTCATAATTTCGACGACCTGAAACTCTACATACTCCAGGCAAACTTCCGCTCGCTGAGGGACAGAAAATACAAGGAGTCGTATCTCATATACAAATTGAATACTCTCCAGCCTACAGGCATAAACCTTTCAAAGGGAACCCTTGAGTCCATTAGATACGGTGGGGGGTTAACAAAGACGACAAAAGGTTAAAGTATGCATAAGCTAACAATGTTTCTTCCAGAAAGTGTACTTTCAGCTGCGGATCCCCCGTCCAGTTCGACGAGAACAACGGCGTTAAGCAGTGTAGTTACATTTTTAGCCACAAGCTCTCGGTGAGATGCGCTGTGGGTGCGGCGCATGTGGTGCGAGGTGGAGAGGGGGACACATGCCATAGGAGCAACCTCTGTTCCGAGCGTGTGTTCCTTTTTTCATCCTGCTTTCTAGCACTGCGCGCACAATGCATTTCCAAGATATATACAGGGAGTGGATTCTTTGGAAGCTTGCGCTCTTGCCATTTGTATTAGTCACGCTAACACCTCTCACCCAACTTCCCCTACAACCTATCCCCCCCCCCCCCTTTTTTTTTTGTTATTGTTTGCACATGCTGCTCTTCTCCTCTCTTTCTGAGGACGGGGGAGAGTGTGCAAAGGCGTACATAAACACGCTGGAGAAGGCAGTTGCCGCCCTGACGAAGACAAGTCCGCTTGTCGAAACGTTGGCTCCTGCGACATTCCCTGTTCTCAATCGTATTTTGCGATCTTTTCATCGATGCAGTGGTTTGAGTTTCATTTACGAGGCAGTAAAGTGAGGTCTCTGCAAATTGCAGAGGTTGAAGTGCTATGCAGAGGTTAAAATTGATCATGTATGATCACAAGATTATAAATGCATATTTAAGTAATGCATAATGTTAAAGTTGAACCCTTTTTGTCTCTCTTTTTTTTTTGGTCATTAATGCAATTTGTGCTATGAAAAGGTCTTGAACTGAATAGATATACCAGCAGTCTTATGGGCTACAACAGACAACTCCTTCTGACTGAAAGCCACATTTCTAAATCCTTTCGCTGTGGTGGTTCTTCCAAGCCAGTTTCCCTTGTGTATTTTTCTGTGGTGCTGTTTTGATGTCTTACTGTTCGTGGCCCTTCAAGATGTGTTCCAGCGCACTCGTGTTGTCAGTTTTGGTGAAGCTCATACTAGTCCAACATTTAAACGTGCCCAATAGTGCTACCGCTAATAAGAGCTCTAAAAGAGCTTTTACGCTGTTGTTATTGTTTTCTCAATGTGCTACGAAAGTGAGATGAGCGGCTGCAAATCCTCATTTTTTCTATGCTACAAAATGCACTCCAGAAATGCTCGTGGCCATTACCATGGCTGCGTATAAAAGTTACTTTCTATTTCAACATTGCCATCAGTGTGTTGTAACAAACACATTTCGTGATAATTGTTTTGTCCGTAGTATATAGTGTGTGTGTGTATGTGTCTGGTGTATATCAATTCAAAGCTAAAAATAGATCCATGTAGTGGTTTCGAAGTAAAAGATGGTGTACAGCCGCCAACTTGTTTAACTGGAGTGCGCGAGCGGCGACCGTTTTGTGCGTCAGCGCCGCATGACGGAGCCAGCTTGAAAAAGGGTCGAGGCTATGCGCCCGCTGACGCCGTGCGCTCGGCTTCGATCGTCGTCTGCTAGGCTGTTCGTTTTTTGCAGTAGGCACACCCTTATCAGCTTGATTGAGACGAACAGACAGCATGACGAGGCGAATTGTTTTGCTCGTATGTGATGTTCCGAAAACGGGGGTCGATATCAAGCTGATAAGGGCGTGCCTTCCGTAAAAAAAGAGCAGCCTAGCAGACGACGGTCGAAGCCGAGCGCGCGGCGTTGGCGGGCGCATACTCTCGACCTTTTTGCAAGTTGGCTGTGCCATGCGGCACTGACGTACAAAACGGTCGCCGCTCACGCACTCCAGTTAAAGAAGTTGGCGGCTGTACATTGCACTCTCTGATTGATGCGGTAGTAACCTGTCACATGGTACTTGCAGTATGCTCCTCTCAGCTGCTGTTTGCTTTTCTTCTCCAGGGGTTCATCACAAAGCTGGTGCCTCAGTGCCTGCAGACGAAGGCAACAGCCCGAAGGAGTAGCACGAGTGTTCACCATGTGCTAGTTCATTTCACTGCATCTTTAAATTTGGTGCTTGTTTCCGACAGTGTTATGCACAGTTGTGCACGTTGCTCTAATTTTCAAAAGCATCTCGCTGTTCTTTGTTCATGCATTTTGTTGACTTGGTGATGGCACAGTGCAATCAATCATAATGGTAAAGGTTTACCGATGGCTAAGCTGCCTCGTTACATTCTGGAGTTGCCTGTCGCTAGCATAAACACAGTTTTGTTAGCACAGAATATGACAATGATACCTGCAGTTGTGGTGCAGATTTTTGTTTCTGCCACAAATGCAGAAAGAAACGTTTGGTGACGACAGTGTCTGTAAAATATGCACAGCATCGTGTAATGTTCGTTAGGTCCGTGTTTGCAATCTGCTGTTGCTGTTGCTGCTGTAAAAGAGGATTAGAGTTCTGGAAGCATGACACACCTTTTTTTTTTTTTTTTGCCAATGCCATTCATTTTATTGTGTGGTTGTGTGAAAACAGAGAGTGACTGAGGCTGCATATCAGGGAGCATCACACGCCTTGCACACACCTACGTCTTCTTGATTTCTGCTAAGGTGTCATCCAGCACACATTATTTCCCGTTACCCACTCTGCTCTCATGTTTTTGTCATTTTCCTTTCTACTGCTTGCTGCTTTGTTCTCAGTTTCAATTGAATGTAATAGTAAGCCTCTAGTTTCTGCCCCGTCAACTACTACTAGTAAGATGCAGCTGTTGGCTCCAGTAAGACGCTAGATATCTTACTACCAGTAACTTCTTACCAGTAAGAAGGTAGTGCCAGTAAGGTGAACGTAAAAGTGTATATTTGCATGGACACCTAACGGTGTTTTAAAATATTCCTGACGCTTATGACAGCTGTCAGTTACTGCGAGGTGGTCTTGAATAAACTTGCTCACTTGACAGCTCACATTGTCTAAGTTAATTTTGTTGCATCTGTCATGTTAGCTACTTTTTACTTTGTGTAGTTAGCTGGGAAAAATGTACAGTAACTTTTGCAAAAGACTCAGTGCCTAAGCTAGAGATGCAGTATTCTCGCATTGCAGTATTCAAAATGTTGAGTATAGCGATGGCTATGTGAGCGCTTTATTAACGCATTGAACTTTCCTGTTTCTGTTAATTATTTTTTGCTGGAGATGCCGTCCACTACATGAGTCAAGTCCATGTTTGATGTGTGTATACGCTTAGGAGATGGTGCTGTGCCTGTCATTAAGTTGTTACATTCCGTAGCTCAGTGCTGATGCCATTGTGTATGCTTTTATTTTCAGATCGTGAACTTTGTGTACTTGTTTTACGTGCATTCAGTTTTGACACACAAGAGAAGTCTACTTCACACTCAGGCAAACATACCTTGACATTCAAGCTCTGTGTAGGTTAGCACAGTGTCATTTATGAAATGTTCATGGTAAATACTGTTGCCTAAAAATTGGGTGAACAAAATATGCCTACTAGAAGAAGAGCCAAATGATGATTGTAGTGCACTTATCTCTGCAGCGTTACATCAGCAACTGCATGCCTGGTGTATGTGGAGACAGAACACGCAATCATGGTACAAGAAACGAAAGTTTGTGGCGTACAGGTGTACATTAGTTGTTGCTGTCGCAGGCATTCTTGCAACGCGCCATATTTTCTGAAATGTTCAAACTTGGTGTAGTTGGAACACTCCAAGGAGGGCGTGGAAGACGAATGACAACTCATCCTGTGCTATGGAATTCATGGAAGTTTTGCATCATAACAAGAAGAGAAGCATAGCACTGTCACAATTAGACATTGGCTTCAATGAATGCACATATTTTCTTTGTCTGTGCATGATTGTCACACTCCGTCATGCTGTCCACAGTTGAGGTGTTGAGGTTAGGTCCTGTGGCCATGCCATTTTTTCTTGCCTGTGCTTTGTTGACTCTCACCATGTGTATTGAACTAATGGATTTGCTTTGCGTTTTGTTCAGTACAAAGCAGATAGTGACATCTGTGCCTCTCGATCTTCTTACCCTGTTTTCTCGTTCCCTCATTCCCCTAGAACATCTTTTTTACCTGGTAATCTTAATGCTTAATTAATCTTGCATGTGATGTACTTCTGTGGCTATTGTGTGCTTGTCCTCAAGTTTTAATGGAAATAATGTAAAGGTCGAGGAAGGCACAGACAGCTGTACCATAGTACATCTTTCTTTCATCCTTTGTATTTTATGCTGTTCCTCTCCAGGCGTATACAAAATTTGTACGCCATTCTCCTGAAATCTTGTCTCCCAACATCTGCAGACTTGACTGCCAGTAATGTGAGAACCGAAGAACGTACCACCCGGGCAAGAGTACCAGCTACTGCGGACGTGCCGCTGCCCTCCCCGAAGCGACCTGCAGGCGTCATGCACCGACGGGACGTTCGGGATCCAAATGCAGCCATCGCCAGTGCCAAGATCTGCCGTTTCATGTGCGATTACTGTGACAAGGGCTTCCCAAGCGAAGGGCGCCTGCAGAGGCACTACATCGTTCACACGGATGACAGGCCCTTCGGGTGCACCTTCTGCCCCAGGATGTTCAAGCGGAAGACCATTCTCAACAGACACACGCAGCGTTGCCATCCATATATGAAAGAAGCTAACACATGCAAACAAGGAGAGAAAGGAACAGAGTTGGTCACCTGATCCTTCTTTATTATGAATCACTAGCTCAGCTTGCTGTTGTTTTAAGACTTCGTCTGGATGTGTCCTAAATTGATAGATTTCAGGAATAAGCATGTATTGGTTAATGGCACTTACATGCACAGAGTGCCCAGTAGTGCAGTGTTCACAATGTGCATTAAGATTGTGAATGCCAAGTTCATGTGTGTGCCAGCAGTACAGACATCCGGCACTGTGAAAGCCATTGGTGTTAATACACTGTACACCTGAAACTCCTATTGAAGAAAATGAAGTGAACTCACTTCAGTAAGAATGCATCAGGGCCATGACTTTTGCTCACTAATTAGTGCTGCCATTGCAAGTTAACTGATACCATTCAATACATCATGTGCACAGTGTATCAGCGGCACCTAATGCTATATTCTAATTTGATTATACTAACTACAATTCACTGTAACTTTGCCGTGTACCAAAAGAAATCCTAGTCTTCAGATTCCCTTCTTATGTGTTATTAGCTCTTGGAAGGAACAAATCTTATTGAATATGCAGCTGCTAGTGTGTGTCGTACCTTTTTTGCCTGTGTAGAGCGAAACTCGTTCTCTTAATGCATGTCACATTTTGTGACACGTAGGTAAGCTGAGCTTCTCAATAATACCTAAACAAAATTTAACGTTTGGATATAAACAAGGCTATCTGTGAGCATTATGTTGTATCCTAGCGCAACGCTGTAGGCTACCCTTAAGGGGCGAGGCTGTTCTTAGACATGGAGTATTTCATGTTAGCTCATCATCATCATCATCAGCAGCATCAGCCTATTTTAAGTCCACTGCAAGATGAAGGCCTCTCCCAATGATATAGCTATGGCTTATTAGTAAGGAGAAATGGTAATAAAACACATGAGAAAAAGTGGCAGTGTTACAACGTCGAGCTGTTCGTTTGCTTAACTCTTCAAATGAATACATGAGATCTTCTGAACTAATGATGCGCCATAATATTCTTAATATTTGAAACTATTACTGAGCAGAGATCGCATTCGGATGTTTATAAATTTCCCCAGCAACATTGAGACATCTTTAATCACATAGCCTCAGTCAAGGAACAGGTTCCATTTTACACCACACCTCAATAGTAATGAAGAAACTGAGTACAAACTATGTTATGCAAACCGTTGAGTATGAAACCATGTGTTTATGCAATATGTATCCCAACCTTCTTGATGTAGCCAGAAGTTGCAAAGCAATTCATGAATTTAAACATTTAATAATAATGAACATGTTCCTTGCTCACGACTCAGATGTGTTGTATGAATGTTAATGTAAGTCTGACTTCCCCAGCAATTGTAGAGATGTTTTGTTACTGCATTAGTGATGTGTACACAACTTCCACGATGTGCTTTCAAGTGTGCTGTACGTATTTGTAACCGTGGGTTCTGTAAAATAATATGTAACTTCAGAATTATTTCACTACTTCTCCTGCCGCAGCAAGATAGCCTAGTCAGGAGGTTTAAGGTACTCCTTTCTGGAAGAAATAAAACGGGCACTCTCCTTGTCACAAAATAAACAAATACTGCAATTTACCCTATTCTGAGCGAGTCGGTTCCACTTTATGCCTGCGATCTTAATTTCGTCGCTGCATCTAACCTCTTGCTGTTTGTTATCTGTCCTCCACATGATATGCCTTGCGCAGGTTTATTTTTTTCCTTTAATCGATATAATAATATCAGCTACTCCTGTCTGTTCTCTGATCCACTCCGCTGATTTTTTATCTCTTAGCATTGCATCTATCATTTTTAATTCCATGACATACTGCGTGCTCCTTAATTCCATCTCTTGTTTATTCGTCGTGCTTTGTTTCTCTGCCGTGTGTTAGTACTGGGAAAACGCAGTGATGAAATAGTGTTCGCCGTAGTGACTGTGGTAGGTTTCCAGTCATAATTTGGGAATGTCTCTCAAATGCACTCCATCCCACTGTTATTCTAGGGAAGACTTCCTTTTCATGGGTAGGCGTCCCGGTCAGCAACTGCATCCAGACGCGTATTCGTTCACACATTCTAAAGGTTGATTGTTGATTTTAAATTCCTGTTCCTTAGCTAGACTGTTGAGCATAATTTTAGTCTTTTTCATGTTCATATTTAGTGATATCTTAAGGCTTTGCTAGTTTAGGTCCTCAATCATGTTTTGTAGTTCGTCATTGCTAAAGAGCATGATGTCATCTGTAAACCTTAAATTGCTGAGATATTCTACGTTTATTCTAATTCCCTTTTCCTTCCAGTCTAGACGTTTGAACACTTATTCTAGACGTGCAGTAAATAACATAGGGGAGATGGCATCTTCTTGTCTGGCTCCTCTCTTGGTTGGAATTTTTCTGCTCTTTTCATGTAGGAGTAGTGTGGCTGTACAATCTTTGTAGATGTTGCTTATCGTTTGCACGTATACGCCAGGTACACCTTGTTGAGGTAAAGCTTCTAGAACTGCTTGTATTTCCATTGAGTCAAATGCTTTCTCATAGTTTATAAACACCATATATAAAGAGCCTTGTTATATTCAATCGATGAACAAATTGCAAAGTCCGATTTAGAACAGGGAATGTCGCAGGCTCCCGTGACATTCCCTGTTCTAAATCGTGCTTTGCGATTTGTTCATCGATTCAAGCATCCATCTTCCCCTGAGCTTCTTTTCTAGTTTGTTATATTCAAGGAACTTCTCATTTATTAGGTTGATAGCCTGGCTGTGGTCCATTGTAGAGTAACCTTTCCTAAAACCAGCTTGGTTGGTTGAAGTTGAGTGTTTCTTTTATCCTAGCAGAAATTACTTTTGTAAACAGCTTGTATATTACTGGGAGTAGGCTAATTGGTCCGTAATTCTTTTACTCCTTTATGTCGACTCTCTTGTCGTTTAGGATTATATTAGCGTTTTTCCAGCTTAGCGGTACACTAGATGTCTTGATACATTTTGCGAAGAGCGACACAAGTTTTTCAAATGTGATGTCTTTGAACAATTAGGCTCTTATGCCGTCTGCTGCTTTCCCGCGGGACATCCCTTGACGGCTTTTTTGACTTCGTCACTGGTTATACATGGAATTTCAGTGTCCTCCTCTGATTCTGTTTCTTATTAAGGTTGTGCGGTCTGTCTGAGAGCTGTACTGTACAATGTAGAAATCTTCTGCAATCTTCACTGTTTCATTGAAGTTGTTCATAACATCACCTTGTTTACCTTTTAACACATGCATCTTGTTTTGTCCTAAGTGTAGTTTTTTTGAGCCAGTTTAATGCTGGTACCTTTATCTACTGCTCTCTCTCTATTTATTTTACATCTCCTTGCCTGGCTTTACTGATGAGCTTTGATAATTCTGCGAATTCTATTTTATCTGTTGACAAAGTCACTTTCATTCGTTGGCGGTTTTCTATTAAGTCTTTAGTAGATTGTGGGGTGGACAACTTGCTTACATCTTCCTTTGTGGTTTTACCCCTGTCTTTTATTGCTTGTTTTCATTATGTTTTTGTTTACTTCTAAATCTTCATCGTTTTGGTCTAAGCTATTGAACTTGTTTTTTAGGTTGGTTTTAAATTCTTCGTTCTTTGGCTTTGATTACCTATAGATTTGTGTTTTTTCTAGTAACTACTGATTTAGTTCTTGTTTTCTTTAGGTTAAGTACAATCTTTGCCTTTACTAATCTGTGATTGTTATATTTTATCTTGCCTACTACTTCTGTGTCTTGAATTATACCTGGTTGTTCGCACATTATAAAATCAATTTCATTCTTTGTTTTCCTGTTAGGGCTTTTCCACGTCCACTTCCTATTCTTGTGTTTCTTAAAAAGCGTATTCATTATTCGGAGTCGGTTTCTTTCTGCAAATTGTGCTAGCATATCTCCACAGTTATTCTTCGGCACCATAGTTGCCAATTGCTTCTTCTCCACTTTGTTTTGTTCCTACTTTTGTGTTAAAATCCCCCATGGCTGTTGTGTATTGTGTCCATATTATTTTCACTGCTAATTCAATATCCTCATGGAACTGCTCTACTTGTTTGTCGTTGTAGCTTATGGTTGGCACATATCCCTGGATTATTTTTAGTTTATATTGCTTATTTAGTTTTATTGTGGTGAATGCTACCCTTTCATTAATGCTATAGAATTCGTCCACATTGCACGCTATATCCTTGTGAATTAGAAACCCAACGCCATATCCTCTCATTTGGGGCAACCCTCTGTAAAAAATTTAGTGACTATCTACGCCCACTGCAGGGAAGAGGCCTCTCCCATGGATCTCCAGCTATCTTAGTCTTGTGCTTACTGCGACCAATTTGTCCCCACAAACCCCTTGATCTCAACGGCCCTCCTAACTGTCTGCCGCTCCCTGGCAAGCTTGCCTTCTCTATACCTGGCCTGAGTAGATATATATTCATTTTCTACTTCCAATGTCTTGCCACCTATCTCAAAACGGTGTGTTCGCCCAAGGCTATTAGACATCACTTTAGTTTTCTGTATATTAATTTTCAGGCCCACTTTTACACTTTGCCTGTTTAGGTCAGTAATCATGCTTTGTAATTGATCTCCCAAGTTACTTAGCAAGGCAATGTCATCAGAAAATCTGAGGTTACTGAGGTATTTGCCATCAACCCTTACACCCACATGTTGTGAATAACATTGAGGAGATTGTGTCCCCTTGTCTTACGTCTTTTCTTATAGAGGAGAAGCTTGGGGGAAGATGAAGGCTTGAATCATGAACAGATTGCTAAAAATGATGTAGAAGAGGGAATGTCGCTGGAGTCAACGTTTCAACAAGTGGACTTGTTTGCCATCCTGATGAAGACAAGTCCACATGGTCAAAATGCTGGCTCCAGCGACATTCCCTGTTTGACATCGTTGTTAGTGAGCCCTTCCTTATAGGTATTTTAATACTCTCCTTATGGAGGAATATGGTGGCTGTGGAGCCATTGTAGATATCTGCCAGTATTCTTATGTAACGCTTATCTACGCCCTGATCCCACAATGCCTGCATGACTGCTGAGTTACCGACCGAGTCAAATGCTTTCTTGTTCTATGAAAAGGTATATAGGGGTTGGTTATACTCCACACATTTCTCCATAACCTGATTGATAGTGTGAATATGGTCTACCACTGAATAGCGTTTACAAAACCCTTGCTCGTTCATTAGGTTGACTGAAATCTAAGGTGGCATGCATTCTGTTAGCGATTACCTTGGTAAACACCTTGTAGACGACCGACAGTAAGCTAATCGGCCTGTAATTTTTCAAGTACTTTGTGTCACCTTTCTTATGGATTAGGATGATGTTTGCATTCGTCCAAGGCACCGGCATGCTCGCAGTCATTTGGCATGTGTACACGCTTGCCAGTTTTATCAGGATAATCTGCCCGCCACCCTTTAAGAGATCTGCTGTTATCTGATCCTCACCAGCTGCCTTTCCCAATTGCATCTCTTTATAAGCTTTCATTACTTCCTCTGTCATTACTGGGGGAATGTCAACCTCCTGTAAATTGCTTCCCCGTTCACTATTATCCTGGTTATCACAGCTACTGTGGAGATCTCTGTAAAACTCCTCGGCTATTGTATCTCATGCCTATTCGTGGTCACGTTACCTTGCCTGTCTCGTAATGCATACAGCTGATTTTTGCCTATGCCTAGACGTTTCTGAACCACTTTCAGGCTCCCTCTATTCTTTATAGCACGCTCATTTCTTTCCATAATATGCTTTCATATGTCGGCTGTCTTATGCTTATAGATTAATTTTGAAAGCTCCACTAGTTCTATTCTGTCAGTTTTGTTAGATACTATCATGCTTTGCCGTTTTCTAATCAAGTCTTTCACCTCCTGGGAAAGTAGTTTACTATTGATCTATCTACCGATCTTATCCTCGAACTTCTACTGCACACTCTGTGGTAATGCGTGTGAGATTATCGCTGACCTCCTGAATGCAGATGTCTGTTTCCTCGGTTAGAGTTGAATATCTGTTTTGCAGCGCTATCCTGAATTTTGTTTCGATTTTCCATCTTACTGTGAGTTCATTTATAGGCTTCTTTCGCACTAGCTTATTACAGTCCCTCCTAAAGTATAGCCCAATTCTAGATCTCACCATCCTGTGGTCACTGCACCTAACCCTGCCCAGCAATTCCACATCCTGCGCAACGCCAGGGTGCTCGCATGGTATGAAGTCTATTCTATTTTTATGCTCGCCACTTCGGGTTTTCCACGTTCACTTACGATTCTTCCATTTGAGGAAGAAGGTATTCATGATTCGCAGATTATTCCACTCCGCAAACTCTACTAATAAGTCCCCTCCGTCATTTCTACAACCCATGCCATAGTTCTCGACTGCCTTGTCTCCATCCTTCTTCTTGCCTGCCTTAACATTCAAGTCTCCCATAACAGTGGTGTGCTGCATCTTTATTTTAGCCATTGCCGATTCCACATCTTCACAGAAGTGTTCATCTAGCCGGTCGTCGTGGCTTGATGTAGGTGCATAGCCCTGTACTGCATTCAATTTGTACCTTTATCAAGGTTAAGCTTAAGCGACATATTCATGTACTGATGCCAAATGTGAACTCAGACTTTATGTGAACTAGGTCATCATTTTAGAATGACTAATAATAGAGAATATCATGTCGGTGCATTTTGATTAAACTCGCTGTATAGATTTTCCTCAACTAAAGGTTGTTGCATTCTATACATGCCAAGGAGTGCAAAAATTTTATTTTATAGTTCTAACTTCCCCCTGAGAAAAGTTAGAACGCTTCGAAATTCTCTGTTGAATGGTTGAGTAATTACATGTTTATTATTTGGCCCTTTCCTAAAAGTTACAGCTTCCCAAAGTAACATTTCCCACTTTGTTGCACTCTCTAAGCGCACAGTTTGATCGAGCTGCCACGTCGATACCTACAGTGGCAGTAAAGGCGTCTGTTGCTGACACAAGTGCAGGAAGAAAGTATTACTGATGACACTGTAAAGTAGGCATTGTCGTGTAATGTTTGTTTAGTTCATTATTCTATTGGCCTTTATACTTTCATCACACGTGGATTTAGAGAAGATTACCGTGTCGGACACATGAGGCACTTCTTCTGCAAATGCCATTTCTTTCTACCAAATGATAATATTTAGAAGGGAATGACTGTGACCGCATTTCAACAGACTGTCTGCTTCTGCTTCTAGGGGACAATGCAGCTTTTTCGGATAGTGGTGAGCAGCTAGAAGTCACAAGGGTGTCCAGAGTGCCAGAGGATGCCGTGAAGGACACACCTCGTTTCGGAGCTCCATCGAGACGTGGGGCGAGCGCTCAAAGTAGAGCAGCGCACTTCAGCCGGTTCAGCCGGGAGAGAGCCAAACGGGAACCGCCACAAATGCACCTTCTGCGGCAAGAATTTTACGCACCAGTATAGCCTGACACGTCACAGGCGCCTCCATACGGGCGACAGGCCTTTCCAGTGCCACCTCTGTCCGATGGCCTTTGTTGGGAGTGACGCACTCGGCAATCACCTCCGCACCCACACGGGTGAGAGGCCCTACCAGTGCCACGTCTGCCAGATGGCCTTCGCTAGGAACACAACACTCAACACGCACCTCCGCATCCACAAGCCTGACAGGCCTTACCAGTGCCACCTCTGTCCAAGGGCCTTCAGGCACAAAGGCACGCTTGATGACCACTTGCGCATTCACACAGGTGACAAGCCGTACAAGTGCCACATGTGCAGCAGGATGTACTCCTGGAGGCGCTCTCTTGTGAATCACCTAACGTCACACAAACTGGCAGCAAGTGATGGCACATAGTTGCAGTGAAGTTACTTCTGCTTGGTTGCATATTTTTAGTCGTTATGCATGCCTGTTTGGAAACGTTGTATTGACCTAACAATGAGCATTTTTGGTATTGCTTGCGATAACTCAGGGTGGTGCTGCGTGCAAAAAAGAAACACTAGCGTTTAGTTATAGCTAAAGTTAGTTGAAAAATTAAAGTGATGTGTGAGCAAATGTTCTGTCAAGGGGACCTTCTCTTTATTGTTCAAGTCCGTTGTCAAGACTCCAGTGATGTTCCTTGTGTGACCACCATGAATAATTCGATAATGCAGATTTGTTCACTGGACAAGAAGGAATGATGTGAACCCCGGCTCTCTGACGCTGCTTCCTTGTACCCTCAGTGAACTGCTGTGCCATATCTTCTAGTCAACATTAAAGCATTTTATTTTTATACAGTAGAACCTCGTTATAATGAATCCGGATATAACGAACTATTGGATATAACAAAGCAATCACAATTCCCCAGGAAATTCCCATAGATGACATGGATATTGGCTATGACGAACTAATGGTTATAACAAAATAATTATGGCTCCCCCTTCAACTTTGTTATAACGAGGTTTTACTGTATGTTGTTTCCATATCGACTGCCATATCCTCTAGTCAGTGTTAAAGCATAAATATGTGTGAGCTTTCCACAAATAGCAAGGTAATACAACTTGTTTCTTATAATTCATTGGCACATATGCTGAGTATGCTTGTTGGCAGTACCGTTAAGTGCCGATAAAATGTGCCCGCCCATGCAAGCGCCCCTCCCACAGTCTGTGGGTTTTGAGTTTACACGTACTATCAAACAAGCAATCCTCCCCCTGCCTGCCTTCTGCCCACTTGGTGGCGAATGTTGCCGAAGCTACCGTAACCGAAACCGTGCCAGGAACGCTTATGGTTGCCCTCTTGTTTAGTCCAAAACCCAATCCAAAAAAGGGCCGCCTATTACCTTGTTACAGTTGCCATTTTGTGGATTTAAAGGTGGCTTGAATAAGTTATCTTTAATAAAGCATGTTATTTACAGCGTCTGACAGTTTCAAAAGCAATTAACATGAATGTCGTACTGTAGTAAAGCTTTTTATTGAAGTTCAGTGCATTTTATGGGGGGCTGCCACTTTGACTTTTGGGACAGTTCCAATCAAGAGCCCCCTCCCCAACTTTCCCTGCACTATCCTCACGGCGATGGGGGCCGCTTGCTTGGGATTGCATGGTAGATACTCCTTATGTGATCCCACATCTGTCTTCTAACTGTTCCGTTTCTTACAGCAGCAGTCAATGCTTGTCATTTAGTCTAATTCAGAACGATGCACAAGTGCTTTACACTGTTGGCACGCAGTGCAGCTCTGCCGTGATGAGAAAAAGAGTAGCGTAAAATTTAAGTGTAAGAAGAAGTTTCACGGGCAGTTTCCACGCTACATAATTCGAGAAAAATACAGACTACAAGTGTGGACACAGTAGGTAACCTTTTAAAATAAATAAATTGTAGCGTTGTTTTGAACCCTCAGCAGCAAGAAGAAATTGCTTTTGTGCAAATGGTTTTGCACACATATGAATGTAAAATGTTTAACCAATACTCCTTGAATTGAATGTTTGGTAGACCATGTGCTCTTGGTCAGAAAAGTAAGCGGACTATGCCTCAGGCTGCTTGAGTGGCAGCGGGAGTGGGTGAAGTTTTAATGCCACTCAAGGCACTCTTGGCCTAAGTGCAGGCAGTGAGATATCGGAGCAATGTTGTGGCCTTGCAGACACTTTGGCCGACTAAGCCTTGGTCCGTTTACTCTTTTTTTTTTGGCAGATAGTACTTCGTTATAGTGTGAAACTGACGTGCCAGTGTTGATGTTGGCGTTCAATGTGCGTTGTGGTGGTCTTTCGTTTTGTAGTGAGCGTGTTGGATTTCTACAGATAATATGCCTGTGGTAAGAATACACAGTACGTACAAGTTTTGAGCTGTGTTCCTATGTCCTGTGTACTTTTTGTGCTGCTGTGTTTACACTGTCAGATTACAGCCTTACGACCAAAAGGATTTGTGTTTAAGGCAGGAAACCTCAGTCTTTATTATTATGTGCGAGTAGTGTACACTGAGTACATGCCTGGGATGTGCATGTGTCTAGCATATAAGGATATGCGTGTCAAGTTCAGCGTTTGAAGATTATATTCAGTAGCTCATTGCTGATGCTGTTGTACTTTGACTTTCGATTTTTTCAGAGTGAAAATTATGCGTGTATTTGTTGCTTTATATGAGTTCAGTTTATGTGTACTTTTCTGCAGAATAAACAAATTGATTTTTAATGCTGTGTGTGTGACAAGTCGGCTTGTTATTACTACACCTGAATACCGTTCCCCATTGTAAAGCCCCTTAATGATGCCGTGCACTCCATTTCTGTCAGATAATGCCTCGGGCAACTGATATCAGTGAGCTTCTTGTTTCACAATTGCTGTTGTTTGCCATCAGTACTTTTGCAATCTCCTGCTGGAGCGCTGAAAGGGATACTAAAGTGAAAAGCCATAGTATTTTACACTGATAAAATATTGTTTTGTAACTCTATTGTCATTAATTTTGGCATATTATGTTCAATATTGCAAGAGAAAATCGACATCAAAGTGCCATGTTGGAATTCTGTGCTGCTACTTTGAGATGATGCCACGAACCCCATTCTTCCTTCTTCTTTAGGGGCGAAGCTCCTTAAGCTGTGGGTCGGTTGTCACGTATCGTCATATCGTGTAACCTACACCACTGTTTATGAAGTGCTCACTAGATGGCGTGATGGCACTGCGGTGCTCGCTTCATTCAGATGTATGGGAACGCGTAGTATAGGAGTCTGTCTGTCTGTCTGTCTGTCTGTCTGTCTGTCCGTTCGTCTGAGCGCTGTGGTGCTGCTTAGATAGTACGTGAATTGATCAATAGATGGCGCGGAGGCGCTCGCTGCGTGCTCTAGTGTGATAGGAGAGCGCTAGATGGCGACACACAGTGTTTGTCACGTGTTTGATGATGTACTGGGCAAGATTCACGGAAGATTCACGGTTTTTACCGATGAACCTCCGCAGCTTCACCCACTCATCATCATTCACCTCGTCGATATGCTGTGATTTTTTTTTTTAGTCCTGCCAGATTGGCTCAGTTAAACTTTTCAATAAATGCCATGTTATCTCTGGGTTCCTCAGAAGGCAATTTATATTTCTTTTACCCGTAAACAATTATGGTAGGCCTCAATGGATGCCTTCAGAATATGATGCTTGGGAACATCCGAGCAGGCATACCCGCATGCATTTACTATTTTCTGCGTAAAAGTAGTGTTTTTGGTAATGTGAAACAGTGGTGTGCTTACATAAGGAAAGTTATTTTTCATTTTATTGTCCCTTTAAGAGTGTATTATGATGGGTTGAGAATGTCTATAAAGCTTATGAAAATTTTGAGTTGTTTGATTTGCAGCTACACTGTCCCATCTTTTGTGCTTTTAAATTTCTCTTTATGTGCAAGCATCAAGCTCTTTATGAAAGTGCAAGACGAGATAGTTTCCATGAGATAGAGCAGCCCTTGCTCTGCTCGTAAACTGGATTTCGAGTAGCCGCGTTGCAATGACTATGTGCTGTCTGTATGCATTGTGTTGTCTCATATGCAGTGTGTTGTCTCATGTGTACAAATGCAGCTGGAAAGGCTGTTTTCTCATTGCCTACACTGTGTGGCCTCTGATCTGCCTACAAGTTTGGCACATTTCCCGAATGCTATACTCTGGACCACGTTTACTACTCTACCCAGGATTGGCAGTGCTGGATTCACCACTATAGCCTTAGTGTGTTAAATATTGCTGTTTTTACACGAATGCAAGTCAACTTTAATGTAGGCCAATCCTTTCCACCGAAAGCCGAAGTGAAAAGAAAAAGACTGACACTACATGTTCTTGTAAGCTTACCCCCTCAACTTTTAGTTTCAAATTTATTTCAACAAAATGGGTCGACTTAGAGTTGTGTAAATACAGTATGTTAAAATATTCAGTATGGGAATTATGAGGGCAAGTTTCATCTGTGAGAACACTTTAAAGCCCAGTTTGCTTCGTGTATAATGTGGAATCCCATTGTAGAATCTCCGTGTGTGGAATCTCACTGATAAAATTCTTCACAAGAACTGGAGAATGATTAAATGTTTCATCCAAAAATCAAACTATCCAAAGTGCCGGTGGCAAGAAAACATGCTTAATTTGTGTTCACGCTTCCTCACTAGCAACGCTTCTTTTGGTACTGAATGAAGCTGCTCTGCCTAACTTGTGCATTATACACAGCTGAATTAGTCAACATTAAGTGAACTTGCCACCAACGCATTTTTCGTCGGCAACTTTAATACAGCTAGTTATATTTTGTGGCATGCACCCCCCCATATTTTTTTTTCATTGTAGTGTGTACTCCAGTTCTCTTCAGAAGTTAGAGAGGACGTAAACTGGTTATTTCGGTGAGTATGAAAATAGCTCACGGACATCACTGAAGGAGAATCTCTTGCTCATTTTTTGCTTGCGGCTCGTATGCCTCCATGGTGCGTACTAATTTAAGTTGGTCAAGGACCCATCCCTCCTATGTGCAACAAACTTTCTTCATGGCAGCTTTTGCAGCATGTGTTTTTCCGCTAGTGTGGCCAGCTTTAATTGCATTAGCCGTGTGAAAATACATTGCATCTTTGAGGGCTGCGAACGAAAAAGATATCCCAGGAATAATACAAGAAGCAAAACTGTATCAACGAGATTTAACTGTATTTTCCCCCTGAAACTAACACAAACAAACTGGATACTCTCTGCCGGCAAAAATACAGCAGGCAGATATAACCGCATTCACAACGATGCGTATTCTCACCTGTTATGTCTGTGGAGCTCTGGTTCTTTTATGGAGTCTTTAGCTTTGTCGATCTGTGAAGAAATATGCCTAATTACTTGGTGATATTGTGTACAATTGAACATTTCAATTACATTTGGGCACAGTTATATCACACATGTGGGTCCAGAAAAAGGTTGGGTTACGGATATGCATATCAACTGAACCTTTGTTCATTAATATGATATATATATTGCTATACAAGTTGACACCACCTCCTGTGATACATTCATTACATATATATGCGGCTAGTTAGTGTCTGGAAGCAGTACATATATTGTCGCAGTCAGCACAATGCATCCTTTCTTTTATCCTCATTTGTCTTGAGTGGGAAATATTGGTTTTAGTGTAGCAATGTAACTTAAGCCATCAGTTCACTTGTAAATCTTTCATGGTTGAAAAGATGCAATCCCCAGCAATCTGTCATCCGTTATCTTATTTTTTTTTTCATACATTCTAAACGTTTTCAAATCTTTGTGGTACATTTGGGGCACTAAATAAATATTCTCCTACCATGTGTAGTCCTGAATTTACCTTTCTCACACGCGCAGTAAGTTTTAGCTAAGTCCCAATGGATATCTCAACTTATTTCTACATTGTGTGTGTACTTGAGTACTGGGATATATTACAGAAGTCAAATCTGCATTATTCGAACTTCAAGGGGCCCGAAAATTTGTTAAAATTAAAGGAGGCTAGTCGAATGAAGAGCTTCCCTCCAGTGGCTCGATCTTGTGGGCTTGCACACATGTTGGAAGTTCGAGAATATTTGCTCACGCATATTTACAAATCACGGGACTTGTCACCAACATACAGGTGTATTTAACGGAATACAACGCGCACTTCGCTCCCGCCGCACGGAAAGATTCGCAAATATCGCCGCGCACAAAGTGCGAAGCAAAACTAAGGTAACGAAACCGAAACCACATTTGCTGGCAGCAGCTTCCCGTCGTAGGGCCAGCCATAGCGTCATCGCCATCATGAAATGGCGACGCGCACAAATAGTCGACTGTGACTGTGTACATCGCGTAGCGAGTTCGCGTAGTTCAATTTCGTGTTCCCCCCTGCGACTGTGTGCGTAGTATCCTTTCTCAACGTTGACGAGCCACTTTAGTTATGACAGTGCACTTTAAACGGAAGTTGCCTTGCTCGCTAAGGCGACTGCATCGCGTCTTTCGGGCGTCTAAAGGTCCGTGGCCGTGAGTAAACAATGAAAGGCGATCAGCTGCCTGTTGGTTGGGAAAAGCTTATGCGATCCGAAAACGCTAAAGTAGGGACCTGTAGGGACCTACAAGATATGACTGCATGCTTCCTGGGTCAGCTGGGTGTATACACAGGTTGTCATTGTCACGCGACGGAGACTTATCCAAGTGTTGGTCACGGAAGGAAAGGAACTGCCAGGAGAATAAATGTCACATTTGTGAAGATAAGTTGTGCTCGTGTATTTTTCTTTTTCCCGCTTCGGTGCGCGTGAGATTCTTAGGTGTGTTCGACTCGTAGTCGGTGGTGCGCGCCTGAGCACGTTTATGTAGAAGCTTGCAAACTAGCTTCGAGCAGCCTAGGATGTATTTTCAAAGCTTTTTAACCGTGGTGCCGTTAGACCAACGCTGTTTGAAGTATACTGTCACGTGGTTTGGCGCCTTGGTAAGAGCACTGTCGGGGCGCGATATGTTCGAATTAACCGTTGCATGTGCTTGCGCGTTCGTTATACCGGGAGCATTCACCCATTGGAATACAGATCCTTGCCGGGGCAACAGCGTCAGTTAAAATAGACCGAGTTGCCAAATTGAAGCTTGCTTTTCAGTCTAAATATAACGCTAGCCAATAGAATGGCTTAAATGAAGTGCTCAATCACTGGTAAGTCTGTTATACAACTGCTGCAAGATTAACTAGCCAAAAAGAGCACAATAGATCAGACATTAAATGTGGAAAGCATTGGACAAGCATGTTTATGCAACATCCACTGAGTCT
Organism: Hyalomma asiaticum; assembly: GCA_013339685.2. Taxonomy (NCBI): domain Eukaryota; kingdom Metazoa; phylum Arthropoda; class Arachnida; order Ixodida; family Ixodidae; genus Hyalomma; species Hyalomma asiaticum. The sequence goes on from CM023489.1 coordinate 70,193,673, forward strand.
TTCACAACAGCGCATGCATTTGTGAGGGCTCAACCGCCAGTGGTCCTGGTTGTTTGTAAACACTGCAAGATCGATGCATTTGATATCCAGCCAACAGGAACCTGATTTATTGAAAGATTGTCATGCTATTTGACTTAACTGACACGGTGTGTGTTTAGCTTGAAGTGCCTGTATCTTAATAATAGGCGCTTAGTACGATATGACATCTTTTTTTTCGAGAGTTTTTCGTCATGTACGTAGTTATTCTTTTTGTCATTGTTATTTCATCACGGCTTTTCACTTTTCGAAAGAGAATGTAAAGCACTTGAAAAACAAATTTTGTCTGCAGTACTCGGCATCCTGAAGGTAAACATTTCAACAGGATTTCTTGTCTGATTTGGCAAATAATTATTGTTTTGTATTCAATGAAAGATGGCATTATTGCTCCTGTAATCAATCAATAAGTTGTCGTTCATTTAGCTTTAAGCATATTAAAGTCACCTGCATTTAGCTTTAAGCATATTAAAGTCACCAGCGTGCCCTGGACAGGACCTTTGAGACACTGCATGCATGTAATTTACATTATGTATGACAGGCTGTTGCTGGTTGGATAATGGTGTGCAGAATTAGTGTGTGTAAGCAGTGTTAAATTTTACAATTTCAAGTGAATTTCATGTGTTGTGGCAAACGAAGCTTCTGTGGTCTTTCATAGGAGTTAACTATTATTTGTTTACTTGCTGCAGTGGCTAAGTAGCTATAATGCTTGACTGATTACTGTGGCAGCTGCATTTCGATGGGAACAAAATTCTGAATGTTGGTGCATGGTGCGACGCCAGTGCCCGTTGTAGAACCCATGCTGATTGAATTTCCTCTCAACTACAGTGTCTCTCATAATCACATTGTGGTTTTGGGATTTAAACTGCCCAAAATGATTATTAACAATGATTGGTTTTGTGTTAAAGCATTTTCTGAGACATTTCATCTTCACAGAATGATAATTCTAGCTAATGACCATTTTATAATTGTTTATTAAACTATTTTTATCCTCATACAGGTTCTCCTATTTGTCCTTGTGGATAAGCCATCATTATATGATAAAATATAAGATCAGTGGCACCCGCCAGTCAGTTTTATTAAGTAACACATGTCAATGCTGCCATGGGTAGATTAAGCAAAGCACAGATTCTCGGATGTTTTTTTGATGATCGGCGTTTTTCTTTTGTAGTACACAATAGTCACTATGCCTGTTCTGGTGACTTGGGTTGGTTAAGTAAAGTGCACGCTCTCAGGTTTCTTTTTCTTTTATGATCAATCTTTTTTTGTAATACACAATAGTCACTATGCCTGCTGTGTTTTGGCGACTTAGCAGCAAGGGCATTGTTAAGCTCTACACAAAAGTGCATTGTCAATTACCAGCCATGAAGACCGCATATGGCCATGTTAAAAGTGTTTATGTATTTAGACATAAGAATGCATTAATTGGGAACTCTGTTTGTGAAAGTAATATAGAGTGCACCCCTATAGCATGCTTCATGCCGATATCACAGTTACATGAACCCTAAGAATTTACCTTTCTTTAAATGGAAGACATGATGCACATGGCCTGTAGCAGCTTTTCATTTGGCAAGTATTGCTTAGTGCTGTTTCTTTGCGTGTGTACAGAGCATGCAGAATTGTGCAGTGTATTGGACAGAGGTATAATACACGTTATGTGGTTAGCATTCTCAGATGGAGATGGCAGTAAAAAAACCTGTAAGATTACTTCCCATATGGCAGAATACAAAAAGTTACACTCTCTAGTCCTGCATTGTGCATAAGTCAGCTGTTGTTTGCTTCTCTTCTCCAGGGCTTCATCACAAAGCCGGTGCTTTCGTGCCTGTGCGCAGCGGCTTTGATGCAAAAGAATACGAGTGTCGCCCAGGCACTTATGTGATCATCAAGAGTGGAAATGTTTGCTTTCATCTAACCATGCATTTGGACGCGCGCCTATTCCTCTGTTCAGTGCACCTTGAAGTCTTCAAGTGCAGTAATGACCTCAAGTGCCACCTGTTGAGAGTGCTTAGCGAGGTATGATGTGACAAAGGCCGGAAAGGGATGTTGTGTGTAGGTGACATACTTCTTGGTGCATGTGTTCATGTTTGTGCTTCTATCACCTGTCTAGTCAGGTTGGTGAGAAGGTGTCTTTATATTGTGCCATCATAAGTTTCACTCTTGTAGAGCTCTTTCAGGTTTCTTGTGTTATGCATCATGGACAGTGCTTCTAATCTTTCAGTGTACAGCAGAAATTTCTTGTGGTCACCAGTGCGGCTCTTAATTGATAAGGGAGATGACCTGGCATATTCTGAAAATCGTCTCGTTCAGACCTTTTCAATATATATATTTGCAAGTTGATATGCCTCAGGTGGTGTGTTTCCAAAAGTTCGGCAGGTTTAGGCAGGTTTTCATAGACGAAATGAGTTATAGAATATGATGGTGTCACATATAATATTAGAATATTAGCTTGTTTAATTGAACGAATATTATTTAGCTTTGAGAGGCTCTTAATATTGGTTACGTGCCATCTAGTTGTTCCCAACAAAAATTTTTGCCTGGGGAAATTGATATGCTGCGCTTCAACTAGACATTTGTCAGTCAAAACAAACCAGATAGAAAAGTGGCTGCTTTTTATCTCTGTTTTATTATTATTAAACAGTGCATTTTGAATGCTTCTAGTGTTAGTCACATTGCATAATTCTTATGGAATAATTGACTGTCATAATTGAAAGCCGAGTGCACAAAATTTTAGTTTAACTAAGTTCCTTATATATGAGGTGTATATGCTGTTGAAAGAATCTCAGGAAGCATAAGAGATAATAATATAAAAGTTTTTAATGCCTTAAAGAAGCACCATTGATTTCATGTACAATCCCTAAAGGGTTATCTACAGACTCAAAACAGCAATAAAGTGGTACTATTTGACCAATCAGATACATGTTGCAAATAAAGGGGTCGAGGGGGATCAGTCCTTGAAAATTGGAATTGGCCATCGGACACTTAAACTTGTGTTACGCTAGTGATGATGTGGAAGTCTTTCAGATTATAGTTCCTTTTTGAGACAGCGCCATTGAGGGGGCATGTGATGAGTGAAGTGAAGTAGCCGAGCATGGCAAGTGCAGCAGTGTAGTGGTGTTTGAAGTGCGGGCCACAGAGACCATCGACGAAGACGACGCATGGCAATTAATGTACGTGGTGGGATGAAGCAGTCTGGCGAATCAGGAGGCAACACGAGAAAAAGAAAAGGATTGAGGATTCGAAAGGAAGAGTCCTGGCAGATGTGGCTGGACATCGAGGAACTAGGGTGCGGGAGCACTGACCCATCGAGTTGCGGACTCAGCAGCAGCAGTCTCTCACCTGGGGTCGTACCAGCTATCCTTTCACCTTGGGCCTGGCGTGGGTGGAACGATGCCAGGACGTTCCGGCCAGGCAAATCTGGCGTCTACAGCAGCGAGCGCAAGCCACCGTCTGAGCTCAACTGTGCAGGCGCCATGCACGCTCCAGGTCAGTGACCTCTATGGTGAGCAGTGTTCCTGACGACGGCGGCGGCATCGCATCTACCGTGCCGCCTCAGTGTCGACCGTCCCCGCCCTGCTTTGAGCTTGCCGTGTACACTAACCGCTGCCTTGCTTTCTGGTTATCTTTGTTCTTTATTCTGCCCTCCTGGCTTTTACTTTATTCATAGCATGTGCTCTAGTTTCTCTTACTTAACTTTATTATTAGACCTTATAGTTCTTGTGTAAATACACTGTTTTTTTTTTTCAAAGCATTAACGGCTTCGTTATTGCCCCAATGACGGTTTAGTCATCGGTATTACTCGTGCACAAACACGAGCATCTTGTTTAGAGAGCTTTTGTTCCTCTCCTGCTCATTACACGGCACTGGCACATCTTTTGCTGATGTGTCATTAAAGAAGGCTTTAGTGATTTCTCTGCCAATGCTATCATTGTGGAGGGTATGCTGCTGATTGTGAAAATGACTACAGCATCAACAGCTGCCACATTTGTCTTGCAGCCACTGAACAAATGTGTATCAGTAGCACTGCCCTGCATGCATTCATCATGATGGCTTGCAGGCCAGTTGCATTTGCATCATTGCATTTACAAAGGTGGCCTTCACTCAAATTTCAGTGAAAATGACGGAACGTACATATTTTGCCATCATCAGTCTCATTTTAGGGGCGAAACTCCTTAGGGCATGGGTCTGTCCTTCCCTTGATGTTTGTACCCACCTGTAGTTTCTGAAGCGCTCACTAGATGGCGCTAGTATGTCTACATATAATGCGCTCGAATCCCAGCATATGCTCGCTTCACTCATATGTATGGGAACGCGTAGTATAGGAGTCTGTCTGTCTGTCTGTCTGTCTGTCCGTCCGCCCGTCTGTCCGAGCGCTGCGGTGCTGCTTAGCTAGTACGTGAATTGATCAATAGATGGCGCAGAGGCGCTCGCTGCGTGCTCTAGTGTGATAGGAGAGCGCTAGATGGCGACACATGGTGTTTGTCACGTCTTTGATGATGTACTGGGCAAGATTCACGGAAGATTCACGGTTTTTATTGATGGACCTCTGGAGCTTTGCCCACTCATCGTCAGTCACTCCGTAGATATGCGTGTATTTTTTTTATTAGTGCTTGGCATCTTGTGCTTACTGTGATGGAGGTAATATCACCTTACTTTTTTCATTTACGGCCTTAAAAATAGGGCAAATGTAAGTTTGAGCAAAGGCAAGACAAATGCAGCTGTAAGATGGCTTTACTAAGGAACTGTGAAAAAGCATGGATTGACAAAAGTTGGATGCAAAGCAGAGTACTTTTGCCTCACCACTGAAATGCTCTCACAAGAAAATTCTACTGGCGCTTCTACTTCTTCAAAAAGGAAATGGCATGGCTGCAGTTCTAAAGATTCGTGCAAAGAATTATGAAAGATTGCAAGGCTAGCTATATGTTACATCATGGCTGACACCATCTGACTGCTTTGCAATAAGGAGAAAGCACTTGTCCAATCTTGCATCCTAGACAATCTTGTTCCCAGTTTCTTCATTTCCTCTTAATATTTGGTGCTTATTTTGGACACTGTCTTGTACTTTCATGTACACCCCTTTGTCTAAGTTTCCTTGTGTGCCACTGTTGTTTTTAGTTAATGCATTGTGTTGACTTGCCAACAGAGATGGGCATCACATTTGCTTGACTCTTACCCATTTGCTTGACTCTAATCTACACTGAAACTTGTTTCTTATCTACACTTAAACAGTGGCAAGGAAAAGGACGAGAAGAGCAATGACAAGAACACAGGGCACGCAAACAACTCCGCACACTCGTCGTTTGTCTTCTCATCCTTATTTTCTTTGGTGCTGTTTTAGTGTAGTTATGAACCAACTAACCCAACAATGTATCTTGCCTTATCTTCTGGTATTGACGCTTGCTGGCAGAAACACACAATTTGTTCAGCACAGACAGTAGTGCACCCAGGATTTCTGTGACGGGGGGGGTTCAACTTTTCACGAAGGGCATGCGACTACGTAGTTGTTGCCTATGTCTGGAAGAGGTGGGGCACCTTGCGCAATACGTCATTTCCTTGCTTCAGCTGGAGGAATCGTAAAGCAAAAATACCCAATAACAGTAACATGAATGACGATAATTATATTTATTATTGTTTTCCACGTTTTGCAGAGACATCAGTGCCACATTCTTCTAGGACATAGGAGCAGTTACGGAGGGGGAGGGGGTTAGGTTGACCTCAGGGGGGGTTACAACACCCGAACACGCCCCCCCTCCCCCCCCCTTGTTGGTGCACCACTGAGCACAGAGCTGCTGTAGGAATGTGTACAGCTCATCTTAACTTCTCTCATAAATGCAGGAAAGACGCCATTCAGGACACTCATGTGTATTGCTCGCACTATTTATTTATTTTGTGATACCCTTCGGGCAAAAGGCATTATGGAGGGGTGTGAAACATAATTTTTTTTACTCTTGCAATGTTAGCTAAAATATAAAGGTTAAGTACAAAGAGAACAGGTAGGTTGGTTCGCTTCACTATGCAATGTTAGCTTGTGCAGTACAAAACAAGTGATGATCAGTGATGACGACCACAGATCCAGGAAGGCGGTTTCAGTTCACGTGTGTTCCGGGGACAAATGAGTCACTGCATGTTTTAGTTAGACATGACATAACACCAACTTTATTAGAACGAGCACTCCTAGTCGATACATAAGAAGGGGGAAAAATAAGTGTCACAAACTTGTGACAACAGTGATGGTCTCGTTTTCGGTCGAATGCAGGTACAGTGTCATATAACTGCTGTATGGTCCATGTCTTGTTGTAGGCTGCAGTCAGGCCCAAGTAGAAGTGTAGAGTGGGAAGAAAAAAATGTTTGTACATGACTAGCACATAAGAGTACAAAGCCATTGGGTAAAAGAAAAGAAGCTTGAAAAATTCAAAATGTACATGATACAGAGTTGCATTCCAAATACATTGCATACCAAAGTTGATGTTCGCAACAATATTAACAAAGGAGTCTACAGAAGCAGAGGAAACAGTACTCTTCGGTAATTGATTGTAATAGTTAATTGTAGCCAGAAATAAGGAATACTTATGCAAGCTTATGTGACTTACAGATTGTCTTAGTATATTACTGTGACCCATTAGAAGAGCATGACTTGTGAGGCAGTGTAAATATGCAGAGTGGTTTCACCTAAAGTGGCCATGATAGAGCTAATACATGAATTTTAACCCTCCTAATGACTCTGCATGTCTGTAGATTAGCTTTCATAATTAAATTGGTAACAGTGCTTCTTCTTGAATAATCTGAAAAGGTAAACTGAACAGCTAATCTTTGTATTCGCTTCAGCTTATCAATGAGGTATTTCTGGTGTGGTCTCCAAACTGAGTCATTGTACCCTGACGTAGGTCGCGCTAAACATATATGAGCTTTCAATTTGACACATGTTGGTGCTCCGTGCAGTTTCCTTCTGAACAATGTCAGCTTGCCATGTGTTTACTATAGTTGTGCCGATGCTGCCTTTATAATGAGGCAGGTTAAATGTATCAGAGACGAGGCTCACTCACTTCCCTGCTATTGCTGCTTTTGAGTGATTTTGAGTCGTTCACAATATTGCTACCTGATTCATCTTCCTGGAGAGGATGTGGCCTTTTTGGATTGCTGCGATCCACAGTATGCAGCAGGTGTGACTCGAGTGTCAGAGGATTTTACACACCTCTACCCAGTGCATGATCAAGAGAAGCCGGTGGCAGGTGCAGGCAGCTGCTTCGGTTGTCCCTAGGTTGAGCAGTGGCCGCTACAAGTGCATGTTGTGCGGAAAGGAGTTCCCGGATCGGAATGGTGTGATACGTCATGCGCGCACCCACACGGGGGACAGGCCCTTCCAGTTACACGTCTGCCAGATGGACTTCAGGCAGCAGGGTCACCTGACGCAGCACATGAGGATCCACACGGATGACAGACCCTACCAGTGCCAGTTCTGCCCTATGGCCTTCAAGCAGCATGCCACACTCAATAAGCACCTGAGCTGCCACTCAGGTGACAACCCGTACAAGTGCCACGTGTGCAGCATGTCGTTTGCCTCCGAGACTTCCCTTGGAAAGCACCTGAAGTTACATGACAGGGCGACTAGTGGCTAGTGAGGATGTGCAGTTCAAATTGGCCGCACCTAGTTAGTATTTTTTATTGCGTGTCACTTGATTAGAACTGCTGTATTGACAGAATACCTTTCGTAGAAATGAAAACGGTATTTCTAGCAGGAAATTTTGCATGACACGGCTTGAAAACCGCGTAGAAGTGCTAAAAAAATGTTAATAGAGGCCAACGTGGCGAAAAAACTCGATAGAAATCGTGAAAAAATGGCAGTTTTCAAGCCCCAATATCTCCGCAATAGCGCCGCCATTTTGCCCTCGTTGGAAAGCGCGATTCTCCGTCTTCAAATCTGCCGCTTCAGCCAGCCAGAAGCAAGCGCACAAAAAGCAAAAGATTCAAGGCCGTGCCGAGGCCTCCGATTGGCCGCGCCCATCACGTGACGAATCGGAGCCTCGCCATTGGTCTCCTTGGCGGTCCGCGTCTTCTGCTACCGCGCCGCCGCGTCTCTCTGCGCTGTATGTTCATCTGTGCGTGCCTTCCCCGATAGTATTTGCAGTGTCGGCGATCGGGCGGTGTGTAGACAGAATGGAAGCTGATTCCAAAGCTGATATCTTATCGCTCGCGGCGCCGCGCGTTTGACGATCGCGTCGCCATGTTCGTCAGCTCGTACGGAGCGTAGTTTCGGCAGCGGACTTCGCGAGTGCTTTGTACGCCTCTTGACATCTCAGCGCGCCATTGTCGGTATTTGCGGAACGTAGTTTTAGCGGCGGATTTTTGTTGTGATGGGCGCGTTTAGACTTTTCGACTCGCTGTCGGTGCGCGCGGAGCGTAGTTTCGGAAGTAACGCGTGCGAGTGCCAATGGTGTGCCCGCTCCCGATCACTCGCGCGCGGCCGGTATGCTTGCTTTTGTCAACTTTGACGGGTCGCTTTGTGGCATTTCATCCGCGGGCGAAGCATCATGTGCGAGCGGCAGTGCCACCGTTGCCCATGTCGCGCGGCGTCCGACATTGCCGACTGCATGTAGCGATCGCGCCACAGATGTGCCCGAATCTCGTCACGTTGCCACGCCGTCCGCAAGTATGGACGATACCCTTCAGGCGCGCCTAGAGACGCATTTTGTATCACCAAACGCATTCCGCGAGGTCGCCGCGTACGTGCCAGTAAGTTGTGTGTCTGCGACCGCGCTGAAAACGGAATGACAGGCGCCGGTACGCAAAAAAGCGAACGAGTTTCCGATCGTTCAAAATCACGGCCTTGAACCCGTTTCTCGGCGTTGTAGGAGTCAGCAGCGCTCCTAATAACTTTTAATTGAGTAGGAACTAGATATGGGTCAGCATCGCAAATGATACTGACGTGTACGCGCATCTGGCAGCGCTCTCGCGAAGGGGTGGTTAGAGGAACTGTATATGTCGGGGAACATATACAGTAACTCTAGCGGTAGTAATTGCCGTGAAATGAATATCGTAAGATTTTCTGTGCAAATAGGAGAGCTGTGCAGGCTGTCAAAAGTATTGAAAAGGGGCTAGGAGCTCTGACTAATTATACTGGTCAACAATCAACATCTCACATAGAGGGTTGCACCATAAAACATTTCAGGAAAGTCTGAAGGCTTAGTCCAGACCTTCCAGTGAGACAGCAGCTGCCAGTATTTGTGTACCCTGGTACCAATGCCTTTCTGGCATGCAGATCTGTCCATGAGGCAGTATTTCAAGTACAGTCATTGAGCACATCATGCTTATGCTGAGTATTGTGCAACACTTTGACTGTAGCCCGGACAACATGCCTTTCCCAGAGCAGCAAAGAAAGGTGTCTTTTAGGAAAAAAGAGGCCAGCAAGGCATACCAAACTAAAGAAAGGACATTCAAGAAGCTGTGCACCAAAAAGGACACAAAACACTGCGTATTCAGTGCCCTTTTGTAATAAAAATCCAAGGTACAACTTTGAAAGCCGTTTTCTCAAAACGACTTTTCTTGCTCCTTGCCTTGCTTGTTCCGTTGATTTCTTCATGACTACTAGGTCTATTTCAGTTCCGTTTTTTTTCCTATATTCCTAGAAGAATTGCCCAGGGCGTAACATTCTTGCTTTTCCAGTTTTCCTTCACAACATTTAACAATACGACTAATTGCTCACAGCCTGAGCTCTTGTGGTGCAGTCACCTTATAAAAAACGACAACTAAAAAAAATTGTGTTGCAAATAAAAAATCTAAGAATGTCTCGCCCTCGACCATTCATCATAGAGCTCACAGCACTTTGAAAAAGCTTTCTATCACATTTTTTAAGCGATTGAGGCTCGGAACAAGGTCAGAAGGAGGACATTGTTGTAAATCAGAAAGTTTTAAAGATAAGCTCATGAAATTTATACAGTAGTATCACAGAATCATTGCTAATAAGTCTACCAAATTTCATCAAAATCCATAAAGAAATAAGAAAGTTGGTTTCCAACGTCACGTCCCCCCTTAAATGTATCGGAGACAGGGCTCACTCACTTCCCTGCTGTTGCTGCTTTTGAGTGATTTTGAGTCGTTCACGATATTGCTACCTGATTCATCTTCCTGGAGAGGATGTGGCCTTTTCGGATAGCTGCAATCCACAGTATGCAGCAGGTGTGACTCGAGTGTCAGAGGATTTTACACACCTCTACCCAGTGCATGATCAAGAGAAGCCGGTGGTAGGTGTAGGCAGCTGCTTCGGTTGTCCCTAGGTTGAGCAGTGGCCGCTACAAGTGCACATTGTGTGGCAAGGAGTTCCCGGATTGGAATAGTGTGATGCATCACGTGCGCACCCAAAGGGGGACATGCCCTTCCAGTGCCACGTCTGCCAAATGGACTTCAGGCAGCAGGGTCACCTGACGCAGCACATGAGGGTCCACACGGATGACAGACCCTACCAGTGCCAGTTCTGCCCTATGGCCTTCAAGCAGCATGCCACACTCAATAAGCACCTGAGCTGCCACACAGGTGACAACCCGTACAAGTGCCACTTGTGCAGCATGTCATTTGCCTCCGAGACTTTGCTTGGAAAGCACCTGAAGTCACATGACAGGGCGACTAGTGGCTAGTGATGATTTGCAGTTCACGTTGGCCGCACCTAGTTAGTATTTTTTATTGCGTGTCACTTGATTAGAACTGCTGTATTGGCAGAATACCTTTCGTGGAAATGCAAATGGCACTTCTAGCAGGAAATATTGCATGACGCGGCTTGCAACCAAACTACCACTGGCTTTAAGACAGTTAACTGTAGTTGGATGACTAAAGAGTGCTCCTAGAGCAACTGTTTTGGCAAAGGGACCTCTTCTTGTCAGGGTGATTCCCTTGTACGTAACAGGAGACTTTAGTAACAAGTGTGAGGTGAGATAGTTGCCAAAAACAAGTTCCCTCAGCTATTTCAAGATAAACTTGCTCTGTGCTCTCTCGCCTGCCTGCTACCTTAAAGGGCCACTAAACAGGCTCCTACTTATTTTTAAAGCTGCCCAAACAAGCTAATTCAGTCATAGAGAAGGTTGTGGCGATCACATTCTGCGAATATGACAGCGCTGCGCGCCACACAGATACCGTATTTCAAAAAACAATTCCGGCGCCTCTTTCCTGCGATTGACCAGTCACGCTCGCATCCTAGGTGCCGTCACATTCTACCGCGAACAACCTTGTGCAGTTGTAGCTTGTTGATTGGTCGAAACCAGGTCTATTGTCAGGTCCTGTGGCCATCCCACTGGTGTGAGCGCAGGAGCAACCGGAACTGCAGCGCAAGCGTCAGTGACGTCAATTGCTCACGTCATGTCATGTGTAAAAAGTGGGCGGAGTCTCGACGGCGCGCCGCACCTACCCTCTCCTCGGCAGAGAAGGGTGGGGAGGCCGACTGAGAAAACGAAACCGACGCAAGCGGCCACTTAAACCCGTGTAACTTCTTTATTATTGCACCTATTCGCAAAATTCTTGCGGGAGCATGTTCACATCGCACAGGGGTGCAGTTATATCTTTAAAACAAACTTTGGACCTTGGGGTTGTTTAGGGGCCCTTTAAGAGGCCTGGAGCACTTTTTTGAACATAGCAACGAAGCACAACCAATCAGCTCTGGAGGTTCCTGTGAATCAAGTCAGCGGAATGTTACTGCACTGTGTACAGCAGGGGAACTTGCAGTTTGGTTTCAAGATACTGCTGGAAAGCGCCTACTCTTTTTTTTTTAATCAAATCGCGTTGGCGAGACGCTATTGCTCAAATATGAATGCCCAGTAACTTTTGAAGAAGGTCCTGTGCCAGGTGACGTATATTTATCTTTCCCTATTGCTATAATTAACGTTTGTATACTATACTAAAAAAGTTCATGGTGGACGTAATTCGTCAACAAGCCTTTGAAGTTCTGAAGTCAGCAAGGTTAAAAAAAGTTCTGTCTACAGTGAGATGTGAATTATTTTAAAGAAATCCATGCCAAATTTGATGGAAGGAAGCTTGATTTCCTTGTGCAGAGACATTTTCTCATGTCATATCATCATTTCGTTTAAAACTATGGGTGTGTGAGTAGAGTATTCGTACTTTTAAATAGTTATTGAAAAGCGTCTGTTATTTGATTTGCATTGAAATTTTACTATTTTAACTATTCAAAGTTTATAATTAAAGGAGAAAATGTACCACGAGTTAACACTTGTGTGCTGTGGCAATGTTAAGTCATGGATCTGCATATTTATCTGTTGGACAGTTCTTTAGGAGCGCAACAGATCTTTTGTTTCTTTTCCCTCGTTTAACAGTACAATTCAGTGTAAAATAACATGGAATTATTTGAAGAATATTCTAATAATGTAGTGAAAAATATTATATTTGATTCATGCTCTAGCATTATTATTTGAATGTTCTTTTACCCAAAAGTCTGGCCATTCGAACAGCTGTACTTAAAGCTAAAAATAGCCAGGACCCCTTTTAGTGCGTTGTTTTCTGAATAAACTGCTAAGATTATTTTTGCATGTGTGCAGCTCTATAACAGCACTCCAAGAACTTTGTGCTGCGGAGGTTCTGTAAAATGAAATGTTGAAATAGCACGCTTCCATGCGGTGGTCATTTGAAGACTGGGTTATTCATGTCTAATTGTGTTTGGTACAAAGTTTGGATGTGACCCTGAATGAATGGGCATTACCCAGCAAAGCATGCGGTTTTCCAAACCTTACTGGTTTTTCTTGCACGGTTCCTTGCGTGGTTTTTTTTCACAGGGTTATCCATTTTGAGGTTGGGGGAGAGGGGGTGGAAGTTAACTTCAGCACCCCCTCCTCGTGCCAACACTATCCCACTGAGTCCATTTTGGTGAAACCACATGTCAAGGCATGAGACAAGTCGACTCGCCTCATAAGGTGATAGGGGCACCCCCCCCCCCCCCTTCCAGGTGCGCACGCACTTATGCTATACACATTTGCATAATGGAAGGCTACATTCTGCTATATATGAATCTAAATCTGTTATGGCCCATGTCTTTGAATGTCTTTAAATTATGTCCCATGCTTATTAATTTATTTCATCGTGCAGGTGTGCAATCAGGCAAGCAGCTCCCTTTCCAAACGCTCACATTGGTGGCTTCTGACTTTTCGTGCCCGTGCTGTCGTCAGCGGCCGCCACTGTGATGGATGGGACGACAAACAATAATATGAGTGTTCATCGCACTCCTCTCAATCACTCAAAAAGTGAATGTTCGGAAAAGTGAGTTGCTTGCCTGATTGCATGCCTGGTCTGCACATTGAGTAGAACAGTGAAATGAATTGTGGCTTTTCTAAAAGCTGCTTCGATGCTCTCTTACAGGACTGCTGTGCTGGACTGTTATGTTAACGTCAACATATCTTTTAAGGTATTTTCACTGAGTTTACATGTAGAAAAAGTCTGCTTGCAGCTAACTAGTAATGCTTGTTATTCATGTGATCTACGTAATGCTGTTCATGTTTTTAATTATTCAACACATAGGTAGCGTACACATATGTTGGCAGAGGATATTTGTCATATGATGTTGCAAGTGTTCAAATATTCTACAGCACTGTTTGATGCCTGTAATTATAGGCATTCTTGATGCCTTTAATTTAAACACTTGACCAGATGAACCAGAGGATGTACTAGAACTTTTCTCTTCAACATATCTAGCAGCATGTTGTGTAATCATAGCTGTGCTGATTGTATGTGTGCCTGGTATATAGTGAAATAGAGCAAAAGTAAAATCTAGATGCAAATTGTGTTCAGCAAGCCCTGTAATTTCATTGAAATATTAGATGAGACCTTAAGAATCAAGGCTTCGTGGGCAGCCTTGACATTTCATAATTCAAGACAGATACAAAGTACAAGTGTGGATACAATAGGTGTCCATTCGGAAGAAGTAATTCATAGCATCAACATCCAGTATAAGAAAGAAATGGCTTGTTTGTCTTGCACACATATGATCTAAGTTGAGCTGGTACACCTCTAATTGAAGACATGGTAGAGTGTGCATTTCTTTGTGATAAAATGTTCTGAGAGGTCAGTGTAAGGTTTGTGTTAATTAAGCAAGCATCACGTGAGCATTTCAGATTTCTACCAGGGTTCCCCTTATGGTGGGCAGCGGTGGGAATGCCGCCAACCGCTGTGGTTCACTGTCCACTGCCCTTGTTTTCCACCCACTGATGAGTGGCCGCCCAGCGCTTGGACTGACCCCATTACTTTTAAATGCATGCCTGAGGAACCAAAAGTGCCCGTACATTTGCTTGCCTCGCTGCAAATGACCTTGAAAGCATATAGTCTTCTGCCGCCCCTGATACGCTCTCTCTTTTGTTCCCTCCCACCCTTCACACGGTTCCCTTACCCTCTCACTCCTCCCATGATGTATGCAGTGCAGGTTTTGCTGGGTTCAATTCAAGTTTCCCGCATTCTCCCTGCTCTTGCCACATCTGTTGGGACCTATTATGCTGCAAAAAGACAAAACAGCGTAGGACAACAGAACAAGGGAGAGCACAGACACAGGGCGCTGGACAAGGGACAGTGCTGTGCTCTCCCTTTGTCCTGTTGTCCTGCGCTGTTTTGTCTTCTTGCAATCATGAACCAACCAGCCCAAATGCGTGCCTTTCTACTCTTATGACTGTTGGCTGAAAGCCAGCTACACAGAAGCTGCGGCTTCTGCCTGGCTGTTTTAACGCATAGAGTTTGTTTGATACAATTTCTAATGCATTGATCTTAATGTAGAAACAGTCCAATATGATATTCTTAATTAAAAGAACACTGCAGATCACTGTTATGTATGTGCATTTTACCTCAAAGAGGCCTAAGGTTTTGTATAATTTTAACATGTATGACCCAGTCAACCAGTGTTAGGTTGGTTTTAGCCGACTGGCTGAATCAAGTGACAGACGGACGAACTCAGTTTTCTGTGCTTAGGTAGCCCAAGGAATGCTATTGCCTTTAAAATGGTCACTGTGTGCACGTAACACCACCGGGTCAAGACAGGTGACTTCGTGGCGCCAAAGATGATCAACACTAGTGCGGGCACTCAAACACAGGTGCCCCACTTTACACTCTCTGTTCACAAATCTCCTTTAGGACTTCATGCCCATGCCAGCTGCTCATGTATTGAGGGAATTGAGGCGCGTTATAAGTGCTTGACAGGGACGACCAGAAATACTCATAGCTTATATATTTTGTTTAGGAACTGCCACCTTCTAGTACAGTGTTGCGGCACCTATATGTAGTGTATTGGATTAGAGAATGCTTGTGGTAAAGGTTTTCTGGAGAATATGTGAAATTGTGAACTTGACATCTAGACTCCTTCTCTCAAAATGTCTGCTACTATATAAAGTGTCTGAGGAGAACCCTGATTTCTAAGTATAATGCCCTTGTAGTAAAAATAAATGATGCATTTGAATGTTTAAATAATTTGCTCTTCTTACAGGGGCACCTGCTTTTGCATGCATTTGGCGTGTGGCGTCCACACGAACCCAAGCTGCAGAACGAGGCGCTTTCTTGACATACCTACGAGGTCATAAGGTCACCAGCATAGCTAGTGGAGGTGTTCACCTGAAACGCAAGGTGCAGTATGACAAGCTGAGCACCCCATATCCTTGCCAAGAACACCCATAGCTAACTGCTTGCAGGTCCTTAAATAGAACTCATGTTCTGGTATCCAATGGTGACCTCCTGAACCTCACTGCAAATTAAATCCTTGACACATAGAAAGATCAAAATGTTATCCAAGTGCAGCTTATCTAGATGAGGTGTAGTGATTAGGAAGTCACAAGAAGGCTTTTAATGTCCATTAGCAGTTTTGCCCTCCTTTCTGAGACAATAGAAACCGGCTATGTTTAGCTTCCTGTACCATCCCACATCCCAAATTCAAGATGTTGCTTTGAATATCGCCTATTTGGTCACACCTCCAAGGGCCACCAAGGAGGGTGGCTAAGTTTTGTAAGGTACGGTACGAAAGATCATACGCTGTACACAGCTGCAGTGGCGACAGCTGTTGCACTAACGGTGATGGCAGGCACCCTGCATATATATGTGAGCTTTCCCAGCTGAAAAGCAGCAAAAAGAAATAACTATCATAAAAGTAAACATCAATTTACAGGAAGCACGGTGGTCGGTCCTACCATCATTTGCATAGAGACCATCTTTTGCTAAAGTGGAGCAAAGGGGGCAGCACCGCAACTGCCCTTGGCAGTGGCCTGAGCTATGCACAGCGTGCCGAGGTGACGGCCACCTGTCTCCATGGTTGGAACAGCCTGCCCTGCTACTGCTGAACTTGGCCACAACGCTGGCCTTTTGCTGGCCCTCGCGGCAACAAGGGCAGCTCAGAGGCTGAGGAGGGTTCATCCTCCTTTGTGGTGATTGATTCCATTTGATTTTTGGGGTTTTATGTTCCGATACCACGCTGTGATTATGAGAGACTCCTTACAGTGGAGGGCTCCGGAACTTTCGACCACCTAAGGTTCTTTAACGTGCACTGATATCGCACATCACACGGGCCTCGACATTTTACCTTTATCGAAGTGCAGCCGCCATGGCCGGCATTCGATCCCGCGACCTTTGGATCAGCAGCCGAGTGCCATGGCCATTAGACCACTGTGGCGGGGCTCCATGGTGGTGGAGGTGGGGTCAGCTATTTTGTCTCTCGAGCGAAAGCCTCTGCGACGCACACATCGCTCACTAAAGCGAGTTTGCAGTGTTTCTCAAGAAGCCGTAGACACTACTTAATCTGAAGCAGTGAAAGAAGTGCTTAAAGGAATCCTCTGACAATTTTTTTGCACCAGTTTTTTTTACTTGCGGGTCACGTAGACAGATGGCTGGATGTAGTTTTGGCTCTGGTCAAACCACTGAGATAACTTACATTTAAATATGGAGACAGCGATTATTCAGTGGAATATCAGAGGTGTGCTCTGCAGTCTTGACAATGTTCAAGAGCTCCTTCATGAGCACTGCCCAGAGGTGTTGTTTGTTTAGCAAAGGGCAGGCTGTTATGTGTCTTTCTCATACTTTACAATAGTAGTAAGTGTGCCTGCTCTTGAGGCTTAACCGCAAGGGCATGTTCGAATCCTGATATGGTGGCAGCATTTGGTGGTGGTCAGTGAAAAACTCCCATGTACTGTGCTTTTTGAAAAAGCCCAGGGGACATTCCTCTGCTATGGCGTGTTTCCTGATCATATCTTTGTTCCAGCACTTAATGTCTGAGGCGATATTTCTTTGAAATGGTATGCATCATGTATATAACCTGTAGTGGTATTTAGTTTGGGCACTGGAACGTATTGGAATTTGTTGTTTCCTGACCGTGACCGGGTTTCCTGACCGTGCATTAAAAGGTTATACTGTATGTTTTAATGTGCATGGCACTCTGCGACTGGTATGGATGCAAGAAATGTGGCACGTTGCTTGCCACATGGCAGTATCTGAACATGGATGCTCTGTAGTCCTGCAGTGTGTACTGTTCAGCTATTGTTTACCTTCTTTCTTTTTTTCAGGATTTCATCATTTGTGCTGCACATTTGTGCTTCTGTACGAGGCCAACAGCTCATAGGAGTGCACTGGTGTCCACTGTATCCCTATATGGCCAACCGGCGAAGAAACGTTTGCCTGCCACTGATCACATGTTTGGAATGCCATTCCTCTATGCTTTACGTACTGATATCCCTTCAAGCTAACTTGCCATCTGAAGCGCCATCCGTAGAGACTGCATACTTGATTGTTATGCAATAAGCACAGGATAGGGAATGTTTTGTTTGTGCTGCCTTTCTAGGCTGTGTGTATAGATGTTTGTGTTACTAGTAACATGTCTAGTCAGAGTGTTGAATGGACATCTTGCAGCATTACCTCCAAGGTTTCACATCCATAGTGTGTTTTATAAGTTTCACGCTGTCTAATCTATTATGAACCATGCTTTTTGTCGGCCATTGTATCACGGAAATTTTCTGAAAATTTGTGTGATACAATTGCAGCTATTGTGCAGCTATTGTGTTCTGTGTGTTAGCCTGGCATACTTTTAAAGAGCTAGTGTCAAGCAGGCCCTAACCTTTTTAAACACCTTCTAAACTACCTTACTCCTCCATATACAAAGCCGTGGTGATCATATAAAGAGCATCAGCGCAGCATACAGCGCTGCGCTGACACCCTATTTCAAAAAGCAACTCCTGTGCCTTCCCCATGAAGTGTTGTCAAGTCTCACACTGGAAAAGTTGCAGCACTGAGATCCTCGATTATTCCAAACAAGCACAGCAAAACTGCGAATTGGCACAGCATTGTTGTGTGATACCGGCAAAAAAAGTGCCGATTCCCTGACCTTGTGGGGTGTACCCAAAGTGGGCGTAACCATGGCGATGGCCACCCACCCCTCTCCGTGGCGGAGAACGGTAGGAAGGCCGAGCGAGGCACCAAAACCAAGCTGAATATGCCATGAAAATGTTGCACTATCTTCTGTACCTTCCTCGTTGCAGGACTTATTTGCAAAATTGCTCCGCTGTTATGTTCACATTGTACTAGTGTCTGTTTGTCTCCTCAAAACAAATTTTGGACCATGGTTTCGTTTACTGGCTCCTTCAACAACTAATCTGTGTGGTAATTGTGATTTCTTCCATGCATTCTTGTCATTAGGTCTGCCCCCGTTGTTAGGCTTTTACAAGTTTTACGTGTGCAGGTTTAGGATTGTCTCTCCGTAGAATAGGCGGAATGATACTGAAGATCATGTTTCATTGCACGTCTACTTTACTTGACCATGTTTAGCTTTCGAAGTGCCCCTTAGCAACTTCATATTTATTTCTTCAGAGAACCTGAGTGGATATTACATATGGGCAAGGTTTTCATACAATATTAATGTCACAGTCATAGACTAAGAAATTACATTTCGTATGCTATGTATGAATCTTGATGGGCGGGTGAGATCGACAATGTCGTGGGAAAGGCCGTTCCAGTCTTTTGCTGCTCTAGGAGAAAATGAAGCAGAGTATGTTTCAGTACCGGTGCAGTGAGATATGCAAGCTGACGGGGTAAGCGCAATTAAGTGGCAATTGAAAGGTCTTGTGAAATAAGAGAAAAGGTTACCATATTTCAGCGAGATGACACGGTTGCTAAGTTACAGTCAGCTTTTTGGTATGAAACACTGACATAATAAACAGGAAGCCTGAATGAACCTAGCTGCACGATTTTGAACACATTCGAAGTTACTTGCGATGCCTACCTCAGTTGGCTTCCTGACTGGGAGGTTTACTCTAGTTTTGACCGGTCTGATGAATTATATGCAAGTAGTTTTACATGTCTCGCATAGTTGTGTAAATTACGTTTTAAGAAGCTGAGGGTTCTGTTATCCAACGACATGACTGGAAATGCGCGTGATGATGTGCCCTCCAGCTGTGCTTAGTAAGGAGCAACTGGTATTTGTCACATAGTTTTTGAAATGTCATTGTTTGCCATCATTTGAGCAGGGCGTTTGAAAGTGCATCTGTGTGCAAATGAGGAAACCGCTGGCAGAGACCAGGGGCCTTGTTCAGAGAAGTGTCCCTAAAGGCAATAGTATTGCTTTGGCGACATGTGTTTCCTTTGGTGTCTTCTTTTGTTGTGATTGGCTGGTTGGACAAACTGGAAGTCTGCCTACACTTTTCGGGTTTGTTCGACCAGCCAATCACCACCAAAGAAGACCCCAAAGGAGACACATATGTCACCAAAGCGATACTATCGCATTTAGCGACACTTCTCAGAATACGGCCCCAATAATGCCACTAATCTCCCACTGGCACGACTCCGAGTGTATGACACTGGTGCTTTTATAATAGTGAGACATCAGTAGAGCAAGGAAAAGAAGTGCACTTTTTTAATTAGTCAGCTGACAATTCTTTCTTTTGAAAACAAGAAGCATTATGTGCTTATCCATGTTTTCTTGTTTTTTACGGGTGTTAAATTTCCTGTCACAATTTAATTGCGTGCTAGGTATACTAGAAGCAAGGTGCACTGAAGATTAGCACCATCTGCTGAATTTGTTGAGAAATGAATTTGTAATTCTGCCATTAAGATTTTGTTTCTTGGGATTCCCTGGCTCAGAACTTGCACATCACACACATTCAAAGTCAGTAATGAGTGCATCATTTTTCATGACATGAAATTTGGGGAACAAAAAAAAAAAACAGAGAAACGACCGCTCTTTGTCCGTTATTTACCATGCAGTGTGTTTTCAGTGTTTGTAGCACCATTCGCATTGTATGTTTGGTGTT
Source organism: Hyalomma asiaticum (assembly GCA_013339685.2). Lineage (NCBI taxonomy): Eukaryota > Metazoa > Arthropoda > Arachnida > Ixodida > Ixodidae > Hyalomma > Hyalomma asiaticum. The sequence goes on from CM023489.1 coordinate 70,213,949, forward strand.
GCACAGTTGACTGCCATAATTGAAAACAAAGTGAGCATCATTTTAGTTTGGTAAGCTGGCTATGTAGTTATTTTTTACTTAATTTACACTGCAGATCAAAAATTTGTCCAAGCGGGAGAGGTGCGGGAGGCAAGATAAAAGACCAAACAGAAAAGATAACATGGAAGAATATACAGTATAGGAATAATGCACCGGTTAACATGGTGTGTCACTAATCAACACTGTGTATCAGAACACATCAAAAAGGAAAAAAAATGAAACAACACAAGAAAAGTGGAATGCTAATCTACTGCTGATAATATCGGTGAGGACAGTTGAGCTCTGAAGCCAGCATCTGACATACACTACTGGCATGTAAAGGGATAGGCAAGTGGTAATGTGGAACTCTAAATCATAATTTGTTATAGAGACAGTGGTATTGAGTGTGCTGGTATGCCTCTTGCTGATTTATTTACAGGAAGGTTTTAGTGGATTCCCTGATATTGGAGGGTACTACCATTTATGAAAATGGTGGCTGCACCAGCAGTGGCTGTAATTGGCTTACACCTACTGAACATATGTGTACTCACACCACTGGCCAGCACACATTTTCAGTGTCCTAGCTCATCATTGCATTTAAAAAAGTGGCTATCATTGAGGTTTTAATGACAATGAATGAACTTACCTATTTTGTCATCATCAGTCTTATTTCTCATCATTGCAGTGCTTGGCATCCCATATGTACTGTGGTGGAACTAGTGTCATCTTGCTTTCTTCAATTATGGCCTAAATTCTAGCACAAATATAAATTTGAAAAAAGCCAATACGAATGGCTGTTTAACTAAAGAACAGTGGAAAGGTATGGATTGATAAAAGTTGGGGGCAAAGCAAAGTGCTTCCGCCTCACCACCGGGATGTTTTGCTTTTGACAAGGCAATTCCACTGGCACTTCTACTTCATTCAGAATGAAATGGCTCACTTGTATTGCTAAATATCCATGCAAAGAAACGTTGTGTGAATGACTGTGAAGCTAGCTGTGCATTATGTTGTGTATCATATTACTTCATTACTTGCCAATAAGGGCAAAACAGTTCTTTATTTTATGTAGCTTGGCTCAGTACGGCTAGTTTCTCCATTATGTCTTCAAACTTGGTGCTTAGTCATGACAGTGTCATGCACTGTTGTGTGCTTCACTTGGTCTACTTTTTGTCTTGTTCCACTGTTGTTCTTATTTCTTGTGTTTTGTTGCTTTGCTAACAGCAATGTGTAGGAGGTTGTTGAATCACTTTGTTGAGGGAATGGCTGCATATTTGCTAGACTCCAAGCTGCCTTCTTCTGTTGTTGGCCACTGTTCACTCAAACGCACAATTTATTGAGCACAGAGCTGGTATAAGAGTGCCGGTAGTTCATTTCAATATTTACCATAAGAGTGAGGAGGAGGCACTGTAATGAACCCTGCTCAGGCGTTAATGAACAGTGCTCCCAGTGTTCACGATGACAACATATCTGGAATACACACAATGCCGTATATATTGTTTGTTTGGTCTGTGTTTGTTACAGAATTGGAGGCTGATGCTGCCTTTGTAATAAGACAGCTCAAGTACAGCCGCAAACTTCTTTAACTGGAGTGCGCGAGCGGCGACCGTTTTGTGCGTCAGCGCCGCATGACGGAGCCAACTTGCAAAAGGTTCGAGGCTATGCGCCCGCCGACGCCACGCGCTCGGCTTCGACCGTCGTCTGCTAGGCTGTTCTTTTTTGCGGTAGGCACGCCCTTATCAGCTTGATATCGACACCGTTTTCGGAACACAAGATACGAGCAAAACAATTCGCCTAGTCATGCGGTCTGTTCGTTGCAATCAAGCTGATAAGGGTGTGCCTACCGCAAAAAAAGAACAGCCTAGCAGACGACGGTCCAAGCCGACCGCGCAGCGTCGGTGGGTGCATAGCCTCGACCCTTTTGCAAGTTGACTCCGTCATGCGGCGCCGACGCGCAAAACGGTCGCCGCTCGCGCACTCCAGTTAAAGAAGTTGGCGGCTATACATCAGACACAGGGTGCACTTTCCTGCTGTTGTAGTCTACTGCTTTTGAGTTGTTGCGTAGAACAAGCAAAGTGAAAGTGGCTGCTATTGAGCGGACTATGTCTGCTTTCTCTTCCAGCAGAGAATGCTGCCTCTTCGGATATCAGTGATCCACTGACTTCTTCAGATATCAGTGATCCACTGATTGCGACAACTGCAAGTGGAGTGGCAGAGGAGTCTACACACTCCTACTCAGTGCACGGTCGATTAAAGTTGGTGTCAGTTAAGGAAGAGCCACATGATTCAGCTGCTTCAACTGAGTCAGAACCGAACAGTGGCAGCATCAAGTGCACATACTGTGGCAAGGCGTTTTCGAAGCGGTATTACCTGGTTCGTCACATGTGCGTCCACACAGGCGAGAAGCCCTACCAGTGCCATGTCTGCAAGAAGCGCTTCACGCAGAAGGGCACACTCAGCCAGCACATGCGCATACACACAAATTACAGACCCTTCCAGTGCCATCTCTGCCCGAAGGGCTTCATACAGCAAGGGCACACTCACTCAACACTTGCACTCCCACACAGGCGAGAAGCCGTACAAGTGCCGTGTGTGCAGCATGTCATTCGCCTGGAGGCGCTCGCTTGCAAAGCACCTGAAGTCGCATGGTGGGGCAGATGCTACTTGACGGTGACAATGGACATTTCCATTTGAGTGCTGCTAGCTTGTGTTTTCTTTATTGTGTATGCAGTATATCCTCATTACAACAGATCTGCTTATAACAGACATTGGATACAACATACCAAAGTGCGTTTTTGTGCTGCTCTTTGTATCTCATCCATTGATTGAACTTCTTTTACAATAGATTCTGATAAAACATACATTTGGATATAAGGGACTAAATTACAAGGCCAACTAACTGGTCAACACTCCTTTACATCAGACCTGTGTACAGTGGATGTGCCAAATTCAATAGCTTCCAAGTACAAACAGTGCTTGACAGCACCCGTGGGGTCAACAGAGTGAGATGCTGTGGTGGCATGTAAATTCAACGGCCTTCCTCCATCATGACGGCCTTGTCATGATGGAGGAATGCATATTGTCCAAACTGTTGCATGTTGTCCAAAGTGGACAAGCTCCTTTCAGAAAAGTTAAGAGGGGAATAAATCCATTGTCTTTGACTATGTCTGCGGCTTGTAATTCACTCTGGTTATAACACTCATTTAGTGTTTACATGAAAGTTTGTTTTAGCAGTATTTGTATTCCACATACTCCTTTTACAACCGGTCATGATCTTCACTATCAAGGTCTGTTGCAATGAGATTAGGCTGTAGTTTATTAGAATTACTGTGTTGACAGAATAATCATCGAAATAGAAAGGGCGCGAGGCAGTAACATTGCAAGCCATATTGGTGATGCGGCTTGCAGCTTAACTCCAACACCTTTGGATACAATTAGCAATAGATGGACGATTACAGTGCTTTACTATAGTGGATGTTTTTACAAGGGGACCTCTCCTTCTGAGGGCAGTTCCCTTGTCAAAACAGATGTTTGGCAAAAACAGGTTCTCCTGACTGTTTCAAAATAAACTTACTGCACGGACTGCCTACTGCCTTAAAGGACCCCTCGTCAAGTATTGCCATGTTGGGCTGACAAATACAATGGATATATTGCACTGCACTTGCATGAAAAATTATTTTGGCAGAACAATCCATATTGGGGCCCTAGACCTTGAGAACCTCCAGTGCATAACTTCACTTTGCCATGTGGCCTGATGAATTCTGAAGTTTGAAGACTACTGTGGTCTTTTAATTAGATTACATTGCATTTTACAATTTTCAGAATGCAGTGAAATTCTTAAATGGCTGCACATGATATTAGTACCATAAAGAACTAAATGGCAACAATGGGTAACAAGGATATTTGAAAATTCTTAATGAATTCACAAGTCCAGAGAGACGTAAACAAATATCTAATACAGCATAGTATCAAGGGGTAAAATTCTATCAAGAAAGAATACGGATACAAGGGCCCAGAAAATTGAAGTTAAACTCTTTGAGTGAAAATGGGAAAGAAAGGTAATTCAAGCCGCTCCTGTGTACCGCAACAAAACAAATTCAACCAGTGAGGTCATGAATCTGTACGAATTTTCTTTTAGGAGGCAGCACATTGTTGGAATGTCTATATATGGTTGTTTCAAGAGGAAATATATTCTTGCCTGAAATAAGATGATGAAACATGCTTTTGCTCCTTTGATTTATCGGTTCCTGAACGTTTGCTAAAAGTTATTGTAATGGTTGACGATTAGTGCTTTCGGTGTCTCTGAAATGTTGCTATTTTCACTGTTTGCAAGAAGCATTTTGAAGACTTCGCAGAAAATTGTTTGATCCCTTTTCAATTAAAATCCCCTAGCTAAAATGGAGCAAAAAAAATTACATGGATCACCAGAGGCTATTACGTAGAAATGCCTCGCAACTTTTTACAGAAGTTCTCTGCCAGGTAAGATATATTTACCTTTCTTCATTGCTGTAGTTACTGTGTGCAGATTCAAGAAAAAAAATTTTTATAATTGGACACAGTGCATTAGTTTGATAGTAATGGCTCTGTAATTGGGAAAATAAAAAAGGATCTGCGTTCCACTTGCAGTGAGACATAAGTTCCTTTAGAGAGGTAAGTGCTAAATTTAATGTAGCAAAGCATGATTCCTTTGTACGGAGACATTTTCCCATTTCATACTGTTTCATGTACCATCCTTTACAGACTTTTTTATCGGACCTGTTTTTATTGCAATAGAAGGTGCACCAATCGAAGTGTACAAGCTTGCAGTGGTTTCACTAGGAGGGCAGCAGAAATTTCTAAAATGGAATTTTCCAATTTTCGTGGTCACCCCTTCTGTATGTGTAAGAATATAGGCAACACTGGATACTGGGTTTTTCTAACAGTAATTTAAAAGTAAAAGTGACTCTCCGTCATAAGGAAAACGTACCTGTGTGTGTCAAATACATTGTAAGTAATGCATTTTTGTTTTGAAACGATAATTGAACCTGCTTGGGTATTGAGTTTTCGTTACATATGGTGATAGGCACTTATCGCTGAGGGTGGTGGCACCGGTCACTTATTGTGACTTGGGGATCATGCTAAAAATATCCCCTTTTCACGGGGTACAAATATACTCGTTTTCGCCAATGTGAGGAACGATTGCTCCATTTTCACCACAACCTAAAAAAAAAAGTCCAAGCGGCAAGCAGTCCCTTCGCCATATTCTGATTTCACCATTTTTGAATGGCTACTCAGTACTTTCGAAGTAGTTATTTGCGTTGTTGTGTAATTAAGTTGATGGATTGGCTTGATGCCACTGCATCATGTCAGCTGCGGGTTTTGCAGCCCATCTTGAGCGCCACGTTTGATATTCGTCTGCAGTAAAAGTCATCGTCAAACTGCGTCATTCCAGAGGAAGTTCTTTGAAGAGCGACGGAGGCTATTCCAGCATTTGCAGTATATAAAACTATTGTCACCTCCATAACACTTGGAAAGTGCGTGGCGTCACATAGGTATATTTACGACTGATAGGCTGATAGCCGCATCGCAGTGATAATGGCATGCGCAGTGAAATATTTTGCTTAAGGCACTTTCCTCTCAACTATGCGCATGTGCCATAAGAACAATTGCTTATGACATTTTAATTTATAGGTCTGTCCATTTATTATAAGCTTCAGACGCATCTGACAGACACATTTAAGTATGCGGCAATAATAAGTGGACCATGGCGGCCAGCATCACATAGCTCACACTGGAGAGGCAGAGGACTCGCCACTTATAGGCTCCTCTAAGACTACTGTCGTGCTACGTTCAACAAACCCTTTAATAAATGCCCCATTTAATGACAAGAATAAGTGCAAAAAGCGAATTCAAATATGGTGGACGTGAGGCTTTCTACAGACAAGGCTTTCGGCCTGTCACCACGGTTCGCACCACTTCCCTTTAAGACAAACGAGCAGGGACGTGTCCTATTCATAACGGGATGGTGGACCTCGCGCCACCTGGTACAGCTCCCAGCTATGTCGGAGAAAAAGGTCTACCACTGTGAAACTTTTAAAGACGATAGTCTTTCTTGGGATGCTTGAATGCAGAAACTTTGGTCTGTTTGTCTGTCTGTCACACGATTCAGCCACCCGGCCAAAGTTTAAGCACTTGCCTAACGCCCAGCCATCTTGAACTGGTACTTGCATTCATAATTGTGAACATTGTCAATCAAAAAGCAAATATTACGCATATCTGAGGTGCAACGTCAATACGTTTTTATTAAGAGGCGTGTTCCTTTACTAGAAAATTTATAGATATAATTCCAAAGACTCTAGTGTTTTTTAGGCTGCGCTAAAAATGCGACGCTATGCACGAAAAAGGCCTCTGCCGACGATTTGGTGCTGCCACCTAGCAGTTGCCCAGGGATTCTGCACAAGCTCATGTTTCCCGAAGGCGCTGCCAGAGGGCGTCCATATCTTATGCAGCGTAGTACGGCCGGCAGAAAACTATCGTCTTTCGACGATATTTTCAGCGAAGCACGCAGGTACGTTGCCAATTTTTTTATCGGAGTTTCTCGCAAAGTCGTAACAAATTAAGGTCAATATAATTTGAGGGCTCCGAATGATAGTAAAATATTTACGGGGCTGTACGATACTAGAGGGAAAATTTACAGCGCAAACACAAAGATACACCACAGGAAGGAAATGACACTCACAAGCGCAGACTATCACACGGCACACGGGACGTAGGGAGCAGAGGAGGATGCCAGATCCAACACGGTGATCCCTACGTCCCGTGTGCCGTCGGTGTGGTTTACTCCATCCCGCTCTCATGTGGTAAGACCTACGTTGGTCAAACTGGAAGGTGCGACAACGAGCGACTCGGGGAACATGCGCAAAAAATTAACAAGAACGCAGATAAAGGAGCCCATCTTGTGGCTCATATTAACTCCTGCTGCAATTGTGAAGCACGATTTAAAGGGACGTCGATACTTGGCAGAAGCAAAAATGAGCATGCGCGGCTGGCTTTAGAAGCTTTTCACATTAGGAAAAGAGATCACCTATGTATAAGCGACACATCTTTGTCTCTGCACCCATCTGAATTTGAATTCATGTCATCCCGTATCTAATACAGAGATCCACATTTTCACCTTATCACTTTGGTTTTTGTTGTGGCGAATGTGCGGTGGGGCTGCCTTGAAAGTATATATGCATTGACAACAGCAGTATTAAATCAGTTGATAGTCAGCGCTTGTGAGTGTCATTTCCTTCCTGTGGTGTGTCTTTGTGTTTGCGCTGTAAATTTTCCCTCTGAGATCATGTACCAACTAGGCCCGAATGAAGTTTTACTGTACGATACTAGAAGCGTTGAAGCGTTTGTAACTAGGTACGCCGAACATACTCTGCGTGGCGACCTTTTTTGGAGAAATTTGTAACAGAATGGCGACCTTTGGCGACTTCTAGCTCATCGTTTGGCGAAATGGACTCGAAACTCAGCGGCAACCCTGCCTCGCCACGGTGGTCTATAGTAGC
>CM023489.1:70221598-70246625 GCA_013339685.2 Hyalomma asiaticum
TGGCGGAAATACAGGCTGACGTGGTCGCGCGTAAACATGCACCTGTACAGTCGCGCATTGACAATTTTTTCCATCCACTGGGACCATAAAAGTACTTTTTTTCTGGCGAATCCCTTTTTTTCGGACTCTCGATTATTCGGACTTTTCGGCAGTTCCCGTCGAGTCCGAATAAACGGTCGGCAACTGTAGAGAAAATTCGGAGGAAGGAAGGGTTCAACCGTACACTATGCAAGGTTTTGTTCATATATGTGTCTCACCATTCCCCATACACAAACACATGCAGATAAAGGAATGAACTCAGTGAAATTAAACGCTACGACCCTCATTTGGGCTATTCCATTTGGTCCACATGCAATATTTGGTAACCCAGAGCAGGAGTGAATTTCTTACATAACAACAATTGAGTCAAGAACAAGTGGTACCTGTTACTAATTTAGGAGTGGTGCACATATCCTACACTTTAGGCTTGGTGGTTTAAATCTTCCTAGACATGCTTATGTTAGTTTTTCAGTACGAGTGGAGATGTAGGTATAGTTAAGGCCCCTAGCTTTCCGCGAAAAATCACGGAATTGACGTTTTTTCGCGGAAAAGTGAAAAAAAGGTTGATTCCGCAGAAAATAACTGAACTTGCGTTTTTTTTTCGCGGAAATGCAAAATAAAAAGCGTTACAGACCACGCCTCTGTGAACTACCCAGATTACGTCGGTCTACAAGGAGTTGATGTGAGAAAGCGTACAATCTTGACTTCGATATCCTAATAATTAAGTTTTTGGCCCCAGAAGCTTTCTCTGGTGGACATGCATCTTATGATCTTTGTTTCGAACGCCCGCTGACAGGTTTCCGGGCACGCAAAGAAGAATCAACGCCGCTATGTAAAATAACTCGCCTTTGGTATGAGCTTTCATTATAAAATGGGTGCGTCACCATTAGCACTTTACTGGGTACAGATATGACACAGACTGGTTGTAATCGAGCGCGAAATGGGGCTGTGTGACGTACTCGCACGGAGTGCGTACTCGCAACCACGCTCGCAACATGTTTTGTCGCGAAGGCGGTTCCGGTTTCGTACTCGATGGCAACGCAGAGGTAATATTTTTGTACTCTCTTTACAAAAAAGAAAAAAAGTTCGCGTTAGATGTGAGCAAATAAATGCGCTGGTATATTTTATTAGTGCATGGAAAAATGATTCATTTGCTCAATTAGCGAAAGAAATTGAAGCTGCCACCAATCGCAAGCGGCTTAATGGTAGCCGTACGTAGCCGTAGGGTCGTAGCCACCTATCCATCCAACGTACTCGCTTTGTGCGACTGCACGTGCGAGTATTCCCGTTTGCTTTGATTCGAGATCGATGCACGAATCGAGATGGCACCTTCAGGATCTCATTTAAGCAAAAAGACAGCCAAGGAACGCGCTCGAGAATACAAGCACGCTGACTTTTACGAAGATGGAGGTGTGCTTTTTTGCCGGACTTGTGCGAGAGCAGTTGACCATCGCCGCAAGTCGACTATTGACAAGCACATCGGGAGCAGCCGTCATCGTAAGAATGCCGAAACAAGGGACTCCTCTAAGCGAAAAAGTGGCGAAGAACAATCAGAAGACGGAGCGGGGGGTTCAGGAACGCCGAGAAAGCAAAGTCAACTGCAAACGCTGGAATCTGCAATCACGGCTGGTGAAGCGAGGAACGACGTTGTTCTAAAATTCTTGGATGCTCTGATATCTGCAAATATTCCCCTTGAAAAGGTGGACAACCCGAAACTGAGAACGTTTCTACAGACACACGTCCGGAACGGCGGGTCGGTGCCTGGATCTGATGCACTCCGCCGACGACTTCCAGAACTGTTTGAGAAGCACGAGGCAAATTTGAAAGCTATGTTTCAAGGCACCACAGTTTCAGTAATTACAGATGAAACAACCGATGACCGATCAAAATCGGTTGTGAACGTGCTGTTCGTTCAGTCGGCCAGAAGTGCGAGTACTTCGCTGCAACCTGTACTCGTGGAAGTGAAATTCGTGGATGAAGTGAACTCGTCCGTGATAGGCCGCATTGTGACAAGAACACTGACGAGGTTGGATTTGAGGATGTATCGGGCTTTGTTAGCGATAACGCTAGTTATATGGTGAAGTCCTTTAAGGAGTGCATAAAGCAACTTTGCGAGGGTGCTGTTCACATTACGTGTGTAGCTCATACAGTGAACATCGTTGGCAGTACACTGCAGGCATCTTTTCCCTCAGTGGACAAGTTTGTCGCCTGTATGAATCTCTCAAGTAGAAAGAGAGCTTTCTACAAATCACATCTGGAAGAGTGTGGAGTTCAATGTGCCAAGGCATCCAAAGCAGGTGGAATTGAGGCTGTTGAACAGCATTCTGCCTACTTTGAGCACTATCCTACCTTGCTTGAGCAAGTCCACCACAAGTATGGAGAAGCAGCGTGCGTCGATTCCCTTCTGAAACTTCTTACTGAACACTCAACTGAGCTTAAGTACAGCATGCGCTGCATTGCAGTATTTGGAAAAAAAGTTTCAAGCTTGCTGAAAGCAGCAGAGGGTCAGCGCGTAGCCTGCCACAAAGCGTACAATGCTTTGTTTACACTTTGGGGTTACCTTGAAGCAGCTGCAAAGGAGGATTTTGCAGCACAATTGAAGAGAGAAGATGTTGCACATGATGAGGCCCATCATATTGAGATCAAGATGAAGGCTGCAATGACCAAAGCGGCTAACAAAGCACTAGTATACTTGGAGAAATCCAACACCTGGAAGTTCTTCAAGGATATTAGGTCCTTGGATCCTCTGCAAGTTGGGTGTCTTTCCAAGAAAAGGTCTGAGTTGACAGGTGTGCCTCAGCTAGCAGACGAATCGCTAGTTCTAGCTGCTGAATGGGAGGTGTACCTGAAGAGTGCCCAAGAACTAAAGACCAGTGACAAGGACCTGGCTCGATTTCTTTCCAAACAAGAAAATCCAGGAGGAGACTTCGATGTCCTGGCTTTCTGGGCAGGGATGGAGCAGCTCACTCCGACCCTTTCGTCAATTGCCCTGAAATACTTGGCAATACCAATAAACTCTGTTGATGTAGAGAGATCATTTAGCCGTTATGGTGACATTGTGTCCCATAAGCGTCACTCTCTAAGTGAAGAGAGCACCAAGTACCATCTGATGCTCTGCCATAATAGCTTCCTACAATTTTAGTTATTGCAGGCAAGTTTCGAGCCTGAACATGTTCAATAAATAAACTGTTAAATGTGCCTGGCGTCTGTTCAATATTGCCGCAAAAATTTGCATGTTTAAGGTTGTCACGGAATTTTGCAGATTTCTCTATGTGGTATTGCAGAATTTCAAATTTTCCATCGCATAAAGTTAGGGGCCCTAGGTATAGTTGTAGGAGTAGACAGGCTCGAAGGATGGTGATAAAGTGTACTGAAGGTTGAACTCTACCAGGCCTGCATACTAAAAATGCTAGCGAGGTTTAAATGATATCAATAAAGATGAGGGAAATGATCCCATACAAACAAATTCGTTGCAATGATTCTAACCACGTCCACTTAAAAAATAGGACATTGCAACACATATGCCAACATTGCTAATGTATTGGTTTATCCAAGCATATAACAGCGGTTAGATTGCTGTCTGGCTTATCTGCAGCTCTGAGAATAGATGAGTGTCAAGTTGAGGACTAGCAAAATATCACATATGGTCCAGACAATTCGAGGAAAAGCTACAAATTATAAAAGTTTACAGTGTCTGTTATAAAAGTAATGCACATAGTATTGTTGTAAAAGGACAATCCATGGTGGCATGGTAAAACCGGACGGGCAACATTGTTAGGTGCCTGCCTCTCGGTGTGTGCCTCCATAGGAAACGTTTTCTTGACCTCGTACCACAACGCAATGGAGCATTAGCTCTTGAACAGCAATATGCTATCAAGTTGTGTGTGAAGCTTAGAAAGAATCCGCCTCTTGCATGTCTGTGGCACCCTTCTGCGGACACTGGCACGAAACAAGGTGTATGGCGTTGCACTGAATCTGTTGTCTGTAACAGCAGCATTTCTCTATGGGACAACATGGGCGGGCAGCGACACATATAGCGAGTGTCGTACTTATTTTTCATTTGAAGCACTGTACCCACTTCTGGGAGGCCTCACCGTCTGTGAACTCCAACAGCGAAAAGAAGAGCCACCCATGAGAAAGCTTTTGGAGTCTAGAAAAAATGCCGCCCGAACAAGAAAGGCAAAGCAAAGCACTTCGCATACGGCCATTCAGTTGAAGGGTGGAAGCCGGTTTGTTCGAGATGGCATGCCTAAAGTAGAGGTATGTCCCGTGAAAGCATACGCACCTGCATCCAAGAGAGCCCACTGGCCTGCCCTCCCACAACCCCATAAACAATACCGTTCTGCCTCTCAATATCCTGGCAAAGCCCGTGCATGCATGTGCTGTAAAAGACACAAAGCTCTGTTGACTCTCTTACATTTTTCCTGTTTTTGTTCCTTTTTATATCCCTCCTCGCGAAAATAAATGCGTCTTCTTGGTGCACTGTAAGTTCACGAATGTGCTGGTCTCTTCAATGCGCGCAAGTTGGCCCACGCGGAGTGTGGGGATGTGGCAGGAAAGCATCAGGGATCGACATCTGTAGGACATAGCCCGCGAGCATGCGGCACCACAAGCCCAGTAACAACTAAAAGCTCCTCAAAAACAAGTTTGCACGGCTGTGGCCAAGGTCACGTTGTCTGCTAAGCTGCTAAAAGACGTAGGAATACCTTTTGCTGACTTTTTTATTTGCTATTTTGTTGTTTTTCGCTTGTCCCCTTTGCGTTTCTTCCATCGAAAATGAACCAGTCGTCTTGGTGTGGTGAACGTGAACGGACGTGTCGTCTCTTTTGCAATTCGGGAATGTTTCTCTATGAATAAGCATACGGAGAGATAGCTAGAGCTCAATCCGTGCTTCTGACAGTAGAGTTTGTTCAAGCCACGGAGCAGCAACATACCTGGACACCGTCACGAACAGATGTACAACAACACCAGGATCAATGAAAACGTCAAGCAAGAGGCAGCTGAGAATTTATCGCAGGAAGTGAATCGCGGTGTTATCTTACAACAATGAACGGATCATGTGTATGTGCACGATCTAATGTTTAATGAGTTGAACCACAAGTCAACTCGAAATTATCGGAAGTGCTAGTCTTCCCGCGCTGAATGGTGCTCCTTTGATATGACGCTGTCAAAAGAATACAACAGGCGACGTGCTGGCACCTTCTGTCTAGCCGGGCGAGTTTTGTTTATTGTGACGTTCCGAGTGATCATGTGTATTGCGGGGCCTCTGCGTTTGTGTATACAGTAGACTCCCTTTAAGACGAACTTTAAGACGAACTTTAAGACTAGCCCAGGTGGATCTAAACATCTTACTTCAAAAAGTCAATCAAGTAGACTTGCAAATAGGAAAGAAATACAAATGAAACCATAATTTTACCCAACTTGAAAACTGTCTTCACGTAATGGCAAGCAGCCATAAATAACATTTCATCTAGTATCCTCCAGTATCTCCATGCTGCTAGGAAAGGTTGTTTATTAGAGAACTTAAGCAGGCACATGCTGCCTCCCATATTCTTCGAAAGCACTTCTGCAGTGAGCATGTGAGTTGTGTTGCCGGTCAATGTGTTAGGCATTGAGGCGCATCTTTGAGGATACTCACATATGGATTCATGTCCCCCAGGACTCCTTTACTGCCCACACTAGAAACTAGGCCTGTCTTTCTTCAGGACAGCTTTCCTGCACTTGCCCCAGAAGGTGATCATCAGCCAAAAGGTCTAATGTGTACACTTTGTTGTGGATAAAAAGCAGCGTTCACCTTTTTATATCGGCCCCCTTTTTCTTGCCCCTTTGTGGGATCCCAGGTCCTCCCTTTTGTTTTGTTCTGCTTTGCTTTACCTCTGCTCTACTAGTTGGGGGCCAGAGGGGAATGGAGGGGCGCAACATTTTCAAGTCACCAATGTCTCTGTGTAAGCCTTCTTGGGTTCTTTTGCCTTGTTTTACTTTGTACTCTCCCTGTAGGTGCTGAACAGGAGGTGGGGAGACAACAAAAGGGCCCAAGAAGGCAGGGTGCCCCTAGCACTTGGGGTCCCCAACAATAAAACTCTGTAGTTTTATTGCTGGCACCCCAGTGGCTCTGCTTACTTAGTCTTTGGTTCTTTTGTACTCCCCTTGGTGGGGAGAAAATAAAAGAACCCAGCTATCCAGCCCTTGGGACCACCTACAATAAAATAGGGGCGGCTGTCCACAGCACTGGGAAAGTTATTAACAGAAGGTTACCTGTGAAGGGGTTCGTCTTAAAGAGGATTTCTTTTGCATTGAGTTTATGGGAAACCAAACGAACATACACATTTTGTTTGTTGTATCCAAGAATTTGTTATAACAGAGTTCATTTTAACGGGAGTTCACTGTACCTGTCATCGTTACACAAACTGTTTAACTGCGGGAGCGATGGTTTTAATGAAATACATGCTCTCATATGTGTTCAACACGCGTTCCTCACTGCTAAGGCAGTGTCAGATAGGCAGCATTTTCCTGCCTACATTGTGCAGTGATGTGAGAGAACTTCACGCTACCAAAACTGTGTGTGAGGATGGCATACCACCATAAATGGCGTCGAGTGTGATCACTGTCAGTAATGGGTACATCGTTTCCCATTGTGCGCACCTGTACAGGTCATTTGTGCCGGTTGCAGCGCATGTGCACTCGGACCGTGCGAAAGGCGGATTATAGCAACTGGAACATTCCAAATGCTTCAAGAGGCCTTCAAGGACGACTGCGTTTCAGGATCACAGTGCAGGAGGTGGCACAAGGCATTAAAGGAGGGCCAGGAGGAGGTTACTGAAGAACCGCATTCTCATGCCCAGAAATGACCAAAACCGACGAAAACGTGGATCGCGTGCGCAAAGCTTTGCATTCCGACCATCCATTGAGCATCCGGCAAAAGTTGCTCACACCCTAAACATATTGCAGGGGGAAACTGTCAGCTAAGCCTTTCACCTGCAAGTACTCAAGAGATTGAAACACCGGGTCGTATGCACGAGGACTGACATCGGAGACATGGTCAAGCTCCACCGTGGCAATAACCCCAGCCACACGTCCTTCAATGTTGCCAGCTTCCTGCCCTGGAGCAACGCCCTGGTGGTCCCCCAGTAGAGCACTGCACGGGCCCGGGCCCGGCCCGGCCCGCGGGCCGGGTAAGTAACTGTTAAATCGGGCCCGGGCCGGGCCCGGGCCTGGGTCAGGCCCGAAGCAGGCCCGGTTCTCATACGTGTCGGTAATGGCGCGTGTATGCTTTTGGTTTTGTTGTTTCTTGGGATTTAACGTCCCGAACCTAGTCAGGCTATGTGAGACGCCGTAGTGGAAGTCTCCGGGCAATTTAGACCACCTGAAGTGCATTAGCGTGCACTGAAAGGCAGCACTGCAGCAAGTGCGAAGCAACGGTACACTGCCCAGATTAGTGCATATAAGATGCACTCATGGGTATCATGGGAAACATTTCTAGCATGCAGCTACGCTCCCATGCCCGCCTCGCCTGCTTCCGCCTTCGTGACTTTGTAGACTGGTCAACGCGACTCGTAAGTCATTAGGACTTGAGGAGCTGCTTTTCCTGCAGTTTAAGCGCAAGAAGAGAAGTGACTCCTGTCACAGGGTCGCCGATCCACGCAGATGGTGCTGATTTTTGTGCTAGCAAGGCAGTTGCAAATATTTATGATTTGGCAATTAGAGAGTCAGAACTAGCATTTAACTCGGATTCTCATCACATCGAGTGTGCATTTGCTGATTCTCACGGCCACCTTTGTCTTCGTCACACTTCGTCAGTAATTCATAAGTTTCGTCATTCGTCGGAGCACAAGTGTTCTCGTGGCGCTCAAAAACGTGGACGCGCTCCCGAAACAGAAGTGAGCAAGCACCTAAGGAAGGTGATAATCAATATGATTTACTGCAGTGCACTTTGTAACAGGCGTGTGTATTGGCACCCTTTACCGCACAAATATCTAAGGGCTCCAGAGACACCCCGTGTGGACGAATTTTCATCCCTTCAAGCTTCCATCTGCCTTCGAACATCTGCCTTCGAACACACATCAAAACGGGAGACATGAACCCCTCCTCTAGTAAAAAAAAAAAAAAAAAAAAAACGTGTGGCAGCTCCGCTGCTGTGAAACCTCGGGACGTGCGTAGCACGGACACCCAGTGATTCCCGTTCGTAGAGTTCCCACTGCTCCGTGGACCAAAGCGTCAATGACCTCAATGCTTGTGGTAAGCAAGTAGGGTTTCCCCGGCACGAGTAGAATTTGTTAGCCAGAATCGCTAAGTTGGTGTGCGACATGTGTGCTACTTTTTCTTTTACATTTATCGGCTGCGGTATCACCGTCGCGTGTTAAGTGTACCACGATCCAAAATCGTGGCGCGGCTAGCTCGGTGCGTGCGCTAACATAAGTTGATTATAGTGGGTAATACAGGTTTTGCGTAAGCTATATACAGAGGCATAGACTAAGTATTCTGTGCCGCACTTGACATGCTTGACACCCTACACGTTGAAACAAAAGCAGAAGGGCCCAAGTTCATTCATATGATGGAACACATAACTTCTTTTATTGACGGAGCAGTTGACACCTTCTGAAATGAAGCCTTTAGTGAAGCAATAGAATATGCGAGATCCGCGTGAAATGTCCTTCCACGTGGGCGCTACCCCTCTCAGAAGTTTGCTTTTCCTCTACTCTCCGCCTTTTCCTGCCCATCGTAGTCACCACTTTTTCCTTTCTGGCACACGTCGCCTCCACCGTCACAGCCGCCAGCTGCAAGACTACAACCACGACTGCGAGCCACAGACAGTCAGACTTCGCTCCCCTGTTTGCACCAAGGTCTCTGGTCCTCGGCGGCAACCAACTCGCCCGATTGCAGTCATTGCATGGGATCACGCTCCGGACACCAGACCCGCCGCGTTCGACTGGAAGCGCAAGAAGCCACCGGCTAGTTCAGTTGGGCGCTCTAATAAGCAGTTATTTCGGAAGCCCTTAGTCCGGTCTTGATTTAAAGTATCACACTTTCAAAGACCGAGGACGGTCAAACAAAGGCGACGAGATAGGCATCTAAAGCGAATAGCGAGGACGGTATGTCGCTCGCTAATGTGTGGCTTGCTTTGACATATCTATGGCACTGCGGTGGCGGTGGTTCGGCGAACAAAGGTGCGGAAGAGGACTCCCTTCTTTGTAGAATGAAAATGTAGCGTACGTTGGAGACAGTTGCCTACCGAGGAGCCGAAACGACAGGTTTAATAACGCTACTCAGCCTGGCGAATCCTCCCAGGAGTAGTTAGAGCGCATTTTTTTCTCCCTCTCGTTGCATTGCGCAATAAACGAAGTTTGCAGGATAAGTTCTGCGCTATTTACTCAATAGTCCCAGCAATTATAGTAAAGCCAATTATAAATGTCTGCCGTTTTTCCACTTTATGTTGGCGTTGTATGATGTAGTCGTTCTTTGAAAAGAAATAAGAACATTGCACGGCCAGCACTGCGTGCATGAGACAGCCAGATATGCCTCCTCATATAACTCCCTGCAATTCTTTCGCTAAAGTGTTACAGGTGTAATTAACCGAAGGTAAACACAGTACCAGTGCAAATAGTGACACTGTCATGCTGTTACGGTGAGATGTGTTTATTCGGGGATGACGATCAATGAGAGAGGCCTAGGGACCGAAGGGACCACAGTGCTTGCTAGCGTCTTCTTCCTCTGCTTCTAAGCATCCACCGCGTACCGTAGCATTTCCCCCCTGGCAGACGATGCCCACCGGGCGAGTCACGTCGTGTCCCGATGGTGGAAACGTTTAAGGCGAGCGACATGGACGACGTCGGTTTCGCTTGAGCGACGGCCAGCAGACAGGAGTCGAGATATCACGTAAGTGACATCACTGAGGCGTGCGATGACGACGAAGGGGCCGGTGTAGTGGGCCAGGAACTTTTGGTATAGGCCACGCTTGCGAAGTGGTGTCCATAGCCACACCAAGTCGCCTTTCTCATACGACACGGGCTGATGACGCTTGTCATAGCAGATCTTTGAGCGGTCTTGAGAAGCGAAGGTTCGAAGGCGTGCGATGCGTCGGGCCTCTTCTGCACGGCAAAGCGTTTCGGCCAGTGAAGGCTCGTCTGTTTCAGAATATGCCAGAATCGAATCAAGAGCTGTGCGGGGCTTTCGTACATATAGGAGATAGAAGGGGCTGTATCCGGTGGTTTCATGTCGTGCAGTATTGTAGGCGAATGTTATGAAAGGCAAAACAGTGTCCCAAGTTTTGTGAGCTGAATCGACATACATTGAAAGCATGTTAATGAGAGTTCTGTTGGTGCGTTCAGTTAGACCGTTAGTCTGCGGGTGATACGGGGTGGCGTGACGAAAACGGGACATAGAAAGGCGCAGCAGTTCTTCAACCACATCAGCAACAAATTGCCGGCCACGATCACTGATAATGACACGAGGAGATCCGTGTCGTAATATAATGGATGACAGCACGAAGCGGGAGACCTCAGCGGCTGTTGCAGCAGGAATCGCCTCACTTTCGGCATAGCGGGTTAGGTGATCGACGCACACTATAATCCAGCGGTTGCCCGACGTTGATCGCGGAAAAGGGCCGAGCAGGTCAATACCGACGACTTCAAACGGTGAAGCAGGGGGTGAGATGGGATGGAGAAGTCCTGCAGGGCCGCTAGTTGGACGCTTGTGGCGCTGGCATTGCTCGCAGCTGGCAACGTACGCGGTTACACTCTGGCGCATTTTCGGCCAGAAGAATCGTTTGTGTGTGTGCCGAAAGGTCCTGGCAAAACCCATATGCCCAGAAGTAGGGTCGTCGTGCATTGCTTGGAGCACGTCACGTCGCAATGTTCTTGGCACAACTAGAAGCAAGCGGGCGCCATTGCTAGAGTAATTCCGCTTGTACAGAATGCCATCCTTTACAAGGAAACGACGTTGACCATGCGCTTCCGATAGAAAGTAATGAGCTAAGCTGCTGTCGCTGCGTTGCTCCCTGCGAAAAGTGGCAAGGTCGGGAAATGGAGGGTCAACAACCGCCAAGTATTCGTCGAAATTGTCTGCGTCGCAGTCGGTCGTCGGTAGAGGAAACCTTGACTGACAGTCAGCATCGGCATGACGGCGACGACTCTTGTAAGAAATCTCAGTCATATTCTTGCAATCGTAGGGCCCAACGAGCAAGACGGCCGGATGGGTCACGTAATCCGGTGAGCCAGCATAAAGAATGATGGTCGGTGACAATTGAGAATCGGTGTCCATACAGATACGGACGAAACTTGTGGACGGCGAACACGACCGCGAGGTATTCTTGCTCCGTTACAGTGTAGTTGCGTTCAGGCTTACTCAGACAGCGACTGGCATAGGCAAACACGTGTTCTAGGTCGTCATGGCGTTGTACCAAAACAGCCCCGAGGCCTATACCACTGGCGTCGGTGTGTACTTCAGTGGGAGCAGCTGGATTATAGTGGCGAAGTACGGGCCCAGAGGTAAGGAGAAACTTTAGCCGTGAAAACGATGTCTCACAATCTGCTGACCACTGGAACGGCACGTCTTTGTTGAGTAGACACGTCAGGGGGTAAGCTAAGTCGGCAAATTTAGGCACGAAACGGCGGAAATATGAGCACAAGCCCAGAAAACTGCGTAGCTCTCGTAGTGTCCGCGGTTGTTGGAAGCTACTAACTGCAGTAACCTTCTGGGGGTCAGGACGAATGCCGTCTTTGTCAACAAGATGACCGAGAACCAGAGTCTCACGGTTTCCAAAGTGGCACTTCTTAGAATTCAAGGTGAGTGAAGCTCGCTCAAGCGCTGTAAGTACTATGTCAAGACGGCAATTGTGCTCTTCAAATGTGCGGCCAAAAATGACGATGTCGTCAAGGTAACATAGGCAAATTTCCCACTTCAGTCCTCGCAGAATAGTGTCCATAAAGCGCTCAAACGTTGCTGGGGCGTTACATAGACCAAACGGCATTACATTGAATTCAAACAAGCCATCCAGGGTGACCAAGGCTGTCTTCTCCTTGTCATCTGAATGCATGGGAATTTGCCAGTAACCAGACCTTAGATCCACGGAGGAAAAATACGAGGCACAATGCAAGCAGTCAATGACGTCATCAATCCTGGGAAGCGGGTATACGTCTTTTTTGGTGATGGAATTGAGGCGCCGATAATCCACGCAGAATCTCCAGGAACCGTCTTTCTTTTTTACAAGTATCACAGGTGCAGCCCAAGGGCTGCACGACTCTTGAATGACGTTCTTCTTAAGCATGCCTTCGATCTGTTCAGCAATAATTTTGCGCTCTGCAGATGAGACTCTATATGGTTTCTGCCGGATAGGATGCGCGGATCCTGTGTCGATCACGTGACGGGTACGTGACTCTGGTACTCCATGTGGTTCATCGCTCTGTGCAAAATCAAAGATGGTGGCATGCTTGACCAAGATGTGAGCCAAGGCCTGGCGCTTTTCTGACGACAAGGACTTGTTGATCATGCTCAAGAACTTCGCCTCCGTAGGGTGAGTCACAGGAACATGACTCACTGACTGGTCGCCTAAGGCTGCAATACAGCAGTCAGTCGCTTTCCGTTCGAAAAGAGCGAGTCGCATCCCATTGGCCAGCACCACAGGCTCATTAGCACAATTTAGCACCCATAGTGAAGATAGCCCATCGGTGATAGAAAGCACGCAACGGGGCACGAACACATTTTTCTTAGCGCAGTTGAGAGGGACCGGCTCCACGAGGACATCAAACGTGCCAGTGACTGCAGCAGAGCTATCAACTGGCACCCGTTTCATCGACTGGGGCGGCAAGAGGACATCGTCGATGACAGTGAGGGTTCCTTGACAGCTTGGAGACCCCTCACAAAACGTAGATAACAGAATTTCACCAGCGCCGCAATCTACAGTTGCGCCACACTCTTGTAGAAAATCGATCCCCAAAATTACGTCGTGTGTGGAACTGGTCAGAACAGCAAATTCAACTTTGAACACTCTGTGACCTAATGCGACACTCACAACACACACCCCGATAGGACACAATGACTCCCCGCTCACTGCACGAAACGTAGCACAGTTTTCCCAGCAAAACATAACTTTGTGTCCTAACCGTGATTTAAAATTCAAACTCATAACTGACACAGTTGCTCCAGTGTCTATTAAAGCCAACGTAGGACGTCCATCTACGAGCACATGGACCTTATTTTGCATCATAGACACTGGTAGAGGCATGCTTCGGTGTAGTGAAAAATGTTCGGCGACCTCACCTCCATCGGCCGCACCACCTAGTTTCCCGGCGGTGGGGAAAAGGCACGGCGACTAGGGGATGGAGAACGGCGCTGGCGTGCAGTTGGGGGCGTCAGGCTTCGTACGGAGGAGGGCGAGTCACCGCGGGTGGTCTGTCGGAAGCCGTTGCCAATGGACGTGTCGCTACGGGAGTTCTGCTGGAAGCCGCTCCCGAAGTACGTGTCCCGTGTCCAGCGACCACCACCGCGTCGGCTGTTGCGTCGAGGGGACACCGGCGGTTGCTCATAATACCGTGATTGTGCGAGTCGACGCTCAGAACAGAAGCGAGCCACATGCCCACGGACACCGCAATGGTAGCACCGCGGTGCATCACGCACATCACCAAACCTTCCACTTTGCTCCACATATTCGGATTGATCTTCCCACGATGACACCATGGGATGTGGTTGGTTGGAGGCACCCTGCAGACGATCACGACGATGCCAATCGTAGATCGGTCGCTCCGCGGATCTTGAACCGCCCACATGACCGTATCCCCTGGCATCAACGGATGCACACGTCGCGTCGTAGGGAAAAGAGGCTTCGCTCACCCGCGCCCTTGTCGCAGCGGCAGCTTCACATCGACCAAGTTCTTCCCGTACTATTTGCCTGATGGTCGCCGCAAGATCGCAGGATGTTACAGGGCTGACGTCAGCACATTCAACACTGGCGACGGTGGTGACGTTGGCGAGTCTACCGAACTTGGGCGTGATGCGCCTTGCTTTAAGAGTCTCAAACGTGCTACAGTGTTTGATCACATCTGCGACAGACTCCAAGGTGTCTTTTCCAATCAGGAAGTTGTAGACGTCCTCGGCAATCCCTTTAAGAAGGTGGCCGATCTTGTCTTCTTCTTTCATGCGAGGGTCTACAGATCTGCACAATTTCAATATTTCCTCGATGTACGTTGTGCATGTCTCGCCTGGCACCTGGGCGCGCTGCATCAAAGTCTGCTCAGCGCGCTTCTTCTTCAGAGACGGATCTCCAAAACAGCTCTTTATCTCATTTTCGAAGTCTTGCCAGGTGGTTATAGCTTGTTCGTGATTTTCAAACCACACGAGCGCCGTGCCTTCGAGAAACAATGGCACGTTGGCGAGCCGGCTGTCCGAGTCCCAACGGTTGTACCGACTCACCCGACTGTAGTGGTTCAGCCACTCTTCGTCTTCTCCGGCTTTTGCGGCGAAGGTCCGCGGCGTCATGTGATGTTGCCACGTACCGACAGGCGAAGACCGCATGTTGTCGCCGTCAGGGATGGCATCCATGGAAAGCGGTGGTAGTCCGGCCAGTCGGCGACTTCGGCGCAGTTCCAGGTGTTGAGATTCCGTGATCGTTGGTACTGGGTCTTTCGTCGGTACCCCGCACCTCCACCAATGCTGTTACGGTGAGATGGGTTTATTCGGGGATGACGATCAATGAGAGAGGCCTAGGGACCGAAGGGACCACAGTGCTTGCTAGCGTCTTCTTCCTCTGCTTCTAAGCATCCACCGCGTACCGTAGCAATATGTTTTCACAACACTCTCCGGAAAGTATCTTGAGTGCGGCTGGTATCTTCACTATAGGAGAAGATTGGACAGTGCCTTGTTTATGCTCAAAGAATAATTGGTTGAATTGTGCCGGGCCGGGCCGGGTCGGGCCGGGCCTAAACCTTTCGGGCCCGGGCCGGGTACGGGCCGTATTTAAAAACACCGGGCCGGGCTCGGGCGGGCCGGAGCTCGGCGTTTTCGGGCCGGGCCGGGCCCGGGCCGGAAAAAGCCGGCCCGTGCAGTGCTCTAGTCCCCCATTCCCTGTACTGCCCCAATTTGGCTCTGTGCAACTTTTGTTTGTTTCCCTGACTGAAGGAAGACCTGAAAGGAAAGCACTGGGAGGCCGTGGAAAGCATCCAAAACCATGTGACAATGTTCCTGAGAGACATTTCTATCAAGGACTTTGAGGGTGCCTTCCAGGCATAGAAGACACGTCCCCATAGGCGTACCGATGCAGGGGGAGAGTGTTCTGAAGAATTTTAATCATTCGTACATATCGAACGAATAAATATATTTTTACCAGAAAATCCGCACTACTTTTTTGACAGACCCTGTGTGTAGTTAGGCCCTGAGAACAAAACTTACATGTTCATTACTGGACACAAGACCGAATCCCATTTGCTCTTGTGCTCTGCAGTCTTCAACACACGTTTAGCACTCCAGTTTGCTTGTCTCCATCTTATTTTCTTTAAGCTGAGTTTTATCATTCTGCAATAAAAATGTCAGCAAACAGGACCTGTGACAAGCCCAAAGGTGCCACACATGCTTAGCACATGAGCCCAAGCACCAAGGAGACTAAGCACTAAGAAGCGTGCTACGCTACTCGCTTCACAACTTGAAGCTGGCAATACTTTAAATTTCACCCCAGAACCCTTTCCCAGTCCATGTTTGCTCGACGCTATATGATTAGACGTGAAGAGATACACTGACCAAAAGAAAAAGCAAAGATGCTATGCTACTAGGGCACTAGTACTCAAAAAAATATACAAACGCTCTCCACAGTGCCTTTTTGTTGTGGACTGAAAATTTAAACTGCTCCTGTGCACACTTGACCATGGAAACTACGCAGCTAGTCCACAGTAAACTATGCTAGGGCTTACGCTGTTTATGAGTGACACAAGGTGTGGCGAAAATACAAAGGGTGCATACCTGATGTGCCGGTTGCGACATATGACTTCGACCAGTTTTCGAGTCACATCTTCTCCTAATGCGTCACGAGAAATGAACCTAGCAGTGGAAATGGTGTGGCTAGTGGCCACAGGATCCAGCAGTGTGAAGACGTTTTTGCAGCCGTCCAGCGAGATGCTGACTGTGCTGAGTGTGCACAAATTTAGGCCTTTCTCAAGGAAGTAGGTAGGGAATGGAACCATCCAGAATACATCCAGGCGAGATGAGGCGCCACAGATGCGGAGAGCTTCAAAAAATGAGTCCACATCTTCACGAGTCGGTGCCCACAGGAAGGATATTGGAGAAAAGGCGAACGTTTCTGGACTCCTGTGGGCCTGTTGGAGAAAGTTCGATGCCATGAGTGTGACCCAAAACATCCACAATAAAAATTGTTTGCTTCAGGAGTACTCATCGCTTGCAATCAAGGAGATCAAGTCAGACGTCAAGTGTAAGAAGCAACTTTTAACGTGATGGCATTAAGGTGCGCATGTCGCAGAAATTTCACTGTTGGCGTCGGCATGCATGAAGAAAATGACCAGCCCGACCGCGTGCACCCTTTGCCATGACGCAGATTAATAAGTAAACAAAACTTATATTTTTAAAAGTAAAATACTTCAGAAAAAGTTGTCATAAACTACAAATTAACTACAATGTATGCACAGATGCAATCTGAATGTACAGGGTTGTTCACTCTAAGGGTGAACACAGTGCAGCGGAGCTGCCTTCTTTGGAACGCCAAGGCTCGCATTGTGGCCGTGCATCGCAGCTAATCCAGTGCAGATGCGGGGAAGCTTGAATGCCCCTCAGCGCTGGTGCTCCAAAGAAGCAAGCCACGCTGTGCCCGGTTCACCCGTAGAGTGGACGACCCGGCACGGGGACGCACGTTTGTGTTAGGAGAAAACTGAAATACAAACTCCTCTTGCGACATTACTACTGTACTAACAGCAGCATGCCCGGGCAGCACCACGTTTAGAGAGGAGGTGTTCAAGGTGTGCACTCACAAACAACGGGCAGATTTTACTCGCCAAGCTATTGCGTTTAAATCTTAAAGGAGAAGCTTAAATGTTCTCCAATATTTTTCTGCTCATTTTCGCCGTACCTAGCAAATGACTCATTTGCCTCTGCGACCTTCTTATACATAGTAATGAGTCATTTCCTTAAAATCAGCGTGCCTAAGCTTTCACTCGCGTAACGCTATCGCAGGCAACATTCACATAGCTGACGTGAAATGTTATGATCATAATAAGACCTTCATTTCCTTTTAACTGGCACAGGATATAGAGTCACCCATGCCAAAGCAACTAAGCGTCAGTGTAAAAGTCTAGAAGGCAACAAAAAGAAAAACCATACACATATAATGTCATGGAAAGGGATACAAAATAAGCATCAAATCATACCAGGATAAAATGCAGACTGTTACAAATAAGAGTGTGTGTGAACAAAACAACGACGATGTATGAAATAAAACTAGTGAAAGCATTTCTAATCTATAGATACAGCTAAGCAAAAACAACAGGTACAGAAATGCTCTAATGAGCATTGAGAATATGATTGTGAACCAGTTAGACGATTATGAACAACGAAACTTAAATTACATTTCAAGCAAATGAAATTCAGACTGTATTTTGTACATTTGGAGCATCCATTCATAGTGCAGATGATTATGAACAAGGTACAGTAGAATCTCGATGGTACGAATTCGTAGGGAGCACGTAAAATATTCGTACCATCCCGAACTCGTATAAGCCAAAACAAGTTAAAGCTGATTATGAAGATGAATAAGAACTTTATTGGGGTCGACTACTTCTTGCTGAAAAAGTCCATGATGTTATTTTGAACTTTATGAACTTCGCTGTCCCTCAACGCAGCCGCCTGAAAGTAATAAAACCATGCTGCGGTTTCTTCACTCAAGCTGCCGGTGCTTACGGTGCAACGCGGTACACAGAGGGCGTCAAGGTTTTCAGACGTTGACTGTAGGAGATCACACTCACCGCCATCTTCATCATCACTCTCGGTATCCTTTGCCTTGTCAACCAATTCTTCAATGGAACGCAGCCCACAGGTCGCTACGTTGTCGTCCACGGTGACGAAGTCTCGCGCCGAAGCTCGAGTTTCAAGGTTCTCCCAACCCTTGATGTGCAAACCGTCGTCAGGCTCTTGGTTTTCTTCCATCGGAGCCTCTTTTCTTCCATCGGAGTAGATCTAGTGGCCTGCTGCTGCTGGGACAAAATCGTGATACTCGTCTGCCGGCCCACTTACCCTGATTGCGTTCGAGCAGGGATAGTCAGGTACTTCCACACTTTAGCTGCATCGAAGCACCTCCATGGTCGCAGCTCCTTGTGCTGGAGTAAATTTGTAGAGTTTTTGGGGCTTGCCTTGATGACTGTCACCTCCTCCTGTCACATGCTTGACGACCCACTGATGCTCGGGATGTGCAAAATGGCGCCAGCACCTCACCAAGCATATGATTTCTCCTACCACAGCACTTCTCCATTTCATGAGAATCGCTGGCTTGTGCGTGCTACACACTTTCTTGGGTTTCACAACAATGGAGCTGTTAAGCTGTCCTCTCTGACACACTGGCAGCAGCAGCGGCGGTCGCTTCCTTTTACTGTGCTCCTCTCGCACTGACCACTGCCGGCATGTGCGGCGTCAGTTCTGTGTCATTGCCAGCCCAACTGTGAGAGTATTTTTTTTTGTATCCTTCTGACTTTCTCTCGTCGGATGCCAGTTTTCAGAACTCTGAGGAGTGCTTCAGACACCGAAACGACCATTTCGCAAGGGAAGCAAGACATCATGACACTCCCTAGCTGTTCTCACAGAGTAGCTGTAATGTTGTGGGGGCAAGATTTCTACAAGGAAGTGTGCACCCTGATCACATGATGGCACTTAACGAACTTTGAATAAGATTACGGGTAACTTAGCGCCTCTTTGCTGAAAACTGAAGAAAAGGAAGCCAGGAAAAGCGAGTGAAGTGTGGGCTCGTGACTGCGCCATATTAGTCAGTTCCATCAACAAACCGCTCCCGACGGACATAAGTATCGCTGTCTTTCACATAGTTTCGGGTGCCATAAAACCTGGGAGAAAACTGGTGTCCAGCACCGACGATGGACCAACTGCGACGCAGCAGAGCAGTACTTCGAGCTGCCATTACAAAGCTCATCTCGTACACTATTGAAGCTCTGCATGCGGGGCACCCATTCCTGACCGATCTGCAAGTCGTCTTGAATGACCTCCAGGACAAGGACTCGATGCCTGCAGCGCTCGATGAGGAGACTGCTGATGTCATTAGTGACGGCAACAATTATGAGGAGGAAACCACCGTAGCTTTGGAATATCACAACAAGCTACGTAACACTGCAGGCTGTGTCCTCTACCTTCTTAAAGGGACCCTGAAATGGTTTTGACGATTTTGCGAAAACATTGTGATCCAGTACGGTTTGGGATCCCTGGACACAAACGAACATAGACAAGCTGGAAAAAATACAGAGTAAAGCAGTGCGGTTTGTTTTTTCAAAATTATTCAAGGCAATTCAGTGTATCTGAGGCAAAAAAGTTGCTTGGATGAGACAGCCTTCAAAAACGACACTGTAATCATAAATTGAAATTGTTCCATGACATCTACCATTCAAGTACGGGAATCGACCGTACGAAATATTTGCATTACCCTGATTACGTGTCTAGGAGAGTGGACCACAATTTGAAAATAAAAGAAATATTCTGTAGAAGTGCTATATATAAAAAGTCCTTTTTTCCCAGTACAATTACGGCGTGGAATCGACTACCATCAGATATTGCAGGGATCAGTTCAAACGGAGCGTTTGTCCAGGCGCTCCATGATGTTATTGTATAGGTATAACCATGTTGTGATGTACTAGTATAGTTATGATGATGTTTCTCTGTTTACGCATGTAACCTGTATTTTTCTATTATGTACTCTATGTATCCCCCCCCCACTGTAATGCCTATGAAGGCGCTGTGGGTATTTGATAAACAAATAAATAAAATAAAGAAATAAATAAGTAGAGCGAGTCATTAGAATCATTAGAGGACAGATTTCAGCGCTCTGCATAAAGTGTGTAATTTACAATAAGGCTTTGAACACGCGCATCGCAAAAGATCGCAGCGGCTCGTCGGAATGCATTTTCAAACACACCTGCCTATCGAACGACAGAATGTGAGGCCGCTGATTGGCCCCCTAACAAGTGACGTGCACGTAATTTTCCCAATCTAACTGCAAAAACATGCTCCTGCAATGTTCTCCTTCGTTTCAGCCAACGGTATCATCGCGGCATGTGGCGGCGTACACACGAGTCGCCGGCGCTCTGTTACGGAGGCTAGGCACTGCCGAGGCCACCTCAGTAAAGATATTGGGGCGCTATGTCGCTGCGGTGGGCTCCGCAGGGCGGCGGACGAGGGAGGCGCAGTCGTCGCTAGCGCGCACTCCGCAGCTGATCGAGTTGAGCAGGAACAGCAGTGGTAAGGAGGAAGGCGACAGAAATAAGCTCATAGCTGCCTTAGCGCACGGTGCTTCACTTTATTTATGGTGTGAATGATTTCACAATTGTGTTGCCTAATCAGTGATGCAATGTAAAAAAAAAACGTTTCAGGGACCCTTTAACTCTGCTTTAAGGCCCAGAGACTGCTGAAAGGCCCCTGCTCATCGGGCCGTGACCGACACCGGCACCCAAGGCGCTTGTGTATTTTAGCAGATGCAAGTATGGAGCTATAATCAGTTGCTCAAAGACGACAATTCAATCGACAACATAGGAGAAACCAGAGAAACAACGAAGTTGCTTGGCTTAGGATAGGACCACAATGCTGATGATATTGTGACCAGAATAAAAGCCGTTTCTACGAAAGTCTCTGCTCACACTGCTACAAAACACGTCATGCAATCTTCCACAAGACTCTGTGATTCATTGGGCGTCACTGTTCGATTTGTCATCCGAGTGCAATTATTGTTCCAACATCTGTGGAGAATGAAATCACTGTAGGACAAGCCACTATCGAAAGATGTCGCGAAACAGTGGGAAAGCTGGACATGCAAACTACAGACACTCTCATCACTGCGCATTCCATGCTGCGCGGCTTGTTTCACTCCTCGGCAGAGTCGACCATTTCAACTCCAACTATTCTGCAATGCAAGCCCAATGATCTACGGCGTAACCATCTAAATGCATTACACGAGCGAAGGAGAAATGTTCGAGGTTCAGCTGCTCATGAACAAGAGCAGGGTCGCACCGCTAAACACTACCTCGCTGCCATGTCTAGAGCTGCTTGCGTGCTTCATCATCATCATCATCAGCCTGTTTAGGTCCACTGCAGGACGAAGGCCTCTCCCAGCGATTTCCAATCCACCCTATCCTGAGCGAGTTGGTTCCACTTTATGCCCGCAAACTTTTTAATTTCATCGCTCCATCTAACCTTTTGCCTACCTCTGTTGCGTTTTTGATTGCCAGATTGGCTGCCAAACTGTAGAACTTGTGAGGAATCACAGGAACAGGAGGCTGTCAGGGATTCTTTTGGAGCGACTCAATGACAGCGATACAATGGACTGCGGCTGACACTGTATGGTGGGAGATGTTCGTGAGAAACTGTGTCATCGAAATACAACCTTTGACACTGGGGTGTTCTTGGAGGCATTGTGCCGGCAACAACTATCCAGTGGATTTGCTCACACATGAAGCAACAGCTAGCTGTATCGATGCACAAGCCACTGTGGTAGACCGGTCCTCCATTGTTGACACAGCCTCATATGCAATGGCCTTCAAAGATCCTTATACTGTTTCACTGGGGGCTCTTCCCAGCGAGACAAGTGAAGTGGCACCACTTCACGTAACCACACCAGCAGCACCCTCTGTGCCTCCACGTGAGCAGGTGCTTGAAGTTGCAAACTATGGAAGCCTCTCCCGATTACTTGCATCTAACTGCTTGGAAAATGAGTTTGCACAAGAACACTTTGCCAAACGGGCCACATCGGTGCATTTTGGTGCCATAACAAGAGCTGCGTCTGTGGCCGAGTCGTCTGAGGCACTCTTCTGGGAATGAAAGGTCATGATCAAAACCTCTTGTTGGGCGAGTTGGTACACTCTTGAAACCTAAAGCACCGGCGCAACCAGACGACACAGAAGGAGAGACAATGACACACGAGCGCGGACTATCAACTGACTTTATTTGGAAAAAATGACATGGTTTTATAAGTGCCTCAAAGAAGCATGGGAAATGGAGGGGGACAAAAAGAATAAAAGGGGGGGGGGGGGGGGGGGAAGGTGACATGTCAACAACGCAGGCGCAAAAAAACCAGGAAAGTACAAGAAACCAATCCAATATATTGCTTAGCAATGTAACCCCCCGATAGCCGCATCAAGAAGATTAAATTCCGCGTCAAACAGAGCGATAGACGGGGTGCTTATGCACTTGCTGCCAAGTTTTCTAATATGGTAGGCTTCCAGACTTGAGCTTGCTTGTCATGAGCTTGCTTTGCAGTCCAACTGCCCAGCAAAAAAAAAAAAAAAAAGGCTACTTTGGTTGTTTTTGTTTTGGAGATGATGCGTATAATACATGTTTACAAGCCATGATGATGGGCGGCGCTCACTGCAAAAACCCGATTCAAGTTCCCATGCAATCATAATGAAAGAAATTTCAAGCCAGTTTCCTGTTGTGAAAACTCTTGGAACAGCAAAGCTGTTCTCTTAGCCTCAGTTGTGATGCAACTGAAAAGGGTATCAAGTGGTGTCCCTGCAGCTCTGGGCATTGGACCCACAACTTTGACATACGTACCATATTTACTCGCGTAATCCTCGCACTCGCATAATTCTCGCACCCCCAAAAATTCTAGCAGCAGCAGATGTCGTCTGCTTGTTCCGACTACTGATGATGATAGCGTACGATGGCCTAGTGCCATCTCTTAGGCATCATGCAGACTAGTAACGCACGGAGCTTTAATCCAATCCAAGCAAAGCCACAAGCGCAATGGTTCGCGTTGTGGAGTGTTAGTGTTATAGGTGTTGGTCCTTTGTGTGTCGTTGCGTTCGTTCCTGGCAGCGTTGCTTCACTATGGGTCGATATGGAAGCTACATGGCTGGTTTCAAGCTGAAAGTAATTGAGAATGCCCTGCAACACGGCAACAGGGCCTCTGGTGGGCACTTCGGAGTCGACGAGTTTTGTGTCCACTACTGGCGCTGGCAATACAAACAGCTGAAAGCCACGAACAAGACGCGTCGGGCTTTCTGTGGGCCTAAGACCGGAAAATATCCGCAGGTTGAAGTGGCACTTTTTGATTATATCAAGGGTCTCCCAGCACAAAATTTCCGCGCAAGCAATGGGTGGGTCATGCGACTTACGCGCTGAAGTGGACTGGCCCTTAGGCAACGGATGTGTTTGAGTCAGTGGCTGCCCTTGGCATACGAAGGCAAAATCGCCAATTTTCATAAGTTCCTCCTAGAAATCAGGTGGGAGAACCTTTTTGCTCTCGCAGATTGCAAATGCGGATCAAACTCCGCTAAATTTTGACATGCCCAGCAACACAACAGTTGATCAAAAAGGTGTGTGGAGTGTCCAGATTAGGGCAACGGGTGCAGAAAAGCAGATGCACTGTTATGCTCGCTGTGACAGCAGACGGGCGGAAGTTGTAACCTTTCGTCATTTTTAAACGAAAGACTCTTCCAAAAGGCAAGTTCCCTCCTGAAATTCACGTGCGGGTGCAGGAGAAGGGATGGATGACTGCGGAGCTTATGGTCGACTGGGTTGATGTGGGGACGCCGGCCAGGGGCACTTCTTTACCCGTCGTTGCTTCTTGACAGCTTCTGCGGTCACCTTGTCGACTCCATTCGGACTAAGCTGAAGGAGCTGCGGACTGATCTGGCCGTCATTCCCGGTGGTCTCACATCGATGCTACAGCCTCTGGACGTATCATTAAACAAACCATTCAAGGATAATGTTCGGAAGCTGTACACAAGTGGATGGCCGCAGGCGAACACGCATCGACTCCAGGAGGCAAGATAAAGAAACCGTCAGTGGAGCGACTCTTCAAGTGCATTACAGATGCATGGACCAAGATTTCCCCAGATATTATAGTCCGAAGCTTTAAGAAGACTGGGATATCAAACACCTTGGACGGTATGAAGGACGACATGGTGTTGGATAGTGGCAGTGAAGACGATGTTAAAGCTGGCGGTGAGGCAGTGATCAGCAACGCCAGTCTCGACTCGGACTATGAGTAGGTCGGCCAAGAGACATTTTATTGCTTGAGTGGCTCCAACATTAGTGTTTGCTAATAAATCTTGAATAAATCTTGTAGTGTGTTGAACCTGTGGTTTATTAAGGTGAGTCCTATGTATACTTTTCAAAGCTTGTGGTGACCTGGACTAAGGATGCCACTTGTTGACATTTAAAACATTCACTAAATGTTTTCTTCTCTCTAAGCTTCTAGTTAATTGGTGGTGCGAGAACCCCCATTTGTTGCAGCTTTTTTTCTTTGCTTAGTTCTTTTTTTTTTTTTTTCAGCACCCGGTACGTTCTCACGGAAAATTTTCCGCACGTAATTCACGCACCCCCCAACTTTCCATTCATCTTTTGCAAAAAGAAAAGTGCGAGGATTGTGCGAGTAAATACGGTAAACCCTTTTCAACACATTATCACAATATGGCCATTGCATGATCATCATGCAGCAGGGGGCTAATGGAAAGCATAGGGCGAGGGCAACGGCGCATCCGTGTTATCCTCCTGCGTAAGCCAGGAATTGGACACATGGCACAGCCTCGAACACGAACAGCTATGCTGTTTAATCTCTCCGAGTGCATCTTGTTTGAAGCAACCTGAACAGGACTTGACTAACTGGGACAGAAGTCGGTGACATCCAGAAATGGGCGTTTGAAAGATGCCAACTGCAGCGATTGCATGCTACTCGAAAACGCAGTGTACAAGTTAGAAACGTATTCAGGACAGATATGCAATGACAAATTTCATGCTACTGCTATAATTCATACACAACATATGCCTTGCAGCACACATACAAAATGCGCAC
>CM023489.1:70246725-70301250 GCA_013339685.2 Hyalomma asiaticum
GTGCTTTTGGAAAGTACTGCCGCTTTGAGAATTGAACGTGTGCGAGGCATTGAAAAGCGTGTTTCTAGGTGGTTTACGCATGGGTGGTCATGAAGAAATGGCTGGCCACACAAAAAAATTAAGCATGCTGCACCGGCCTCTGAACAACAGTGACTTTCGTCACTTAGGCTGACCATACTGCGGTGTCGCGCACCCTTCTCTGCATGGGGGCGGAGAGAACTCTTCCTCGCCCTTTTTTCTCGCCGACCGGCGGCGGTTTGATTGCCTCCGTAGAAAAAGTGATTTCCACCCTGGAAAGACGTCAGCACATTTACAAAAAAAGAAAAAAAAGCCAGGAGATGTCCGCGTCCTGCACAGCATTGCAATGCAAAAGATACATCGTAAAAGCATTCCACTAGTGAGATACAAATACATTTTGCAAATTCATCTATAGATACACAGGTACAGTTAGTCATACATATTTAAGAGAAACATCCCGATACTGCCGAGCCCTGCTTTTAAGAAGTGTTGCTGCTGGATATTTTTTAAAGGAAGTAAGTGTAACAGTATTTACAGTTACAGTTACTGTGTAAAAAAGTAGCAGTGTTACAGTTACAAGTTCCTCTGAATTAAAAGTAACTAGTTACAGTTATAAGTTATTGAAAAAAGTAACTAGTTACCGGTAACGCGTTACTAGTAACTAGGTACTCCCCAAGACTGGTAAAAGGAGTAAATCGGACACGTGGGAAAAAAGGGCGTGCGTAATGAAAAGAGACTGGTTGCGGTGCCCTACGTGCACAAGTTTTCGGATAGCTTGAAGAATGTGGCAAGTAGATACGGGTTTCGTGTGGTCATGTCCGCTCCCAATAAACTCTGGTCAATTTTCTCCCGCTTACATAAGAGAACCTCGCGGCTGCGTAAGACCTGTGCGTTCTGCCCGGAGAAGAAAAAGTATAGATATGTTTGGTACAAATCTTGTGCTGTCTATAGCAGGGGTTCCCAAGCATGTTGGAGCCAGGGAACCCTGCTAAGCTACATTAACCGCTAAGAACCCCCCCCCCCCCCCCCCTCTCCCGGCTAGCATTTTTCATTTTTATTTTCAATAAGTTCTAAGGCAAGGGTGTATAAAGAGTTTTTTTCACCAACATGCAACTTAACTCACTTTCCTTGCACCAACAAATCGATCCAAGGCTCAGTCACACTCAGTGCAAACAGCATGCCAGCAGCCAATTCCTGCCTGTGCTTGTTTTTCAAATAGGCTAGTGCCGAGAATGCCTGCTCACGTGCATACGTTGTTGCAAATGGCAGCAGCATGTCCACTGCCTTATTAAACAGGTGTGGAAATAAAGGAGCAGCCTTCATCCACAAGGCAACGACACTTTGGTGGCCAGATTTCTCTTTAAGGGAAGTGTTAGCCTGCAGTTCTAGAAACTCATTTTCCACTTGAACATTTTCAATGCTAAGTGAGTCATGAATAATGGAGGTTCCCTAGATCGATCACATCTTGCGATCCCATTGAGTTGAGTTGGCGAGTGTGGAACCAGAGAAAACTTGTGAGCGGGAAAGAGAAGTGCGCTTGCAGAGAGTGAGTGAGTGCGGACAGTCACATTTGTTGACGTGCTGTGTGGTGAAGAATGGAGCCGTAAACGGTAGGCAGGAAAACAAGCATATATTAAATAGGTATTCTCAAAGAACACGTGCAAATAAAGAAAACAGTAACACTCGCGGGTTCAGTCTTAAGCATGCATCGTTCTGAAAGTGCAAAGTCCCGTGCATGCGCAGAAGCTCACGTCTATGACGCCGGTAGCACGAGTCATCGATGTGGTCACTTGAGGGACGCGGCGGGAAGGAGATGTTGCGGAGCTCGAAGGGTGGCGGCGGCTCGGGCTCTCAGAAGCAGCACGAAGTTACGTCGGCCCAGCACAGGTACACACCGAAACAGGAAGTCAGCAAGTAATGGCCACACTGGTCACCGGGCGCAGTCAAGCAGCAGTCGCCGGTTAACGAAGTTCGCAGGAGGGGTCAGGAGGCTGCCCAGCGCTTCGGCCCGGGTAGCCCCCTTCGAACCTCAGCTCCTTGAACGCAGTCTTCTGCCTTTCGTGGCAGCTGTCCTGCTTGCCCGTTCCTCCAACTTATTTTTTCCGCTGCCACGTACACTCTTTTTGTCCGCAACGCTCCACTCAGGTCGTCGTCATCTTCACTTTTTACTACACTTCTCCTCACCCAACAAAGTTGTTTCACCTTACAACAACTTTGCTATGAGGAGTTCGCATGTTGGAGGAGCACCGGTTTCACTGGCACATAACACGCACATGCAAAGTTTAGTTTTTCTCACTATCCGTACAGTTCTACAGGAAACACACGTGTACATAGACAATAGCATTACTTCATATGCGTATCCAATAGTCAGAATGACATTTAAGGTCTATGATACGCTGCCGAAGTAGGCTGCTCCGGTATCATTACTGACAATAATGATGTACTAATGACAAACAAGCTGTAGGGTAGCACTGTTGCTCACATGCTTTGTGATGTCACCAGACAAGAGCACACACACAGAAAAGGGTTTGTAGTCAGTTTCCAAAACTACACCACTGTTGCTACCCAGAAAGGCTTGAAACTTTTGGAAGTCTCAGTCAAGGACACTGGCTTTCCATTCTGTGGGAGTATGCTTGTCTAAAGAGTTTTTCCAAGTTCCTCCGGGAATATATCATGGACCAGATGAAAAGGTCTCCTTGCCATAGCGTTGCCTGGCATGTTTCCTTCCACGGCAATATTTCTTTCTTTTTTTTCGCATCAGTACAATAAATGTGTTGACCTGCGACTTCACGAGTGTCACCCGTGGCACCAGCTTGGTTTGCTGCTGCCAGTTAGCGACATGCTGAAAAGGCATGCTGATTACTGGCATGTTTCCAAGAGGCACACGACCCACTAGGTGTTTTGTGATGGTCCTTTGACAAACCGCGAGATTTCACGAAGCGGGTGACATCCGCTTGAAGACCAGGCCAGTAAAATTCTTCGGAAACTGTCCGCCATCATATTGGTCCCTTGGTGACCAGACAGGATACCTTCGTGCACTATCTTCGAGATGGATGCTCGAAGGTCCTTCGGAACAAGCTGCTTAATGTCTCTGTTTTACGGGGATTTGTATCGCCGGAAGAGAAGGCCATTGATGATGACGAATGTGGCGGAAGTCGATTGTGTCGTTGTGGTCTTACCCGCTCCCACGAAGCAACCACTGAGGCTTCGATCTTGCCTTTGCAGGGCTGCCAATCTTTTCGGATCAACATCTAATGGGCTTGCGATGGCAACTGGTTGCTTTGGCGCTTCTTGACCACGGTGTCTTGATACAGCCATCTATCACTGCCATAGCCTGGGTCAGCAGGATTTTGTCCACGTGGGTGGCCACCTGTACGTTCGTCGGGCTGCAACGTGTCTCTCCTTTCAGGTCACTCTACAGAAGGGCAAACGCCGTTGATAATGCCCAACACTAGTCATACAGTGGCCGCTCCATACATATGGCAAGTATGGTGCCCTTGAAGAATGGACAGTTGATTTCCACTTCCACTTCCAGGAGGTGTTGAATCGAGCTGTCTAATAAATGAACAACCAGCAATTTTCGAATAAACTTTTCGACTGGAACAAGCACGCGTTTTACGACAGTGTCGCAGCTGGTATCTCTGAGAATGGTTACAGGTTGACCGTCCAGACAGCCTTGTGCTGTTGGCATTCGGTCTTGTCGATGGTTCAGCCTAGCAGAATTTCTAGCACCTGAAGCACGATATTGAGGACCCGTGCTTTCCATTTCTAAAGGAGTCTGTCAGTCATCGCACAAGGGCTTTTCTTGTGGTGATTTCCCTTGTTCAGAATAAAAACCCGTAGCCTCGTTCCGGTTTTTGTTTTTAGAAAAGCTCTCCGGTTCCCTCCCTTTCCAACCGGTCGTTTACTTGCTTCCCATAGACCTAGACCAGCACTCTGAAGGCTCGTGTCCTCGCTTGCTGCATAGGAAGCAGTGGGGTTTTCCCTGAGCTCTTGATGGCTCTCTGGCTGATGTCCCACTCTTCGTATATGCAGATTCCTGTTGACCTTGAGCTTGAAGGTAGTGATCGGCTGTTTCGGCCAAACTGTTTAAATCTTTGCAGCCTCGCTCGTTCAAAAATATAGCAAGTTTCTCGTCACACTGAATCAACTGTTCAGACACAACCCGGTCTCTCAGGGCATCATAGGTTCCTTCGGTTTTGGCCATTTCTTGCCAGTGGTCAAAGTTCCCAAGCAATCTGCCTACATACTGATGTCCTGTTTCGCCATTTTTGGGTTTGGCCTCTCGGGAGTTGACCCGGTACCCTTCTTCTGTGTACCAGTATCTCTGAAGCAACGTTGATTTTAGCTTCGCAAAGTCAGTCGCATCTTCAGCGGACATGCGACCGACTACAGTGAGAGCCTCTCCCGTCAGGCACAAGCTTAGGGCTAGGCCTCACCTTTCACAAGGCCATCCTTGGTCAGTGGCCACTCGCTCGAACCTCTCGATATATGCGTCGAGCTCATCACGTGCTTCATTGAAAGCTGGAATTAGCTTGTGTGGGCTTCGGAACCCTTGCCTGCTCGCATTGCGATCGTTTGGTTTGGCGGGACTGCTTGACTAGTTTGTTGCAGTTCCTGCATGCGCAGCCGAAGCTCTAACAACTGGCGTTCCCCGGCTTGCCGCTCTAACTCCCGTTCGTGATCGTCCTTCACC
This sequence comes from Hyalomma asiaticum, assembly GCA_013339685.2. Taxonomy (NCBI): domain Eukaryota; kingdom Metazoa; phylum Arthropoda; class Arachnida; order Ixodida; family Ixodidae; genus Hyalomma; species Hyalomma asiaticum. The sequence continues at coordinate 70,251,440 of CM023489.1, forward strand.
GCCTCGCGCCTTAGAGCATAACTCTCGCTTTCTCGCTCCCACTCCTTGTCTACCCATTGCTGAAGACGTTGCCTGAGAGTCCAAACTCTTTACCGAAACCTATCAGCTTTTCTGCATCCATCTTCAACCACCCCACATGAACAAAGCGAGGCTCTCAGAAGGTCTTACGAGAGCTTAGTCCTGTCTCAGACGCCAGAAATGTAGAGAGTGAGTGAGTGCGGCCCGTCACGTTTTTTGCCGTGCGGTGTGGTGAAGGATGGAGCCGTAAGCAGTAGGCAGGAAAGCAAACATATATTAAATAGGTATTCTCAAAGAACACGTGCAAATAAAGAAAACAGTAACACTCGCGGGTTCAGTCTTAAGCATGCATCGTTCTGAAAGTGCAAAGTAACATGCATGCGCACAAGCTCACGTCTATGATGCCGGTAGCACGAGTCATCGATGTGGTCACTTGACGGACGCGGCGGGAAGGAGATGTTGCGGAGCTCGAAGGGTGGCGGCGGCTCGGGCTCTCAGAAGCAGCACGAAGTTACGTCGGCCCAGCACAGGTACACACCGAAACAGGAAGTCAGCAAGTAATGGCCACACTGGTCACCGGGCGCAGTCAAGCAGCAGTCGCCGGTTAACGAAGTTCGCAGGAGCGGTCAGGAGGCTGCCCAGCGCTTCGGCCCGGATAGCCCCCTTCGAACCTCAGCTCCTTGAACGCAGTCTTCTGCCTTTCGTGGCAGCTGTCCTGCTCGCCCGTTCCTCCAACTTCTTTTTTCCGCTGCCGCTGCCACGTACACTCTTTTTGTCCGCAACGCTCCATTCAGGTAGCTACATTCGTCATCGTCGTCTTCGCTTTTTACTACAGCGCTACTTAGATCTAACGATGCCGCGTTTAGGCATATAGTCTGTGCACTGTCGTGTGTTTTTCTGTTTGCATGTTTTTTTCTTGTCGTATTTATCTTACATGTGTATCATTGCTTGTCATGATTAGTTATTAAAGGAGTACTGACACGATTTTGCGGCGGCGCAAAATATACATTTTTCGTTTTCTAGTCATGTATTGTCAACGTCCTCCGCACGTGGAAGCCAGGAAACGCGTACAAAATATTTTAGTTTGGTTTTAAAGTTTTCATCGAACAGCACTGCTAGCCAGCCCCAGCGCAATGGACACTACGATGACGTACGAGCACAGACTCTTAAAAATCGATCAAATCGCTGTCAGAGTCGCTGGACTACCGTGAAATTGTCGTTGTTTGTGTGCTCCACGTGTAACTGACCACACACGACAGAGTTGCAGCGACGCTATCGTGAATTGCTGTCGCTAAGTCACTTAGACGTATGCCCGACTCTGTTGACACGTCACTAGGAAACCGCCCCCTCAAAATCGAAACCGAAAGTGGGCTCTTAAGGAAGTCATATTAAAAATGTATACATTGCGTTGCGAGGCACCATGATACTCTTTTTGGGGTTCTCCTCGCCAGTGCTTTCACTTACAGCAACAATATGAGAATGTCAAAATATCGTGTCAGTACTCCTTTAAGCGTGATCCTGTTTACTCTGTTGTGCAGACGATATGGTGTGTGCCTTTGCCTTTCAATATAATTTTAGTTGAGAGTTCAGCGCCTGTGTCGTGTCTTCCTCTCGTCCTTGTCTGCCGTTCCTGCTGATGTTCCAGCATAATGAATCACCACCAACTAGCCCAAGTTTCTCGTCTAGCAGGGTGGAGATTCAGTTTTATGTGTCGAATACAACTATACGGCCAAGTCACGGTCGTATGAACACCAGCAGGCAACGTACAGCAATTCAAAGACTCCAAATAGCAGTACAAAGAGTGTCCACCAGGCTACACCACATTTCAGTTGCCGCAATTTTTAAGTTCTAATTCAAAATATAAATCCTGTTCAAATCACGAAACTCTACTCGATTCCATAACCCTAATTCAAGTTCTTTCTAAATGTCAACACCTTGACTCACAGTGTAACGCCTGCTTCGCACACGTCCAACGGTCATTCTCAGTTCTCATACAGACGTACAAAGCCATTGCGTCCTGTTCCTAATGCAGTTGCCAGGAGAACTAAGAGCAGCAGCTCTTGGAGGAGAAATTGCTTGTCATCGAAAATTCACAATTCCTCCTGCTTATACTGCAAATTTATGTCCTTGTCAACACTGGCGCCTCAATTTGTCATTCATCGTGAACTCTGCTACAGTCTCCTATAGGTGAAAACTCCATATGCTGGTCCTGCCTTATCTGGCACTAATGGCAATTAGATTTGTCCCACTAGACAATGTGCCTCTCGTGTTATCATTAAAATGGAGTTTGCTATCATATACAGCTCAGTGTGTTTTCTTCATGTGCTCATCACCTCATAGCAGACTGGGAGTACCCATCTGCAGTGCCTGTGGTCATTTCGTGCGGTCAACCTCTTATCCACATTACAGACACCAAGCTACTTCGTGTCTCCGATTTCTTGCCGGCGCACCTTGTGACGGAAGTGGCTTTCATCCTGCTTGTAGGCTAAGGATGTGCCCTTACAATTACGGCAAGAAGCTGAATAGACAGGGAAGCTATGGTTATCCCTTATCAGCACTGTATTCTTCGAGGAATTATCATTCGTACATCTCGAGAGAAGTTTGCATGTGGTTATGGCAGTATCTGCATCGGCAGCCTCATTGACTCAGCCCCAGAATGTATTGTTACGGTTTCACTTCATTATCTTGGCATACACCCGCGGAAGGTTCACCCAGTGTTCTCAAGACCACTAAGCAGAGATCTTAATCTAAACCAAATTGATGCCTTATGTCCGTTTCAATGAAACATCACACTTATTCAGATGGCTTCGGTTAGACATTGTTAATCACTCATCGCATCAAACAGGCAGACCTCCTCATAATTCACTGCTGTTTGTAATGTGTGTCGTCTGAACATAAAGCTATAGAACAAGTCATTGATATGCACACACGAAACTTACAATGCCTTCAGCCAGCCCGCAGTCATCTCCTGCCGTATTTGTGAAAACTGAAAGGATGGCTTGGTTTGGTTCTGCCTCGACTACAGAATACAGAACAAATTCGCCCACAAGGCTGTCTATTCCATGCATTGAACTGGCGATGCTTTAAGGTGCCGAAAACTTTACCAGCCTCGACTTGACCACAGGTTACTGGCACGTTTAGATGCACGAGTAAGATAAAAGAAGACTGCATTCACCACTCCTAATTGCCTATTTTAATTCAGAATCATGCCATTTGGACAATGGAATGTCCCACCCACATTCGAACAAATGATAGATAGTGCTGCGCGGCTTAACATGGAACACCTGCCTGTGCTATGTGGACAACACTGGAATCTTTTCGACAAATTTTTCTAACACCTAAAATGCCGAGATGAAATTCTCATGCGTCTCACCAACGTCGACCTGCAGCCAAGCACGAAAAAGTGCCGACTCGCAAGCCACGGTATCAAAGTACTAAATCACATCATCAGTAAGCATGTCATTCAGCCGAGCTCCCCAAGGTTAATGCGCCGCTGCGCTTCACTCATCTGACCCTACTTAAAAACCTTCACAGCTTTCTCAGATCAGCGTCATACTTCTGCTACTTTGTCCCCAGCATCGCCATTACTGTAGCTCCTCTTCATAAACTTCTGATCGCAAGCACATCTTTTGCCTGGACAGCCTAATGTGAAGCCGCCTTCGAGACTCTGAGGAAATTTATCACATCGTGAACAGTGCTTCATCATTTTAACTTAACAGTTCCTATGTCTTGTACACTGACACCAGTGGGCATGGAATTGGGACTGTGCTGCTACAACAAAACCACTTGTCCAAACAGCAAGTCATAGCCAACGCGAGCCGTACCTTTTCCCTAGTGGAACAAAATTACACCACCACATAACAAGTATGCCTCACTGTTATAGAAGACTGTTCGCCATGCTTTTCGAGCATGTAGTGCAAAGAATGGATGCTAGAAAAGGTGGCAAGCTACGTTTATCTAAACATAAGACAACTACAACACACATGAATGAACATGACAACCTACACAAATATAAACGCAAAAGTATCTGCAGCTAACATGGGCTGGATAAAGAAAGAAGAATTCAGTAAGCTCACAGAATGAAGGACGAAGCATAAGACGCTGACGTACAAGTGCTTGAGGTGGTGACGATCCTCGATGTCGTCGTGGGACAGCGAAACTCGATACATCTATGCCGCGCTGCTCGACGTAAGATCAGTTGGCCTGACCATACAGTGACAGTTTGAGCTTGACCCACGATGCTCGGCACAACCATGACATTTGGGCAGGCAACAAACCTGTTGCGCTGACAGCTGCCCATGAGGACACCTCAGCCATGGTCCTGCAATGCCCATGACCAAGAACAGCACAGCAGGCCAGGACGCTGTTCGAGCTGCAGTACTCATGCCGACTGGAATGCCGCCTTGTTTGATGACGTGGCGGCAGCATTCCTTCGATGAAGCCTAGATCGCCCGTGTCTGACGCTTTGGCCTGCTGGCTTCGATCTGGCGATGCCTTTGCTCGTCTCCAGCCACCAAGAACATCACCGTGTCTGGTCATACATGGCCCAATCAGGGCGTACCGCATCGTTGGGGCACTGCGCAGCGCAACAGCTGATATGCTGATTTCCTTCAATTGCCGACTCCAATAGGAATTCGCTTGGTGCCACATGGTCATCATCCTCCTCACTCGTTCACTCATCACGCTCGCCATCATGCGGTTGACACAGAATTTTGCACCAGGATTATGAGAAATTTCATCATAGATACCTAGGCCCATACACCATGCCTGACTGGACATCTCCCGCAAACTAGCTCAGCTACTGTCTGCCGTCGTCGCAGCATCGAAATCGTTCACATCTCTCACCTGAAGCCATACACCCGTCATTCGTTCCCTTGCTAACTAGCTGATAGCCTTCATCAAGGCGGCGCGTTAGTGCGAGCGCTAACTGTGCAGTTCATCCCCTTCATCCGTATACACCCATCACCCTAAACATTGGCGCCGCTTGCCTTGGCTGCTACACACTACCGGGCTGCCTTGTCCAGCTCTCTCTGAATACAAAAGTTCCACTGTAGTGCTGCATGTTGCCTCGTATCGTATCAACCTTCCATTAACTGAAAAAGTCAAGTAGCCAGCACTCCTACTGATGTATATCGTTAAAAAAAAGCAGGTGATTTCCAGCTGTGTTTGAAACCAAACTGATTCACCTGCTGAGTGGAATAAATAATGCGTTCACGTCTCAGTAGGAACCTCGATGGTTGATTGGCACTATATGGTGACCATGTTCACCAAGTCTTGCAGTGCCCCTTCAAGAATGGAAAGCGACAGCGTTCCCGTGCTACATTCGAATTGGAAATTATGCAACAATAGCGGAGTCTGGTGGCAGCACATGTCAATGCTTCAGTTTTGTGGAATGGCCACTATGGATGAAAGCACAGAAGCATGTGTCTGCGCAAACTCTAAAACCCCAATATTGCTCAGCTTGCACTGGTGAGGCCACATGGCTTCTTCAGTGCACTGCCATTTCACATCTGGAAGGACTTTGTCAAACTTCCATACTGATGCAAGCTTCATCTAGACTTTCCTTTAGCAATTGAATTGACGGGCTGTTTACTGCAGCTGCCTTGAGAAATTCCACCATCAAGACACACTCTGCACAAGTCTGCATTTTTTTTTCATTCCGGGTTAAAGGCGCCAACAACGAATTTCCTGCGCAAAAGGTGCTCAAGAGTGTCACATTAAGGGACAAAACTTTGACTATCTCAATGCGAAAGTGAACTGCTCAGCAGACATCAAAGGAATTTTCACAATGGTGTTTTAGCCATGGTGGCTTCCCATACCTTCTGTATCTGCACTGCTGCATAGCTGTCAGTCGGCAACGCCTGCGCTGTTAGCTCCATGTCTAATGTGACGTTATGAATGGCTTGAAGGGCCCGCCAAAAGCATTTCAGTCTAAAAAAAAGCTCCTGCAATACACATGTGGTGCAGGACAGGCATCCCCAAGGCCATCACCTAATAAAAGTCTAAAATAGGCATGTTCTGACATGGGAGTGGTACTAGCGTGCATACCCCACGGTCAATCTCCACACGTCTCATTTCAAAACAGTTGCCATTACAAGGTCTTATTGTGGTGTTAGTACTAATATCTGGGGTTTCACATCTAAAAAAATTGGCCGCGTATCTCCGTGCTTCGCTGCAAATGTCGTCGAAAGATGATAGTCTTCTACTGGCCGTACTACATGAGTCCCGGTTCATCTGCGGTTCAGCACGAGCTTCGGGAGTCTGTTCAGCTGCCGGGTACGCTCGCTTGGCCTCTCGGTCAGTGTCTTTTCCCTGCGTTGTCGGGGCATGTCTTGTAGAGTGTGTTCTATATCATCAAACAGCCATTTATGTTTTGCCTTGCCTCCGACAGCGCCCCGTCTATGTTGAATCGGCCGCATGTGGCTGGCATTGATGAAATGGAGGCAGCGCTGTGTGAGATATGGACGCCATCTGGCCATGACATCGCGAAACGGAAGAAGCTTGCTTAGTACGCAGAGCTACTGGTAGGTGGCAGCACCGTATCGTTTTACTGAAGCGTAGGAAACGTCCGCTTTTTTGTTCATTGCATCGCATCTATGTATTTTCTACTAAAGGAACACATCATCTAATACTTATGTATTGATGTTGCACCTCAGATATGCGTGATATTAGATGCGAAGCAGCTCTCTGACTAGCCTGTGTAACACTTTGTGCGTCGGTACGGCGAGGGTGCGGGCAACGCGTTGCCCTCGCCGCAGGTGTTGGAGGGGTGCCAAGTAGGGCATGCCGCAGCTGCGCGCTGACATCACGCTCCCCTCGCAGTGCGTGCTGACGTCACTCTCTCCCTCGCCTGCCGCGCGCTCGCCGCAGCTGCCACCTCGTCCGTTCACCTGCAACACCTGCCGCTACCGCCGCTCGCTCCGCTACCACGACGGACAAAAAATTAACACCATCTTCCCAAAGGGAACCCTGATGGGATGCGAAGCACCCGCGTTAGCGTCGTTCAACCCGTGACGCCACCCGTGCGCAACGCTGCTGCTTCGCATCCCATCAGGGTTCACTCTGGGAAGATGGTGTTAATTTTTTGCTTTTTGGTCGACTGTGTTCACAAGTATGAACGCAGCTACCAGTTCAAGATGGGTGGTCGTTGAGGAAGGGGTTAAACTTTTGCCATTCTACTGAATCGAAAAGCAGGACAGACACACACAGACAAGCAGACCAAAATTTCTGCGTTGAAGTATCCCAAGAAAGACTATCGTCTTTAAAAACCATGATGTGATTATGATAGACATCGTAGTTGAGGGCTCCGGAAATTTTGACCAACTGGTGTTCTTCAACGTGCGACATCACAGGCCTCAACATTTTACCTCCATCGAAATGCAGCCACTGTGGCCACATTATTCATCACTCAAACTTTGGATCGGCAGCTGAGTGCCATAGCCACTAGACCACACAGTGGCAGGGCTGTTGTACTGTGAGCATAGGAAGTGCCGGCCAGTACCGTTTACTAGAGCTATAGGCCATAAACTGCAAGAATTGCAGTGTGAGACTCGTGATTGCAGGCAGTGGTTCTGAACTGATGATTCCCACTACGAGAGAGGCACCCTCAATTTATTCTATTTGAACAAATAAACAAGCAACTCGGAATGCTAGTGTTGCGTTCACTATCAAGTTTTGCTGCAAAAGTGCAATCGTTGAAAAAGGCTAATGGAAAAAGTTGTATACTGCTACGTTCAGTTGCCAAAAATAGGGTAGAAATGACAAGGGCTGCTCATATTTAAGCGAAGGCAGCAAAACAATCACTGTACCTCAGTGGTCCTATGACCACTTCATGCTATTAAAAGCTGATAGGCAAGTATGTCAACGTTTGTCAAGCTTCGCTTTTGAGGTTAGCTGGTGCCTCTGCATGTTAAATGTGCCCCAGAGGAGGCCTTTACGACAGCAGTCTATGAAACTCTAGCAAAAGCCTACTGGGGATTATCAATTTTAGCATCAGAGTAATTCAATATATTTACAAAAAAGATTGTAGTGGAAATGGCAACTATTTCTGGACAACCAATTGTAGCAGCCCAATTGTACAAATAGATGCATAGGTCTTAGTGCATTAGTGCGATAGGTGCAACGCCTGTACCTAGCGTATGTGTTCCTTTCTTCATCCCGCTTTCTAGGGCTGTGCACACGATGCATTTCCGAGATATGTACCACGAGCGGATTGTTTGGAAGCTTTCGTTCTTGCCATTTATATTAGTCACGCTAACACCTACCACCAAAATTCCCCTACACCCTACAACCTCCCACCTTCCCCCCATCTATTTTTTCACAAGTTCTTCTCCTCCTCTCCTTCTGTCGACGAGGGAGAACGTGCAATGGCGCACAAAAACGAACGCTGGAGAAGGCAGTCGCTGCCCTGACGAAAACAAGTCCACTTGTCGAAACGTTGGCTCCTGCGACATTCCCTGTTCTCAATACGATCTCCCCACGCAACCTGCGCATGTGCAAGTTTCCAGGAGCGCCGCCGCTGCCATCTTAGTTGTAGTCCTCAGAGCAGAGCTGCTATGGCTGCGCTTGCTGCGTGCTATAAGTTTACTTGTGTTTTTCACGATCCTTGGCATGGACGATGGTTGAACGCGTCGGAAAACGATGTCCAGGCCTCCTGTGGCCGTGTTTCACTTAAATTTACCACGTGATGTAGAGCTGTTAATGAAAAAAAAAAGGCTGCAAATGTAAACATGCGACCTGGTCATGATCTCGTCGTTTGTTCGTGTGCCAGTGTCGCTTCGAATTGCTGTTACCATATTCGCTGAATTAATCGCAATAAAAAATTCACAGCATATCCACAGAGTGAATGATGACGAGTGGGCGAAGCTCCGGATGTTCATCGCAGATCGTGCTGAGTTCTGGATTAATTTAGTTAACGCGCACGCTAAGAATCCTTATGGTTCAACTACGCACAAGTGAAATCCCCCACCGGCACTTCATTGCAAGTCAAGATCCAGTGCCTATATATATATATATATATATATAGATAGATAGCGTGAGCAGTTGGTATTTTTCAATCAAGAAACTCGCTAGAAGACGCTGCCTGCGTGAAGCTTGTCTCTCGCGGGTGAGGGTGCGCGTTCATCGAAGAAAGAGCGTTTCCATAGTCAATGCGCACCTTTCGCTCTCTCTCTCTCACAAGACAGCAGATGGAAGAGTGAGAGAGCTCGCACGCAGGGAGGCACACGCCGAGGGCGCGCCTCCCACACGCGCCCCCCACACGCGCCCTCCTAGTAGCGCATTCCTAGTAGGTAACACACCACTACAACGGACAGACAGACGCAAACCTTAAAGAGCTTCGCCCCTAAAAGATAAGTAAGCACATTTCAGAGCACGTAGTGTGGAGAGGTGGGATGCCAAGAGCACAGAATGGTGAAAACTGCAGACTTCGTCGAAGGAACGCTTTTGCGTTTCTTTTTTTGTCAATACAAAACTTCACATGTGCAGTGTATAGTTAATATGCATGACTTCGATCATAGTGATGTGCTAGATGTGAATGGATAGAAAACAATCGCGATAAAGATGTTAAAGGCACGTCCACCTTAGCGGAACGATGACTCAATTGCTGCACACCGTTAGCGAAAACTTGCGGGCCGCTGCTAATACCGCGAAAGACAAGCAGTTCCTGCTGCTTAAAGTACGGATGAGGCGGTAACAATGGCCACAGATGCAAAACGATGAAAAAGCGGCAGCCCAGTCTGCCCACCGCCCTCAAGCCCGAAGGCTGGGCGCCGATGTCGTCACTGGGCCTAACCGCTTCAAAAGTGCATTGGACGTTAACTCAGTAGGCGTATGACCCTATGCAAGCAGCTTGCGCACATAAGATGACATGTTTTGTCGCTGGTATTTACGATTTAACTTGTGCTCACAATAAAATCGCACACTGAAAACCAAAACACCGGCGGTGCCGATGGTTGTGATGCCGGCGTGGCTGAGCAGTCGCCGTGCGCAGCACGAAGTATGCGCTACAGTCAAGCTGGGCTTGTATCAAGTATCTCATTCACGTTAGACGCTTGACAGTCGCCATCACTCGTAAGAGGTCAATTTAAGCATCTTCTAGCGATCACTATTTTGTCCAGAAGACAAGCTGTATCCACTCCGACGCCGCTAAGGTGGTCGCCCGGCAAATTGATCATGCACACGCTATGAATCGTTGCGGTCACTGATCGGCCCATCCGTGATGTGCCTAACCTAACCTATTATGACGCTGCTGTAGGGCACTGCTAAAGTGTCATGCATAAAAAAAATATAAAATTTGCAAACACTACTGAACAAGCCATGTGCCATACGAGCCGGTCTGTCTGACGCACCAGTTCCTGCCGGAGCTTGACATCCTTCGCGAACGCGCGAAAACCGAAGCGCATTTGTTTCAGGCTGTTCTGGTAGCATCCCAGGACATAGCATGTAAACCCAACCATCAAAACATTTTGAAATAAGGCCGATAAAGCTCGTTAACGCCGTTCTTCGATGCAGCCGCCACACATTTGAGTGTACCGCGACTGCCGCGACTACTAGAAGTTCCGGCATGCACTGCGGCAGCGGTGGCGCGGTGAAACAGTGCGGTGAGATCAGTATATTGTTTTTAGCGATCTGTTCATCTGTCATGGAAGCGAATACGTATGTTAAAATATGAAGACGTGGACACAGCACTGTTCGGATTGTTGCAGAAAGTTAGGGCTCAGAGCATCCCAGTAAGTGGCCCCATGCTCCAACAAAAGGTTAAGTATCTCGGAGCTCTTTTAGTCCACAACTTCAACCCACTTAACGGGTCGATCCAGCATTTCAAAAATTGCCATGGTATCAGCTGCAAAGTAGTGTATGGAGAAAGCGGCGGTGTCAACGACGTGTCTATCGAAGTATGACTCCGCTTAAACCTGCAGAATATGCTGTCCACCTATACAGACAGAGACATATATAATGACGATGAAGCCAGCTTATTTTATAACCTTCTGCCCAACCGCGTGCTTGCACTGAAAGGCGAAGCTTTGGCCGCAAGGACTCGAAGGAGTGCATAACTGTATTGTTTTGTGCTAACATAGATGGAAGCAACAGGCGCTGCCTGTTTGTCATTGGCAAATTGGCAAGGCCACATTGCTTTCAACAGCGAGAGTGCCTGCTAGTGACCTACAAATCCAATAAAAAGGCGTGGATGAAGCAGGATTTGTTCACAAGCTGGCTTTGCAAGTTTGATGAGGATATGGTGGAAGAGAAGCGATGGGTCATGCTTATCCTCAACAACTGCACAGCCCACAAGATCAAGCCAAAGTTCACTGCAGTCAACTTAAAATTTTAGGGGCGAAGCTCCTTAGGGCGTGGGTCTGTCCTTCCCTCGATGTTTGTAGCCACCTCTAGTTCGTGAAGTGCTCACTAGATGGCGTGATGGCGCTGCAGTGCTCGCCTCATTCAGATGTATGGGAACGCGTAGTATGGGAGTCCGTCCGTCCGCCCGCTGAGCGCTGCACCTTAGCTAGTATGTTAATTGGTCAATAGATGATGCAGAAGCAGTCGCTGCGTGCTCTTGTGTGATAGGAGAGCGCTAGATGGCGACACACAGTGTTCGTCACATCTTTGATGATGTACTGGGCAAGATTCATGGAAGATTCACGGTATTTACCGATCAACATCTGGAGCTTCGCCCACTCATCATCATTCACTCCGTGGATATGCGTGGATTTTTTTTTGCCTTCCAACAAGACAGCAAAATGACAACCTCTCAACCAGGGTGTCTTCACAACCATAAAGGCGCTGTACAAAAACCGCATTTGTGAGAGAGGTTTGCTGATCACGCAGCAGCAGTAAACCTCTTAAAGTGAATTTCACGGGCGCAATTGATATGGTGGTCACTTCATGGTGGCAAGTAAAGGCCGATACCATAAGCAAGTGCTTCAAAAGGGCAGGCTTCGTGAGCAATGCGGTGGCCCTGGAAGATGATGAGCAGAGTGACACTGTCACCAATGAGGCACCCAACACTGACGTGTGGTCCAGCCTCATTGAGAACAACTTTGTTACCGCCACAGATACTGTAAAAACCGGAATATAGGTTGAATTTTTTTCAAAACAATGCGGTGAGAAGTTGACCCTCGTCTTATATACCGGCCATTGGCAGAAAAAATATAGGGGTCTTGCAACAATGGGCAGATGAAGTCAGTAGGCTCCATTGCCATTGTGAGCATCAGCAGCGGCACCGCGACGCCATTTTCCGTTTTTCTTTTTTCGTCCTGAGTGCGAGGCTTGGTGGCTGCTTAGGTTTTGCGCCGTTTTATTTTTTCCTTATCCCCTCGAAAATGAGTGGCAGCCAGCAGCAATTTACGATGGGCATCAAGAAAAAAGTCATCGAGTATGCAGAAGCCCACGGCAACCTGGCGGCACAACGGGAATTCGGGCCGTCCGGAGAGCATCCGGTACTGGAGGAGCCAGAAACAGCGCATCACAAGTAGCAGCAACTAGAAGAAAACGTTGTTTCATGGATGAACTGCAGTTCACCTTGAAATAGAAACGCGACTCGCCGAGTTCGTCCGGGAACTGCGTGCAAGGTCGCTACCCGTGACAGCGGAATGCACCCACGTGAAAGCGCTCGAGATTGCGCGCGACTCTGGGTGCACGAGGACACAATTCAAGAGCTCGCCATCGTGGGTGCGCCGATTCATGAAGCGGAAGGGCTTCGCTCTGTGGCGGCGTACTTCAATATGCCAAAAATTGCATGGAGAGTTCGAGCACAAGCTGGTGGAGTATCAGCGCTTTGTCAACAGCGTTGCTACATGATCGGCCACATGGGCAACGCTGGCGAAATTCCGGTCTGGTTCAATATGCCCTTGAACCAACTGTTGTTGAATTCCAATGGCGGAGTCGGAGCAGCCGACTGACTCCACGAGCGAGCACTCAACTCTGGCGTAGAGCAAATCCTCCAAATCCGCGATTGGAACGGAATCCGCGCCGCTGGAGCAAGGCGAAAGCTGCCGAGTTACCCACGATACCTTGCGCGTGGTCTCTTGCAGAACATCCTCTCAAATTCCCACTTGTAAGCGTAAGATTCAGTGTCACTGTCAGTGTCCGAGGAATCACTCGTACGGGAACTTGAGCTTTCCGACTCGGAGCTGTTGCTATCGAGTAACACAAGCAATGCCGCACGCTTTGTCGAGGCACCCGAGCAGCCCATGCCGTCCGCCATTACCATAACTCACGAGTCGTGACCGGCGGCGCCGCCGCACCCCCAAGCAGACAAGCGTGTTAAAGGAAATGCGTCATGCAGAGTTCCAGTCCAGTCCACCGATTTTGACGGAGCAGCTTTTCCTGCTCCACGGAGCAGCTCCTGCTCTGAATCCCCTCCAGCTCTCTCATTGGAACTCTCGACTCCCGTCCTCACTCCTGTCCCTGCGTGGGAGCGGCCCGCAACTGCTACAGGATCCCCCTAAAAGGGGACGTCCAACTGCAGTTTCTCAGGACCAAAATAAAGTGCTGTGCCTGCCTTTCATTGGAACACACTTGCTCCGAAAGGAGCAGAAAAACGTGCTCCGACTCCACCATTGGAATTCAACATGTGACAGAGAAGGGAGCAAAGCAAGTAAAGCTGTTGACTACAGGCAACGAGCATTCGTGGTTTACGGTGATGCTTGCGTGCACAGCTGATGGAAAGAAGCTGCCCCCTCATATTATTTTTAAAAGGAAAGCTCTACCAAAGGAGAATTTTCCTCAAGATGTAATCGTGTGAGCAAACGAGAAGGGGTTCATGAACGAGTCCCTCATGCTAGAATGGATCTGGCTCGTGTGGAATCGGCGACCCGGTGCCCTTTTTCAACGACCGAGCATGTTGGTCCTCGACTCTTTTTGAGCCCACATCATGGCCGATGTCAAGCGATCCCCGTCCAATGGCCAGATGGATATTGTTGTGATCCCCAGGGGACTGACATCCATGCTCCAGCCACTGGACGTTGTGCTCAACAAGCCGTTTAATGATCGCGTGCGCGAGCTCTACAGCGAGTGGATGCTGGGCAACAATCCTAAGACCCCCGCTGGCCGCCTACAGTGTCCACCGCTTGCGAGCATTTGTGGCTGGGTGTCGTCAGCCTGGAAATCTCTCCCAGAAGAGATGGTTCGCAAATCCTTCCGTAAATGCTGCATCAGCAATGCATTAGACGGCGGACGATGCACTCTGAGACGTCGACAGTGAAAAGGAAGCATCATCCGACTTGAGTTCGGATGAGTCCAAGTAACAAGCACTTCGTGGCCTTCTGGCATTGAACAGTGTCTAAATAAAAAAGAATGTCAGTACAGTGCAGCTAGCTGCGTCACGTTTATATCAGGGTAAGGGTGTGCCACGATACTTTTCGTTTTAACTTTTTTTTTTTTTAAGATTCAAAGTTAAAGGGTTGACTTATACTGCGGTCTGACCTATAGTCCGGTTTTTACAGCACCTTTCAAGAATTCGTCGACGCTGGGGATTCTGAGCTTGCCGTCTGCGAGGAAGCGAGCACGAATGACGCGATCATTGCAGCGGTGCACGGTAGTGCGGAGGTTGCAACTGACGACAACTCAGACAGCAAGGACAATGTCGACACAATGCCAGAACCAGATTTTTCGAGCAAAGACGCATTGGAATACCTTACGAAAGTGAAAGCGTACTGTGCAAAGAAGAGTTTGAGCGAGAAATTGCTTCAGTGCTTCAGCTCTGTGGAGGACGAAACTGTGCGACGCGCTGTTCACAAGCATTGCCAGATGAAAATAACAGCGTTCTTCCGCTGATGCGAGACTTGAGAACTTGGTCAGTTTCTGTGCTGTGTTGGCGTTTGCGTTGAACGTGTCTGCGAGAGAAAAGTGCAATGAATTGCTATTGAAAGATGAATCACCCTTTAGGCATAGGTAAAGGCCGAAAAAAGCATGCTTTGGTTATAACGTGGTACCACTTATAGTGCGGATTTTTGTAGCTCCCGTGACTTACGTTATAAACAGTCTGCACTGTAGCTATTATTGAAGTAAAGGAAGCACAGGTGTGCTTTAAGTTCCCATCAAACCGAGTCCAGTATAGGTTTCTGTATTTGGCTCTTTTAGAAATGGAAAACTCCTCACACACACATACACACACACACACAGACACACACACAGCTTAGGCTGCTTATAATGTATGTCGCTGGAATCACGAATGCCTATAGCTACTGTAGCCAAAACATTTTCCCAAGTGTGCACGTGTGTAAAAAACGTGGAGCAGGCAGCAGCGCGTGTTAGACATTCGAGGCGCCCGACTGGGCTGCTTTCACCTGCACACAATTCTGGATATTTCAAACGATTTAAGCCCGCGGCCAGGCTATGCAAAAAAAGAAAAAGAAATGGCACTATAGTGACGCCGCCATTTATGCGGTCTCGCCGTGGAACCAGACTGTGCAGAAACGGAAACCAGTTACTGCACGCTATCCTTCGTTCTCTTTTACGTATGTGCGATGTCAAATAGCGATGGCAACCCACCATTCCCATGGTGCACTTGCCATGCATGCTGTCTCTTCTGCTGTCGAAGTGGCTCGTCTGTGTTTTAAATGCGGCCACCATGAGAGAGAGAGAGAGAAATAAGGAAGGGAAGGCAGGGATGTTAACCAGCCATGAGCCCGGTTTGCTACCCTACACTGGCGGATGGGAAAAGGGGAATAAAAGTAAAGAGAAGGAGAGAGGGGGAATGCCTACAGGGCAGTCCTACATAATATCATAGGCGCTCGGCTAGGCCAGATGTTTTTAGAAAGGTCAAAAGCGCTTTCATTGCTTTCTGAGCCGTTGGACCGTGAGGACGGTATTCTAAGATTTTCTGTTCACTAAGTGGACGATCGTCGAGCTCTGTGAAGGACTCGGTCATAGGCAGTCGATGTTCCTCAAATTGTGGGCAGTGGCACAACAAGTGATCTATGGTCTCTGCGCATCCGCAGACAGCACACGCAGGACTATCAGCCATTCCAATCAGTGCAGAGTAAGCGTTCGTAAAGGCCACTCCCAACCACAATCGGCAAAGAAGCGAAGCCTCACGTCGGTGCAAACCAACCGGAGGTCCGAGTTGCAGCGATGGGTTTAGCCGGTGCAGTCTGGTGCGTGTATGGGGTATTCCACTCAGTTAAGGACATCGTTCGTGCAAGAGTGCGAAGTTGTCTTGCAGAGTCGGTCCTTGAGAGAGGAATGGGAACACAGCGGTCTTCTTTGCCTGATGTCCGAGCTGCCTTATCTGCGGAGTCATTTCCACTGATACCGCAATAGCGTGGTATCCACTGAAAATATATCTCATGTCCTCTTTCTTGTAAATTTTGCACAAGTACTGCGATTTCGTATGTAAGGTGGTTTTGCTCCACGTGTCGAAGAAACAACTGTATACTTTGTAGAGCTGATCTTGAATCACAGAAGATTGCCCACTTTCCAGGACTCTCAGCGTGTATAATATGAAGCGCTCCGTGGAGAGCCGCGAGCTCTGCAGCTGTAGATGTGGTGACGTGGGAAGTTTTGAAGTGCTGGGTGACTCCCATTCTTGGGATAACTATAGCACCACCGGAACTGGTTGATGTGGTTGAGCCCTCGGTATAAACTTCTGTGCAGCCCCTGTACTTCGCATACATGTGTAACATGCTTAGTTGTTTGAGTGCACGTGGTGGTAAGTCCAACTTTCTCAGAATACCAGGGATGTTGAGGCAAACTTGAGGATGGTTCACACACCATGGAGGAATTGAAGCCTTTGTTGTAGGTGCATACCCTGACGAAAGAGAGGCACGGTGGGCGAGGACCTATGAACTGAACGTTGTGCGGGGTCGTTCCACTGGAAGACCTGCGAGGTGGTGATTAGGGGTCCGGGCACAGTGTCTTATGTGCACACGCATAGTTTCAATGGTTACTTGCGTTCTGACATTGTGATCGCGAGCGATTGCTATAACTTCTGTCGACGACGCGCTCTTTGGCAGACCAAGCCATATTTTCAGGGCTTGGGCTTGGATGCCTTGGAGCGTATTCAAGTTAGTTTTGCAGGTGTTCGCGATCACTGGTAGGCTGTACCGCAGGAATCCAATGAAAAGGACTCGGTACAGCTGTAGCATAGATGTAATTGACACTCCCCAGGTCTTTCCTGCTAGGAATCTAAACGTGCGACAGATTCCTGTCAACTGTTTCCTCACATAGTTCACATGGGGTGTCCAGGACAGATTTCTGTCAACAATCACTCCCAAAAATCGGTGACTTTTGCTATAGGGGATCATCTGCCCGTCAAGGGCTATGACGTATGGCGACATTAGTTTCCTGGTAGATGCCACCACAGCACACTTTTCACAGGCTAGCTGCAGTCCTTGCTCACGGAGGTAGAATGACGTTAAGGAACCTGCCTTCTGAAGCCGCGCACGAAGCTGAAGTCGTGTCACAGCCGATGCCCGTATGCAAATGTCGTCGGCATAGATGGAGAGCCGAACGGTGCCAGGAAGGATGCCGGAGAGTCCAATGAACCACAGTTACCCGTGGCACCTTACCTGCAGCCTGTCCAGCACCGAAAAGGTAGCGCTCGTTACGCCTAGCTCATGGGGCCACGGGCGGCACGCCTCACAGGAAGCTTGGCCTTAGCAACACAGGGATGGGGTGCACAAGAAATTGCGCTCACAGGCTGGACAAAGGAAAACATGCGTGAAATGATTAAAAAAAAGAATACCTGGAGACAAACAGCGGTAAAGTGGACATCATGCGATTGCAGGTGTGCTTTCGGTAGGGAGCACTTGCAGCGGACAAATGTCCGTAGCAGCATTCTGTTGCCTTGGCAATCCTATCAATACTTTCCTCAGAGAGCACGGCCACGACGCGCTGCTGCCGCGGCTTTTCTTTTTTCTTCCTTCCACTCCTGGCTCCTTCGTTCCACGCTTCTTCCTCCTTTATGGCTGAATCGATGAACAGATTGCAAAATGCGATTTAGAACAGGGAATGTCGCAGGAGCCAACGTTTTGACAAGTGGACTTGTCTTCGTCAGGGTCTTTATGGCTTGCGATTCGTCGCGCTCTTGTAGGTTGGCATGCTCTATGAAGCCTGCTCGCTACCTCGACTGTCTGCGAGATTTCCTGGCAGCCGCTTTATAACTGGTCTTTCATCCTGGTGCTGCACAATAAGCGATATGCATATACAAGAAGTTCTATGGGGGGTAAACGAGGGTCAGAAAAGACCGCATTATAGCTGATCTTGCAGTATAAGCGGTTACATTATAAGTGGCCCGACTTGTATATATATATGTGTATATATACACACACATAAGTAAAGATTAGTTGCTAGTAACCAAACAGTTCATACGGATTCGCTTTTTCTTTTCTCATGAACTTGTTCGACTGTTTTTAGATAAATTGCTCTACATATTTCCTGTCCCCGTGTCCCAAGTTATGCTGTGGCGTTATATTCCCTTGGTTGTAGGGGGAAGGGGCAGGTGCCCCTTGGATTCCCAATGGTCTACGCCTATGCACACACATACATGCCATGTCTGGAGGAACGGAAGGCGCGGGGGGGGGGTATTGCGATAGCAATTATATGCACACACTCAGCGGGTTTTAAGTCGCCGTTGTTCTGTGCAATGGTCCAAGGTAAAGGCGCACTAGCGCTGGGGACAAACACAGCTGGAGCAGAGATAAAACGACCCAGTGGTTTCCTTCACGCGAAAGGCACATGCAATAACATCGCTCCGCGCCCGAGGCCTCTCGTCACTTGCTTCTCAAGCAGAGAGCAAACGCCCAGCCAGTCTTTTGTCGGGCGAAGAACCATAGAGGGCTGGTCGCACGTGCTATCGACAGACACAGGTGCACAACTGAATTTCTGGGAGATTTTCCTGTTTCCCGTACAACCGGGAGAAATGGTCAAAATCCGGAAGTCTCCCGGGTAAACAGATATGACACATGTTCTATAACCTCAGCAAAGTCATTTAAGAGCGTAGCCAGCCTCACTTTTGCTTCCTTGTTCCGAGCCTAGCTTCAATTCTTCGCATTTTCATTCTCAGAATTCAAGACATCGTTCTCCTTCAAGAAAAGAAGCTTCCGTCATTCCGCTTATTTAATACAGCCCAAGACTGTCATGGCATCCAATTTGCTAGTTTCCTATAGTAAAGTGTAGATGCTAACAAACTGACCATGCATTAGCTTAAAGGTCCCATGACACCAAAATTTCAAACGCAAGATGCTTGCATTAATTGGTTTTCCTGCATATGAAGGCAACCTTGACCGAGTGTTAGCGGCAAACATCGCCTCCAAGTAATTTTAATATGGTTTCAAAGTAAGCGGGAATGCTCATCCGAGCTTGCAGCACCTCGCGACATCGCCACTAGGATGACGCGGTTAGTGGCCCATCTGTGACGTTTCACTTTTGTAAGTTGATATCGTGACGTCACAGAGACACGGGCGCACCGCGCTATGGCCTCAGAGATTGGCTGCCGCAGCCGATCGCTGAGGCCATGCCAAAAGCCGCATTTTTCTGCTGCCTCTCCATGTTGGTCGCTCAAGCGTACATTGTACACACGCTATGATGCAAAGTGAGTGCGGCGAGCAGACGAATTCAGCAACTGGTCTGGCGCTCGCGCTCTCCGCAACATCACCGAATCTTGAGCTCACGTCATCAGCTCACGCGCTCACTTCCTACAGCCGCCGCGCTAGCCCTGCGGCGCTAGTTTCTTGCAGTTTATGGCGCGCGTTTTGAAGCTTCATTAAAACTGAACAAAATTAACAATGCTGTGACTAATTAGACTTCACGCTAGAGAATTTGCCACTCCATGCGATGATTACAAGACACTGTTCTACTCATCAGAACATAAAAGTCTCCAACAAAAAAAAACGGCTGTCATGGGCCCTTTAAAGGGGCCCTGCGACACAAATTGAGCAGGCCGTTTTTATCACTGATTCTAGAACTGTTGCACGCGGGGATGTCGCAGAGAGAGTAGAAACGCCGAAAGCAGAGTGGTTATAATTTTATTCCAGCGAACAAACCGCCCAAAACCGCCTTCTATTTGAACTGAGGCTACACATAACGGAGATTTTTGTTACAGGAAGTGACATAGAGTGACGACATAGGAGGGGCCAGGCCGGGCGTTCTGATTGGCTTGACGCTCCAAGGTGCTTGTTCAACGCCTCCTAGAAAAACAATGCCTGGAACGTGAGCCGCAAACGCGCTGCCCTACCCTCTGATTTTACCCTCCCCCACCGGTACGGAGGCGAGCGCCTCTGGCGGTCGCTCCTTGTAAACACGCCGACGCGCGGCCGCCGGGACGCCGCCGGGAGCCGAGCGGCTGGCTTCTCGCGAGCAGACGACACCTTGCCGACCGTGTTGTCACCGATGCTATGTGCAGACGTTTTCTTTTTATCGCTGCTGCGAGGTGACAAATTGCCATATGAAATAAAGTCCACTTTCTTGAAGGCCATTTCTTTAACAGCAAATAAAGGTTCACCCTGGTGACGGTAATTCCGTCTGCTTAATGCAACAGGTTTACGTTGGTTTGCGTGATGTTTTTCACCGTCTGTATTTGCGGAGCCAGTTCTCCATTTCATTTGAGTGGCAATGCGTTGCTGTTGGGTGCCGGGCTGCTCATCGAGTTGCCGACGGAAGCAACCGGGTGTGTCTTTTCACGAAGTGCCAGCAGAGATTTCCTTGCGTGAGAAGTGGCTGCACGCAATATTAGGCGCTTTTCCCAGCGCTACAATAAGGAACACTGCGTCGTATGCAGTCTCCACTTCCATGCGAGTGACTTCAAAAGAGGCTTCACCTGGCGCTTACTCAAGTCCGGTGTAGTGCCAAGCGTGTTCGCCGAACCGACGCTGAGCCCTGCGCGAAACATCGTGAGTGCCAGTGTGTCCACGAGCACGACAGGGCCAACAGTACACGGCGAATTGTTTCTGTGGCTTGCTGAACCAGACAAAGTCCATTTCTGGAGGGACTCCGCCAACAAAATCCAACATTAGTAATAAACCTACTGGAACGTTTGTTTTACTGTTGGAAAACATTCGTATGTCATATATTCCACGCCACCTTAGGTGTGTACTAAGTTATGTAAATGAAACGTCTGCGACAGCATGCGTAGGGGCGAGGTCGAAACAGGCGCGCTGTTAGTGCCTTTCGTTCGCCAAGAGATGACGTATTTTCCACGACTGCTCATAGGCGTGTTGTTACGTGCGCAAAAAAAAAAAAAAAAATGCTGGTGTGCTTATGTGCCTGAATAACTACATCATACAAGTAAACTTACGGGGCATTCTGCCGCTGGTCGGTTTGTTTTAGTAGAACATTTTGCTGCAGAGCAGGAGGTAGGTTTCAACGCGTTTCAAGGCGGCGGCGTCTGCTATCAAACTACCGCCGCATGCTCTCGCCGACGGTGCCGACGGCCCTGACAGCGCGCAGGCCGGCTGCTCCCGGCTACGCGATTGGCTACGCCTGTGATGTCAGGTGATCAGGCGGTCCGGAGGCGAGCGCTCTCGCACGGCGCCTGGTCGAAACAAGCGGCAGGGAGCTCCCTATGGGAAAATGAGCGACATTCCAGGCATGTATTTCTAGGAGGCGTTGGCGTGTTACACACGTGCGGTGTCTGCTTGATCACGCTATTCAGTACCAAAATGTACTAAAATAGTTTTTATGCTTCGTAAGATAGAGAGAAAGTATCTGACATTACTTGCAAAACGACACCAGGTGTGTTGACGGCCGGACGCTATCTGCGCGCGCGCGCTCTGCTCCCAGCGTCTTCCGGTGTCGCTCTATAAGATGTGCGTTGCTATTGGACGCCTCCAGTGACGTCGGCAGGAGAGCGAAATACGAAAGGGAAGGTTGGTTTCATGCTGTCTGCTCGTGTTTTGAACTTCGAGGGCTAATAACTCCAGTTCTAGACCACCGATCTGCATAATTATTTTTGCGTTCATCTCAGCATTCGATCCTACACACACTGCAGTACTGCAGACGGCAGTTGAAAAAGTGTCGCAGGGCCCCTTTAAGTGTGTTGAACAGTCAAAGTGCCCCAGTGCGAGGTTCCCTTTTGTGCATTAAGCTTCCAAAGGGCAAGAACACACCGATATCGGCTTCAAAATAAATCTCGAGGTCACTGAAATCTTTGCTACAAGCGTTTCTATAAGCACTGTCATGATGCAGATGGAATACTTGCCTCCAATGAGGGATGCAAAGGATTCCTTGACGTTATAGTCGAGCCCGTGGCACTGGAAGAATTCAAGCGTTTCCAGGTGACTAATTGGCGTGGTTTCCTTGACATGATAGTCGACTCCCAGCATGGGTGTATCGAAGTCCGCCGACTGGGGGGAAGGAGTCGGCAGAAGTGAGCGATTCAATGCGGCGGACATCTTCCAGATGTCCTCTGAGGTAACAATGCACTTGTGGACACGCAGAACCTTTAAACTCTTGCTAAAGAGTGTTGCTCTCAGGACACCTGACAGCGGAAATACTGAACCTGCATCCACCTGAAAAAAAGTAGGTGAAAGCGCAGGCATCAGGTCGTAGAAAAACAGCTCATGTCCAAACATGCGACAGTCGGGTAAAGGTACACTAAGCTTGAAAGTACAATACAGTCAAGTGCTGATCAAACACTGCTATCCATGCAAGTGTCCATGCCTCCCACATTCTGAGTATCTAGTTTTCGTGCACTACTGAACATGGTAGTAGGTCACGTGGTGCACAATGCGGGGCACTTGCACGCACACTTCTTCCATTTCTCGCACTCAACTAACTCTTGCCCTCAGCCCAACGCTACATGACAGAGGGCAGGTCCTGAAGGCAGTGCACTGTGTGAGACGCAGAAGTATTCAGGTGATGTGGAGAGTGAGCTGTGTGCATGTATTTGCTTGTGTAAGACTGTTGTGTGAATGGAGGCGGTTGCAGTAATTATGTGTCGTTGTCCCGTGGCCCTAGCAAGATGAGAGGGGTAATCCACCGCATCCACATACACAACATGTGTTGGTTGCACATAGCACTTGGAGAGTTTCTTGGTGCACTCCACGAGTGTTTCCATGTTATGTTCACGTGCATGTTACGCAGTATGATGGTGGTGGGGGGGGCGGTGATGACGATGGTTTTGCGAATGTCCAGAGGTATGGGTATCCTCTTGCCAAATTGTAAGAGATAACTTATGCCGAGAGCACACAAGACATAACGTCCTGTAAGAAGTGAACCCGAAGGTGAAGGAGCCATTGCTCTTGCCTGCATGACAAGCCAAGTTTCCCGCCTCTTCAGTGACACTAAGTCTGCCATCCAAATCTTGACCAAAGGCTTGATCTCACAAGCAGCATACCGCATATTCACCAGTACTCTCCTCTTACGTCATCGCCGCGTTGACATAGTCTGGGCCCCGGACCCCAGGCCACTCGGAGCTCGTAAGGAACGAAAACGCTCATGACGCTCCCCGAGCTCTCATTCACCGGCCACATCAATCAGGCGAGTGCGACTCCTCGCAAGCCAACGCAGCCGACGGAGAGAGGATGGTCTCTTTTCGCGGCCATGCGAGAGACAGAGTGATTACCTTCAAAGAAATCCTCACATACTACAGTAATGCCAGGCTCATATATCCACCGCCACACAAATCTCTGAATAAGCAATGGTCCACCACGTGCCATTTATTACAGAACACACTTTCCCTTCTTCTTCACTGTACAGCCGTACTTACCCTATAGTCCATACACCACAATGCAAGGCGTGCGGTGCGCCTCGTGCAAGGCTCGACCATATTATATGGGCCTGTTTCACAGCGACTCACACTCAAACCACAAAGCCTACATTCACAATTCCCACGGCCAAGAAGTGGGAGGCTATGTTGCTCAACACGTGCCCGGAGACCAGCAGTGAGCCATGCGACTGGTGAAGATGCCGCCAGGATTCAAGGCCTGTCTGCCAGCTGAGGAAGGGGAGTGACGGAGGGGCATGTCTCCCACCCCCCTCCACCTTTGACCCCAGCAAAGCGCACAAATAAAGTTTATATTGTGAGCACTGTTCATCCGCTTCATCCTCTCACCTGTAAAAACTCATCGTCATCGCTTTGGCTTGGGCAGAGGGGCTCGGTCTCGGGACTATAAAAAGGACGATTCTTGCGGCCTGAACGTTGTCCCACAAATGGTGGATTGTGCTGCCCGGTTCCTCAGTCCTCTCACTCTACCAGTTCCCCATGACTTCCACAACAATACACCCCTTGAGCTCCATTCAGGTAGCCGCTTGCACCAACAGCACTTGTCCGTGTCTCACAATGAGCACTCGAATGCGGGAACACCTTGCATGGTCACCACCCCTCGGAAGGATCCACCAATGTTCGCTGGCCTTCGTGATGACAACGTTGAAGACTGGCTGTAGCAGCATGAATGCTTGAGTGCTATTACCCACTGGAACAGCCCTGCAAAACTCGCTCACGTAGCCTTCTACCCGAGTAGCCAAGACTCGGTATCTTAACCACAAGCTTGAGTACGCGAGTTGGGCCTCCTTTAAGCAACAGATAAGGAGGATTTTCGTGAACCCCTCAATCTGATTAGACATCACAAAGAAGAAGCTAGCTGAACGCGTCCAGCAGACCGCATGTACTTCTTACATCGAATATGTCCCGGCTCTTTGTCGCCGTGTGAATACCGCAATGACGGAGACTGACAGGGTCCGCCACCTACTCAAAGGCATTGGAGGTGCGACATTTAACACCCTTTGAAGAACCCGACTACAGTCTCCAATATCGTAGTCACATGTCAGTGCCTTGGTGAGCTTAATCTGCTCCGCTTCAGCCGGACACTGATCTGAGGGCTACCAATGACGGCAAGCTACGGGCACTGATCCATTCCATCATGTGCGAGGAACTCCAGACACAGGCTATGTCATGTGTACGTGAGCTCGTACTTGTTGCCATGACGTGCACACAAGTTCTCCGACGTCTACCGATGCCAACTTATGCACAGGTTCCAGCCCTCACATCTCCTCAACTGTCACCCGTCCACGTGCCCACAATGCACAGTGGTGAAAGGCTCTCTCACCATGAACGCCGCCTCCACCTCCAAATGTCTGGCACCCACCTCAACCGATATGCTACTACTGTGCGATCCGTGGCCTTATCTCGAGGTTTTGCCAGCGCCATCAACAGGACGAAAGACTTAACATTACTATGAAAAGGACGAGGTTTCTGCTCCAGTTCTTCAAAGCAGTCGCCAACGTTATGAGCATTGCTCACCATCTCCACCAAGCTTTCACGGAGCCGGCCCTTTTCCGCATCGTCGCTCTCCATCACCGATCTCCACCACCCCTTCGACCAGCTGCTTCGTCGTCGGACCATCGACCAGTAAACTAAGCAGTACAGCTTTGGGAGGGAAAGCTGCAACTTTCAGACTCAGTCAAACTCCTCCGCAGTGGCCCTCAAACATACTGTTGGTGTGTGTTGAAGGCATATGGGCTGAAGCATTAGTAGACACAGGTACAGTGCTTTTCGTCATTAGTATACCTGGTAGCACAAGATGTTTGTGCAACATTGCCGCAATGTGCTGAATGTTGCTCTTTGCTGCACAACATTTGACAACTTGTGGCAATGTGGCAGCAGTGTTGACAAATGTAGTACAACATTACCATTGTTCTACTAATGTTATTGCGACATTACACAGTGATGTTAATGCAATGTTGCAAATAAACATTGCTGCAGCGTTGCCGCATCAGCGTTAGTGCAACAACTGCTGGCAATGCATGAAAGTGTGATGGCTGCACAAGTACAGACCTCTACTTGTGCAACCAGCATTTGTTATGTAGGCAAAGGCCAAGTAGAGGCCTGTATACTTGGGGAAAAGCTTGGGGAATGCAGCGCATTCTGAAGCCGAAAATCATAATTTAATCCACAAAGAGTGGTTTGATGAAATTTTCTCTAGTACTCTCGAATGTGTTGTTCCATTAATGTTAACATAACGTTACACATTAGTGTTAATACAATGTCGCTAATAAACATCGCTGCAACGTTACTGCACCAGCCTCGACCCACCTCGACCAGTATATGGTGCAACATCCGCTGGCAACGCATGAAACTGCGATGGTTGCGCAGGTCTGTACTTCCCCAACCAGCGATGGTTGTAGCAACGCACTTTTAGATTCTAAAGAAGTTAGGTTATAGTACAGGCCCATACTCAGGGAAAATCGAGTGCAAGCATGCAAAATCACTACAGCGCTTCCGAAACCGAAAATTGTTTATTTAATTCTTTCGCACTCTCCAAAGGAGTTTAATTGAGAAAATCCGGGTATGGTCTTCAAGCGTGTACACATACACACGCACACGCTGTGTATTATTTTCTTGGTGTCCCTCGTGTAATTTCATGTAATTTTCAATCTTACATAACGCAAGAATGAAAATTGCATGAAATTACACGAGGGACAGCAAGGTCTCTGCTTGTGTCTGTGGGGCAGCACACAAGCAGAGACTGATGCCCAAACAGAGTGAAAGACAGCCGCACATCTCGGTAGTCCACAACCAAAAGCCTCTTATTTCCATGCCGTGCATGCCCCACGTGCATCAAGACAGGGTGCGCCTTCTGCTGACACTTATGGAAGGCTAAGGTAACGCGCCTTAAAAGTTACACGCGAGGGGTCGCTACAACTAAATCCACGTGGGTAGCTCATAGCCGCGTCTTTTGTGTTGCCTCTATTTAAGCACACTCGCAAGAGCAAATCTCCTTCACTTTGTTCACATTGACCCAGCAGTACGGCTAGTATAACCATCCAAAGCGTTTACGATGGCTTCCAGCAGCGTGGGCAAATGTGGCGAATGCTTTTTCGTCGTTTTTCACGTTGTGCATCTTGCCAATGAATATTAAGCTTTGCCCGCTTTTATAGACTGAAATCTCAAATTTTATGCATCTTGTCTAGCTGGTGATGCGTCGAGCTGATCGTTCATATTCTGCAATTGCGTACGATTATGACCCTTTTTAAGGCGACATGCACAGGACATTGGCTTAAGCAGACGACAGTCTGCGCGGAACGCATACCTCAAAAATCCGTGTGACTATGACGCGACCACAGCAGCTATGGTGGCAAAGTGCAGCTTTCTTTGACCCTTGGTGTATAGTGCCTATAATATACTTGCTGCCTTGGTTAATCCGTTGAACCATTCGCGTGCGTTGTTGCCGGCGCTTGACAGTGTTTCGTTGCAGGCGCCACAGCGATTTAATTTCTAGTGCAGTGCAGATATGAAGAAAGCTAGGGTAAGGAGTTTGCTAAGTCAAATGTCGTCTCGTCATCAACGGCGACGGATTGCGGAAAGTGCAAATAATCTAAAAGCTGCCTTGGATGATGGCTCCAGTGATAATGAATTGTGCGACACATCTGAACTTACGAAAGCTCCAGAGGGCAGTGTCCATTTTCCGTATGCTAATCGTGATGACAGTCCCCCACCTGAAGGACCACGTGCAGGAAGTCCGGCGTCAAATCGCTGTAACGAGCAAGGTGTGGAGAGGGACAAAGGACAAAAACTCTCTCAGAAACGAGACGCTGACAAAACGCTTATACCAATGGTAAAACCATCATCGGTGCAATGACAACGAAGCCGTTTATGCTTTTTTTTAAACAAACAATGTATTTAGGAATAAATGATCGAGTAGAGAAAACAAAACATGCAAAAGGAATGTGATATGTTAAAAGCACAATAAATGTCACTCGGTCAAAGTCAAAAGACGGAAAAAAATCAGAGCATATCCACGGGGTGAATGATGATGAGTGGGCGAAGCTCCGGAGGGAATCGTCGGTAAACCGTGAACGTTCCGTGTAATTTGCCCAGTCGATCATCAAGTAAAGAAGTCTTACGCAGCCCCTTACACAGGCCGGAACGCGCACCGCGTTTGCCGACACCATCACATGAATGCTGAGAGAGTATAA
The DNA here is from genome assembly GCA_013339685.2 of Hyalomma asiaticum. Lineage (NCBI taxonomy): Eukaryota > Metazoa > Arthropoda > Arachnida > Ixodida > Ixodidae > Hyalomma > Hyalomma asiaticum. The sequence continues at coordinate 70,279,316 of CM023489.1, forward strand.
GGCGGAGAGGCCACAGCGTCTTACACCAGCTTCTTACACGGGCCGTAACGCGCTAGCACAAACACGTCAGAAACGTGCAGTCTTTCGTTAATGTTGGGTATTTACTGTCATCATGGTGCATGTGTCCATGTGCGCTTCGTGGCGTAGTGGCTAGCGCCATGCGTTCGGAAGCGAGGGGTCCCTGGTTCGATTCCGCGCTTCGGACACAACGTTCGGAATTATTTTCTCATCGTCCATGGTCCACCAAGCGCGATCCAACACGTACGGCGACGATCCAGGACAATGAGAGGAGCGCTCCCCGCGCAGCAGCCAATCGGAGAGCAGTTGCACCGCCAACGCCGTCTAGCGTACCTTCACCCAACCGCCATATTGTATGCATGTCTATGGGACAGCGCCCTCTCGGAAACGAGACGAGAAATGGAGATGACGACACAGAATGCGTACAGCGCCATCTAGTGTATCGTCACCGAACTGCAGTTTGCATGCATCTCTATCTCTATGCATCTGCATCTCTATCTATTGTATGCTATTGTATGCTAAGGGAGACGCCGCTGGCTACGCAGGATGCATTGATAACCGAGAACCGCCCAGGTGATGCCATAAGGAGCTTCGCCCCTAAAGTTCACTGGCGGGCAAGTCGGTGGTCGGTTGTTGCGGTAGGTGACCGCAGGAAGGGGACTGTCGAAGTAGAGGCAGCGCTGAGGGCGCGATGTCCGACGCCGCGGCCAGGAACGCTGCTCCCTGTTGAGGTCGTTGACCCGGAACGCGTTCGGCGTCTGTGCTGCTAACTCGGCCGGTGTCTAGCGCTCAATGATGAGGCAGCCAAATGCATGGCGGGAATGTCCCGGCGACGTTCCACCCACGCCAGGCCTTAAGTGAGAGGTGGTACGGCCCCAGGTGGGAGCCTGCCGAGGTCTCGAGTCAACAACCTGACGGATCTCACTCCCGCGCCTTGGTTCCTCGATCTCCTTGTTGGCTCTTCTCCGGAAGCCTTGGCAGTCCCTTCTCTTTGTCGTGTCGCCTCCTCATTGGCCGAACGGCTTCATGCGACCATGCGCAATGACGCACTGCTTCGTCATCTTCGTTGGTGGCAACAGTGGCGCGCACTTTAAACATATTGCACTTAGCCCCGCACGGCCACTTACTTCATCATACATGCCCCTCCTTCGGGAAAAAGTTTTTTTTTTATGAAATAAAGAACTTTCTAGGTCTTAGCCGCAGTCACCGATTGTCCGCCAAAAACACTGCACCGCACCAGTAAGTACAACACATATGGTAAATGTCCTCCGTAAAAGCTCACACACTCGAACAAAGCAACACAGAAGAAAGCCATGCATTCAACTGTTTCAGTATCACTGTCTGTTGTCTGCAGTGCATAAATCGTGCTATTCAAGACAATATGTAGCAAATATAGCTTAGATTCCAAATGATCATTGGACCAAATTACCCGCAACCTTTGGTACCAAAAGAATATTGACAACTAATGTGTCGCAAAACTGAGAAGAAAAGTTATTCCATGTTCACCATCGGAACCCGAGAAAAGCTACCGGATACTGGAAATGGAGCTAAGTAATTGCATCCCATGCCAGACGGATACTTGTTTTGACCTGCTTAGCAGCTGATACTGTTAGAATTGCTTTGAAGCATTCAGCATCACTTGCCTGTCTGTAAGAGAAAGCGAAAACAGTCGGAATCGTAGCCCATGCGAGAGCCCGACTTGAAATGGAGCCAAGGCTGCCATGTGCACCCAAAAAGATGTCTTCGCATGACCCTTTCAAGCACGGCAATGCCCTGTGTAAGGTAATGAGCTGAACATACACCATGCTTAGACGAAAAGGCTTTTGCGTCGCGTGGTGCGACCGAAGACGTGTTCTCTTCCGCGATACTTCCCAAGGAGCCCTGCTCTTGCAAACTAACACAGTCTTCTGGCACACCAGCTAACCTAACCACACGTTTGTTATAATTGGCATCACCAATGAGGAACCCCTTCCAATCGACACCATCATTAGCAGCTGGCTCTTCCTTCGGCTCCTCTCTACACTGCAGTAATAGTGCTCCGGCACTTTCTTTCATTTCTCTCAGGCAAACCCTATTTGTACTGACTTTACACGGTGTCACTCCTTTTACGTGAGGGCCGTCCGCATGGTCTTCCACCATGCCTGGTCCGCATGTGACTGCAGCTGCCGAGACACATGCATTAGCAGCACTTAAAAACTGCAAGTTCCTCGAACGGCATTCGCCCTTCACTGTTTAGAAGCACTTCTACCTCTTCATTAACTCTACTTGGCCTCCCACAGGATCCAAATCCCTTCTCCATGAAACGTTCAACCCACTTTTTCTCAAAGCCGCTGTTGGCCTTACGGAACTTATTATTGTTCCTCTCGCTATCTCGGCTGACTGCCTCTGTACCACACGAGACATCACCGTCTTCGCTACTATCTGAAGTTAGCATCACATTCTTATGTGATCCATCTAGTTGGTCCTCAGCGACAGTGCCCATGTCCCAGTCCGCCACCTCCAGCGGTCCACATGAATATTTTGTGATAATCACAATAGAGTCCGCTAGAACATGCTCTGCATCGTCACTCACATTAACAGCCCATGCTCTTCCGTCAGAGCCACCTTGAGGAACTCTTTCCTCGTTATCTGTAGTTGGCCTCCCAGAGGCCCCAAAGTACGAACCATCACAGGTAAAATTTTTCTCTTCCACGGCAGCGAAGCTATCATTTGCTTCATGAAGCTCACATGAACTCTTGCGAGACGCTCCTCGCACTTCTACATTGTACTTTGGCTGAGCCCTTGGCTCTAGCGAAAAGTCCTGCCAACTTTCCGGGCCACCACCTAAGAGCGAGTTTGATTTTAGAGGCGAAGCTCCTTAATGTCTGTCCGTCCGTTGTAGCGCGTTACCTACTATGAACGCACTACTAGGAGGGCGCGTGTGGGAGGCGCGTGTGGGAGGCGCGCCCTCGGCGTGTGCCTCCCGGCGTGCGAGCTCTCTCACTCTTCCATCTGCTGTCTTGTGAGAGAGAGAGCGAAAGGCGTGCATTGACTATGGAAACGCTCTTTCTTCGATGAACGCGCGCCCTCACCCGCGAGAGACAAGCTTCACACAGGCAGCTTCTTCTAGCGAGTTTCTTGATTGAAAAATACCGACTGCTCGCGCTGGAGAACCGTTCACCAGCCATCCATATATATATATATATATATAGGCTTTTTTTTTTTTTCAAGTTGTTGCGCGTAGAATGGACAATCACAGGAAGAACAGCAAGGCAGACAGAAAGAGCGCAAACTATCAACTGATTTATTTGCTCTTGAAACAGCTTATATAAGCATGTCCAATCGTCACACGGATAGGAAAGAGGGTTGAAAGGGGGTGAGAGTGGAAGCATACAGTTCAGAAAACCTCACCGTCACATAAACCTGCGCAAAAACTGGTCTTCAGCCTTATACAAGGTAACAGAAGTGTCGCTTATACATTGATCACCTTTATCTTTAATAAAAAACGCTTCTAAAAGTTCACGGCCAACTCTGGTCTGGCTCCTCCCGATTATCTTAATCTTTTTTAGTAATGGCTCGCATCCCATGCACTTGTTGCAATGAGCGGGCAAATTCGCTCCTTCTCTTTTTTCCAGAGACGAGGCATGCTCCGCCGCACGTTCATTCACGCATCGCCCTGTTTGGCCCACGTAAGACTTTCCACACCTGAGGGGTATTTCATATACCACCTTCGTGGCACACTTCACAAAAATTGGCCATGTTGAATTCCGCACCCGCTGCCTCGGGCTTCCTTGCCACTGATTCTAGGGCATAACCCGGCCAATTTCTTAGGTGCCGAAAACACCACATCGACACCATGCCTATTTGCCACTTTTTTTAAATTGTGGGAAACCTTGTGCATGTACGGCACAACAATGGGCTTCCTTCTCGGCAGGGACTCGGCGCCTCCAGATCCTCTTTCTTCTTTCTTTATCTTCTTAAGAAGATTGTCCGCCACTGCTGCGATTACCTCGCAGGGGAAGCCAGCCGAACTCAGCCTAGTAACTTGATTGCAGAAACTTTCGTGCATTGTATGCGGACACGATTTAGTGAGGGCGGAACTAAGGCACAAACCTGCAATCGCCCTTTTTATTATTTTTGAATGCGCGGAATCGAAAGGCAGAAGTTCCTTCTGCGCCCGCGGTGCATACTTCCAGCAAACATGGCCCGTCCCGATCCGTAAATTAATATCTAAAAATTGCAACGACCCTTTAGAAGGAAGCTCGTGCGTAAACTTCAACCCTTTCCCATGAAGCATGAAAATGGAAAGAATGCTACTCACAGAATCTGAGCAATTCAGGGAATTTTGTCCGGATAAAAATATTATAAAATCATCTACGTATCTGAAGGTCTTGACAACACCTTGATTACAGAGATCTTGCTGCAGTGAGCGGTCAATGGCGGCTAAAAAAATGTTACAAAGCACTGGGGCAACACAAGACCCGATACAAATGCCTTGGCGCTGAATGTAGAATTCATTGTTAAACGTGATAAAGGTGGCCTGTAAATAAAACTCTAACAAGGACATGAAGCTGTCAAGCGACACACCGGAAGCGTTCTGAAACCTTGTTACACCGTTCCTTTCAATGCAGTCTCTGACAGCTACAAAGAGTTCACCATGGGGCACCGAATAGAACAAGTCTTCCACATCAATGGAGAATGCATAACCTACAGATACACTAGAACTCACGAATTGCACCACTTCGCCAGAGTTCTTGGTAGCGAAAGGGTCATCAACCTGCAGGGCACTCAGATGTTTTTGCAGGAACTGGCTAATAAGGCACTGCCAGGAGCCCTTCTCGCTGACGATTGTTCTAAACGGCACCGAGTCCTTGTGAGTCTTTGCAGTGAAGAAGACGGTCAGCGCTTTCTTTCTACAGCCTGTTATTGCGCTTGCAAGTCTACTCAGTTGAAGGTCCTTGCACCTTGCAGCAGCTCTGCTCTTTATCCTTGTGGCACTTGGTTTAACGCGCACAAAATTCTTGGCGATGGCTTCATCAGCCCTCCTGTTGAACTCCTCTTCTTTTAATACCACAAATCCTCCATTTTTGTCTGCTTGAAGCAACCGCAGGTTGTTCCGGTTGAAAAACGTAATGACTTTCCAAGTCGGATCCTTGACGTGCTTGGCAGGCATTGTGGTCGCAGTTTTTCTTAGAGCATCTACACCTTCCAGAAGGCATCTTTCACGCCCCTCTTGGTCAGCTCTACTTGAAATACCGCGGTTAATCGCTAGCAGGTCATGCGCCGCAACTGTCGGTTCGAAACTGTGCTTTGGTCCCTTGCTGATAATGTCAGCCACTTCAACAGGCAGCACCACATCTCCCAGGGCCACGAAGCTTCTCGAAACATCGGTAACGGTAGTTGCTCTTTTGCTGCAAAGCGCTTGTTGAAGGCACCTGGCCCACCAAAATTCCGTCATCTGTACTGCCAGTCTTCTGGCAGCTCGTAGTTTTACCTCGGCTGCCCAGACAGGTACCGCCGCATAGCATAACATCTTTAAAAGATCCTGTAACCTCTGTACTTGGCGCCATAGTTCCGTTCTTAGGTATCTGCAGATACGCCTCAAAAGGCCCTCACGCGGTTTTAGGAAACCAAACATTGCACTTACATCTTCCGGTATGATTCTCTTTCGCAGGCAGAAGGCTATGTACCTGCAGATACCTAAGAACGGAACTATGGCGCCAAGTACGGAGGTTACAGGATCTTTTAAAGATGTTATGCTATGCGGCGGTACCTGTCTGGGCAGCCGAGGTAAAACTACGAGCTGCCAGAAGACTGGCAGTACAGATGACGGAATTTTGGTGGGCCAGGTGCCTTCAACAAGCGCTTTGCAGCAAAAGAGCAACTACCGTTACCGATGTTTCGAGAAGCTTCGTGGCCCTGGGAGATGTGGTGCTGCCTGTTGAAGTGGCTGACATTATCAGCAAGGGACCAAAGCACAGTTTCGAACCGACAGTTGCGGCGCATGACCTGCTAGCGATTAACCGCGGTATTTCAAGTAGAGCTGACCAAGAGGGGCGTGAAAGATGCCTTCTGGAAGGTGTAGATGCTCTAAGAAAAACTGCGACCACAATGCCTGCCAAGCACGTCAAGGATCCGACTTGGAAAGTCATTACGTTTTTCAACCGGAACAACCTGCGGTTGCTTCAAGCAGACAAAAATGGAGGATTTGTGGTATTAAAAGAAGAGGAGTTCAACAGGAGGGCTGATGAAGCCATCGCCAAGAATTTTGTGCGCGTTAAACCAAGTGCCACAAGGATAAAGAGCAGAGCTGCTGCAAGGTGCAAGGACCTTCAACTGAGTAGACTTGCAAGCGCAATAACAGGCTGTAGAAAGAAAGCGCTGACCGTCTTCTTCACTGCAAAGACTCACAAGGACTCGGTGCCGTTTAGAACAATCGTCAGCGAGAAGGGCTCCTGGCAGTGCCTTATTAGCCAGTTCCTGCAAAAACATCTGAGTGCCCTGCAGGTTGATGACCCTTTCGCTACCAAGAACTCTGGCGAAGTGGTGCAATTCGTGAGTTCTAGTGTATCTGTAGGTTATGCATTCTCCATTGATGTGGAAGACTTGTTCTATTCGGTGCCCCATGGTGAACTCTTTGTAGCTGTCAGAGACTGCATTGAAAGGAACGGTGTAACAAGGTTTCAGAACGCTTCCGGTGTGTCGCTTGACAGCTTCATGTCCTTGTTAGAGTTTTATTTACAGGCCACCTTTATCACGTTTAACAATGAATTCTACATTCAGCGCCAAGGCATTTGTATCGGGTCTTGTGTTGCCCCAGTGCTTTGTAACATTTTTTTAGCCGCCATTGACCGCTCACTGCAGCAAGATCTCTGTAATCAAGGTGTTGTCAAGACCTTCAGATACGTAGATGATTTTATAATATTTTTATCCGGACAAAATTCCCTGAATTGCTCAGATTCTGTGAGTAGCATTCTTTCCATTTTCATGCTTCATGGGAAAGGGTTGAAGTTTACGCACGAGCTTCCTTCTAAAGGGTCGTTGCAATTTTTAGATATTAATTTACGGATCGGGACGGGCCATGTTTGCTGGAAGTATGCACCGCGGGCGCAGAAGGAACTTCTGCCTTTCGATTCCGCGCATTCAAAAATAATAAAAAGGGCGATTGCAGGTTTGTGCCTTAGTTCCGCCCTCACTAAATCGTGTCCGCATACAATGCACGAAAGTTTCTGCAATCAAGTTACTAGGCTGAGTTCGGCTGGCTTCCCCTGCGAGGTAATCGCAGCAGTGGCGGACAATCTTCTTAAGAAGATAAAGAAAGAAGAAAGAGGATCTGGAGGCGCCGAGTCCCTGCCGAGAAGGAAGCCCATTGTTGTGCCGTACATGCACAAGGTTTCCCACAATTTAAAAAAAGTGGCAAATAGGCATGGTGTCGATGTGGTGTTTTCGGCACCTAAGAAATTGGCCGGGTTATGCCCTAGAATCAGTGGCAAGGAAGCCCGAGGCAGCGGGTGCGGAATTCAACATGGCCAATTTTTTGTGAAGTGTGCCACGAAGGTGGTATATGAAATACCCCTCAGGTGTGGAAAGTCTTACGTGGGCCAAACAGGGCGATGCGTGAATGAACGTGCGGCGGAGCATGCCTCGTCTCTGGAAAAAAGAGAAGGAGCGAATTTGCCCGCTCATTGCAACAAGTGCATGGGATGCGAGCCATTACTAAAAAAGATTAAGATAATCGGGAGGAGCCAGACCAGAGTTGGCCGTGAACTTTTAGAAGCGTTTTTTATTAAAGATAAAGGTGATCAATGTATAAGCGACACTTCTGTTACCTTGTATAAGGCTGAAGACCAGTTTTTGCGCAGGTTTATGTGACGGTGAGGTTTTCTGAACTGTATGCTTCCCCTCTCACCCCCTTTCAACCCTCTTTCCTATCCGTGTGACGATTGGACATGCTTATATAAGCTGTTTCAAGAGCAAATAAATCAGTTGATAGTTTGCGCTCTTTCTGTCTGCCTTGCTGTTCTTCCTGTGATTGTCCATTCTACGCGCAACAACTTGAAAAAAAAAAAATCATGCACCAACTCGCCCAGCAAGAAGTTCTTCTACGATATATATAGGCACTGGATCTTGACTTGCAATGAAGTGCCGGTGGGAGATTTCACTTGTGCGTAGTTGAACCATAAGGATTTGTAGCATGCGCGTTAGCTAAATTAATCCGGAACTCGGCACGATCTACGATGAACCTCCCGAGCTTTGCCCACTCATCAATATTGTCGCGGTTCTGCGAACGCACGGCGTTTATTGATAGAGATGAGAGGTTATCGTAAAGTAAGAAACTCTATGTAACGCTCTATCAAGAGGAACGCAGAGGCAGGACTCTGAAGGGCGTCTTCGTCTTTGTCTCTGAGAAAGCGTTCGTAGTCACGAGCCTATATCGCGCATGGTCTTCGTCGCTGCCAGCGTATAGCTGGGCACGGACCAGTGCGCGGCAATATTCACTCCGTGGATATGCTGTGAATTTTCTTCCCTTAGAAAAGTGCTGCCCGCACAGCATCCCTCTACCATCTGCTCATTGCAGCTCATGCTATTCTTAGTGTCACGGTTCTCTTTGTCAAGCCTTGCCCTTTCAACTTTTGCCAGTTTGAGTCGGAGTTGAAGCGTTTGCTGTTTTAATTGCTCAAGTTTTATCAGTTCCCGCTCCAACTCCGCCTCCTCTATCCTTGCTTCGCATTTGGCCGCCTCACGTTCTTCAACCCAAGCCCTCAACTCAGCTCCCTTTAGCCCTACACGCAACGCCAGCTCTGTAGAATCTGCCGTAATCATTTCTGACCTGTATATTCTAATTCCAACCAATGGTTACCACTGTACTAGCAAGAAATAAATGTAACCAATGATGCAATAAATGGCTTTGTCCTGTCGCGTTGGACGCCAATGTAACGAGCAAGGTGTGGAGAGGGGCAAAGGACAAGAACTCCCTCAGAAACGAGAGACACTCGTTTTTTGGTTCAAATTATACCGATGACAAAACCATCATCGGCGCAACGACAACAAAGCCGTTTATGCTTCTTTTAAAACAAACAATGTACTTAGAAGTAAATGATCGAGTAGAGAGAACAAAACATGGAAAAGGAATGCGACATGTTAAAAGTACAATAAATGTCACTCAGTCAGAGTTAAAAGACGGAAAAAGTTCACCGGCGGGCAAGTCGGTGGTCAGTTGTTGCGGTAGGTGACTGCAGGAAGGGGACTGTCGAAATAGAGGCAGCGCTGAGGGCACAATGTCCAACGCCACGGCCAGGAACTCTGATCTCTGTTCAGGCCATTGACCCGGAGCACGTTCGTCGTCTGTGCTGCTAACTCAGCCGGTGGCTAGCGCTCGATGAAGAGGCAGCCAGAATTGCCTGGCGGGAACGTCCTGGCAACGTTCCACCCACGCCAGGCTTGAAGTGAGAGGTGGTACGGCCCCAGGTGGGAGCCTGCCGAGATCTCGAGTCTGCAACCCGATGGATCTCACTCCCGTGCCCTGGTTCCTCGATGACGAAGCCACATCTGCCTGGCTCTTCTCCGGAAGCCTTGGCAGTCCCTTCTCTTCGTCGTGTCGCCTCCTCATTGGCCGAACGGCTTCACGCCACCACGCACAATGACGCAGTGCTTCGTCGTCTTTGTTGATAGCAACGGTGGCGCGCACTTTAAACATACTGCACTTTGCCCCGCACGGCCACTTACTTTATCACAATCGCACAGTATGCAGAGACAGCTCTTTGGAGGTTGTTTATACAAATACAGAAAGTACGGATGCCCTTGTGGAAGGCAATCTTCGAGCGAAATTGCGAAGATGGGCGCTGGAAGTAAAGATACCTGCCGCTCACTTTAGTTACCCTTTAAGAATCCTCAAACCTCATCACCCCGATCTGCCGGTAGATGCAAGAACATTGCTGAACACTCCAAAAGGGACGCTGACAGTTGCGATGGATGGTGGCTCACATTATTTTGAATAAGCTCTTCCCTTTGGGAACTAATAGCAAGAGACGTACCTGACGTGTGCAACATTCTATCGCTGATTGTAAATGCAGATGGGCTCCCCATTTCAAGAAGTTCCAGATGGCAGTTCTGGCCGATACTTGTAAGTGTGAAGGAGAGTGTCTCAGGTACACCTTTTATTGCTGCCCTTTAAGAAGGGGCTCAAAACCCCAGAATTTGGACACTTTCATGATTGATTTCAATGAAGAAATGAAGGAGCTCCTGAACGACAGTGTCAATCACAATGATCGTTTTTACAGAGTTCAGCTGAGTGCTTTCGTATGTGATGCACCTGCCAGGGCATTCCTTATGTGCATCAAGGGCCACACTGCATGTTATGGATGCAAGAGATGTACCCAGAATGGTGTGTACTCGAACACCAACAAGAAGGTGTACCCAGAAAGGTGTGTACTCGAACACCAACAACAAGGTGTACCCAGAAAGGTGTGTACTCAAACACCAACAGCAAGGTTATCTTCCCTGAGTGCACAAGTCCTCTACGAACTGATGACAGCTTTAGGCTAATGACACAGCGTGCACACCACCATAGGGAGTCTCCTTTGCTCTGCTTAGGCGTAGGGTTAGTGAGTCAATTCCCTTTGGATTACATGCACCTTGTCTGCTTAGGTGAGATAAGGAAACTCCTCGCAAATTATTGGGTGACAAGTTGGCCATGCCACTCAAAAATGCGATCATCCAAATTGGCCATCTCTGCAAGCCTTGTGCAGTATGATGCACATGTTCCTTCTGACATGAAGCGGCGGCCAAGAGAACTTACGTTTCTAAACAGCGGAAAGCTGTAGAGTTCAGAAACTTCCTGCTATACTATGGACCTGTTGCTCATAAGGGGAACCTATACAGCAGGTTTTTCAACAAGTTTACGAAGCTGAATGTTGCAATCACAATTGTTGCCAGTGAGCAATTTTCAGTTACTCATGTCAAGACTGCCGAGCGTCTTCTGAAGGAGTTTGCTGCTCAAGCTGGGGAGCATTATGGAAATGGAATTTATGTTCATAATGTTCATTCCCTGCTACACATAGTTGATGATGTCCAAGCATTTGGACCTCTTGATGCACACTCTGCATTTAGATTTGAGAATTACCTCGGTCAGGTGAAAACACTGCTGAAGACTTATGCTTGGGCTCTACAAGTTGTGCGGCACTTGAGGGAAAGGGAAGCAGGGCATCAAGCAGTGCATTCCTTTTTGAAACCAGAATACAAGCTAGCTGGACGGCACTACAATGGACCAGTTCCTCCAGGCTTTGAGGGCCATCAGTATTCCACACTTGAAATGAAGGGCACAATTTTTACCAGTGACAAGAGAGACAGCTGCGCAAAGCTGAAGGACAGTCACATTGTTCAAACAGCCAATATTATAACCTCTGATGAAGGGGTCGGCATATGCTGCCATTTTTTCAAATGCCTGGACAACCTCTACCCTCAGCCTTCTCCGTCTGAAAGCTTGAACATATTCACAGCTTCACAGCTTCTGATAGATCTTTCTGTATGGAACATAAGTGACATTGAACACAAGTGCATGTGTTTGCCATATGGACCGGGGTCATATGCAGTACAGTAAGCCCTCGCTAATTCGAACTCGGATAATTCGAAATTTCGGTTAATTCGAAGAACTTCTGCGGTCCCGTGTTTTTCAATGCAAATTTTACCGGATTATTTGAACAGCCCGTGGGGTTTCATCCGGATAATTCGTAATTCCCGCCGGCAGCAACGGACGTGAAACAGCCTTCCGGCGACGCTTATCTCGGAGGTCATAGTAGTTGGAGTACCGGAAAAGGGTTAAAATGTGTTTTCCGTTTCGTGTTTTCCCCGTTCGCGTTTTCCCGTTTTTCACGCATTCCGTTTCGCGTTTTTCACGTAGCTCGCGTGCTTGGACCATTCGGCGTCTTGCATTAGTCTTGTTTACTTCGCCGCCTACGCCTGCATTTGCCGCGTGCGAAGTCCTGACCGCTTGTTGGACTCACGATGCCGAAGTACAAGACGCTGACGCTGCGGGAGAAGGTGTCCTTAATCGAGGAGGCTGAGAAGTCGACGTGCACTAAGACCCAACTCGCCGAAAGGCACAAGATGCCCTTGTCGACGCTCTCGACCATCTTGAAGAACAAAGAAAAGTTGCTCGAGGCATATGGGAAAACGCATTCGTCAAAGCGATCAAGGATTCGCTTCCCAACGTACCCGGACGTTGAGGTCGCTTTGATGAAGTGGCTGCAGCGCGCAAACGCAGCTCATCTTCCCGTGAACGGCACCATCCTTCGGGAGAAGGCCGATGACCTGGCACTGCGCCTTGGCCACGAAGGCTTCAAGTGCAGTAATGGTTGGTTCGCCCGATTTAAAGAGCGAAATAACCTTACATACTTGACCGTGTGCGGAGAAAGCGGTAGCGCCGACACGAACGTCGTTGACGACTGGCAGATGCGTACGCTGGCACCGCTGCTTCAGGAGTTTGGAGAGGACGACGTCTACAACTTGGATGAGGCAGCCTTGTTCTACAAGATGCTTCCCACGAAAACATTTGCTGCCAAGGACACCACTGTCTCGGGGAGAAAGCAGCCCAAGGAGAGAATATCCATTTTGTTCGGCGCGAACATGTCCGGGAACGACAAGCTTCCACTGCTCGTAATCGGCCGAGCGGGTAAGCCTAGGTGCTTTAAGAACGCGCGCCTTCCTCCGAGGGATGTCGTCATGTACAGACACAACAAGAAGGCCTGGATGACGGCGGCGATATTCGAGGAATACGTGCGGTTCCTTGACCGGAAGTTTGCCCCCAAAGGGCGGAAAGTGCTCTTTGTTATCGATAATTGCCCGGCCCACGGGGACATCAGAAACCTGGAAGCCGTCAAGATCGTCTTCCTCCCTGCAAATACTACGGCCATATCGCAGCCGATGGACCAAGGGGTGATCCTGCAAACGAGGAAGATTTACCGCCACCACCTGTTGAAGCGGGTTCTGCTTTGCTACGACAGTGGAAAGCAATACCACATCGATCTGCTTGGTGCGATCTGTTTAATTGCCTTTGCCTGGAAGGAGTTGGAGTCAAAGGTGATCAGGCGCTGTTTTGAACATGCCGGGTTCCGCAAACAAGGTGGCGAAGATCTTGATGAAGATTGCAGCTCGTCCGGCCTAGACGACGAGGGAGACTCGATGTGCGCCCGGATCACCGACTCCGGCGACGGCGAGGGACTAGGCTTCGTGGAGTATTCCAGTGTTGAGGCGGGGGTCCAAACATCGTACGCTGATGTACACGAGGACGTCGTCGACACTGGGCTAGACGGCGATGATGGTGACGATAACGAGCCCGCCCGCGCGCCCGCTTTGGCTTCAGTTGTCGATGCCGTGAACACCTTCCGCAGCTTTGTCGAGTGCAGCGGTGGTGACAGTGAAATGCTGAGTATTGTGAGCAGGTTTGAGAACATGGCACTTGGGGCGGCGAACTACCGCAATAAGCAGTCCAATATCACCGATTATTTCAAATAACCTTTTTCTCGCAAAGAAAATAAATGTGATTTCATCTTGTAGCGCTTGTTTGCTTTTTTTTCTTCATTTCGGTTAATTTGAAAATTCGCTTAATTCGAAGAGTTTTCGCGGTCCGGCGGCCTTCGAATTATCGAGGTTTTACTGTATTTCCTCTCTGCACACATACAAGCACGAGAGAATGCAACCCTGAAATACTTGTTACAGTGCTTGAATTCCTCAGTCTTCTGCTGCTGTCTAAGCAATTCTTATGTTTCAATATTCCGTATTGAAGAACGAAGAGCACCATCGAAGATGTGATGTTGAGGTCTGTGCTCTCAGCCATTTTGTCTACAACTTTGACTGCCATGTGGACTCTCTCATTGCAAAGAAACATTGCTGTGCCGCATACGAATACGAATGCCTACTCGTTCCTTATAGGAATGATGAACAGTCCGACACGTAGTTTTTGTGGCAGCGAGGAGACAACTGCCCACATGTTTTGCCACTGCGCATCCCGTGCAAGTCAACGGAGCATAGGATGCATATCTCTCTACCTGTATTTGAGTGACTGTACCCACTTGCACCCATTCTCTTGATCCAGAGTTGTTTTTCCACTCGCTCATTAACATCCATAGAAACTGCTGTGCTGAATTTTGATTTGTGTCCACAAGTGCTCCTACATAGAATTGCCCTTGCTATGCTGATGCCGACGAATGCATTCTCAGCTTTGTCAGAACGTGACAATTGCTCCCACTTCAAGCAAGTGCTTTCTTTATTACCATGTCGTTCTGTTGAGCTGAATGATCATGCCAAATCTCGTACACTTCTCTGGACTCTTGACTCTGTGCACCGACCCCCCGAAGGACTACTTACCCAGTACTCTAGAGCACGCCACACGTTATGTCAGCTAACAGGTGTCACCTACAAGACAGGCCACTGAGATTTATCCCGTGCTTTTGATGCACACTCTCAGATATTGTTCATGTGTCGCAGAGATGATGCTTCAGCAGCCGAGAGTGATCTTGAGGTTTGGTACACTTTCAGTTTCCCATGCATGGACATTTTTTAATATATTGTGAATATGCCTTGTCCCTCTGTCAGTATTCGTGTAACGGTACTGTCACTGATTGATGAAAAACATATTAGAGCTTACGCTTTGCTGTAGGTTGCAAATTGCAGATGTCGGGTAAGTTTTGTGAAACTGAGTAACAAGTGAAGTTTCGTGGCAATGTACTGTACAGCACTTATAACCAAGCGAGTTCTAAAATACCAAAGTTCTTTTCTAAATTCACTAGATTCAGTTTGCTTACTGCTGCTGGTGACAGTGTAAGACTGGACTGGAGAATACTGTCAAACTATCTTGTGCCTGGGTGGCCTCATTTTTTTTTCTTTTACCATAATCATCAGCCTATCTACATTCACTTGTTAAGGCAGATCTCACTTATCACTGTCTTGTGCTAAATGTGACCACGTTAAGCTAGCATTAATTTTGGCTCCATTGAACCAGTAGCCCACATGACAGTTTAGTTTCAAAACTTTGACTTGGAAAGAACATTTAATATTTAATTGTGTTATCAAAGATATATTTATTCATTTGTCAGCACATGGAGTTTTCAGAACTGTCACCACCATAGCTGAAAGCACTTTTCTTTGACACACTGGTGACTAGAAAAGAACATCAAAAGTTGGTTTCACTTTATTTATGCTGAAAATTGGCATTTAAGTGAGATTTCTATGACATCCAATGGACTTAATTATAAGCTGCTGTTGAGTACCCCTTCAGGCCACGTGTGCAAACATTGCTGAAGTGGCAGATGGAAACTGTGGCTTGTAATAAAGTGAAGTAGGTGGGGGTCAGACTTTGTGCATGAAACCATAATTTGCAACTTGATCAGGAGGGTTGTGATTAAACAGTTGTGCGTTTAGTCTGTGCCTGTTGCAAGAATTCTTTTCACTGTGCTTAATATCTGCATTTCTTTCCTTTTTGAGTTAGCACGGCTTGTTTGTACCAAAATGATTCCTCTTTTTCAGCTTACAAGAGATTCTGCGTTGTTGAGTTTGCTGAAAGCAAAGATGTGTCTATTGTGCTATCTCTGCGGCTAACACCAGATAAGCAAGCTGTATGGCCACCTTATAAGAACACTAAAAGAATATCGACGGCTATTAAAAAAATGTGATACACCAACTAGTGCTTGGCATGAACATAGCTGCCGAGTCCTGTGCGAGTCTGGTAAGCATAATTCCATAGAACTTAGTAACTTCCTTGTAATGTTGGCTACATATCTGAAGTGCGTCGGAGGCCACGGGAAAACAAACCGTGCTGCAGCCTTGCTTCCGAATGGCGGCACCGCACGGTTTCTAAGTAGTTCCTTTTTTTCTAGCTTTCAAGTAAATCGATTCTTTTAGAGAAAATGCAAGTTCACTATACTTTTACACTAAAAAATATCTTAGCACAACGTCACCGAATAGTACCATGCCGGCCCGTAGTGTCGCATAGTCGTTTCGGGAGCGCAATAACGCTGGGGTTTCAAACTGGCGTTATTAAATGTGCACTTAATATTTTGCAGAAGTATTTGGGCTTGTTGAATGCATATTGAAGCAGTGAAAATTACAACCGGACATCTCCATACTCTTTTCACGACCCCTTTAAGCCTCGTCAAATCAAGCCACCTGCGCCAACCCGTTAGCAGAAGGACAGCGTAATTGAGGTGGTAGCACAATATTAAATAAATTCATGATGATTGTTGCAGTGCGTTTGACAACTACTGGGCCTGAGAAAATGCATATGAAAACAAAACTGTAGTGTTGACTACATCCAATCTAGCACTGCTATCAGTACACTCATGGGGACGGACAGGTGTCTCTGATCAGCACCCAAATATTATTCGTTTAGTTTTTAAAAGATCGTGGGTGGTAATAAAGTACGCACGCATATTTCTAGCATGATTACACCCAAAGCATTGGAAGCGAAGATACCGTATAGTGCGGAATATAGGTCGAGATATTTTCCAAAAAATGTCACTAAAAAGTCGCCCCTTGACCTTTATACCGGCCCTTGGCACAAACCGAGTGACCGTCTGGCAACGGAGAGCGTTGCATGCTTCTCGGGCATCAGCATCGACATCACCTCCACAGGGCCAACACCCGGCGCTGCTGACGCCATTTTTCAGTTCTTTTTCTTTGCTCTGCAGCCAGCTATGAATACTGGGACACGGCAGCAGTTCCCCGCTGCGTTTAAAAGAAAAGTTGTTGAATTTGCGGAAGCTGGCAATATGTCGGCGCAGTGGGAGTTTGGAGTGTCTTGAGAAAGCTTCAGGTACTGGCAGAACCAGAAACCGAAACTGTCGGTGTGTACCGCGCGGAAGACATCGTTTCGCGGCTGCCAAGCTATGCCCCCGAAACTCGACAACAAAGTGGCAGATTTCGTCCGCAAGTACTGGGCTAGATCCTGTGCTAGTGCGGAGCTAATTCGCACAAAAGCTGTCGAACTCTCATGCGAACCCAATCTGTCAAGGGAGCAATTCAAGGGGTCCATTTATTGGGTCCGACGCTTCATGTGATGCAAAGGGTTTGCTTCAACGGCACATGTCAATCTGCCAGATGCCGCCGGAGGAATACAAGGACAAGTTGCTCGAGTTTCAACTCTTCGTCAATAGCCTCCGGCGACAACATGGCTACATGCTAGGCCAGATCGGCAACGCCGACAAAATGCCCATGTTGTTCGACTTGCCATCGTCCGCCACAGTCTGTGAATGCCGGGCAAAGGAGGTTAAGCTGCTGTCGACCGGAAGCGAGCATTTGCACTTCACCGCAACGCTTTCCTGCATTTCCTGCATGGCCAACAGCAGAACGTTGCCCCTGTTCATCATCTTTAAGCGGAAGATGCTGCCAAAGCAGGCCTTCCCACGGAATGTCGTCATCCGTGTTAACAAGAAGGGATATATGGATGAGGCCCTAATGCTCGAGTTGATCCGCACAGTGTGGAACCAGCGGTGCAGAGCCCTCCTGCAGCGCCAGAACATGTCCGTGTTGGGTTCATTTCGCGGGCATTTGACGACACCCGTGAAGGAGGCACTTCGCGACGGGAAGACAGACCTTGTCATTCCAGGAGGGGTGACATCAACGCTGCAACCGCCGGACGTCGTCCTCAACAAACCTTTTAAGGACCGTGTACGTCAATTGTACAATGGATGGATCGCTGGCAACGACCCGCAGACCCCGACAGGCCGGCTGCGCAGGCCACCTCTCGCGATGGTTTGTTCTTGGGTCTCCCAAGCGTGGAAGTCTCTGCCTCATGAAATGGTGGTGCGTGCATTCAAGAACTGCTGCATCAGCAATGCTCTCAACGGCACTGAGGACAACATGTCGTGGGAGGCGGCTAGCAAAAAAAAGCCATCCACAGACAAGAGCTCTGACACTTCAGAGGACTGAATGAAGTGCCTCAGTCAACGGTTCGGTGCTTTTTTTTTGGTCAAGGTAGGGGGGTCGACCTATATTCCACCTCGACCTATATTTCCACATTATACGTATGCTCACAGCGCGCAACGGGCTCCGCACGGCTTCTGTCCAAATTTTATAAAACTGCTTTGTGACGTGACCGTAACTCCATTTATGACAAACTCCTAGATTGGGCTTTATGGCGTTCAAAGGAGTTCACTTTTGTCTGTGTGACAGGAGTATTAGCAATGTGAAAACACGCACTTGAGGCAGTTCTGGCATAGAATGCGTGATGGCCAGCACATTTTGAGCTACACTGGAGTGTGCTGTATGATCACAGAGAGACAAAACCTAATTACATTGCTTCAAAAGTCTTTCGCTGCCACTGGGTACCCCAACAAGTCAGATCTACACCACCTACGCAAAGCGATGGCTCAGAGCATTTAAAATGTGGCCCATAACACTGCAGTGGTGACTTCACAATCACAGTTCTCACAGTTCTACCTAAATGAACCCATTGCGGAACAGTACAAAAGATTTTGTACTGTGTAGTTCTAATTCGCCGTTCATGCAGCTACACTAACATCAAACCTGGAGACATGTGCAGCAGAGATGCACTGGCGTTTACCGCAGGAACACATCAATCACTGCGTTGAAAGTGCACTGCGCCCGTCAACAGAAAATGTGTGCCAGTCCTGAAGGCAGAGCAGTCGGACAGTGTATGTGTGTGTGTGTTGGCTGCTCCTGGAGGCACTGTGGTCAGTGCATGTGTGCCTCCTTAACTGAGGTCTCTCAAGGATTACTTGGAAAAGTGTTCCAGGGCCCCTTTAAGGCATCTTTTGGAAGGCATGAGAGTTCCACATAAGAAGAAGCAAACCAATATGTTTCTTGAGTCCGTGTACCAATTTTGTCAATCGGGAAACCGATGATTCGTAACCAACGTGAAAGCTATATGCAAGAAGTGCACACATTGACGAAGCAAACGCCGTATTCCTAAATTTTGCTAATCCTGTTAACGGTTTTCTTTAGAGCTGTGCGAATAGCAAAATTTTGTGTGCAAATCGCATAAAATACTTGAATAATTTTCAAATATATTTAAATAAAACCATGCCTAATTATGGAGAAATTTACTGTTAAACATGGGCAAAAAATTTATTGCATGATATTGTAACGGAAAGAATAGGAGATGGGAGATGAAGAAGAGGACGACGAAGTGGAGTGCGCCATTGTACCATCTCCGTGGCTATCTACCTTGGCGATCCCTCATCCCCGCTGACCATCACTTGTAAATAAACATCCCCGCTGATAAAGAGAAGACTGCTTTCGTTACACCGGATGGTTTATTCGAATTTAACGTTATGCCATTCGGTCTTTGTAATGCCCCTGCTACGTTCGAGAGATTCATGGACACAATTCTTCGCGGACTCAAGTGGGAGATATGCCTTTGTTATCTTGACGACGTCGTTATTTTTCGGCCGCACTTTTGAAGAGCATAACGAGCGTCTCAGCCTGGTTCTGGAATGCATGGAGAAAGCTGGTTTGATTCTCAACTCCAGAAAGTGCAAGTTCGGGGAACGACAGACATTAGTTCTAGGTCATCTGGTCGACAAAGACGGAGTCAGACCTGACCCCCGCAAGATTGAAGCGGTCAGCGCATTCAAGCCTCCACAGTCATCTCGAGAGCTCCGTAGTTTCCTGGGCCTTTGCTCTTACTTCAGGCGTTTTGTGCCAAGATTCGCCGATATTGTGGAACCGTTGACGCGTCTGTTGCAGAAGGATGCACAGTTCCAGTGGACACCAGAATGTGAGTCATCGTTCCGTCATCTCAAGTTTCTACTTACGTCAGACCCCATCCTGCGTCACTTCGATCGTTGTTCCCCTACCGAGATCCATACAGACGCAAGCGGGGTAGGCATCGGAGCAGTGCTCGTACAAAAGCGAGATGGCGCCGAACATGTCGTTGCTTACGCGAGTCGCTGCTTGAGTAATTCTGAGCGAAATTACACTGTCACTGAACAGGAGTGTCTCGCAGCTGTTTTCGCTGTTCAGAAATTTCGCTGTTACATCTACGGCCGCCCATTCAAGATAGTCACCGATCATCATTCATTATGCTGGCTTGTCAGTCTCCGAGATCCTTCTGGTCGTCTCGCACGGTGGGCCTTACGACTTCAGGAGTATGACTTCGTGGCGACATATAGGAGCGGCCGCCGCCATGCTGACGCTGATTGTCTTTCCCGCTTACCACTTCCAACGACCCATTCTGAGGAGGACGCTTTCGACGACTGCCTGGGAGCTATTACACCCGAGTTTCCCGATGTGACCGTATTCCGACAGGAGCAGCGTAACGACGTCAGTTTGGAGCCTCTCTTCGTCGCGGCGCGCAATCCGAAAGCCAGTGGTGGTTTTTCCATACGTTACGGCTTGTTGTACAAAGCTAACCGCTCTGCAAGTGGCGCTCGCTTTCTTCTTCTTGTCCCAGAGAGCCTCCATACTGCTGTGTTACGTGTGATGCATGACGACCCAACATCCGGTCATCTTGGGTTCGCCCGCACCCTGCAGCGGGTTCAGGAGCGCTTTTACTGGCCTCGCATGCGTCAGACAACAAAGCAATATGTGGCCAGTTGCGACCAATGCCAACGTCGCAAAAGACCTTCAACCGCTTCCCCAGGCCTTCTGCAACCGCTCATTCCGCCTCATGCACCTTTCGAACAAGTCGGCGTGGACCTGCTGGGCCCATTCCCACGGTCATTAAATAACAACCGATGGATCATCGTTTGTGTGGACCACCTTACACGCTACACAGAGACCGCGGCAGTACCGTCATCTACCGCTGCTTGCGTCGCATCTTTCTTGTTGCGTTATGTCGTCTTACGCCATGGCCCACCTCGCGTGATCATAAGCGACCGTGGTCGTCAGTTCGTGGCAGACACTGTTGAGGAGTTGCTTCGGCTATGTGGAATGCAATTTCGACACTCCACGCCGTATCATCCGCAGAGCAACGGCCTTGTTGAACGTACGAACCGAACCTTGACGAACATGATAGCCATGTACGTGTCATCGGATCACAAGAACTGGGATGATGTGCTACCATTTATAACATACGCCTACAACACTGCGAAGCATGAGACAACAGACTACAGCCCTTTTTATTTGCTCTACGCCAGGTCACCGCGGAGCTTCCTCGACACAGAAGATTCAGTAGCCAAGACACTTTGCCTTGCCGAGGAAGCCCGTCGAATAGCACGCATCCGAACGTTGGCATCTCAAAGCCGCTCAAAGCAAAGATATGACAGCACCCATGAAGAGGTTTCGTTTGAAAAGGGTGATCTAGTGCTGCTATGGACCCCACAGCGCAGGCGTGGCTTGTGCAGCAAGCTTCTATCCCATTATGTCGGCCCGTTCGTTGTGCTTGATCGCCTGAGTGATCTCACGTATGTACTTGCGCGGCTTTTGTCTAAAGACAGGCGCTCCAGGAAACGCAACTCGCTCACGTTGCACGTCTCAAACGTTACTATCCCACCACAGCACAATGACCTCACCCGGTGGGCTTCGTCTGCGAAACGGGGATTGTAACGGAAAGAATAGGAGATGGGAGATGAAGAAGAGGACGACGAAGTGGAGTGCGCCATTGTACCATCTCCGTGGCTATCTACCTTGGCGATCCCTCATTCCCCGCTGACCATCACTTGTAAATAAACATCCATTCCATCCGTAACAATATGTACACCAACAGTCCCAAGTCCTGAAGACAGTCCAGCAGTGAACTGTGCAACAGAAAGATGAGGTAACTTTGCCACAGCATGCGGGCATTAGTTCGCTGCAATTACAGGCATTACCTTCGCGCGAGGGTTAACTTCACCACAGCCCATGGGTGTTGCTTCGCCACAGTCCATGGGTGTTAGCTTCGCTCCAGTGCATGGGTTGTTAACTTCACCACAGCCCATGGGTGTTAGCTTCGCTGCAGTCCCTGGGTGTTAACTTCAACACAGTCCATGGTGTTAGCTTCGCTG
>CM023489.1:70301350-70354724 GCA_013339685.2 Hyalomma asiaticum
AACATTCTCGCATCTTACGTACTTTTCATTCCCTTAAGGGAATGAAAAGTACGTAAGATGCGAGAATCACTGTTAGCAGTAAGGGCTGTACATAGAGAAAGAGAATCTGATCCCTCATCCCCGCTGACCATCACTTGTAAATAAACATCCTTCATCCGTAACAATATGTACACCAACAGTCCCAAGTCCTGAAGAACAGTCCAGCAGTGAACTGTGCAACAGAAAGATGAGGTAACTTTGCCACAGCATGCGGGCATTAGTTCGCTGCAATATACAGGCATTACCTTCGCGCGAGGGTTAACTTCACCACAGCCCATGGGTGTTGCTTCGCCACAGTCCATGGGTGTTAGCTTCGCTCCAGTGCATGGGTGTTAACTTCACCACAGCCCATGGGTGTTAGCTTCGCTGCAGTCCATGGGTGTTAACTTCACCACAGTCCATGGGTGTTAGCTTCGCCGCAGTGCATGGGTGTTAACTTCACCACAGTCCATGGGTGATAGCTTCGCCGCAGTGCATGGGTGTTAACTTCACCACAGTCCATGGGTGTTAGCTTCGCCACAGTCCATGGGTGTTGACTTCACCACAGTCCATGGGTGTTGGCTTTGCCGTGGCGCATGGGTGTTAACTTCACCACAGTCCATGGGTGTTAGCTTCGCTGCAGTCCTTGGGTGTTAACTTCACCACAGTCCATGGGTGTTAGCTTCGCCACAGTGCATGGGTGTTAACTTCACCACAGTCCATGGGTGATAGCTTCGCCGCAGTGCATGGGTGTTAACTTCACCACAGTCCATGGGTGTTAGCTTCGCCACAGTCCATGGTGTTGACTTCACCACAGTCCATGGGTGTTGGCTTTGCCGTGGCGCATGGGTGTTAACTTCACCACAGTCCATGGGTGTTAGCTTCGCTGCAGTCCTTGGGTGTTAACTTCACCACAGTCCATGGGTGTTAGCTTCGCCGCAGTGCATGGGTGTTAACTTCACCACAGTCCATGGGTGTTAGCTTCACCACAGTCCATGGGTGTTAGCTTCACCACAGTCCATGGGTGTTAGCTTCACCACAGTACGCGAGTGTTAGCTCTGCCGCAGCACACGGGTGTTAGCTCCTCTGCAGCACACAAGTGCTAGTTTAGACGCAGTACTTGGGTGTTATGCGGCAAAGCGCACTACATGTGGAAATGGGCCACTTGTCATGATACATAGCATACTCTTCCCCTTATTACCAACTGCTCTACCAACTTATTCGAACTATCCGTTCGAATAGTAAAAGTTAAGTGCGAATCGAATCAAGCAGCAAACTGTATTCGAATATTATTAGGAATTTCAAATATTTGCACATCCTTATGTCCTTTTCCTTCAGAAAAACAGCTGCTGCTCTACCAAATGCAACATGAGTGGAATTTACTATGGGCACATGTATTCGATGTCAAATTCTGGCCTTAACATTTGCCACCTTCAGAAGCATCTCTTGGCTGCACCATGCAAGTCTGGTGACCTGCACTGTGCTACGGAATATTCCTTCTGTACTCATCCTCCGCGACTCATTAACTCTGCCATGACAAGCAGAAGTGACCAATCAGGGAGGATCAGTGGGGCATCCCACATTCAGTAGTCCCTGTTCCGCGGTACCGCATGGGAATCCTCGGAACACCCTGACAGGACTTGCCGGGCAGTGCCCCGTGGTGTTGTACTATGCACAGAGAAAAATAGTACAGAAGAGAGCAGTTCCCAGCCAAACCTATAGGACTTGATAAACATGACATAGGCAAAAAATAAATATATATATGTTGATGAGAATTCAGAGTGCTGGTAAATTACCTGTACATTGGTCAACCAGAGAGTTTCGAGGGCAGACGATTCCACAATGAAATCGGCGCATGCCTCGCTGGTCTTTCGGTCCATCGTGAAATTATGGAGGTGCAAGTAGCGGAGGCTATCCAGGAGAGGGATAGCTGTAGCCTCGAGCCTTCTGTTCTCATCGGGCAGCTGCAAGGACAGGAAGAAAACGAGAACACGAAATTAGAACAACTGCATAACTCAAATGTTACCGGACAACATCGAACTTGACTGCTATGCTCAACTATACTATTTCAATTCATCACACTCCAATGCTAATAAAGGACCGCCAACACAAATTTTTGACATTTTCATATTATTGGCCTAAATAAAGCACCGATGTCAAGAACTCTAAAAAGAGTACCACGACATCTCGGAAGGCAATCAATATATTTTTAATATGACTACATTAAAGACCTACTTTCGGTTTCGATTTCGAGGGGCGGTACCATAGTGATGTGCAAACACAAGGTCTATTCGATTCAGCCAAGGTTCCCTACACCTTTTGCACCTTTTCGCGGTGCGCTGCACCACCATCCTCGATTGTGGCGGGGTGCAGCTAAGGCGCCGCCGCGGTGCCGTGCACCTTTGAACCTCCCAGCTTGTGGGTGCAGCGTTTTGGTGCAGCCTCGCTAGCCCGTCAGGCGAAGCGTGCAGACGACGGCATCGGCTAGTCTAACGGAGATGGTTAGGACGGATGAATCTTCTTCCCTGCAGCCTCTCCAGGCTGCAGGGAAGAAGATTCACCGGCATTGAAGGTGCGTCCCGGCCAGACATCCACGCTTGAGCTCGCGCCCGAAGCTCAGCAGCTCAAGCCTGTCCACGGGCAAGGGAACGTCTTGCGATGGCAGCAGGTTGCGGAGACTCGGCCTTGATTAGATGGCTGCCCCCAGGTCTCGCAGGCCTCAGGCGGGCACCGTGGCTCGGATCCGTCACTCAACAGCCCAGTAGCAAGGCCGGGCCTCTCCGATGGTCTCTCTCTGGTCCCTCCCTAGTCTCTCGTCTTTCTCGTCTGCCCCTCTCGCCAGTTCGCTTGGCGCTTTTTATCGCCCATCTACATCGTGGACCTTCGCTATTGCAGTTCTTGTGGCTTTGTGTCATCTTCCAATTGCTCCGAGCTCTATTTGTGGCATTCTCGGATTGATGCTACTTTTCTTCATTATTTTATGTTATTTCTAGCGCTCGTGCCACATAGTCTTTGTCCATTCATTTTTAAAGCACACACAAGCACACACTTATAAATACATGCACTCCACTCATCACACGGATAACTCATCCCATGCTCTACCAGCTGAACTACGATGGTGGTCAATCAATGGTTCACTTTATTTGGTATTTCTGTACATTTACTTTTGTGTGTATTAAACGGTGCTATTTGTAACCATGGTGGCAAGTGCGGAACACTTTCTGCCATGATTGATTGATTTGTGGGGTTTAACGTCCCAAAACCAGTTCTGATTATGAGAGACGCCGTAGTGGAGGCCTCCGGATATTTCAACCACCTGGGGTTCTTTAACGTGCACTGACATCGCACAGCACACGGGCCTCAACATTTCACCTCCATCGAAATGCAGCCACCGCAGCCTGGATTCGATCCCGGGACCCTCAGATCAGCAGCCGAGTACCATAGCCACTAGACCACCCTGGCGGGGCAACACTTTCCGCCAAAGGGAATCTGTAGTTGTAATTATGCACGCACACACAGTGTGTGTGTAAATAAGTTTTCTTTAAATGGTGAAGCGTGCAAGCAAATTGCAACAAACTAAGGCATGTTGAGGATCAAGTGCACTAGTGTGACATTTTTTTCATTTTGCAAAGTCGATTAATAAGCATAACTAGTTAGCTAACTATTTAATCATTTTCTAGAAAAAAGCTCTCAGTATGAAAGTTGTAGGTCAAATTTAAAAATTACTGACTGTAGTGTTTGCAAAAAAATACTATTCATGGATCTCCTGATTCTGCTGTCAAAGAAAGCCCATGAAATATAAAACTAAGCACATGATAGCGCCATAAATTTAACATTCCAGACAACTGAACAAGGAAAAAAGCTATACATGCACTTGTAGATGCATCAGTGTCACATTCAGGCACAGACATGGAGTGGCGGTGAAAATCTGCCGCGCTTCAAGGTAACGTGGCATAAACGTACCATTCACTTCGAAAACATTCTTGAGGAGAGCAAAACATATTAACATGTAGAAAAGATGGCGTTCCAACCTGCGGTAATGCTTAGAGCCATGCGTGTGATGGAATTTCATTTTAGAAACAGTAAAAAAGAGCTATGGCGTTGGTACCATGCAACTCAGCGCCCGTTGTGACAGCCCTCATGGTGGCTGCATTGTGTTCCAATGCTAACTTTGCCCACTTGAGAAAGTTCTCCATGTAACTTTGCTAAAAGAAGGTTCCACTATGGTGCCCTGCCCTTTTAGCATCAGCAGGTTTTTTCACTGACAGGTGAGCGAAACTCCATTCGTGTTTTGTTTTCACACTGCTGAACATTCACTCGCATCCAGCATTACTGTGGGGAATGGAGAGGATGCCCAGTATGACCACTGAAATTCTGTGGAACCTGAGCGATCCGTCAACACTCCGAACAGCTCCCAAAAGTGTCCACTTGTCATGCAGGTTCTAGCGTGGATATTGCTTAGATGGAAACAAAGCCTCAAGTCAGGAACAGCGAAGCCATTTTTTGTACACAACAACAAACCAACATGGAGTTTAAGATAAACGGAGAAAGGGAAAAAATGAAAAAAAAAAAATAACCGAAACAGAGTTAAACTAATGATATAGAGTTAAACTAATGATATGTTCACAATAATGAGAGCGACGGCTGGCTAAACGGAGAAGGTTCAGCGGACCGTTCAAAAAGAAAGAGAACCACTTTCACCAGTTGTGGCGACGCTTGAGTGGAGTGGAGCGGTGAAGTTGCTGGCAGGTGGTTGCGTTGGTGGCGAGGCTGCTCGCCGAGTGGACGAGCAGACGAGTCGACGCACGGTTGTAGAAGGCGGCGCCCTCAGGCACAGCAGGTCGGTGGCCTCCCTGCGCACGTACACAGTGTGGAGGATGGCGGTAGGCGCTTGGGCTCGTCCCGTGGCTGACACTCGGCAGTAGGACTCCGATCGCCACCCGAGGTGGCGAAGTTTGCTTCCCGCAGACGTTCAGCTGCCCGGACCGTTGGAGCGTCTCTTCTCCACGATCACCTGCTTCCGAGGACGTCTGGAAGCTTGGACACTGTCGGGCCCTTCGTGCTCGAGTCCGCAACCCGACGACACGGACCCTGACACCAGCGTCCCTTCTTTCCAGCTCTCAGAGTCAGACTGCCGCCTTCCCCTCTTCGTCATCGTCTTTGCCTTGGTTTGCTATGTGTCCTCTTTTAATTGGTCATAGCCGGTATTTTTCCATTCTCCGCGGGCACGTGCCATGTCCCGCCGACGTCTTCCTTTTTCATGCACCGCACGTGTGCGTTGCGCGGTGTCTCGCTCGCGTCATGCCACCGCGTTTGCGTCACTGGCGACACCAGCACCACCACACAGCGTCGAGCACACCGCACATGCACTGGTCGTGCACTCACTCATCACACCACTGCACGTCACACCTGGGCTCATTCAAAATGTCTGCTGGAACATTACATGCTTGTAAGCTCGCAAACTCCATCTCAAGTTCATCAACTGCCTTCTCTTTTGATTCCCCACTTTGCTGCTGCAAAAGAGCAGGGAATGCAGTGATGAAATGTCATACACTGCTGAGTGAAGCAGTCTCCAATTACTGCACTTGGGCAACCTCAGCCATCTTGAGGTTGATATCTTCCAAGGGAAACTTATGACGAATATACAGTGGACTCCCAATAAACGAAACTCGGTTAAACGAAAATGCCTCATTAACGGAATTAAACGGGATCATTTGGCTGGATTTCTATCCCCGGCACAGTAAAATTTTTCGGTTAATCGAAACACTACTTATTGGTCATCTACGGTTAAACGGCACAAATGCTAAGCACAGGCTGCACAACACAGGCTAGCTCATGCCAAAAAGTAGTCGCACAACCATGAAATGTATCGTCGAAGTCAACGCCATAGTGAGACAAGCCAATCCAGCAGCCGTACCAATACTGGATTGTGCTGCAGCAGAGCGCACGCGTGCGCGAGCCGTGTCGGTTGTGCGTTAGGCCTACATGTGTGACTAAGTGTGGTGGATAGGCACAATGGAGAGCACGAAGAAGCGGCCGCATCAAGCTCTCTCGCTTGAAAAGAAGCTCCAAATTCTTCAGGACCTCGATCGCAGCGGCTTGTCCAAGACAGAGGTGGCAAAAAAATTTAACATCCCCAAGTCGACACTGTCGCGGATCTTGAAAAACAAAGAAGCGATCGAAGGTGCCGTCAAGAATGGGACCTTTACGTCTAGGCGGATGCGGATGCGGACGACGCCGTATGAAGAACTAGAAAAAGCGGTCCCATTCTGGAGCAGAAGGCGCGAGAGATTGCCCTGCACATGGGTGTTGAGAACTTCGCCGTAAGCGACGGATGGCTAAGCCGGTTCAAGAAACGCCACGGACTTGTTTTCAAGGCAATCTCAGGTGAGAGTGCTGCAGTCAACCGGGACGTTTGCACCGACTGGAAGCAGGGACGGCTTCAGGAAATTTTATTGAACTATGAGCCGCGAGACGTATTCAACATCGACGAGGTGGGCCTTTTTTTATAAAGCGCTCCCATCAAAGACTCTCACTTTCAAAGGCGAAGCCTGTAGCGGTGGGAAACACAGTAAGGAGCGCATTACTGTGCTGGTGGGTGCAAATATGGCCGGAGACGAGAAATTGAAGCTTTTGGTGATCGGAAAATCGAAGCATCCACGTTGCTTTAAGGGCGTTCGAAACCTTCCCGTTACCTATCATGCTAACGGAAGAGCACGGATGACGATGTCAATTTTTGAAAACTGGCTGCGGGTGGAAGATTCAAGATTTGCGAGGCAAGGCAGGAAGGTAATTTTTATCCTGGATAATTGCCCTGCCCACGGCCACGCTGAAGGACTGAAGTCGATCAACCTCGAGTTCTTGACAGCCAACGCAACAGCAGTGATCCAGCCTATGGATCAAGGGGCGATTCAGAATGTGAAAGTCCACTACCGCAGGCAGCTGCTTCACCGAATGCTCCTTTGTGCAGACACTGGAAAGACCTACAATTTGGATTTGTTGGGAGCCATTCATATTTTGTACCATGCCTGGGAGCAAGTGAAGGCAACAACCATCCAAAGATGCTTTCATCATGCGGGATTTCAAGCACGAGAACCACTAGCAGATGAAGAGGAAAGCCCTGCTGATGCAGTGTTCAGTCAGGCTGTGCCCTCTGCCCCTTTCACACGACAGGACTATGAAACAGTTGATGAAAATGTTAGTACCTGTCGTGAGGAGACGCTTGAAGAACTGATAACTGAAGTGCAAGCAGACGATCAACCTTCCTCCAGCGATGAAGATGATGATGCTGGTGACATTGCCATGGTGCCGTCTGACAGCGCAGCTAAAGAGGCAGTTGAACTTTTGCAGCGCTATTTCGAGCATGAGGGTTGTCCAGAATTTCTGGCTAGCTTGTCAGGCATGGGTGCTTACTTTTTGAAAAAGCAACTTAAGCATGCAAAACAAACCACACTTCACTCCTTTTTTTCCCCTACTCAACCAGATGAGTAAGGTGGAGTTGGTACGGATTAAAAGTTTTTGGTTCATGGAAATATGTGTACTTTGCTTAAATGGAACTTCTGATAAATGGAACAGTTTTTCGGATCCCCTTCGAGTTCCGTTTAACAGGAGTCCACTGTAGTCACATGATGCTGTAAAATATAGACGTACAGCTGAAAAGAACTGTTCTCTCTGACTTGAGCTCACTGTATCAACAGCAGTGTGGGTCATGCTGCCAATGACAAGGTCTTCATCTCCTTTCCGATTCTCTGCAGCTCCACAAGAAACATCAAGCAACGAATTGCATTCTTTGAGAACACTCAGCCGCATAAATCTAGTGAGGAGATCCTCGAGTAGGCGGTTCAAGAGGCCCCTCAGTACATGAATATGGGGAGCTTGTTCTTGAAGAGGGCAGTTTGTTCGCTCAGAAATCGGCACTACATTTTGCAAGAAGAGACAGCATGCCCTACTTAGCTCCGATGACAAGAAAGAAAACAGACGCTCTTCACGAGTCACGAGGTTGGTTTGTCCGGATCCCGTTGTCTGAAGCTTCATCTCTTTTGGCTTGAGGTGCAAGATGAACACTTTTTCTCTTTAGTGGGACTACATCAGCGTCGGCACTTTTTGACGAGGCCTACAGTAGACTTTAGGGTAGGTGCAGAGTTCTTGGACGTTTGTTGAGAAGTCTTTGGAATCTGGTATGACTCCAAAAACAGGCTCTGTTTATTGCACTTCTTCACCTCCCACAAGAAAAAGCTGAGAAGTGGCTTCCACTGGTCTAGAAGTCTCCTTAAAAACTTTTCCAACGAAAGCCAACGTGTCAGCGAATGCTTCAGCATCTTCCTCACCTCAACGTCATGCATTTGCTGCAACTCTTTGAGTCGATCCTTCCGTTTCGCACTTTTTTCAAGGTAAAAAAAAATATCAATCAAAGCTTCATCAACCTTTACTGGAGGACATGATGCTCTTTTTCGCGTGGCCAAGTTGATCAGATGGCACAGGCAACCAACCCCAATCAAAGCTGGTTGAACCTCTCTCAACACCGTTGACTAGCTGTTTTTCTTGCCAACAATGACATTCGCTGAAGACAAAGCCAACAAGTTCTCAATAGGCAAATTCCGGGACCTCATCGCGTCCAAAATTAGATACCCAATTTTTTGACCAGTCGCCTTGCCTTGAATAGTCTCGAGACAAAGAAGGTGGCTTTCCACTCTACAAGTCTTTTACAAAATAGCCACAATGGGATAAACTGCATATCCCTATTGTGAGAACCATCCACAGCGACTGAAAACACTTGCCGTTTGAGGGCATCCATCAAAGGCATCTCTGCGTTGGCAGCCATTTCAACAATTGCTGTCGTCTTTGTTCGCCCACAGGCGTATCGTTTTGCTTCTTCACACTTTGAAGACATTTTGCGGAATAGTGGCCCAGCATGATCGCTAACACTCAGCGGAATGTTATGTTCCACTAAGAACGCAGTGAAAAAGCACTATGCGCGGATAACACCGAAATCACTGTCAGTGCACACAAAACTCGCCAAGTTTGGCTGCTTGTCGGCATCTCGCACATACCCCTGGTGCTTTTTCGACGCAATGTGCGCCTTAATGTCAGACATTCCTCCATGAGAAATGTTCACGTCACAGGCACACGTAGTACAAAAACACCTTTCTTCGACAGCACAGAGCATGGGAGGCCACGCTGTTTTGCTAATTTAAATTTTTCTTATTGGAAATGAAATATTTTGCGTAAAATCTCAGGCAAGATTCGTAAAATCATAAACGAGGTCAAAATTCGTACATTTTACGGAAAATTTGGAAGAGCTGGCAGGTATGCAAGTTGGTGGGTGCATTTATTATGCGGGAGAAAATAATACAGAATTTGACCAATAGAGTTGGGGGTGCGTTTATTTTGTGAGTGCGTTCATTATGCAAGTAAATACGGTGTTATGAAGAAAAACCAACTGCTCAACATGTTTAAGAAGGAAATGCTCTCTTCGCACAATCCAACGTTTTTAAAATTTAATATAAGTACTGTCACGTTGTCGAGACACACGCAGCACTTGAGACTAAACACGCAGGACAGGGCTCAAGGTGATGTCAGGCGAACTGTTTATTGGGCGAGCTTGTGCCCAGCAAAACAAAGCCAATCACAATTCACAGCAACAGCGGCGTTAAGAGTCGTCGGTCGACGGAAAGACTGACTAGCAGTGCAATGAGTCGGCTTTTACACACACGTCATAACGTTTTCTCACATTATCTCTGGAATTCCAGAAGTCACTCAAATGTGCGAATCAGGCATGCCAAATTTCAAGAATGATCGACACGATTCCTGAAGTGACATGCAAGATAAACGTGGCCTGCGTTGCGGCGCTCCCACAAACAATCACAGCAAGCGCGCGATTCACAGGAAGGTGATAACGGCGTTCTTTTTTAAACAAATGAAAAAAACTGCACGTGTCACTATCCCCTTCTGAGAGGCATCGTCCCGATGCTAAAAAAGGACATGTAAGTAAGAGTACATGCAATTGTCACGAATTACCAGCGGAGATCTCGGAGGGCGAATACCGAGCGTGAGAGAGGGAGTGAGAGACGCTTGACGACGGTAGCGTTTTGTGCATGGCAAACCAAACCTTTATCACAACACAGCATACGGCAAAAACCCACAAATGGACAAAATATATATAAGCCGAAAATACAATCAACACAGAGATTCCTACTAATCTAAATTAACTGATTGGGTTAAGTCTCAAATTGGCGCAGCGCTTAGTCCTAAGTCTGGCCACGTTGGCTTTGCCGACGCCGTCGCGAGTAGCACCTGGAACGCTCTTACGTGCTCGGCGCTGTTCCCTTCATGGTGAAGTCGTCGCCGGTCCGGACCTAGTCTAGTTGACTCCCAGTTGTCACCGGCCTCCCTTGCGTCATCCAGAGGGTATCGCTTGCTGCCGTAGCCGACGCCTGGTCAAGTCGCTACGTCGCGTCTCCCTGAGTTAGGCCTACCCCGGGGGCCTAAGTGCGAGTACGGTCTCTCGCTCGATGTAGCGGCATGACCTGGTGAATTGCTGCTGTGCGTCAGGAACCGTCCGCTGCAGGACCTCCAAAGAGCCTTGCCCGAACGTCGTCAAGGTCCACGGCCACACGATGGGGTACCAGCGTCCCGGCTCCCGAACCGAACACCTTGTCCCGTCGGCAGAGCGTAGCTGCCGATGCGTCCTTCCTCGGCGGTCGCCACTCAGACAATTGCCAGCTCAGCGCTTTGTCATCCCTGATCGTGGCGTGGGTCGCGTGCCCCAAAGCCCGCCGTCAGCCAACCACGAACACCAGCGTGTCACCGGCGCGTGCCTTCTGGCGCCTCTTGGTTACCCTGCACGCCATCTCTCATACTTCGCTCTGTGGCGCGTGCCCTGGGCCCCTTTACTCATGACACTCTGTCTGTAATGAGGACCTCCGGGGCTCCGTGGCGCAGGAAGATGTTCTCAACGAAGAACGTGGCGACCTCGGTGGCACTGCCCTTGAGCAGGGCCCTTGTTTCGGCATAGCGGGTGAGGTAGTCAGCCGCTACTATGATCCATTTATTGCCGGAAGTCGACGTCGGGAACGGCCCCAGCAAGTCCATGCCGATTTGCTGGAATGGTCGTCGAGATGGTTCGACGGGTTGCAGAAGTCCGGCTGCTCTAGATGTCGGCGTCTTGCATCGCTGAGTCTCTGCATG
This sequence comes from Hyalomma asiaticum, assembly GCA_013339685.2. NCBI lineage: Eukaryota > Metazoa > Arthropoda > Arachnida > Ixodida > Ixodidae > Hyalomma > Hyalomma asiaticum. Next base: position 70,312,556 of record CM023489.1, read on the forward strand.
TCCTTACGTAGAGGGCGACATCGGCAGTGAGGTGAGGCCAATAGTGCTTCTCTTGTATTATTGATAGCGTGTGGGAAAAACCAAAGTGTCCGGCTGTCGGGTCATCGTGTAAAGCTTCCAGAACCTCCGGATGTAACGCTGAAGACACCACGAGGAGGTGGTCGGCACTGAGCGGCGAGATGTTCTTCAGGAGAATGTTGTTCTGCAGGAAAAATGAAGCTAGTCCTCGGCGGAACACTCTTGGCACGCTGACGATCTTGCCTTACAGATGGTCCAAGAGGCTCTTGAGCTCTGCATCAGCTCGTTGGCATTTCGCGAAGTCGTCGGTACTTATGGGTCCCAAGAAAGAGTCATCGTCCTGGTCACGCTGGGGCAGCAGATCGATGGAGGCACGAGACAAGCAGTCGGCGTCAGAGTGCTTTCGTCTGCTCTTGTAGATGACGGTGATGTCAAATTGTTGTAGTCTAAGACTCCATCGTGCGAGGCGTCCTGATGGACCTTTTCAAGTTAGCTAGCCAACGCAAGGGGTGGCAGTCACAACTGTGAAAGGCCTGCCGTAAAGGTAGGGGCGGAACTTTTATGTAGCCCAGATGATGGCAAGGCATTCCTTTTCTGTGGTGGAATAATTCGATTCTGCCTTTGAAAGTGACCAGCTAGCGTAACTGATAACCCTTTCAAGTCCATCAGTCCTCTGCACGAGCACGGCGTTGAGCCCTGTGCTGCTTGTGTCCATGTGAATTTCGGTGTCGGCTTCTTCATCGAAGTGTGCGACTACTGGCGGCGTTCTCAGGCGTCGCTTTAGTTCTTGAAATGTCTAGACTATCAGCGTCTCCCATTTGAAGTCGACGTCGGCCTTCGTGAGGTATGTCAGCGGCTCGGCAATCCGCGAAAAGGTCTTGACAAAGCGCCTGTAATAAGCGCAGAGGCCAAAAAATCTGTGTACTGCCTTCTTGTCGGTGGGCGGAGGAAAGGTGGTGATAGCAGCTGTTTTCTGTGGATCAGGGTGTACTCCCGACTTGCTAATAATGTGACCAAGGAACAACAGCTCCTCATATGCGAAGCGGCACTTTTCTGGCTTCAGGGTAAGTCCAGAGGCTTTGATTACCTGAAGAACAGCTTCAAGGCGCAGGAGGTGTTCGTCGAAGCTGGAAGCAAATACGACTATGACGTCCAAGTAGACGAGGCAAGTCTGCCACTTAAAGCCTGCCACTACTGTGTCCATAACCCGTTGGAACATCGCAGGCAACAAGCAAAGGGCATGACCTTAAACTCGAACAGGCCATCTGGTGTTATGACGGCAGTCTTTTCTCGGTCTCTCTCATCTACAGTTAAACCTGCTTATAACGAACCTCCATATAAGGAATTCCTGGATATAACGGAGTTTTTCTATTCCCCGCCATTACTCCATAGAAGCACATGTATTTGAGACCTCTATGTAATGAAGTGCCAGCGGGAGACCCCCTCGAATTAACGAATTTTCTCCGCGGACAGCCTTGAGATTTTGCCCCAAATTTTGTCACTTTTGCGTGAGCAACAACCGGAAGCACCTTCTCCGCCGCGACGGAATGCAAAGTGGCGGCGTCACGCAAGGCGCGCTCGAAGGCCCGGCGACTGCGAAGCGAGAGCGAGCGCACGTGTGCGTACGTGCGAGCATGCACGAGGCGGGCCTGCGTCCCTCGACTCGGCAATCTTGCCACTGCAGGCATGTCTTCCCCCTCACTTCAAACCTGATGCAGCTACTTGCTGCAGCTGGCCTAGTGCGCCAAGCCGGCACACTCCTTTTCCAGTTGATGTTGCCGAGCCGCACCAGCTTAAGAGAAAGAAAAAAGAAACGATCTTTTTTTTTTTTCAACGTGCTGGCAGCGCCACATTTTTGGTTACTGCGTAATACCCCTGTCACACTAGACGTTTTAACGTCATTCGATTCAAATGACATTCGGTGCAACGAATGTCATTCGACCCGTGGTTGTGCTACACACGAAGAAGTAATGTCATTCGTTTACGATATCAGTGACAATAGTTCCAAAAGAACTGGACATAAAAGCTGCAGAGCGTAAACGCAGAGTGGCTGAAAAGTCGTCCTATTTCATTTAAAATAAACGCAGGGCTTTGCTTCACTGAATTACACCAACAGAATAATTTGCAGCTGATACGGCAGCGGTCAAAGGGGGCGCTGACTTGCAGCAGGCGAACCATTCATTTACTGTTTTTATAAGCAAAGCGCGTCAGTGAGAAACACAGACGTTAAATTAAAACGTTGTGTATAAGCTCAGCACTCAAGCAAACGGTGTTCGCGATTGCACCCTGTGGTAAAATAGCGAAGCCGGTCAGACGCCGCTGATGTCGAGAGTAAACTCATTTTGTTACTGCCTGCCTGGCTGTTTTCTTTTTAAAATAATGAATATCGGCAAATGCGCTAAAATAATACCATTTTCATGTGATGTTTCACAAATTAGGAATGCTCAGTTCCGCACGTTTTCGTTGTCTCTGGTGGAGAGTACGCATTCGGTCCCAGTGCGAATGCGAATGAGTTCTTCGAACTCATTCGATTCCAGAAGTCATTCGATTCGAATGATGTTAAATGTCGCCGTGTAGCAGCGGAATAATGTCATTCGATGCGAATGTCATTGTGTTCGAATGACATTAAAACGTCCAGTGTGACAGGGGTATTAGTCTCTGCGCTTCACTTCGCTAACCTGACACTCAGTGACAGCGCTTGTTAGGCCTAGCTCGCGTGTAGCTTCACGGGAAGCTTGCCCTTGACAGCACAGGGATTGGGTGCAGAGGAAATCGCGCTCACGAGGAGATTCAAGGGCAGCATGCGTGAAATGATTAAACAAAAAAGAGGAGGCGAACAGCGAGGCAAACAGCGATAAATTGGAGGTCACGGGCGCACATTCCGTGCGGAGCGTTTGCAGCTGACAAACGGCCGTAGCATCATTCTCCGTCGCCTTGGAAACCTATCCTCAGAGGGCACGCGTGCCACGGGCTGCTGCCATGGCCTTTCTTTTTTTTTCTTCCTCATTCGTTCCGCACTCCTTCCTCCTCCACAGTGGTTTGCTGTGCTCTTTTCGAACCGCGCAGTTCCTTTGTGAAGCCTGCTCCCTACCTCAACTGTCCCCCTGTCCGCGGGATTGCGTATACATAAAGTTCTATGGGAGGGCAAACGGAGATCGGAGAAAACCGCATTATAGCCAGTCCTTCACTGTAAGCTATCACATAAATGGTCTCAGCTGTAAATGTTTTCTCACCCAAAATAAGAATGTTTTGGGTGAGCTCTGCAGTCTGTTACCTTTTTGCTTACTTAAGCGTTTCTTTTTCGACCTGCATATAACCTGCATATAACGAGATCTTCTTTATAACGAAGTTTTCCAGGAATTTGTCAATTTCGTTATATCCAGGTTAAACTGTACTTCGATTTGCCAGTAGGCGGTTTTGAGGTCCATCGACAAGAAATACTTTGCGTTGTAGAGTTGATCCAAGGTCTATGTGCAAGAGGGGATACACGTCTTTCTTCGTGATCTTATTTGTGCTCCTACGTGGTCTTCGTGCTTCTATGTGGTCCAGACAGATGCAGGTGCCCTTGTACGCAACTGAAGATATCTGGTACCGTAGCAGGCTCTGTCATCAGGTGATCGCGACCTCAGCAGCCCCAGTCCACTGCCACAAGGATCCCAAAGCCTGCCACAGACTCCAACTTGCCCAAAGCTTGTGTGGAGCAGTCCAAGTCCCAAGGTAGCTACTCCTCCACCAGCTGCATCGCCACAGGTTGCCCCTGCTACTCCCTCAAGATCGCCTGCATCAGTGGTGCGCACTCGGTCGGGACGTTGCGTTAGGCCACCAGTGCGGCTGAACTTGTAGAGCGTGTCTTGTGGTATTGGTCATTCAGTTATGTACCGCAGAGCGAGGTTTTGCTTTCTTGTGTTCTCCCAAAAGGGGGGATGTAGAGGGCGCGAGTGCCCAGAGTATTGACTCTAGCAGAGTTGGTTATGGGGCGCCCTCTAGGTTGTGTAATAAAAAGGGTGTTGTTCAAATAAAGGGGGTTCACTTCTGCTGGCATGGGGTGTGTGCGTGTTTACTAGGCGGCCCTCGGGCTTCAGCCGGCAACCTCGGCCGCCTTGGCTCGAACCCGCCCGCTACCTTGTTCAGGCAACGATAATCGACGCAAAAACGTAGGGTTCCATCCTTCTTCTTCACTAACACCATGGTTGATGCCCACGGACTCGTAGAGGGCTGAATGATGTCATCATGCAGCATTTCGTCGACTTGTTGCTTGATGGCGTCGTGTTCCCATGCCGAAACTTGGTAGGGGCTCTGACGGAGAAGACAGCCATATTTGTCGGATATTGTAATGACACGTAATCAACGAGGCACAAGGCACAATGAGGCACAGGAGTAGCACAAGCAAAAACGTTTTATCGCTTGACCAAAAGCGAACGCAACGTCTTCTTCGTTGCCACGATCAGACCGAAAGCGCGTGCAACGTCAACTTTGCCTGCGTTGGCACATACCCGCGGCAGTATAGTTGTTCCCAATTGCTTCCCCTTTAAAAAAAATCGTCCCGATGATAGTTCACACAACCGCGACAAAAGAATGATTGTGTAGGCTTGTCAACTTTCACGGTATGGCTTCATACGAAGCACGTGAACCACTTCGGGCAAGTTCCGTCGGTGGTTTGAACAGTGTGGGCTGTTGGGAAGGACTTCGTAGTTGACGTCACTGATGCATCGGAGAACTACGTAAGGCCCGAAGTATCTGCGCAGGAGTTTTTAGAGAGCCCACGCCGATGAATAGGTGTCCAGACCCAGACTCTGTCACCGACGTTGTATGTTACGGGTCTATGACGAAGATTATAGCGTCTGGCGTCACAGTCCTGTTGCTCGTGGATCCGCAGGCGCGCAAGCTGCCTTGCTTCTTCGCTCGTTAGGTGCTTTCTTCCGCACTGTCCTCGTTGTCATTAAGTTCATGGGGCAGCATTGCATCTAATGTTGTCGTAACCTTGCGGCCGTAAATGAGACTGAAAAGTGTCTTGCGAGTGGTTTCTTGACGAGCCGTGTTGTATGCGAAAGTTACATAAGGTAAAATGTCGTCCCAGTTCTTGTGATCTGCATCTACGTACATGCTTATCATGTAAGCCAGTGTTCGGTTGAGCCGCTCCGTCAGGCCTTTTGTCTGCGGGTGATAAGGTGTTGTCTTCCGGTGGGCTGTGCCGCTCAGCCGTAGAACGTTGTCCAGAAACTTCGCCATGAACACTGTGCCTCTGTCCGTGATGACTACGGCAGGAGCACCATGGCTTAAAACGATGGCTTCCAGAAAAATTCGTGCCGCCTCGTCCGCTGTTCCCCGTCTAAGAGCGCCTGTCTCGGCGTATCTGGTGAGGTAATCTGTGGCGACAATAATCCACCTATTGCCGCTAGTAGACACTGCAAAGGGTCCCAGAAAGTCCATACCTACTTGCGCAAATGGTGTAGACGGTACTTGCACAGGGTGCAGTAAGCCAGCCGGCTTGACGGACGGTGGTTTGCGGCGCTGGCAATCGAGGCCTGTCTGGACGTAACGCTTCACGATAGCAGTAAGTCTTGGCCAGTAGTAATTCTGCCGAATTCGTGCCAACGTGCGAGTGTAGCCCAAGTGCCCAGCAGTCGGCTCGTTGTGGCAGGCGTGTAAGATATCATTTCGAAGTGATGATGGTACGATTAGTAAGTAGTTGCTGCCACTCGGTGAAAAATTCTTCTTGTATACTACGCTGTGGCGCAAGCAGTACGATGTCAGCCCTCTTGCGAATAACCTTGGCACTTTGTTGGTTCGGCCTTCGAGGTAATCAATAAGCGGCAGCAATTCAATGTCCTCTCGTTGTTGGCGTGAAAGATCGGCAGTGTCCACGATTCCCAGGAAAGCGGTGTCGTCATCGTCTTGCGCTACCGTCTCAATGGGAGACCGAGAGAGGCAGTTGGCATCGGCGTGCCGTTTTCCCGACTTGTAGGTGACAGTGAAGTCGAACTCTTGGAGTCGAAGACTCCAGCGTGCTAGCCGACCTGAAGGATCTTTCAGATTCAGGAGCCAGCAGAGCGAATGGTGGTCAGTAACAACGGTGAAACTCCGACCGTACAAATATGGACGGAACTTCAGAACTGCCCAAACGAGGGCGAGGCATTCTTTTTCAGTAGTGGAGTAGTTAGCCTCCGTTCGTGACAGCGTCCTGCTGGCGTAAGCGATCACCCTTTCGCTGTCATCTTGCCACTGTACGAGCACCGCACCTAGGCCGACATTACTAGCGTCTGTATGCACTACTGTCGGGGCGTCTTCATCGAAGTGCGCTAGCACAGGAGGCGTTTGCATGCGTTGTCGGAGGTCGTGAAAAGCCCGCTCCTGGTCTTCGCCCCACATGAAAGGTGTGTCTTGCCTGGTGAGCTGTGTCAACGGCCATGCGATGCGTGAGAAATTTGCAATAAACCGTCGGTAATAAGCACAGAGGCCCAGAAAACGTCGTACAGCCCTTTTGTCTGACGGGGTCGGGAAATTGGCGACTGCAGCAATTTTTCCGGGGTCAGGTCTGACTCCTTGCCTGCTGACGACGTGACCAAGAAACTGAAGTTCTTCAAAACCAAAACGGCACTTTTCAGGCTTTAAGGTCAGACCGGCAGAGCATATCGCTTCAAAAACTGTTTTCAGTCGTTGCAAGTGTTCGTCGAACGTTGCTGAGAAGACAATGACGTCATCCAAGTACACCAGGCATGTTTGCCATTTGAGTCCGGATAGCACAGTGTCCATTAGACGTTGAAAGGTCACTGGCGCCGAACACAACCCAAAGGGAAGAACTTCAAATTCATAAAGTCCGTCGGGTGTCACGAATGCGGTTTTCTCACGGTCTCTCTCATCCATCTCGATCTGCCAATAGCCACTTTTTAGGTCCATCAACAAAAAGTAGCGTGCGTTTCGTAACCTGTCCAAGGAGTCATCAATACGCGGCAACGGGTAAACGTCTTTCTTTGTAACCTGATTGAGCTTTCGATAGTCGACACAGAAGCGCAGGCTGCCGTCCTTCTTTTTCACTAAAACTACAGGGGATGCCCATGGACTATTGGATGGTCGAATGACGCCATCTTTGATCATCGTCTTCACTTGTTCTTGTATTGCTTCGCGTTCCTTCGGGGCCACACAATACGGGTTCTGTCGAATTGGTCTGGCGTCGTCGTCAATAATGATGCGGTGTTTGACCAACTCTCGAGGAAGATGAGAAACAGCCACGGTACTGATTGATGAGGTCAACAAGACGCTCTCGCTCGACTGTATTTAATGTTGGACTAACGTCGACAACAGGCGCAGCTGTGGGGATTAGACAGACCGCCTCCTGCGCTAAGTGAAAGTCTTCTATTTGCGCTACTTCGTCAAAATAAGCAACAGCAGTGCCTTTAACGATGCGTCGACGCTCCTTACTAAAGTTTGTCAGCAAGAGTTCAGCTTTTCCATCGATTAAATTTATAAGTGCTCTGGCAAAGGAGACGCCACAATTCAATTCAAGCGTCTTGATGTGCTCTGCGACGCCAGTAGCAATCTGCAAGCGGTCACAGTACACGGGTACGAGGAAGCAGCTCCGCGGCAAAAGTATGACATCGTCTGCAGCAACACGTAAGCGAGGTCATTGGTGTTCCTCACGGGCGATGTCGTCAGAGTTCGTGGCAAACGTAACTCTCCGGCCGCGGATGTTAATCACCGCACCGTACTCAACGAGAAAATCCATCCCCAGTATAAGCTCTTTACAACACTCCGAGAGAACCACGAGGGTAGCGACAAAGGTTGAACCGGCGATTAACAGTCTCGCCGTGCATTTTCCAACAGGTGTCATTAACTAGCCTCCAGCAGCTTGTATACTTGGCCCGTGCCACGGCGTCTTCACCTTCCTTAGTTTGTCGGCGAGTTTTAAATTGATAATTGAAAAATGCGAGCCAGTGTCAACAAGAGCGGTAACTTCGTAGCCATCAATGTGAACTCTCAGGTCGGCGCTAACGACATCATTTACGGCTTTAGAAGGTCCATTCGTCGTATTGTTCGTTGAAATCAGCGTATTCAAGGTCGTCGGAACTTGAGTCAAGTCGGCATTCGTCGAAAATGGGGGCTCTTGAGACTTTCGGTAACTGCGATGCGATGTTTCGCGAGAGGGGTATGACGAAGTCTCGATGACGATGAGATGCAGTCCTCCTAGTGCTGGAGGAAGACCTTGAGCTCCTTTTGTCGCTACCTGGAAGAGCCTTGATTGACGTTGAAGGCAGGCGCATACACTGCAATTGTCATTATGGGTCCCCAAGAATCGGTGAGGGCGAAGGCATTGTTTACTTTCACAAATTCACTTAGGTGCGCTACCGTTGTACCCTATTCAGGTGCCTGTACTCATCACTGAAGTTCGTCACCATTACCTTGGCTTTGCCGTTATGCAGGTTGGCTATGCCTCTTGCGACGCACATCTGACAGTTTAGGAGCAAGTGCTGGTTCACCTTCGATGACGCCTTGTAAGTTGGTAGGCGCTTTGGTACCAACGAAAATGATGACGCTCAACTGTGGTGGACATTATCCATGGACAGCGTGATTGACCTGGATCTTAGGTCAATGAGTGCGCCGTCCTGGTCCAGGAAATCCATGCCTAAAATGACGTCTTGCGAGCATTGCTGCAGGACCACAAAACTCACCGAATACATCTGGCTGTCAACTATTACTCTTGCCGTGCAGGTTCCAGTCGGTGTTATAAGGTGGCCCCCTGCTGTTCAGATATCTGGTCTTTCCCAGGCAGTCTTTACCTTCTTCAGCTTGGCAGCGAAGAGACCACTGATGACAGAGTAGTCGGCTCCGGTATCGACCAAGGCAGTGACGCTGTGGCCGTCGATAATCACGTCGAGGTCGGTGGTTTGTCAAAAGGCAGATCTTTGAGCCTTTGCAAATTTTTGTGTAGCTGTCGCTGTTAAACGACAGATGGCGCGACCAGCACACAGCAAATCAGGCGCGTCGTAGCCGTCGCTGCCACCATTGCTTCGCCCACGCTCAAGAACTGGCTCCTTTTTCTCTGGAGTCTCCATGTCGTGTGCACATCTTCACTTGTCAGTGTAGGGAGCACCTCATGTTGCGATTCTTTGTGTTGGTGTCATTAGGCTTCGGTTAACATTTGCTGCCGTGGCCTTTGGTGGTGTAGCTGCAACTTGAATATGGCATGTGCCTGCGGCAAATACCACACCAAAACACTACAAGAGAAAAGTGACATCCTGCACGAAGTGGACACCAGACTCTTTTGCCTAAGCAAAAAATCACAAAGAAGCACGGAATACCAATAACGATGCTATCCACTTATATAAGTAACCCCGCTTTAAGTAACCCCTTCAAAACTTGAAAAGCCTGTCTGAGCAGGCTAAAACTGCAGGTGTACGGATGCACAGCCAGGGTTCCACGCTTCCATAAACACAATTAGATAAACAGTGGCCTCGGAGATTGCAAAATCCATTGTGAGCACTGAAACTTCAGTGCCCTAGCTTGTCCAGAACAAGTCAACACCTGTACTTTTGAGGCAAAGAGTACACGTGATTTCCCTCACATGAACAACCAGAAACAACAGTCGTAGCTTGCGCTTGCCACGCGAGAGTTCGCCCTTTGACTATGCCACGGTGGCACGACATCGCGTATACGAGCAGAGAATTGTGGTGCTAAAAAAATTGGCATCAAGAACCCGCCTTTCCACCCCTCCAGCACCCATACCACCACTTCGGAAATGTCCACCACTCAAAAATTGCTGTGCAACCCTGAAAGAGGGCCATGTAACCCAATGGCGTGTTGGGTTTGCATACACAATCGTGTCCCAATAAAATGCTGCACACTCACATTTCTAGCTTGGTAGTGAAGGTGAGTGAGGGAGGATGCAGCACTCGTGAGGGCATCCCAGAAGAGCTTGTACTCAACCTCGGCATCTTCGACAGAGTAATCAACCCGTGTCACACAGCTGCATAGAAAAAAAAAAGTTCACTATGCACTGACTTGTTTTCTCCGTCCATGTACATATCTGTCTATCTTTTATTGTACATCCGGCCCAAAAAAAAAAAAAAAGAGAAAAACGCCAACCCTTCTACTGTCGATAAAATAAGGGAAAGCAAAGCTTGCGGTACATGTGCCTGCAACGGTTCTTTTCTTCCCCTCGGCATAAAGCTTCTCCCTCAACGTGAGTCATGTACGCACCATCATTTAGTAGTGGACTAAGGGCAAGAGTGGAGAGGTCGAAGCCAAGAGAAGAAAAACTTGAGCGTGGACAACCTTCTGAAAGTATTCTAGGTTCCAGGTCACTCTGGATTAAGCATAGGTGAGAAGGCCAATTCATTAGTATGACCAGCTGTCTCTGTTCTTCCAGAAAGCGAAAAAACTACTGCAATCAGAATTGCAACATTTGCAATTCATAGGAACATCACCTATACCCGTGTCACACGGGCACATCGGACGACCTGCGACTCGACAACCTTCAAAAAGCTCACAACTCTATCAACTCAAAATAAGTTCTTGCGCTGCTACACGGCAGTTTTGAATGGCAGTTTTGTACAGAGTCCCCGAGTGATTTTGCAACAAGGCGGCCACCAAAGCACCCGCTTCAATTCTAATTTGCACTAGCTGCTTGCTATTCACACCAACAGCAAGAAAGAAACTTTAAATTGAGCCTTCTCTTAACCTCATGTACCAAAAGGGACAAAGTATGTGCGACGATTAGAAGTCATTATTCAGAAAACGTGCCAATTTTGACACTGCTAAGCCTAAGTCCTCATTATGAGCCCCAAGAATTGGTTTTATTCGTAGACACCAGATGGCACAACACGCAGTGTTTCCCGCCAGCTGCATGGCATTTGCCTTTTATGGCAGCAACGGTGTATTCATTCTAGAACTAATGCAATAAACTGAGAACCTTGGCCTCTCGGCACATTTCTAATATTTTTCACCGGTGTATGATTCTACTTATTGGTATGACAGAAGTATGGACATGGCCTCGAAACTAACGCGCGTGGGAGCTGCTGGTGTGCCAAGTCTCGGAGTTCGTGCCGTTTCCACTTCTGTCGCTCAGTGGCCTTCGAAGTCTCGAAGGAGTTGTAGGATGCTCCATTGACTCGATAGACTATAGACTCGACGGCCATCGAAGCTGCCCGTGTAGCAGCCCAAACTTGACCTTTGAGTTCATGGACTGACGGTTCGAAGGCCTTCGAAACGCCCGAGTGACACCAGTATTAAATTATGACATGTAATGTCATCTCTTGTACCCATTCTAGCTAGAAAACGAGAACAGAGGTACCGCATTTACTTGCATAATGATCGCATGTTTTTTTTTTTTTTTAAATTGGCGTAAATTTCAGGGTGCGATCATTATGTGGGGTAAACATACCGCAAAATAATATTTTGTGCACCAAGAATGCAAACAAGTCATGTATCAGAATTCTTACGATAGCTATCATGAACATAACCCAAAATAAAAGTAGAGTAATACCTGTGTCACACGGGCACGCAGAAAGTCTTAAGTAAGCGGTCTTTTACGAAGTCGAAAGACTTTTAACAATGAGGCGTTTCGGCGCAGACACAGGCACCAACGATCTCCTTTTAGTGTTTTCTTTCGAAGACGCTACCGAAAGCGTGGCGCTAGCAGTTAAAAGAGAAGCAATGAAAATAAAATGATGTATCTCGATATACAAATTAAAGACTTACTGCGTTGCTCGTTTCTTCAAATAAATGTAAGAATAACAGATGAAGAAACACCAATGTGAAGATTTCTTGCACTAGTTAAGGAAGCGTCCGCATAACTAGCGACGTGTACAAGTCCGTCTGGCACCACTGGGCTTTCATTTACCATACTGATGTTCTGGTGCTCCCGACAAGTTATGGGCGACCGTATTGAAGAAAAAGCAAGACTCACAAGCCTTATGGCCTGCAATGAGTGGAGGTTATCTTCCCAAGGTCTGAAAATTCCACTCCAGGTGTCCGCCTCCGACCATTGCAGACGCTGCTTTTTCCGAGCGCCGACGGCTGCTTGGTCCCCGAGGTTGGCCAGAGACACTCACACTACTGGAATGCCAAATCGAGCGTTGCGAATCGAGCAGCCGTCACACACAACTGCCAACCACGCTTTTCCCACTTTTGCAAAATGGCGCGGCGCGAGTCCGAGTGTACCCACGTGATTCCCGATGCATTCTAGCTGCTCACGAGAGTAGAAAAGGAAATAACCAATTCGCGATTCCATCTAAATGCTCGCACCTAGCGGACGCTCCTGGATCCAGCCGATCCAAGGTCAACCTCAAAACGCGGCATGGTATCACATTACCGTGGGCTGTAAAACAACTCTATAGTTCCTTACTCGAAGCCATGCCGCCTCGAAGCAGCCCGAAAAAGAAAGGATCCTCATCAAAAGACTTTTGTTGTGTGCCTCAGTGCGTGTCATCGCAATGCAAAGACAGCAACACGTCTGAGAAAACTTCTAAAAAGTTAGCCGCGTGAGTGCCTCCAAGGCGACGCTGCAATGTAGCCCCAGTCACCCCTGAGGAAGCAGCAGAGTCGGCCGCGAAACGTCGGGTTCTTTCTTTCCTTTTTTGACTATGGTTGGAGTTTTTTAGAAGTTTTCTCAGTTTAATTACCCAACCAGACAGACTTCTGTCGAATGTTTACCTTCAAAGCAACACGTCGTTTCATCAGTTCCCCAAAGAAGCAGGCGTCACATCGCGCAGGGCAACATGGATTAGGAACTTGCGCATCGGCAAGAAAGTGACGGGAACTATGCTAGTTTGGTCCAGGCACTTCACTCGCGACGATATCTTCCTCCCGATGAGTGCACATATTGTGTGTGCGTGCGTTTATTATCGTGCACGCTTTTCAAAGAGCCGGAGTGTAGTTTAGTCTAGGCAAGCGTGTGAACAAAATAGCGACATCGTTTATATGTGTATATCTGGTAATGTTTTCTGAGCGTGCCAATGCTCAACGTGAACCGTGGTAACACTATTGCTGACGTACTTTTGCCTGCATGCATTGTAGTAAGTAGATATAAAGCGAGCGCTTGCCTTCATTCGTCGCCTTAGTCCCACGTGCACGCTGCACCTCACAATTTCTTTGGTGGTTATGGAGGTAATGTGTGATCGTTTTACGTAGCGCGTTTGCACTTCGAGTTCATCTGGTGACAATTCAGGATTTATTGCACTCGTTCCAACTTTCCAGCCCTCTGCCTGTTCACCGCGCCTCTAAGTTTGTATTCCGGCACCGCGCATAGAACTGCACTCTTTTAACACGTTTATAAGTGACGCATTTGTACTCAATGGAGCAACGCCGCGCACAAGTGCTTGCATCTTTCGGAGAGGCCTGCTACGCATGAACACGTACCTGCCTTCTTCAACTTCAGGCTCGCTGCAAAGGCTCTTTATCCTTAAGAAAATCTGATGCGGGTCTCTGAACAAGTGCAACGTTTGAACGTACAGCGCAATAGACCTGTCCTGGGGTACGTCACGAAAGGGCAGCCACGTGACCCTTGCGCGCACGTGCAAACGGACTGGTTGGCAAAACATTGCAGCGTTCGGCGTGGTTCCATGCTGCCGTACGGGTGGATCGAGTTTGTACTCGTTTGTTTTGTACGCGTGCACCTGGCCGCTTTGACATGGTGGTTAGCTTTTGCGATGGAGGATATGCCAAACGCACGATAAAAGGCAGCGGCATCAGGTCCCTCTTTTTTTTTTTTTCTCCTCCTCGATTTCCGAAGTCCAAACGACACAGTGACGGAAAGCGTGGGTGCGAGCTGTGCGCTGTGTAAAACAGCAGCCGTCAGACAGGAACAGGATTTTTTTATTACATTTCATCGCTGGTAAGTGCTAGCCTGTTACCTAGAGCTTTTAGGCGTTTTGTTATTTGTGCTTCCACAGCATTTGTGAGCACGTATATTTTATCAACTCGGGTGCCCCGTCTCGATTTGCTGTGCTCCCGGAGTGGGTAGCTAACGTGTTTGCTTTCAAGAGGACTAGCCCTGAAACACAAATAAAAAAAGTGTGAACGCTTTGAACGCGCTTTATAACGGAAGCATTCCTTCAGTAAGCGGTGGTTCCAAACGCTGTGCAGATTTTCTCATTTCGCACTCACTTCGCTGCAACTTGCATCGGACTAGCACTCCAAAGGAATATTTTGTTTGTGTTTTCGGTCGCGATAGACAGTGCCAGTCTCGCCTGTTTTCGACCGCATAAAAGTTTAGTTCCTGAGCAGAAAGAACAGAAGGAAATGCAAATGAACGCTACAACTCAACCGGCCATGCAGGTACACTGCGCGGTGTGGACGCTGCCTACAGCTCGTAAGGCATGGCGGTGGTTCTCCGTGACGGTGTTTGCTTCGAAAAACATGCATTCCAGGCCTGGTTGGCAAAAGATTGCAGTGTTCGGCGTGGATCCGTGCTGCCGTACGGGTGGACCATGTGCGCACTGGTTTTTGTGCGCGTTACCTGACCGTTTTGACATGGTGGTTAGTTTTTGGACTGGAGGATGTGTTAAACGCGCGACAAAATTAAGGCAGCGGCATCGTTTTCTTCTTTTTCCTCTGGATTTCTGAATGACAGCAGTCGACGGAAAGCTTTGGTGCCCCAGTTCAATACAAGCACTGCAGATGTACGTGGCCTTTTACGAAGTCTGTACGCTTTGAGCGATCAGTAACGCTTCATGGCCTCTGCATGTACGGGCCAGGCATGCTCGTGGGGTACACACAGAGCAGAACGTTTGGTCAAAGCTTTAGGGTTATTCTTCCATTCGGAAATGGTGTAGGGGTATGGATACTGCATTCCACGAACTTGCAGCTTCTTTTCCACAAACCGCCGGTGCGCAGCCTCGGGAAGGGACAGTACCATCGCGTGCAAAGCCCGAGCAAACTGCTGGAGGCGCCGGAGCTTTTTGCCAACCACTGCGAAACTGGTCCTCCGCGATGTCGATGGCAATGTTCTGCATGACGTTACAATGTTGACAAACAGGGACAGGTCTATTATTTCTGCCATTTCGCCGCTCAAATCTTTTAGACCGATTAATATCAGATGTTCGGCAGCAAGAACCTTTTCGGATTCGACGAAGCATCGCGATTCGAACCCGCAATCAAGAAACTTTAGCACAGCACCAAGCGGAAGCGCGGCCGTGACCCTGGATATAGAAGCCCCATCTTTGTTTTTCTCAGGAATGTTGCCAGATGAACCACTTTTTCTGGAGTTGCGAATAAAAGGGTTCATTACACCTTCTTCGGGATTGTTTTTACGAAGAGCCTTGGTGACAGAAAAATAAGCATTCGCGCCTTTTTTTCAACCAGTCGAAAATTGCTAGTGCCCACTGGTTTCGAGGCTACTCATTTGGAGCCGTAAAAGAGATCGACGAACAATGTTTACGAAAAATACCGCTTCTGAAAAGGAGTTCGCTCTGTGCCGTGTGTCTGCTCTCAGGAACTCCTTTTCGGAAGAAGTCCGTTTGCTTAAAGGACTTTTAAGTGCCCGTGTGACAGGGGTATAAGGCTTGTCTTTGTAATAAATGCACACATTACGCAGGAAATACATGTATTGCATATTGCCATTTTTTCATTCACTGACCCCCTAACTTTCTTTCATTCCAAGTCTAAAGAGTCACTGGTGTCAGTGTCGTCGCTGCTCGATTCCCTGTCGGAACCGGCAGTGTCATCGCAGTCCCACAGAAGGTTATCTTCCGTTCTGTTGAGCACGTTAGATTTGCCTGCCTTCTTGAAGCTGTTGGCATGGTGAAAACTACGGCATTTGCCTTTACTGCTATCCTAATACAGCATGTTTCCGCCTAGGGTGGGCAAAAGTTAGGCATCTGCATGGTGCATGCAGTTCACTTGTTGAGTCTTGAAGAGTTATTTACGTAACGTTCGACAGATGGTAAACATGATGATCGTCAGCTAGACTTGGCACACGACATATCGCTGCTGCAAGTTCGAGGTGCGATCATTATGCGAGGGGAAAAAAATTCGCAGCATATCCATGGAGTGAATGATGATGAGTGGGCGAAGCTCCAGAGGTTCATCGTAGATCGTGCCGAGTTCCGGATTAATTTAGTTAACGCGCATGCTACGAATCCTTATGGTTCAACTGCGCACAGATGAAATCTCCCACTGGCACTTCACTGCAAGTCAAGATCCAGTGCTTATATATATATATATATATATATATATATATATATATATATATATGGGTGGCCGGTGAACGAACCGGTTCTCCAGCGCGAGCAGTCGGTATTTTTCAATCAAGAAACTCGCTGGAAGGCGCTGCCTGCGTCAAGCTTGTCTCTCGCGGGTGAGGGCGCGTTCTCCTTCTTTGCGAGCTGGTAGCACATTCATCGAAGAAAGAGCATTTCCATAGTCTATGCACGCCTTTCACTCTCTCTCTCACAAGACAGCAGATGGAAGAGTGAGAGAGCTCGCACGCCGGGAGGCACGCGCCAAGGGCGCACCTCCCACACGTAGCATCATTCGTTTCTTTGAAGGTAACGCGCTACTAGGAACAACGGACGGACAGACCCAAACCTTAAGGAGCTTCGCCCCTGAAAAATCAAATTTTGACGACAAAATTTAGGGGTGTGATCATTATGCAAGTGCGATTATTATCCGAGTAAATAGGTAATCATTTTTTGAAATGTCGCTACTACACAGTAATGGCAAAAACAAAAAGGCTCCGTGAAATTATGCTTTCGAAATTTCAGCTAAACATGACATCCAAAATTGTGCTTACTTTTGTTGCCTCGGTAATGAGATTTTACTTACAGGAATAGAATATCTTTGGTGCAGTGTGCAGTTTCACAGAAACATTAAAATGAATACATCATGTAAATATTGGAGCTGTGCAAATAGCAAAATTTTAAGTGCAAATCAAATTGAATATTGTTCGAATAATTTCGCAACTGCTGCGGATAATTGCGGATAGTTGTGTCAGCAGTTGTGAATAATTTCGCAACTGCTCACGCAACTGCTGTGGCACATGCAGAGACTTGTCGGAAGTGGTACAGCCCTTGACAGTACACTTTTGCGTGAAATATTTCTTCAGCGCCTCCCCGACAACGTCCGGGTGGCCCTCGCTACAGTGGACACAAAAGACGTCAGTAAGATGGCTGCCATCGCTGACACGATCATGGCGGCGGCACCCCTGTCTCTGGCAGCCGTGCAACTGGAAAACACCTCCACCTCCTCCCCAATCCAATTGCTCGAGCTCCGTGAAGAAACTGCATGCCTGACCAACACAGTAGTGGCCTTGCAAGCAAGCACCTCATACCCTTCCAA
The DNA here is from genome assembly GCA_013339685.2 of Hyalomma asiaticum. Taxonomy (NCBI): domain Eukaryota; kingdom Metazoa; phylum Arthropoda; class Arachnida; order Ixodida; family Ixodidae; genus Hyalomma; species Hyalomma asiaticum. The sequence goes on from CM023489.1 coordinate 70,329,845, forward strand.
GGAACACCCCGCACCATCACAGCAGCAACGCCAGCGTTGGTGCTGGTACCACCGGAAACATGGGGGCGCTGCATGCAAATGTGTTGCTCCCTGTGGCTATCCAGAACTGAGGGTGGCCAGTGCTGCAACACTGACGGCAAGTCACCACTCAGTTTTCTTTCTTACCGACCGTAACTGCGGCAACCGCTTTCTTGTTGACACAGGTGCAGAGGTCAGCATAATCCCCGTGTCTTCAGCTGACCGTAGGGGCCCGAGCTCATCCTCGTTGCATGCCATCAACAACACGATTGCTACATACGGCCATCGTTCGCTCTCGCTCCACCTGGACATCAAATGAACATTTCGCTGGATTTTCATAATTGCCGATGTAAAAATCGCAGTTCTTGTGGCCGATTATCTCCGCCACTTTGAGCTACTGGTTGACGTACGCGACAGACGCCTTTACGATCCTATGTCACAAATAACAGTTCAAGGCAAGCCCACAGATCACCAACCGTTAAGCCCCACTTTGGTCGGACCAGCAGGAATATCGCACTCTGTTTCCATACTCAGCAAATTTCCAGAACTGATGTGACAACCATAAGCAGGCACAACAGCTCAGCATAACGTACTCCATCATATCACTACAACTGGTCCTCCCGTCAACACCAAACCACGATGCCTTTCCCCTGAAAAACTTCGTCTGGCCCGCCAAGCGTTCGATCCCATGCTCGAGCTTGGCATCATCCAGCAGTCATCTAGCCCTCGGGCGTCTCCACTTCACATGGTCCCAGAGGCAACGTCAGACGACTGGCAACCACGTGGAGATTACAGGGCCTTAAACCGAGCAATGGTACTGGTCTGCTACCCGGAACCTCACATTCACAACATCACTACAGTAAAAGCTCGTTAATTCGACACCCGTTAATTCGGAAATTCGGACGGCTCTATTGGTCCTGGCCAAAATGCACGTTAATCTATGGGACCAAACCTTCGTTAATTCGTCAGAATTCGGCTCCGCACCGCTTAATTCGGACAAATGCTGACGGCTGCTGCTACGCAAAAGTGTGATAAAGCAGCGCTGGCACCACTGGAGTGAAACCGAAGCCTGAGTGGCATCGCCATCATCATCAACTAGTGGGGGCGATCACAGCGTCACCGAACGTCGGCGTCTTCTTTCTTCTCCACTGCGCCTCCAACGCCATTTTCCCTTGTGTTGTGTCGGCACCATCTCTTCTTGCGGAGTTGACGATGACTGCCCGACCTTCGATGCTGTCCTTCCCACAGATGTGACCCTTCAGGACTACATCGCGATTGACCATGGTGTCGCCACAACTGGTCTCCTGACCGATCAAGACATTATTAATGATGTCACGGGCGCCCAGGAAGACCACGATTCCGACGAAGAGTCATGCGAGGAGATGCAGATGCGACCTCATCGCACCTCACGGGAAGTCCCGGAGGCACTTTTAATATTAGAGGACGTTTGCCTGAACACTCCCGACAGCTTGCGTGCTGTTGGCCATTTGGAACAGTTACGAAAAATTGTAATGTCAGCCGGAATCTGCGCGAAAACGCAGACGACAATTACAAAATACTTCAGCAAATAAAGGTATGCTTCTGCAGCTTGATTTTAATGTTGTTTTTCCTGTTCATTCGTTAATTCGGCATTCGGTTAATTCGGACATTTTTTCCGGTCCCGTGAAATCCGAATTAATGAGCTTTTACTGTACCAACTTACACGGCACTACAATCCTCTCCAAGGTAGACCTCGTTAGGGCATACCACCTGATACCAGTGGCAACAGAGGACGTCCCAAAGACCGCCATAGCAACACCTTTTGGCCTATCTGAATTCCTTCGCATACCATTCGGACTCCGAAATGACGGGGCAAACATTTCAGCGGTTTATGGACGGGGTCTTACGTGGTCTTGACTTCTGCCATGTCTACCTAGACGACCTTCTTAGTGCCAGCCAAACTCCATCTGAACACGAGAAACACCTACGCGCTGTTTTGCAACGTCTCTCTGCACACGGAATCGTAGTCAATGTGACCAAATGTCCAATTTGGTGTAGCCAAGCTAAAGCCAAACTCCATCTGAACACGAGAAACACCTACGCGCTGTTTTCCAACGTCTCTCTGCACACGGAATCGTAGTCAATGTGACCAAATGTCCAATTTGGTGTAGCCAAGCTAAAGCCAAACTCCATCTGAACACGAGAAACACCTACGCGCTGTTTTCCAACGTCTCTCTGCACACGGAATCGTAGTCAATGTGACCAAATGTCCAATTTGGTGTAGCCAAGCTAAAGCCAAACTCCATCTGAACACGAGAAACACCTACGTGCTGTTTTCCAACGTCTCTCTGCACACGGAATCGTAGTCAATGTGACCAAATGTCCAATTTGGTGTAGCCAAGCTAAACTTCCTCGGCCATACTACCGTATAGTGCTGAATATAGGTCAAGATTTTTTCCAAGAAATGTCACTAAAAAGTCGCCCCTCGACCTATATACCGGCCCTTAGCACAAACTGAGTGATCGTCTGGCAACAGGGAGCATCACATGCTTCTTGGGCGTCAGCATCGACATCACCTCCATCGGCCGATGCCCAACGCCATTTTTCTTTTCTTGTTCAGCTAGTGTTCCTGGCACGTGGCAACCTTGCTCTGCGGCCAGCTATGAACCCCGGGACGCGGCGCCAGTTCACCGACACGTTTAAAGGAAAAGTTATTGAATTCGTGGATGCGAATGGCAACATATAGGCACAGCGGCAGTTTGGAGTATCTGAGAAAAGCGTCGGGTAGTGGCGCAACCAGAAATCCAAACTGTCGGTGTGTAACACGCGGAAGACGTCGTTTCGCAGTCGCCGAGCTGTGCACCCGGAACTCGAGGACAAAGTGGCGGATTTCGTCTGCAAGTTCCGTGCCAGGTCCGTGCCAGGTCCGTGCCAGTGAGTTCGGAACTCATTCGCACAAAAGCCGTCGAGCTCGCCCGTGAAGCCGGTCTGTCGAGGGAAGAATTCAAGGGGTCCATTTATTGGGTCCACCGCTTCATGTGACGCAAAGGGTTTGCCCTCTGACGGCGCACGTCAATCGGCCAGAAGCTGCCGGAGGAGTACGAGGACAAGTTGATAGAATACGTGAATAGCCTTTGGCGGCAGCATGGCTACGTTAGGCCAGATCGGCAACTGCGACGAAACGCTGGTGTGGTTCGACATGCCGTCGTCCACAACAGTCTGTGAACGCGGGGCAAAGGAGGTAAAGCTGCTGTCGTCCGGAAGTGAGCATTTACGCTTCACCGTGATGCTTTCGTGCACGGCCGACGGCAGAAAGTTTCCCCCATCATCTTTAAGCGGAAGACGCTGTCGAAGGAGGCCTTCCCGCGGGATGTCGTAGTCCGCGTGAACGAGGAGGGGTACATGGACGAGGCCCTAATGCGCAAGTGGATCCGCACCGTGTGGAACCAGCGGCCTGGAGCCCTCCTGCAGCGCTGGAACACGCTCGTGTTGGATGCATTTCGTGGGCATTTGACGACATCAGTGAAGGAGGTGCTTCTCAACGGGAAGACAGATCTTGTCATTCTGGGAGGGATGACGTCAACGCTGCAACCACTGGACGTCGTCCTTAACAAGCCTTTTAAAGACCGTGTGCGTGCATTATACAATTGATGGATGGCTGGCGACAGCCTGCAGACCGCGACAGGCCGGCTGCACAGGCCACCTCTCGCAACGGTTTGTGCTTGGGTCTCCGAGTCATGGAGGTCTCTGCCCAAAGAAATGGTGGTGCGCGCATTTAAGAAGCGCTGCATCAGCAATGCTCTCGACGGCCCCGAGGGCTACATGTTGTGGGAGGTGGCTAGCGAAAAGCAGTCGTCCTCGGTGGAGAGCTCCGAAAATTCGGAGGACTGAATGAAGTGCATCAGTGAACAGTTCCGTTTTTTTGCTGGTCAAGGTAGGGGGGTCGACCTATATTCCGCATTATGCGGTATATCAAGCGCCGGAATTCGACGCCAACCAGGAACGGTCAAAGCAGCGCAGAAATTTCCTGCGGCTAGCACTAAGCAGCAGCTTCGAGAATTCCTTGAACTGGTCAACTTTTACAGTCGCTTCTTGCTGCAGTGCACGAAAACTTTGCATCCCCACACCAGCTGCTAGCAAATACAGAGCAAGGCAAGTACCCTCATATGGACTGATGAAACACGCAAGGCCTTCCATCAGGTAAAAGGGGCTCTGGCGGGAGCTGCTTTGCTCGTGTATCCAATACCAGGCGTACCACAATGCATCATGCTTGACACGACAGACGCAGCCATCGGTGCAGTCCTGCAGCAGCTGAACAACGGAGTCTGGCACCCCACATCTTTCTTCTCGAAAAAACTGACCACTCCAGAACAGCGCTACAGCACTTCTGGCCGAGAACTACTTGCCATCTATGCTACCATCCGTCATTTTCGTTACTACCTGGAAGGTGTGGATTTCTTTGTACCTGCGGACCACAAACCACTGACATACACCCCGAGTTCCCCGGCATCAGAGGCGCCCAGCCCACACTGCCCGGGAGTTGCATGAGATGGCCTACATATCCGAGTTCACAACAGACATCAGTCATGTGAGCGGGGCCAACAATACGGTCGCAGACACCCTCTCACGCAGTCCTGTCAATGCCTTTAGTATTCCCCAAGGAGTGGCGCTGCCTAACACTCCCAGGGTAATACGTACATAAATACACAATAAAGTGGACGGGGGGACGGCCGCCTTCATAGCTCAGTTGGTAGAGCATCGGACGCGACATCCGAAGGTCGTGTGTTCGGTTCCCACCGAAGGCAGGTTTGTCTTTTCGTCCACTTTAATTCCTTTCTACTTTCTCCACAATTACAATACAAGTAACTTCCCCTATGCTTTCCTAGGCTTCATTATCTGTTTGCTCATTAAGTTGTTTCTAACAAATGAAGAACGAGCCCTTGACCCCTTCCCTTTCGTTATTTCATAGCTTGGGCCTCGTTGCGGCAGACTTGGTGCCTTAGGTAGCTTGCGAGGGCTTATTGGGCAGCAGCCATCTCATCTAAGTTCACGTTCTACGTGATGCCACCTGACAAGAAAGTGTGTTCTACACACGCCGCCTTGGCTACAAGTGGCGCTGCTTAACACTCCCAGGATAATACGTACATAAATACACAATAAAGTGGACGGGGGGACGACCGCCTTCGTAGCTCAGTTGGTAGAGCATCGGACGCGACATCCGAAGGTCATGGGTTCGGTTCCCACCGAAGGCAGGTTTGTCTTTTCGTCCACTTTAATTCCTTTCTACTTTCTCCACAATTACAATACCACAAGTAACTTCCCCTATGCTTTCCTAGGCTTCATTATCTGTTTGCTCATTAAGTTGTTTCTAACAAATAAAGACTGAGCCCTTGACCCCCTTCCCTTTCGTTAAACATTAGTTAGTGATTTTCAATCATTGATTTCTCGACATGCTCCCTTTCATCGTTACAGTCATGAACATGGCTTAAAGCCTGGCTATCACGCTGATTATGCCCGAGTCATGTCCGCATTAAATTAAGGGTTTGTTTGATATATCGTGTTACGTGATTAGTAATTTATTTCTCAAGGTATCGTTTCTTGTGATAATTTTCCAAATTTTGGAACCACTCTCTTATAAGGACACTGACTGAAACATTAAGGTTACTCGAATTGAGACATTAAGGCTCTCGCCTTAATGAGTGGCACCATTGTTAGCAAAAGCGACAGTATTTTTTATTATGAGGAGAGTAATCTTGCAACAGTAACTCAAACAAAGAAGAGGCGACACGGTTCCTGGTTTCCCAGTTTTACTACTACCAACCGGCACCACTGATCCCGTCTCTGCCCGCGCAATAACACACAAAACAATGCCGATAGCAACTGTCGATAGCAATCAGTCTGATCCCACATACTCACAAATGAAGCTACCTAACAATTCCGCGATGTGTGCATTCCATTTCGGTGATGGCCAGGTTTGCATGTCACCGAAATGGAAGCGCCCATGGCTGTTCCAAAAACTTGTCTGTAATAGTTCCCATTAAACACAAAGTAAGTGTTACTGGGACAGAAATGCAGAAGATGACATAGATCTTCAACCTCGAACGGCATTCTTGAAGGTAGGGACTTATCTTTCTGGAGCACTTGTTTGCAACATTCCACAGCAGCACTGACGTGAACATCGATTTCACGTCGAAGGAAACCAACTGGTCATCGTTGTCCAAGGAACGCTCCCGGCGTAAGCAAAACCCTTGCAATAATTTTCAAGAGCTATGACGTACAAGTTGCACACGTGCCCAACATTACTATAAACTCAGTTTCAAAGCTCCACCGGAGAGGCAGTCCGCGTGGCGGTCACGAGAACTAGTGGCGCTGTAGTCACGTCTCGTGCCTGCCGTTGGCTCCCGCCACAGGCGCTTGTTGTGACGGCACAGTCGACGTGCACGTGGGTTGCAGCAACTGGTACGCTTTGATCACTCATAATTTCTGGAACTGTTTTTGCCCATGTGAAGTGCCTTGGATGAAGACACATACGTCGTGTATGATGCCTAGCCAGGAGCCACAGGATCATTTACGCGCGGTATGCCGACTTGCTTTGTGCCGGGGTGCAAGAACGGGGTGAACCGTTGCAGACACCGCAACGATGACCCCGGTTCACGCCACTTCAGAACACCAGAAATCCCTAAGGAATTCAGAAGGTAGGAGCAAGCTTGGCATCGCAAAGTTGAAAGCTTACTCCGAAATGCAAACTCTGTAACCTTCTTTTTGAGCACGGCAACATTATAAAGCGCTACTTTCACATTTATGCTGGAAGTTTTGATCCCTCATGGGAAATGGGAGCTAGCGCTTGGTACGCTTGTTCGCAGCACTTCCACCCAATATATCTAAGCCAAAATGTTCAGGGTCAAGGCGCAAATCACCGAAAAAACGCATGGCATCCCGCAAAAGTCCAGTGCCCAGCTCATCATCGGCGGAGGAGCCATCAGAAGTAGAACAGCAAGACGAACGACAAGCGATTAGAACACTGCCAGGACATAGAATTGCCCTCGCATCACATTCACATTCGATCACTTGTCAACTGTCGCGCTACCTTCAAAGCAATGGCTTTTTGAGTGTTTTTACGATGAGGTAACGAACAGTAGGTACAGAATATTTTACACTCGCCGGCTTGTGAACGGGGACTTGCTTGCGCAAAAAAGAGTTGTAGTTGATGAGGAGTTTAACCGCACAGTGAACAGCTACAGAACGTAAAGCAAACAGCTGTCGTACAGTCTAAGCTGTGCTGCGGGCATGGAACATCTACTCTGCGAAGTTGACGAACTGAAGGTGTGTGAACGATAGCGACAGAGTACGCGAAAAAAAACTGCTTGGTTCTCACGTCACGCCAGATCTGTCCGAATTGTTTAAGGCACCGTAGAAATGAGCGACTGCAGACACCAGCGAAGGCAACCATTAAGAACTTTAAGATGAATCTCAGAAGGACGTTGCTTAGTGCCACAGCAGCTCGCGAGAAGCAGGACAAACAAATCATGGAACTGAAAGGAGTGATAGAAACAACCTCGGAGGAGTGCCTGAGCAAGCAGCTGGACTGCCTCCCACCGCTCGAAAAGCTGACGGTTGCAAATGCATTTCGCAAAGTCAAAGCAAAAGCACCGTGTGGAATGCGTACAATGCAGAATGGTTGCTTAACTGCATGCTTGTACGAATCGCCAGCCCACGGGCCTAAAGGCTGCTGATAGACCTGAACATGCTACTACTGCCAACCACGAATCTGCTGGCACGAATACTGGAGGGCATTTAATGTAAATATGGATTTGAAGCCGTCTGTCTGGAATACATACAACGTCAAATGAGCAAGCAGCTTGGGGACGCTTGTTGTCGATGAAATGAAGCTTGGGCATTCTTACGAGTTCAGCAAATCTACCTACAATATAGGCCGAGCTTGTGCTCGAAGCTGTTCTGCAGCTGCATAAGTACGGTGCCGCCATTACTGCCGTGGTGAGCGACGGTGCCGGGAATAACAAGTCCATGTGGCAGCAGTTTGGCGTTAGTGGTGCCATTTCAGACACTAAGCATACAAATTCAACACCCGTGCAATCCATTGAGCAGTGCATGCGGATCGATGCATACAGACGACCTTATGCATATCCACTTTAGTAGTGCACAAATGGGATGCGGGAACGTCGACGGGACGGACGATGAATGTTTAACTTTCGCAATAGCACTACTAGAAAGCCGCCGTGCGCAAATGCGTGGTGGACCGCCGCTGTGCTCTGTCGTAGCAGACGACGCGCCAAGAATAGCGGAAGACGTGACTGCAGCACCACAAGGTCACGCGACCGCTGTTCGGACCACCCTCCTCCGCTGGCGGAGCTACGGAGCTGCAAAACAGTTTATTCTAGTAATATTGCGCGTTCCCTCACACAAATTGAGAAGCCACCTGGTCCGCATTAAAGATCCATTGGAACATGAACGTTACCCTGGAGTGGTATATAAGATACCATGCCAAGACTGCCGCGCATCATACAAAGGAGAATCGGGCAACTTCAAATGGCATATCAAGCAGAGCACCAGAATGACGTAGCTAAGGGACATGCTGCCGCCAACGCATTAGCTGAACGTCATCTTAACACGGGTCACAACATTGATTGGAATTCAGCGACTGTCATCATTCAGCGACTGGCACCGAAAAATCACTGTCATGCCGCCTTCTTTTGGAATCATCGTTAATCCAGTCGACGCGTCACGTACTTAATCGGACACGTGGAAATCTACCCGATACACCAGATCATTGCGCCATCTACTACACATATAAAGGCACGGCCCAACTTCTTACGCTTGTATGTGAACAAGAAACCCGTAGTGATCTCGAAACGTCATAAATTCTTTTTCGTTGCAACTTTGGTGAGTGTTTGTTTATTCACAAGAAATGTATGCCCCGCGCCAGATGATCTTCCGTCGAACCCTGGACTGCGTGAAACCGCCTATATTGAGAACTCAGAGCGGGTGTGTCCTGGGTTCATGGCACCTCCCACCAGAACAACAGCAGAAACTGCTACTTCATCATGAACGATGAAGTAGCAGTTGGCTAAGGGCTCGGCTTGGCCAAATGGGCACCAATGTTGCCAGCCACAAATTTTTGCTTAAAACGCCGGCGTGGCAAAGTATGTTGTCAGTCCGCATCGAAATGGCAAAAGTCCGTCGTATGTGCAACTTTGGCAAAAAACTGCCATTAATTTTGTCCGCTGTAGCAGATAGTCCGTTGTAGCGGGGTCCGTTCAAAGCGAAGTTGGCTGCATTGATAAAATACATGGACCAAACCTGGGTTAAGATATGGTCCATTATATCCGAAAGTCTGTTGTACGTGGGTCCGCTATAACGAGCGCAGACTGTACTTTCAAATCTTGACTGGAACAAAAATTCCGCCGCCAGACCATTTCACAAAATTTGTGCGATGATGCCACGCCTGAAAGCCCTAGATGTTTTTTTTTTTCTTTTTTTTGCCACACCTGCCACGAAGTCATTGCTTTCAGCGAACGTGAAGTCTGAGCCTAGTGGCATATCAACTTTGTCAAGCAACCCTGCGTCACGTCGTGTGGCACACCATGGGCACATGCGCAGAACAGGCTCACGCTTGATGCAGTTTGTATCGTTTGCTTTGTGCAGTGCATGTGATTTTCTCTCAGAGGTGCGATTTCTGTGGAATCTGCGCAACACACACGATATGGATATTATGCTGACTGGAGAAGCAGCCACTTAGCGTGAGTGCGGCGATCATGGCGTCGCTAAATCAGTGCAAGTCACTAACGTTAGAAACAGGGTTCGTACAGGTTTCGAAGGAAAAAATTCAAGGATTTTCAAGGACTTTCAATGCCCTATTGGAGGATTTTCAAGGCCCTCAACTCTCGCTGTAAAGCCAAAAGGAAGAAAGGCCTCCGATCATGGCATATCATGTAGGCGGATTTCTACTCGCCACAACGAAGCGCCTTTGCTACTGTACTGTCCGGGAACATTTGCCGGAATAACTCCCCTGCTAGGGATGACGTCCGGTATGACATATGTGACGTAACCACCTTCGAGTCCAAGGAATTTCGGCGTCAGTGAACAAGCTCATGCGCTTTACAAGCAGCGTTTAGGCTTGGCAGCACCTCCCAAAGCATTGCGCTTGGTGCTTGCAACAGAGGCATGGCAGCGACCTGCTCTGTCGCGACAGGAGTCGGGTAGCGTTTCAGTGGGCTCCCTTGTGCTACATTCATTGCACGAATGTGCTTTGCATTTTTCATGACTTTTCAAAGCCGATTCACCCATGCCAGTCACATTGAAGACTCTGCCGCAAGGCTTGCACTTAGCCCGATGCGGACTCGTTGTGTCGGGCGCAATCCACTGCTTGTAGTTGTCGTGATATGGCCACGTAGACTGGAACTTGCTTTTTCTGGGCACTTTTGATCAGCACATCATTTCACAGAAGACACGATTATTTAAAGAAGCGTTGACACCAAGGAGGCACGACAACGGCAAAGCCAGCGCACGGTCGTGACTCGGCAGGCGCCCGCACGGCTCGCACTGATCGCGTCGCACGACCCGTGTTGCCAGTCGCCTAATCAGAATCCGCTATATAGGTATAAAAACAGAGACTGTTCGCTACAGTTCAGAACTTTTTGCATTTTAAAAAAGAAAATTTCACTAACAAAAGGCGTTTTGATGCTGATAAATACAAATTAAAATTGAATATTTATGAAATTCAAGGTTTTTCAAGGAATCATCAGAAATTCAAGGTTTTTAAAGGCCTTTAAAACGGACTATCGAAATTCAAGGGCATTCAAAGTTTTCAACGACCTGTGCGCCCTGTAGAAAGGAAGGTTGCCCTAATTAAGGAAGTGGAGAAAGAAGGCCTAACAAAATCAAGCATTACGCAGGAATTAGGCATCCCTTTGCCTACGCTTTCAACGGTGCTGAAAAACAAGCAGAAGGTGCTAGATGAATATCAACAGAGCTTCTCCAGCCAGCGAAAGCAGGTTCGAGGCTCCAAGTTCCCAGACGTTGAAGCGGAATTGATGGCATGGCTGCGAAATTCCAGAGCGGCCAACCTTCCCAACACTGCAGCATTAATGATGGAGAAGGCAGATGCTCTGGCCTTTGCAAATGGGGCACACAGACTGCAGCAGCGGTTGGTTTGACCGCTTCAAGAAAACGAACAGTGCTGTGCCTAAGTCTATGCATGGCGAGAGCGGCACTGTTGACGTAGCCACTGCAGACAACTGGCACAGCGGCCGGCTCGCCGCGTTGCAAAAAGAGTTACGTCAACAGAGACATCTCTAACCTTGACAAGCCGGCGCTCTTTTATAAAACGTTGCCGAGCCGCAACTTCACACGGAAGGGTGGAGCGTGCTCTGGAGGGAAACAACAGAACAACAGGGTAACTGTCCTTTTTGGTGCAAACACCACAGGTGAAGGAAAGCTGTCGTTATTGATAACTGGCAAAGCCCTCAAGCCTAGGTGCTTAAGACACGACTGCCAAATGGCATCTATCGCACAAGTAGAGCAGTGCGGATGACGGCAACTCTTTTCGAAGAGTATTTTCCCGCACCACACAATGGCCAAGAAAAACAGGAAAGTCCTATTCATTGCGGACAGTTGCCCAGGCCACGGCAAAATAGAGAACTTGGAGGCAGTGACAGTCAAGTTTCTTCTGGCAAACATGACGTCTGTGCTGCAGCCAATGGACCAAAGTGTGATAGAAGTTGCCCGAAAAATCTACCGAAAGAGCCTGCTCCACGGAATTTTGTTGTCATATGAAAACGGCAAAGGCTACGAAATTGACCTGCTGGGAGCAGTACATCTCAGCAGCGCTTGGCAGCAAGTTCGCACAGTGGCTATCGCCAACTGCTTTGCACACACGTGCCGCCAGTTTGCCAGAGGTGGGGACAGATGACTTCACAGACAGTGAGGAGCTTTGTCAAGAGGTCATCAAGCTGACCAGTAATGGTGCTGCCAAAAGTGACTGGACTCTTCTCGAGTGTGCACTGCGCGAGCAAGATGTGCCACTGACCACAGAAATGACGGACAACCGAAATCGTTCAAACGGCCATTAACAAAGGGGACGGCGCTGACGACGGTGATGACAAACCACCTCGAGAGGTGTCGGTATCTGCCAAAACGAAAAATTTGCTGCACTTGCTGCGAAATAAAGTCGAGTGCAGCGGCGGAGAAGATCGGCTCATGCTATGCGTCAAGCAGTTGGAGGACACCTTCCTAGGGCAGAGTACTGCTGCAAAGCAGACCAGCATTATGCAGTTTTTCTCTGCTAAATAAAATGGCAGTGCTGCAAAATGCAGCCAGTTAACGTCTTGTATGTCATTTTTTTTCATTTTCAAACCTTTACGAGAGGAAAGATTAGATGCTGCTGCTGAAGAGCCGGGAAGTAGTAATTTTTCACAATAGTGCTCGATTTTTCCCGGCGATTTGCGCAACTTTGCTTATATCTCAAAATTTTCCCCGGTTTTTACAACACTGAGTTAACAAGGTATTACTGTACATCAGGCGAAAGAGATCCTAAGCACAGACAGACAGACAGGGCCAAAGTTGTTCAAGTTTGCCAAGAAATGCTCCACATTTAAATAATTCGCGAAGTACAGGTTTATTGGTCCAACTTAGCATGTTTGCAAATTTTACTCCATCAGCTTGGTTTGGTGGCAGCCACGTGTAATAACACTCACTACCGAGAACTTCATTTGCTCAGTGTGGCAAAAAAGTACTCTTGTGCCGAAGAAGCACACCAGATTATTTTTTAAATTTTTTTCGCAGTGCGCTCAAATTTAAATAGCAAAACTGGAGGGAGATTGCCTTCAGAGGCTCGAAACTATACTTCTCCTCATTCAAGCAAAATTTTCTTGTGTGAGACTAATTACAGAATCATCGTTCTATGCCTGAACGTGCACCCCTTAAGTAAATTTCACCGAACTCGGTAATCGTCACCAGGGCCACCTGTTCGTAATTTCTAAATTCGCCCCCATATAGGCAGTCGAAAACAAAAGTACACATAGGCAAAGTGCCTGTTCATGGGAGATGGGTCACTTATAGACAACATTCAAAAAGTTTGACAGGCAGCCTCCTTGTTGGCATTGAAAATTTTGAGGTGACAAGATCACAAACCTTCGATAAACTACTGTACGCAGCTCCAACGATAAAGATATGCTGGTTACCAATCTATGAATACAGCAGATAGGGAAATTATTCAAAACATTTTCTACACTCTGCAAACTCATGCATGGTCAATATTCGTGTTTTTAAACCCCAAATGATAACGGGTATGTACAATACAATGCATTTCATAGTTTTTTTCAAACGTGTAAAACAACCATTTCGTGGGCTATGAATCACCTTGTGTACTTAGTTGTAAACAAAAAGAAAAAAGGCTTGCTGCTAACCTGTGATGGCAAAGTAGAAAGTGCATTAGCAGTGCACCCCTAAGAATGTCTCTGTTAGAGAGACCAATATCGCGGATTCGCTCGATCATCATCTGTGACCACGCATGCTCTTTCAGTTCTAATCCGGCTTTTTTAAACACGAAATTCCACCAGTGCAGGTTGTCCCTAAGCCAGCAGGGTTTTCCAGGCTGCCATGTGCATGGACGTGCAATGCCACGCTCGTTGAGGTCTTTCCATTGGTCCTCCTCCTCGTCACCAGTATCGTCCCCTGCAAAGAAGACGAGTGGACTGTACATTCTGGCACAGACTCCCTACAGTTGAGCGGCCGTACACTGCCAAGAATTCACAAGAGAAATAATAAAATTCATGAGACTAAACACGGAAGAGGGAAAGGTAGGGAGCTTAACCGCCTCGGAGATTGCCACTATGCTAGCCTACACGTGGTGAACAGGGCTAGAGTGACAAAGTCAGATAAGAAAGAGACAAAGACAGCGCGTAGCAGAGCGCATACACAGTAGAACACTCACAGTCCGTCAGTCTTGCATGGTATGCGATTTTACTGTCACAGCATCTTGCCTAGGTCTCAAAAACCTAAGCAGCACCTTCGTATTACCATATGTCTTTCTATAAACAAGTGCAGGCACTGCTTTTCACTAACACCGCAAACAACGGATGCTCTTCATGCTAGTTATAAGCAAGCCAAATGAAACTAGTTACCTTGATTCCAAAGGATGAGACAAAGGAGAACACACCATACAGAATAAAAGCGTCACTTGACAGTATGAACCAACCAGCCGAGCAAGAAGTTCTGCTAAGAGATATTTCATCTGCAGTGGCCCTTTTTACTGTGTTCTCCCTATGTTCCACAGTATGAGCCAATTAGACCAGCAGCAAATTCTGTTGGTTATAGAGCGTCGACATTCATGAGCAGTACTCTTTAGTACGTGCTGTTGCTCCATTCTAGGCTAAACAGGAATGCTCATCATTGAGAGCGGCAAGAAACCCGACGCTGGGAATATTTCTCATTCATTTTGTCAATGCTTCCACAGCCAGAAACAATGCATCAGCATGGCTTGCTGCGATCATAAATGCTCTTATGCAGAATGAGGTCATTTACTTAAAATGAGCAGCTTGCTGTGTGTGATAAACACGAGCAATACCACCATGCACACTCGAATCTGAATCTTTCTAGCTTTTCTACCAGTAGAGCCGGGTGTGAAGGCAGCGTCACAAAGCACACATTGGTGGCAGCTTCGTGCACCAACGTAGAATTTGAAGACTGAACCTAGCCTAGCCATATCTTTGAGCGCCAGCGTAACTACCGTCCTGTCCCTACAAACACGTTTATTGTAAAAATCTTGAAAAAATTATTGAGCAATATTAAAAAGGAGCATTGTAGAAATATTGAGCAGTTATAGAAAGGGTGTTGAAGAGCATGTTCATGGACTGTTAAAAATTGGCTGTTGACTTGTTGAAAAATTATGACAACTGCAACTAAGTGAGATTTCTTGTTGAAAAATCGTTGACTGCCTCTTTTGCAAAGTTGTTGATAAAATGCTGAATGCCAATGTTTGAAATTCATTGAAACATTGGTGATAAAACATGATATGTCAACAATGAGCATGTTCGTTTTAGGCAATAATGCATCAATAATGAGACATGTTGAGATATGTCACATTATAGGACAAAAAAAAAGTCACTGAAACATTGGTGATAAAACATAATACATTGGTGCGCACTTTCAAACGTGTACACTGGCTGGATAAATTTGCTTCAAACAAATGTAGATTGAGAAGTGCTAAGTTTGTTCTTTAAGGACAAGCAAGAGATCCTTGCCAGTGCACATAGGCTGAAAAATACTGGCACATCTATGAGAGAATATTTTTCGCAAGCTACACGGTAAGTGCATAAGGAACTGGTTCTGTTTGCTAAGGAGCGAAATTGTCCTTTCAAAGTAAATGTCGGCAAACTTTGTATAGATAATACTACTTATATCTATGACACTTGTTCTAACACCGTTGTAACTGCTCGATAGCTAGTTGCCGATGTGTGCAGTGCTAATGTTCAATGGCCACCTACTTCATGTACTTCTTCACTTTCAGTACCATTTATTAATATATCCTTTCTTTGCTACTGAAACATGTCTTGCTTGAGTCGCATCGTCAATGTATTTCCAGGGCTCTTGACCAGCTTCCCACCAGAAAAATTTACTTAATTCAAGATTTTAATTTTAGGGGCGAAGCTCCTTAAAGCGGCACCCGTTCGTCCCTCGTCGTAGTCGTAGTCGTAGTGCGTAACCAGTCTTACGCCTTGACCTCCAAGGTGGTGCCGGTGGGAGATTTCTCCTGTGCGTTGTTGAACAATAAAAAAAATTCGCAGCGTGCGCGTTAACTAAAAGCCGAATTCTTCTGTCTCTCATTCCCCATTAGCAGCCATTGGCATGTTCCAGTAGGAAACGTTAGTAGAAGTAGAAGTGTTAAAAGCCGACTTCTGCTGTCTCTCATTCCCAGTAGCAGCCATTGTTTACCTCCAAGGTAGTGCCTGGTGAGATTTCTCCTGTGCAGTGATTAAACAATAAAAATTTTGTTCAAAACGCCGTTGATTGACAAAATAAACCAACGAAAGACGCCAGATGTTTTCTAAAAGCAAAACGAAAAGACGCCAGCTGCTTAACGAAAGACAGCCAGATGTTTCTAAAGCAAAACGAAAAGACGCCAGCTGCTTAACGAAAGACGCCATTTAATCAATCGTTTCACGTCATTTTTATCAGGCGAATTAACGGAAGAAATTTCACGGTTTAACCGATGATTACTTCCAGGAGCTTCGCCCAATCTCATCATCATTCACCTCGTGGATCTGCCGTCAATTTTTTTATCATATTAAATGGTCTCTTACATCCTCTTCGAGCAGCGCGTCAAATGAATTCATTGAGCTATCTTTAGACTTCAATTTTACCCAGCCTGTTTCAGAGCCTACTCACAGTACTAATATTTTAGATCTTATTCTGACAACAGAGCCGCATACCTAAATTCCATTACTGTTTTAGTGATCCCAACTTCCTGCAGTTCTCAATTAATACTCCAGTGAAAGTTCCGGCTGTTCAGCGTAAAATAATTACGGATCACAGCAAGGCAAATTACCATCAAATGAACACTGAACTTGGCATCTTTGTATATAATAAATTTCTTCCCTCATTCACCAATAGGTCTGTTCAAGACAACTGGAATTCATTTAGAAATATTATGGCATTCCTCATAGATAAATGTGTGCCACCACTAACAATCTCTAATGACAAATCCAACCCATGGTTTAATAAATCGCTCAGATCACTCAGATAAAAAGAAAAGGTTAGATGCTTCTGCTAAACGTTTATCATCTCCTTTGTCATGGCCCAAGTATAGACTGCTTAAAAAAAGGCTGCTTAATATCTTGCTCTCCTGAACTGAAGTGCCTTGAGTGCAGCAAAAAACAATTTTTCCACTGACCTGTCTTCACATTTGCACACTAACCCCAAAAAGTATTGGCATGCTATTTTGCCTGACTGTGGAAGTGATGTTGTTACATTGCATAACGCTGATAATGTTCCTGTCTCTGCACCCGAGTGTGCTTCATCTTTCAATTCATCCTTTTGCTCGATCTTTGCTAATGAAAAATTTTTTTTTCGGTTCCCTGTGCCGCTGACTTTGAGTATTCCTTCACGTCCTATCAGTGTTGAAAGCATACCTAAACTTATACAGTCTAAAGGTGCCTACTTCATGTAGAATTGATGATATTAATTCAAAGATACTCAAAAATACATCTGCCATGGCCAGTGAAATTTTATTTTACATTTTTCAGCAGTCTTTGTCCACTGGCCTACTTCCCGCTGACTGGAATATAGCAAAGGTTATTCTGGTATTAAATGTGAAGCATTTCGTAGCGACCTTCGGCGACTTTGAGCGTATCTATCCATCTACCTAGCCGCCTACAACTTTGTGCTCTCCTGGTCATTTCGTTAATGGGATGTATACGAAATTTGGTATGGCACATGACTGCATGAAGAACATAAATGACTGGTCATAACATGAAAATGCTGACATGCGTGTCATGTGCAGCATGGTTTACATGCCACACTCTTGGTGCTGTTGCAGCCATTTCGTTCAATTCATATGTACCAAAATCGGCATAGCGAGACAACAATGCAGATCCATTTTACGTTCCTGATGCGTGCTTCGCACTTCCTTGATTACCGCTGTACGTGGGATGTGCCCATTTTTTTAAAGATGGTAACAAACACTCAGTTGGTAACTGCCACACCATTTCGCTAACATGCATTTGTTGCAAGCTTCTCAAGCTCATCATCGCCTCCGACATGTACTGCCACCTTGAGCCAAATAATTTCTTTCTAAATCAGCATGGTTTTCAGAAAGTGTTGTGCTGTGATACCAAACTTTTTCATTTACATCTGACTGACATAACGGCACGAGTAATAACAAAATTGAAAGAATCTTTCTTGACTATGCGAGAGCCATTGTCCGAGTTGCTCCCCATTGCCTAATAGCTAAACTTACTGCGCTCAGGCTAGACTCATTAGCATTACCTTGGCTTCGAAATTTCTGATCTAATCGACAGCAGTTTGTGTTTGTAAACAACTTTAGCTCCTCTATTTCATTTGTTACATCGGGTGTGCCCCAGAGTAGTATGCCAGGCCCTCTTCTTTTTCTAATTTCTATTAACGATTTGCCTTGCAACATCTCTTCCACAATAAGACTTTTCAGGGATATTGCATAGTCTATAGAACTATTAACTGTCAAGACCACGTAAGTTCACAAAATGATGTTCACTTAAAGGGATTGTCCGGTCAATTTACGAACCAAAAGAAGTCATCTGAAAAGAAAGTTTGTGCTTTATTTTACGTGTAGCCAGCTTGCACTACCAAGGAAATCGTGTAGTCAATTCGAAAATAAATACTAAATCCAGCGCTTTTTGGAAATTCTGCACAGTGAAGCAAAGCGCTGGCCACAGTGAGCGTGACGTCACACGGTACCATGTAGGGCGGTCGTGGCTTTCATGCCATGTGTAAGGGTCGTCAGAATGAGACGGGGAATACGGTACGCCAAGGTAGTCAAATAGGCGCCGGAAAATACGTGCAGCCACGCGGTGAACAGGTGGGGCAGGAGGAGACCATTGTGAGGCTGTATTGTGCAGCTAGTTTGGCGCCCTCACTCCCTCGCCCGCAGCGTGGTGGGCAGCAAGCGTACCCAATGTGTTGTTCACGGTTGTCATTGGTTAGAGCGGCGTTGGGGTGTAAATCGCCGTTTGTGATTGGCTGTGAGAGATTGAGGGGCGGAGCAACCGGTGTATATAAGGTGGCCCCTTTTGCCTGGCAGGAGGGGTCGGAAGCCAGGAGACGAGAAGCAAGACTGGAAGCGGAGGTTGGAAAGGCTGAAGGTAAGCAGTAGGTTGGAGGGTAGCCCGAAGGTTGGCGAGGACGGAGTGGATAGTGCTAGAGAGGATATCTAGCACGAGTCCGGGTGGTGGTTACGGTCGCAGGAGCAGTGCGATGCACTGGGGTCGGCTCTGTCGAATGGAAGCGATCGTTCCACCAAGGTCCTCCCAACTGGGGTTCGGGCGCGAAAAGTACTAGAGGGGACATCTAGTACGAGTCCAGGTGGTGGTTGAGGTCGCAGGAGGGGTGCTATGCACTGGTCGGCTCTGCCGAATAGCGTCGGTCCCACCGCTAGGCCCTACCAACCCATGGCTTCACCTAGGTCCTACCAACCGAAGCTAAGTCATCTATGTGTATGTCAAGCTGCATGTACTATCTGTCTCGTATATAAAGTCTCGTGTCGTGTTTGTGTGAAAGGCCGGTCTCTATCTTTCAAGTCGACAACGCGACGGCGGACAGGTAGTAGGAATGCTTCCGTCCATCCTTCTTCGCAGCAGCAATGCTAGCTGGGGGAGCTCGGCTCCAAAAGAAACGAAGAGGAGAAGCAGGAAGGAGAAGAAGGGGGGAACAGAGGACGAGTTCCTCACCACGACAAGGTCACCTTCTCTCTCTCTACTTTATCCCTTCCTGAAATTTACTCCATGCATGCGCCGTACGTAGATTCACACAATTCGAACCACTTTTAAAGACGATAGTCTTTCTTGGGATACTTCAACGCAGATATTTTGGTCTGTCTCTGTGTGTGTGTGTCTGTCCTGCTGTTTGATTCAGTAGAATGGCGAAAGTTTAACCCCTTCCTCAACGACCTCCCATCTTGAACTGGTAGCTGCGTTCATACTTGTGAAACAGTCGGCCAAAAAGCAAATATTACGCATATCTGAGGTGCAACATCAATACGTAAGTATTAGACGGTGTGTTCTTTTAGTAGAAAATACATAGATGCGTAATTCCAAAGACCCTAGTACTTGTTAGAATGCGCTAAAAATGAGACGTTATGAACAAAAAAGCGGACGTTTCCTACGCTTCGGTGGATGGATGGATGGATGGATGGATGGATGCTATGAGCGCCCCCTTTGTAACGGGGCGGTGGCATGTGAGCCACCAGGCTCGTAAGAAGACTTAAGAACTTTTCTTTTTCTCTCTCTCTCTTTAAATTTTCCTCATGCCCTTTTAAATTTACTTCACTCAAATCGATCATACTATAGCAAAAAACGGAAATTCATAGCCCAGTTCCCTGCCCCTTATGGCAGAAAGTCCATACTTTTCCCTATCATTATTTTTGTCCGTTCTCTCTAGTTTTCTGCCACCAGTATTCTAACCGTCTCTGACTTATTTCAATCGCGGCTATGTTCAGCTTCCCTTTGTTCGCCCTAAAACCCAAGGCTTCCTGTAGGGTGGTGCCCAAACGCACACCTGGGTGGATGTTTCCGCATTCAATCAGAACATGCTCTGTCGTTTCCCTATCTTCCTCACAGCATGTGCATTTTTCTTCTTCTTTACTGAATTTCGCTTTATAACTATGCGTTCTAAGGCAGCCCGATCTTGCTTCAAACAATAAAGCGCTTCCTCTTGAATTATCATAAAATGCCTCCCTCTTTAAACGGTAAAACGACACGGTGCTGCCACCTACCAGTAGCTCTGCGTACTACGCAAGCTTCTTGCGTTTCCCGATATCATGGCCAGATGGCGTCCACATCTCACGCAGTGCTGCCTTCATTTCATCAATGCCAGCTACATGCGGCCGATTCAACATAGACGGGGCGCTGTCTGAGGCAAGGCAAAACATAAATGGCCCTTTGATGATATAGAACTCACTCTACAAGACATGCCCAGACAACGCAGGGAAAAGATCGACGAGCAGATTGCAGCGGAGAAGCGCCGGCGTGGCGATGCCCGTCGTTTCAAGCGTGCCCAGGAAACGTCAGAGCAACGAGCCCAGCGGCTAGCGAAAGATCGTGAATCGAGGCGCGCCTGGAGGCATCAGGAAACAGACGAGGTGCGCGATGTGCGAATTGTCACTGACCGAGAGGCTAAGCAAGCGTACCCGGCGGCTGAACAGACGCCCGAAGCTCGTGCCGAACCGCAGATGAACCGGGACTCATGTAGTACGGCCGGTAGAAGACTATCGTCTTTGGGCGACATTTGCAGCGAAGCACGGAGATACGCGGCCAATTTTTTTTCTTTCTTGTCTAGCTTTATAACTTGGTTCATTCCGTAACGCTGTCAATGTGGAAGGGTGGAAACTCTTTGCAAGTTTCCCAGGGACGAGAAACCACGGGCCGATTGGTTTGCCGCCGTTCGTCACGACAACTGGTTTCCGAACACTCGACACTCGGTGCGCTTTACATGTGTGTCCTGGGCATTGATCGCATTCTCTCGTAAAGTTCTGACGTCGCTGTTAGTAGTAGGGCCGCACGAATAATGTGAACTACACACAGAGGTGTGCTGCCTTCATCAGTCACGCTGAAATTAAAGGGGTCGTGAAACGTTTTCTGAACATTTTGTACTAAGCGCGTATTCGGGATCCTGACCCTCCAGTCAACAATATGCATTGTTCCGTTGCACCGCGTGCGTTGATTTAGAGCGATAAAAAACGCGGTTTCAGTTTCACTGCGCGCGTTCCCCTCAACTCTGCAGATGACGTCATCTTAGTAGCCATCATACCTCCGAGATTGGCACGCCCTCGGAGGCCATGGGAAAACAAACCGTGCTGCCGCTTTTCTTCCGAACGGTGACACCGCACGGTTTCCAAGTATTTTCTTCCTTTCTAGCTTTCAAGTAAATCAGCTCCTTTAGAGCGAACGCGAGTTCACTGTGCCTTTGAACTTAAAAGTATCTTAACTCAACGTCACCAAATAGTACCACGCCGGCCGGTAGTGTCGTATAGTCGTTTCGGGAGCACAAGAAAGCTGAGATTTAAAACGGGCGTTGTTAAATGTGCACTGCATATTTCGCCGAAATATTTCGGAATCGGCTTGTCGAATGCGTATTGAAGCAGTGAAAATTACAAACCGGCATCTCCAAATTCTTTTCACGACCTCTTTAAAGCGCGAGATCTCTGGAGTTTGTTGAGCTCCGAGCATTTCTCTGGCTGAAGCATGTGGTGGATAGAAAAGACTATGTATCTGATGCAGGCCCGTAGCCAGGAATTTTTGTCGGGTAGGGCACACTTGCTGAATGCCGTGACTATTGATAAAAAAAATTTGTTTTCATTATTTATTTTTGGTAAAAATTGCAGTATGTACACTAAGAGACTTTTTCAGTACAACGTTATTAATAGGCTTAAATGTTGCTATTAGCACTACACTACCTTTTTAACACTACCCCACCCCCACCCCCCCCCAACCAAAATTTCGAGAGGGGCCCAGACCCTTAGGACCCCACCCCGATTATGGGCCTGATCTGGAGGGGAGCACAGGTGCGGAGGTTTCTCTGGGTAGACGTCTTTAAAGGCGCGTAGTTTAGGTCTGCTAGTGACTGCGACCTCAAGTAAGTTACCATCTAGGCAAAAAAAGTAAAAACCGACGCCGACAAATGCCTCTCACTGCGAAATGTGAAAATGATAATGCATGGAAAAGATTCCGCCGCAGTGTTGTGCTCGTTTCCATGCGCGTAGCCCGGATTTCTAGAACATGCTCATCTGAAACGGCTGTGTTGGTGTCATTCGCACTCATTTGCTTGCTGAAACGCTTACGCTCCCCCGTTCTCATCACTTCATCTGACCGGCAGGCTTGCTGGCAGGTTTAACGCCAAGCGGAGATTCATACTCTTTATCGTCGAAACCAGTGGTGTCTCTACTTCGCGGCACCAGATAACTATCACAGCTCAGTTTCGTTAATACGTACAGCTCCAAACAGCAATAGAAACATGCAGTGAAAAAAAAAATGAAACGCCAAAAGCAGAGCGCTGTCAGAACAGCGCAGCGGAGGCAAAACAGATTGATCTCGAAGCGCAATAACTGCACGAGTAATTCGCAGCTGTTGAAATAATAATGATAATAATGAAACCTTTATTCACATTTGTTTAATCAACGAGGCATGTAGGCGCAAGCAATCAGCACTGTGCAACCAACTACAGGGCAGACAGCTTCGAGAGTCCCCTGCACGGTTCCGTGTGATGTCATGCTGCAACGGCCGTCGCTCATCGGGCGCTCCGATGGAGTTTCGTAAGCATGCAACTAAAAAGCTGAATAGAACTATCTAAAGCTCCAGTTTGCTCAGAAAAATCCCCCTGGTGTTCCCCACATGCACAAGTACATGTTTACAATATCACCGGACAATCCCTTTAATAAATCAGTGGTGTGACCACTGGCAAATGTCACTTCACGCATCTAAGTGCTGTGTACTCTGTTTCACATGTAAAAGAACAGTTACTCTCCTTACAGAATCTGCTCTGCTGACATTCCCCGCTCATCGACTTACAAATGCCTTGGTGTTCATCTTTGTACTATGTACGCAGTCATTCAATAATTCTGCATTGCCATGCGCCATTGCACTACAGAATAACCTTCTGGATGAAATTGTCTCGTTATAAGATCCTGTCAAATTTTGTGAGCAACTGCAAGTTCATATGTTCTCCTGAATTTGTATAATGAAATAAATTTCTTGGTCTCTCATTTTGTATTTCAGTGCATTTGCATAGTGCTTTTTCCCTTCCAATGTCTTTTGTTTCTTCTTTTATTTAGTCTTTTATGCTTTATTTTCTGTAACCGCCCTGCTCAATGCTCCTCTGAGGAGCATGAAGTAACAAGAAGTTGCTCCCCTGAGTAACATGAACAAATCAATAATAAATAGAGAGAGAGAGAACGAAAAAAACAAGTCCACTAAAATGAATCCTGGGGATATGCAATTGATTTGTGGGGTTTAACGTCCCAAAACCAGCTCTGATTATGAGAGGCGCCGCAGTGGAGGTCTCCGGAAATTTCCACCACCTGGGGTTCTTTAACGTGCACTGACATCGCACCAGCACACGGGCCTCAACATTTCGCCTTCATCAAAATGCAGCCGCCACGGCTGGGATTCGATCCCGCAACCTTTGGATCTGCAGCCAAGTGCCATAACCACTAGACCACCGTGGCGGGGCGGGCGATGCAAGCCGTCTTGCACTGGTTTTTCTCACAGGAACGCACCAATCACCGTGCTGAACCAGTTTTGATCAATATGCACTTGTCTTGTAGGCAAAAAGTGTGGGCTGATCCGGGAGGCAGTGCAGTCGGGCAGTATTTGTGCATGTGTGGCCCAATCCTGGAGGCACTTAATGTATGTGTAGAGTTGTCATGTCAGAAGTGGTTTTAACGAATTTCTGCTAATTAAACCAATTGCAACATAATTATTCCTGCCCCTTAAATTATTCTTATTCACGACAGTTAAATCTGAAACACTTCCGATCAATCATGCACTTGCTTTGGCCTTATTCTGAGCACTTGTTCGCAAGCGTGACCTTGAAGATGATAAAGTACCGACCGCCCGGGCTCAACTTTCTTACCACCTAAGGAGCTGAAGACCAATTTGTAGCGTTTAGCGTCCCAAAACCAGCTCCGAATATGAGAGGCGCCGTAGTGGAGGTCTCTGGAAATTTCAACCAGCTGGGGTTCTTTAACGTGCACTGACATTGCACAGCACACGGGCCTCAACATTTTGCCCCCATCGAAAGGCAGCTGCCGCGGCAGGGATTCGATCCCGCGACCTTCGGATTGGTAACCGAGTGCCATAACCACTAGACCATCCTAAAAAGCTGCTTAATGGTTAGTAACAGTGCAACAAAAAGGGAGCAGACGAGAAGAGATGGCACTCAGTTATTTCTGTCCATAAAGCTGCGCTATATTTGAAGGTACTCACTACCACAACAATCCGCCTTCTGCATGTCTGTGTGGCGGCCTCTCGCGGACACGGCACGAAACAATCTGTACGGCGTCGCACCAAACCTGTCGTGCGCTACTGCAGTGTTTCTCTATGGCACAATGTGATCGGCAGCGACACACACAGTGATCGTTGCGGTTTCTTTCGATTTGAAACGCTGTATGAATTTCTGG